>OY728586.1:2303893-3503893 GCA_963422195.1 Carabus problematicus | reverse complement strand
GACCTAACGCCGGGCAATAATTTCATTAGTCTCACGTGAGATAAATGCGCTGTGGCGCCACTCCACGCGCGTACAGCGCCTATGTAACTAACTATCCGTTGGCTCTCTAAGTACACGGCAAGATGGTGCCCCACGCCACTACAAGGGGGCGAACATCGTTGTCTCACACTGACCATCGGCGAAATGAATCCTGGCCGCCACTTAGCCAACGGCGCACTGATGCAATATGACTGACCGTAAGTGCTTCCATACAACCAAATTACAAACACAGCCAAGATTGTTTCACCAAAGTCTAAATGAAGAAAGTAATAACAGAATTAATAGTTCATCATTAACTGAACGACGACTACATTTACTATATTAATATTTCCGTGTGCTTCCTGATATCTGTCTTCCCCGATTGCTACATCCTTGGCAAATAATATCATGATCGATCGTTACACTTTTATTTATTAATTTTTTAATATTAACCCTTGCGCTTCGTCTTACATCATGCATATAATTGAGTGTCATTTTTTATTTGAAGATTTAAAATTAAATTTTAATAACTGTCAACGTTGTAATTAAAAGTCACAGCGCCTTCACAACGGGTGGAGAATAGGAGGTTTCAGTGTCGTGTCACTGTTGTCCCTTTTTGAATCTGCAATTGTCCTGCCCCCTTGGCTCCGTAGTATTCACGAGGACACTAATAAGACAGTGATCCATATTAAACACCAATATTTAAAAAACGTTGTCCTTTTACCTGTCAAACGGTTCCCCTCCGAGGGCCACTTAAAAATGACAAACGGACGGAAGGCGAAATAAGAAGAGTACATCCGCCCGGTCTCGTTCGCTCCCTTTATGTACACACATTTAGCACGGCGAAGTTATTAGTAAAAAGAAGATGAGAAAATAAAAAAAAGAGCAGATTGGGAATTGAGGGGGGTAGGGCTGCAAAACAATAGCGGACCAGGCACATTGGCAGAGCGGAAATAGAAACTGGTGTTTTATTTCACCAGGTAAATAGTAGTGATTATATTTATGTAATGATATAGCTCATGGTAATACTATGTAATAATTATCTCTGTTTTTTATAATAGTTTCTTTCTGTTACTGATAAGATCCATATCCGCTGGACACCGTCGTGATGCTCAAACAGTCAGTCTAAATAATTATTTCCATAAAGAAATTAATCATAATACAGTAATACCCCGTACAGTACGGTTAATCGGTTCCACTAATATGCCGTACTATTTGAATCCGCACTAATCGCGGTATACTATATATACTAAAAATAATAAGTTTTAATTGTCGCAATGACACCTTGATCTATTGGTTGAATGAAGGAAGTCGTATTTTGTGGAAGAAATGTAAATTTTACGTTTTGATTAAGGTCACAGAAACCACTTGGATTATTTATCTGGAGCAAAACCGTACTATAACGAATTCGCCCTGTGCGAGGTATTACTGTATTACATATGCATTTGTTGTTTACCATGAATTAGTTGATTTTGATAGTTTACTAATCTAATACAAACAAACACTATTCCTGTCGAATCGAGCAACTTTGGTAGAGAACCTGTGAGCACATTGTTGTCTAGTACTAGTATATTGTACGTAAATATTGTCACAGCGACCCCACAGCCGATAACTCGTGCGCCCCCTGGTTCAATTACTGCCGCCAAGTCCAACACCTACTAAAGAACTAAAGAACCTGTTTAAAAAAAAGAGCAGCAACGCAGGAAGAAAAGAACAAGCGCGGGAGAGATGAAGTGAATGCACCAAGGGTTGGTGTGTATCCTGGACAAGGGATGCGCCACCACTGCTGGTGGTGGTGGTGGTGTGAGGTGTAACTACGGTGTTAGGCGTTTGTTTTTAACGAGATTCTTGCGTACCCAATGATTATGTGGCGTTGCACGTTCCTTTATGGAGAGAGAGAGATTGTGTATCCCTGCGCTTTTGTGTTAAACGAATTTTCTTCTAAAGCGCTTGTTTCCTCCGTGTTTTTAATTGTCGCTGAAGAGCACCAAACACTTCACAACGGTGCACCGACACTACGCGTGGGGCGAGAGGGATGGACACGTATATCCCCCTACTACTCCTTATACTTTGGCTATTGTGTCTTGTAGCTTTTTCATTCCAATGAAGCGTAGATTGAAGTCAGTAGATTGAAAAATATCATGCAACGAGCGGAAAATCAGCATTTTCCTTATTTGGTAGCTTCCAAGAATCTTGTTTGTACCTATTCATGTGTAGAGAAATTTTACCTTCATTTATTCTATAACCCATTTCAATAATCTGGTATATAGTTTCTTGTATTTTATAAGAATCTTATTGATAAGTTACAGCGTTTTAATAAAAGTGGTTTTTATAAAATTAGTTCCATACACGATTGATTGATCCTGAATACATCTGTGCGAGATGAATGTGAAGGTTTCATCACGCGGTGTGCCGTGTGAGTAATGTGTGTGTGCACACGCAATTGCACTGTGTGTGAAGTGTGAATGGATCCATGTGGTGGCGGGTAGTGTAGCCGCGAGTTCAGGCGCTGATTCGCCCATCCGTCACGCCATAGAAGATTTGACATACGTCACTCGGAGACAAATGAGAAACTTTGACGGAAATATTCGAGCGCTTCTGGTCGATTTGACACGGGAAGCAGTAACGGTAGTAACAGTCAAGTATTACTCGCTGCTGGGTTGTGCAAGAAGAAGAAGTGATACAACTATTTGCAGGATGAAATTTAACAGCTGGCTGGATCTGAATGACCGCGTGACATTCCAGCGTGATGCTGACCGTGTGTGTGACGCATCTTGACCGCAAGACGTCCACGGGCTTAAGATTGTCCGACCGATGGTCGGGATTCCACAGTTGAATTCCATTTGTCCAACTTGTCCTGATTGTTTGGGTGCATCAGCACCACTAGTAGCATGGATAGTGCTTGTTGCATGCCATTTCGTCTACAGAAGACATTGTGGCATTATGAAATCTCATTGTCTTCGCTCTCTGTCTGTGTTCACGTTTGTTTCTCTCATTTCCATGTGTGTTCCTCTCATTTTAGCGTATCCGTTTTAATCATTGACGGAATTGAGGACAATTTACAAATTCAGTATTTTCAAAATTGCGTTCTAAATTGTAGTTTGTAAATTAACAAACATTACGATTATTTTAAATAATATTGCTTTGCAAACAAAGCAGGTGATAGGCAACTGGCTGCTGTTGCAAACACTGTGAGCGCTACCAAGCAAGCAAGTAAGCTGCTTTTGATCGTCCGATATTTGCGGTGATAAATTTTGTCAGCGCACTACGGCGTGCGGCTGTGTCTGTTAAATATAACACACATTTATCTAAGTGTAATGCAATCTCAAACGACGGTATAACGTGTGGAGTAGCGGGTATGTATATACACGCGTATCTATCGATGTATAGTAACTACAGAGATGTGTGTATGTGTGCGTATTTACAAGGTATAATGATAGTAATGTGTACCTACGTTGGTAGATTGTATGTGTATATTGATATTGGTATGTGTGTTAGACGAGGGTAAGCGAGAGGAGGCACGGGTTGGGTGATATATGCCGTGTGGCTCCGGTGTTTGCGCAAGAGGGTGTCCGTGCTCTGATGACAAATTACCGAGGTCTAGGTGGCCGTCTCGAGTGATAAACGTCCGACGCTTAGCAGCGGTCAGCGGCGCACCCGGCGTCGAAGTGTGAGTCCAAACACCACCCTCCACCCCGACCATCCTATCAACACAGAGTGTGAATGTCCGGCCAGCCAGCCAGCACGGCTCTACCACTACTACTGCTACTGCTGCTGCTGCTGTGGAGGCTAATGACGCGAGAGTTAGTCCACCCCCTCGGCCTTATTGCGTGCCTTTGATGTAACACCCGCGTCTCCAGATTATCCGACCAGAATTCTGAACGGCTGCTTCAGCTCGGGAGGGTCAGCACACGAGCATACAAGCGAGAGAGCGAACGAACCAAGCGACGCATCAACAACGCGCGATGTGAGTTTTCATTAGCAAGATGTCATCTCACATCATATACGTACGTTATATAACATATGTAACGTATGTTACATGCACATGTATCCGAGAGAAATATTAAAACATTTCCACATTCGTAACAAAAAAAAAGGAGATACAAGTTTAAAAATAACAAATCATATTAGTTGAAAAATATTTCCTTGATTAAATTTAATTTGGGGCCTCGTCCTTGGCTTGTATTTAAGAAGGTGGTTGTTTTATTTTTTCTAGGTAATATAAATCTATTATTATGTATACTTACAGACGTATGACTGATATGATATTTGCATGTTTATAATTTTACGCGCTCGCTCGCGTCAGGAAAACGTTAATATAGTAATTTTTCACACGCAAGCATATCGCATGCAAATAATTGTTCGTCCTACCATTACTTACGCACAAATATACATATAATAATCTGAGAATATTATAAGTAAAATAATATGAAAAAAAGAACTCTAAATACAGTCTGCATATAAGTCCATTGGTAAATACGTGTGTGCAACATTCAAAGACAACATTTTCCCCATAGTTCTTCAAAGTCCGTAAAAGTATAAATCGCAGTCGTAACCATTCCCCATTGCTGAGGGGTGACTGTGAAGTCGAGTCAGACGAGCAAACCGGAGAGCGCTCTTTGTAAACAGGATCCGAATTTATGAACCGATTTCCGGGTGTAAATTTATTTATTTACCTGGGTGATAATTCGCGCGGTCCATAGTCATCACTTAGTGTAGAACGGTGGTAGCAACAGTAGCAGTAGCGGCAGTGTATGTACGTGTATGTGTGTGCTGCCACCCCTTGTGATGTATGCCGTGTGCTCCCGCGGGCGCCGGCGAGATGTGTGTTTTTAATCCACACCATCAGAAATGTTTCTAATTAATTAAATGCGAAACGCCACCGTCTCTATAATTTGTCATCTTTACTACATTTATTTATTAGCATAGACTATATATGTATATATGTGTGTGTTTGGGATAGTGACAAGTATCCTAGAAAACATGAAAGCATATCATATGAAATGAGATAGCTTTCAAATTGCAGGCCAATTTATTTTACTCGAATCACAAGCTGTAAGAAGTTGATATATATTTTTGTGATTCGATGCCGTTTCATCGAATGTTGTTGGATTCGCATTTCGTAGTAGTAGTCGATGATGATGTTAATAACAAAATTTGGTAATTCGATATCGCTGCGGGACGGAAATTAAAAGCATCTTCGTGGGCGCATTGCACCGGAATGAACTGTCATCCGGTTATAAGAGGAGAACGTGGGTACCTGGAGGAGGAGAAGCGGGCGGGATGTGAGGTAGTACATGTTGTGGTAACATTTCCAAATATCACAACTGGATTATGAAATGTTTATAATCCGGATATGTTTTCATAATTTAATTCCTAGCGAGTCACATCTCTTAAAAACTTTTTCTCTTCGACCCTGTTTTAGAATTCCGAAAGTTTTGTGCCCGCTGTGGCGTGTACAGTAACGTAGCTTGAGCGGGCGGTGGGGGCGAGCGGCGTATCAGGATGGCGTACATAGGAATGAAACGGACAGACAGGAGGAGAAGAAACAGAAGAAGAAGACGACCGGAATTGTATACCGTCGAGGATTTCAATAAACTATCCTGCTACTTTGGCATTTGCCATTTATCTTTCTATTCGGGCACATCGGAGTAGAAACGAATCGAAAAATCAAAACAAATATGCAGACACTTTGGTGCTGTGTGTCCGAGGGTATTATTGGATTGGACGGAAGTGGAAATCCACACACACACACACATACCCACACGGAAAGCTGCGGTGTATTGGAAGTACTGGAAGAACGTCATCATCATCGACAGTAGCTGTCTCCGTCATACACACACACACACACTTGTCCAGCCGTCTCCAGTAGATTCATATACACACTGAACTCTACGTGGTGCAAGGGCGAGTCCCCTTCACATCGAAATCGCTAAATATCTGAATAAATATTTCTCCACGACTTTCAACTACCGATAAGTTTGGCTTGTCCTGCGATTTTAAAATAACTTTCCGTTTTCCTGTCTATCTCAAGCTAGAAACATTTAGCTAAATGTATACGGGTGGAAATTATGACACAAGGCAAATATACAGTTCAATTGCTATCGATAACGTTTTGTTTAAATAAAGCTTCTAAATAGATTGGCTATCGATTTAGATAAAAGCGCAATATAAATAAACGACGGATAAGTTAACAACGATTGCAAAGAACGAATTGGTGCTCAGTTATTCTCGTCACATAATTGAAATGAAACTTCTACAGGGAGACAAATCGTTGTTCGTGGAAAGTTTGCTGGTTAAAAAATCCGAACACATAATTGGCAACATCGTTCTGCCACCAGCAGCGGCAGCGCTAGTAGTTCGCCTAGCGGACAGCATAGGGACTACGGTTCCGTTCCGATAATATCGTCGAATGTTATGCAGGTATTCGAGTCTGATTTGGGTTCCACGTTTTTATGGGCACAGAGAAGCACCAGCAGCAGTGGTGGTAGTAGGCCATGCTGGGGTTCGCTGGCGTTCCAAGGAGAGAAATAAAGAGAAATTGCTGTCGTAAATCAGACGACGTTGTCTGTGTTACCCTGGGGCTGGCTGATTCTTCGTCTTCTATCTATCTCGTACACACATATACACATGTACATATGTGAGAGTGTACATGTGTAACGTGAAGGGAAGGTCGCGACATCTACACACATACATACATCTGTAGATGTTCTGTTGTTTGTTTGTTGTTTGTGTTTGGCAGTTGTCGCTGTATGGTGTCGCAGTTTGTCACGATTGAAAGATTTCACTGATCCGATAGCGACTGCTCCGCTATGATCACTCAAATTAAGAAACCCCTGTTTGTCCTTTCGGTATCACTCTCGTTCCGTATTATATTTGTGTATCAGTAGCGAGTAGTGATCTCTGCACTGTCTCAGTCGACAATCGCAAAAATGCAGTCCACAATTTGAACCTAGCTACAACAGTTACTATTTAGTTTGTGTGTGCGTATTTGTATTTGAACGTTAATCCAAGTACGTAACGTATGTCGCGTTCGCCTTCCAGATGATATTCTCTCTGTATTTTGTAAAACTTGTGAACTTTGTACGTCGGATCTGACGCGTCACACTCGCAGCTCACGTCTCGTCTACTACTCTAACGTTACACTCGGCTGCTGTACCGCCGAAGTTTCATCCACGTCTGCATGATGTTCGATGTAAAAGGAGTTGACATTAAAATTGAAATCGCTGTCCTAGAAGACTTTAACACGATCAAAGATCACTATAATTTATTCTAACTTTAGACGTGCCGTACAGATGGAACTCTAGTAGCGAACATACATACCGTACGTACATACAGTCTGAGCTGATTACATCAAATACCAAACTGTAAAAGGGTGCACTTTCACGACGTAATCTTTTAATGAAATATTTACATATTCTTTCCAAAACTAACTGAACGAATTTACTTGCTTACATTTAATTAAACCCAATGCTAATCAAATGCATATTTCTCTCAATGATGATACACAATCGCGCTAATATATACTTATCGTCGTAAATAATTTCAAGTAGTAAATTACAAATGTTAGAGCATTAGCAGTAGTATTAGAGTATGGTATGTTGTACGAGGTAGGTAAGGTATCTATGTAACCGAGATACCGTACCGGACTTTCCGGCACGTCCATGATTAAACTCCGGGAGCATAGAGCAGCGGTGGCGGTCACCGTTATAATACGATAGAATACTTGCCTACAAATCTCTATAACACTTCTGGATCAGAGACATACCGATCTTATAATTGTCATTGCTTCTCTCACAGAGCAAGTCCCCTGTGGGTGGGGAGACTTGCTGCTACTGCTATTTAATATCCAAGCAATCATGTTTATTACGGTGCCACGTGTCACGTCACAACACAACAAATGAATGAATGAACAGAGACAGCGTCATACAGTGACAATCGCATCTGACAGCAATGGAGACATGTTCGTATTATACCTACATTGTTACGGTTTTGTTTACGCCCGTGCAGGTATATTAAATCGCTCACTCTCTGGCACTAGAAGAGAAAGCAATACGTGCATACATCACTGAAGAATCGGCGAACGGTGTGTAAGATGGCAAAAGTAATGACGTACGTCGGTGTATCTCAAACATTGTGTACGAGTATTCCGTATGATCTGCATGTATATGTATTAGCAATTAGTTTGAAAAACACTGGCACGTTCTGTTACTCAACGCCAGAGGGCAATGTCAGTGTTTGTGTGTGTGTGAGGTAGACACAATGTTATGAACGCCGGGGGAAAGATTACATGCGTGTGCACCAATCGTATTTCTTGTTTGTTGCTTCCGAAACATTCACATACAGTTGTATCTTACATCTGACAAGAAGAATTGCGCTTACATCTAGAATATCTAATATTTACAATATGTTTTTTTAAAATGTAGAGAAATTATAAGCTACATGAATACAGCGATCTTAATATGTATATAAATTTAGTGAATAATAAAAATGCAGGACCTAGGCGTACGAAAACACTGCCTCTCATGTTTTGGTTGCTGACGAAGGAACCCAGTCTGTCAGTCACGGTTCCGACGCTAGCGCTGCTGATGGCGGTGGTGTGTCCGTCACGGTAGCCGCCATCACGAAACATACGGACGGACACCGGAGTCTAGAACCCGTACGGTAAACTTAGCGTAACAATGTAACGGTGGCCAGTCTGTGCCGTTGGCGTGCATGATTAATGACGTGTGCGAATGATAAGAACGTTGGCCGGACCACTAACACAACTCTAGGCATCCAGTAACATTGAGCACAAATATAGAGACATACATGTAGTGTGAGGTAGTGTATAATAGCGTTAGAAGTGTACCTGGCCAGTCTCATTCTCGATAATGACTTCTCTCTGGCGACTTGTACATTGATACCTTTATATGTGAACACTTATGTACGTATATATGTAACTCAGCATAGATATGTGAAACAAACACATGTAAACCGGTCTAACTCTGTAGTGGCCATACCACCTCCGATACCCAGGCACAGTTATCATTTCAGATGTATAACAAAGTTACACATACAGCTGTATGTATTTTATATATTGAACTATGTACTACTGTATCCCTATACGTATAGTAGACACAATAGATAAAACTTCTCCTAGTTGTATGTGAATACGTAGATTGTGTCTGTCCATTTCTATATATGATGTGTAGGTGTAGATATTACCAACATGTATACAGATATCAATAATGTAACGTCATTTTATTCGATACAATCTAACGGATTCATTTGAACCAGTGATTATTTTCGAAAACATAATTTCTAACGATACTTAGGCTCATGTAATGTTGTGTAGATATGTCTGTCAGTACTGAGAGCTCTGTAATTCTCATTGGCAGTCTCTCACCGAATGTGTGTGTGTGCGCGCGTGTATGTGTGGCTGTGTGTGTATGGACGGACGTTACGGGAACTGTTGGTGCGCGCAACATTTGCTCATTTACAAGCGCGAGCCTTACTTTGCATGTCAAAGAGTCAAATATATCCGAAAAGTTTCCAAACTGCTAAGTGTAGCAAAACGTTTGCAACGGGCTAAAAAAACACAAAAGGCAACTCTTTTTCTTCCCCTTATTAGGGAGTCTGCATGTGAGTGTACAAGCTCGCGCGCTTGTACTTTATGAGTTTCTGTTTGATTTCTGTTACGGTTTTGAACTCTCTCTGCAGCCACATTACTCTACATGTAAAATATCACCAGTTTTCACGTTTGTGTCTATGCGACGAATGCCAATAACATTCGATTATTTAAATGACGCTCCGTGAAATAACGTTTTCCGTACTCTTGAACACAGATGTCATTAGTTTCGTATGACGTATGTATGTAAAAACATCAGGAGAAGTAGGGTTATATTCATCTATTGACGTGTTAGTGGTTCATACACACTTGATCCTTCTACATACACCTATATTTGTTTCGCTTGATTCGGCATTAGTAAGAGATGCGTATTCAGGTTGACCATACAATAGTGTATGTGTATGCTGAGAAGACAAGTGTTGGTATTTGTGTACGTGTGTGTTGTGATTTGCATCAAATAACGAGTCGAGGTTCTGCACGGCCGCCACCAATTCCTATACAATTCCCTCGACAAGCACGTGCAAGCCGATGGTGCAAAACACGTGGACGTGTGCTCAATCCGTGCTGCTGATTAAAGACTACCGATAACAACCGTACACACATACACACACACACATACAGATACACACATATATAGAGTATAAGTGGGCAAGGGTAGTGTACGTTATCGCCAAACCTGCGGCTCGTTGTGAAAAGTGGTGTTACGTGTGATTGTAGATTCGTGGAAAATAAAACCAATACTGCCGCGTGTCGATCCAGAGATAAAGAATTATTATCAACATCATACATATACAACATAACATATTTTATTATACATATCTTAGTTGCTTTTATATATATATATATATATATATATATATATATATATATATATATATATATATATATATATATATATATATATTCTCGTACGCTTCATTTAAAGGCAATATTCTTAGATATCCTACATCTGACAATGAGACTATAAATGAATCATACATAAATGATTCATTAATTGTGCGAAATATGTTTCGGACGATGTACAATAGAGTGCAGTGCAGTGCATAATCGATTGTTAATGATGACATACACGCACACAGACGCCTGTAACGGTCCCTCGCCGTGCGTACCGGAAGATGCTGTATCTGTCTCTACCGTTACCGCTAAGTTACCCGGAGGCCCTCTACACAAGCGTGCACACACACACTGGTATGCTTGCACGCACGTTTAGTAATAATTCAATATCGTTTATCCTGCAACCGGTGTCACCGAAATGATGGATAGTGATTCGTGTGGTGACGTGTCGCATTATTCTCGTATAAAATACACTTATGGGAAATAAATACGTATATGGTGCAGCGTCTGTACATGTATGTATGTATGTGCATCCCCTTACAGTATTTGGACGCGGGATGGTAAAGGGAATTGCGGAGGGGTGGATGAAGTTGGACACACCGTGTGCCGCAGCTTTTCGAGTGTGGTGTAGTTTTCATGAATAATGTAGCACCGTAAGTACGGGCGTCTGGAGGGAAACGTGCTTGGACTCTTTCCTGAAGACGGTGTCGCGACACCATCGGCGTACGTCATACAAAGGCGCACGCACACACATGGTAGCGTCTTTGAACAACAAGTACAAAATACACGGTCATTTATGTTCACCTTGACGTATTGTACGTTTTGAACATGATTGTATTTGACATAAATCACAATATTATTATTACTGCTCCTCTGGGGAGACCTGTCTTCCGCTACCTTCTCAATGTGCACGTACGTCAATGGTGTTTGTGTGTGACATCATGTGACAGTAGTGTGAGTGTCTACCTTGCACACTAGCGTCAGAACGTCAGACGTCGTATCGTACTCCCCTTCATAAAAAGATGAGAAAACTAAAACAGATTGAAATTGAAAATAAGTTACACAATTGTCCCGTCAATGCTCGGAATACAAATACTAACTAATCCACCCCTCAGAATAAGCTCGTTACAATATTATTGAAATCGCTCAACCCCCGCCGCCCCACTCGCCCCTGTTTTTCAGGGAGCGAGACACCGACGTTCACAGATGATGGACATGGAAACGTGATTTGTTTTTTGGCAAGCTGTGTTAATTTCTTTTAATTCTAGAATTAATGTGTTAATATTCTGGCATTTGTCAAGCGGATGGATGACTGCATGTTGTTCTCCATGACTTGCTTGGACTAGCTGTACAGTTCTGTACTCGCTACTGGCCACACGGATCTACTGACACGGGCAGCTGTTGGACGCTAGGCTGCTGTAAATTTACGTTCCCGCTTGTTCCGGAATCGTTCGCACTTTCGTGACTTCTCTTTCGTTTTGGTTTTATTTTCTTTCGACAAATCCCTTCAATTGGCAACGAGCACCGTGCAATGTACTGTACGTATGCTCACTTCAGGATAAGACTGAAAATCCCTCAACAAAATAAATTCCTTGTTTTATGTAATATGCTCAACTAGTGTATTCTATTTTCTGGTATGCATGTATCAGTTAACTACAGACTCCGGCCCTGAAATTTGAACCAACCACCAGCGTTAGTTCGATTCTTATAAACAATTTTAATTAGCAAATAACACAGAGCAAGCAAGCAAGTAAACGAGTGAGTGAGTGAGAGAATAGGAGCCGTGGTATTCGTGTAATCTTCTTCCGTCGGCGTTCCAAGTAATGTACGAAATCCCGAGGAAAAAATGTTTTTATATGTCGGTACGGCGAAGAAAAAGTTTTCGCATCTAAAAGAAAAAGTAAGTTAGTAAGCCTGTTGTCGGAGGCGTGGAATGTGGGGCCACCCGCGCGCACCGGTCGTATGGACCATGGAGCGGGGGTGGTGGAAGGGTTAGTACGCGTGCGCAATGCGTGGAGCGTCGAGACGGCAGTGGGGGTGGCATTGGATAGCGTCCCGCGCGCACAACTCGACATCAGGACGGCGTGGGCGCTGGTTGTGTGTAGGTCTGCGCTTGGCAGGATGAGAAAATTACGTGGCACGATGCATTAGCACTTGAATGATCAGAGATCAGCAGCAACTATTATAGATGAATGAAGTACCCAGTCTCTCTCTCACGGAGACCATCTCTCATTCCGTCTCCTAGTAGTTGCTTTGCTTATTCTGGTTCAAACATAATCACTAATAATACATGTAGATTCGACGGCAGCAGCAGTGAACGCGAGGTATTAGCGGTGACTTGGGCTAGAATCTATTAAGCGGATTAACTCTCGATGAAGTTGCCGTTCCTGATGCTTCTAGTACTGGCTCTACGTCCTGCTTTGCCTCTGACTGGTTGGCTTTCTCTACGCCAGAAAATCTATGGCTTCTTCCCTTGAGATGTAGTTAGATGACCTATCTATAGATGAACTAGCGAGCAACAAGAGAGTACCTACAATCGAACCACTGATGCGCATATGTTTGTTTTAAATATTACTTATTAAATGCAATTTACAATGTATGTGTAATTGTAGAATTTTTACTTTCTCAGCGTGGAGAACTTATTTCTGAACTGATACAATCATGCTGACCTATAAACTAATGAGTGGATATGGGCCACAAAGTATAACGGTGGTTGATTTAGATAATATTTGGATGGCTGGTGAGATTGGTGCGAATGAACGTAAGATGTAAATGGTGATGATGACCTACAGACAAACTAAGTGTACGGGAGATACACCTGCATACACACACATGCACGCATCGTGGTGTGGGTGTTGCACGAACGGAGATGATGCCTCATCCCAGTTTCCTTTGGAATCAATAGCTGCTTGGCTGTCCGTCCTCTTCCACGTTGGGTGGCGGTGGGCGCGACCACCCCCCGAGACTTTCCTCTCTCATCGCGGCTTGGGCAGAGGGCATGGTGGTGGTCACAACCCCCCCCTCGCCCTGTGTGCTCATGGTGTTTGTAGGAGTGAGTAGATGCTCTACTATTGCTCGCTGGCTGGCTGGTGCTATGTGCTTGTTAGTCCACCCGCCGCGCGCACTTCTATTGCTCTCTCCGCAAAGTGCGCCCGACGTCGGCCCAAGCCAGACGTGTCAGCCAGCCCCGATCGTCCGTCCGTCCGACCGACCGACGCTTCTCTCTCTACGGCCTGCGCCGTACCAGACCTGCCGCCGTCGTAGTCGTCGTTGCTTGCCGCTCGCTACCTCTAAACCCCCGACTCATCGGCACAGTTCGGCGTTGTTCGGCAGAAATCGGCGGCAGTGTCGCGGCGCGCTCTCGTTGATTATAAGACCGCGGCGGCGACCAAGTCGAAGTCCGACCGACGTCCACGAGTAAGCCAATCCAGTCAAGAGCCATACACATACCAAATACAAAGAACCTATCAACAAAACCAAATATTACTGGTAGACATACATACACACAGTTGCCACACTGGTATATGTCATTCATCTACATCTGCGTCATACGCGCACTGACCATCATTCACCAGAACTGTTGACGTCTTCGTGCCGACGTCTTCCGACGCCTGGCGTTCACCTACTGGCCATGGTACAAGATTCACCGTGCAGGTAGGCTGACCTCATTGTTGTTATTGTTTCTTGTGCTGCTGTTGATTGTTGGCGTGCTTGTGTGACTGACATCATCTCCGTGGAGCTCGTGCACCACGTTCCGTCGGTTCTGTCGTTGTTCAACTGTTCGGGATCGGCAAGTAAAAGTTGTTTAAGTAACCGTTCCACTGCGGCTGATGGTATCGTGTGAACTTTGTGTCTCGGGCAACTTTACTACTTTAACACTTTGTCCTTCGGCAACTATTTCTATACATACGTACGTATGTACGTACAACTCTTGCGCTGCCCTCCGCCAGTTTGTTCGACTTTGGCCTCGCCGGTTGTTATACTTCGTCTTAAGTTTATGACAGTTTTCGGAAGTTTCTTTTCGTAAGTCCGCGCCCCCTCTCCACAACCAACTTGCGACCATTCGTATACTGGTGCGCGACTCCTCAACATCTCCAAGTAGAGTAACTAACACACAGTGGTGCCCCGTGTTCTTACTCGTGTACCAGTGTTTGCAAGTCACTTGACAGTAGTGGCCCGTTGTTGATAGTAGTACAGATTGCCACCACGGTTTTAATTACTTTTTATTGTGCTGTTAATACTCTGATTGCGGTCGACATTGAGCGAATTAATTATAAAAATACTTCGGGTTTTAATATTTGGCGGAAGCAAGGCAAGAGAACGTTCGGCCCATCTCAACAACCCTCCGTCGGATCCGCATTAACAGGATAAGGGCTCCGAGGCAGTAGTACAGAAAGGGGTAGCCGTCAACACACACACACACACACACATATATACATACACACAGCGGGAGGTTGACTGAGAGAGAGACTGAATAGTATTATTGTACGTACTATTGGTAGGTTGTGTGTAAGTGCGAGTGAGTGAGGAATACGAGAGCGCACGATGTTTCGGCATTCCCTCTCGACGGCTGATTGTAATCTCTGACATCTGCAATTCCACATCAAGAATGGTAATGGCTCTCTTTATCGCATAATGAAGAAGGTGAAGTAGAAACGGTGCGAGAAACGACAGAGACAACAACACTCAGAGAACGCGGTGCGGCGCGTCTAAATCAGAGCAGCGAGAGCGTTGTCTCCGAGGCGTCGCGGCGGTGTCGGTGGCGGCGGTGGTAGCGCGGTGCGGGATCACCGGTGAATTTACGGATATGTGACTTGTTCGATGGGTACTTATGGCCTCTTCGCTCTGATGAATTTTACGAACTCGCTTCTGCTTGTGTGCTGGTTGTGTCGTACGGTGAGAGATCAAGGAACATAAACATCACGCTACTTCAACTAACCTCACATTTATCCCCTCGTACTCTACACTGTTCCGTCCGTCGGTCGGTCTGTCTGTCTGGTTCTCCTACCCAAGCTTGTGTGTGTGACATCGTTTGGTTTTTTACTTCAGAAATCGTTCGTCGATTATCAAATTAGTCGGAGAGTGCTTGCAGCTTAAATTTCGTTTATAAAATAGTGTTCACTTGATTCGGGCGTCGTGATCAAATTAACTCTATTATTTACCGGGGCGACACCAGCGCTAATTTGTATCAATTACAAGCGTTGCTTAGAGAGAACGGCAGCATCCGACGACGATGCCGCCGCCGTCGCTACGCCTGCAAGGCGGGTGGAGTTTTTATTTTCGTGGGCGGAGTGTGAGATTATAAGTCGTGCCTCCGCCCGTTTCACTGTCGTGTCGTTGCGGTTTTCAAACCAGCGGACGCCATTTTGTACGCCACATTTGCTTTGTAAACATTGTTATAATTGATTCGGATAGTGCTAATAAATTGTCACATCCGGTTACCGTGGAAAACATACGAGCAAAGAACATCAGAACAATAGAAATTACATCCTAACTTTTCTAGAACAATTCTAGAAACGAACGTATATAAAATATTGTGATGTTTGTGAAATACTGCGGTGGATCCTACATAGAACTAATCAAATACTGTAAGTTTTTATTAACTCTACGTATTTATTACTGTAATAACATTCTGACATTCATTTGCAAAATGATCTCTCGTAAATCTGCATGACCTAAATATGTTTTGTCATATATATTTCTTTATATATTCGTGCATGGATTGTCTCCTTAAATGTACTGATTGTTTTCAGCTAGGAATGTGTTTTGCAAATTTGATTCAATTGATATTAATAAGTATACAAATGTAATGAAATTTCACTAATTTGCGTTTATTGTAAATACTCTGCCATACAATGCTAAATATTTTTCGTTTTATCGTTTCCTATACCGATCTTAAGATATCTATCTAAAATCTTTCGTCTTGAGTTCATATCCCGTCGGCCGTCGGAATGTTTATTGGTAACCGCCCGCATGTTATACGCGTGTGAGTCTGTACGTTAAATGGTTTATATTTTTTATTGCGATGTAACGGTAGAATTTGTCCCCGGGGTTGCAAAGATAACGTATCGATGCATGCTTGCAGCACCCCGGCCGACTGACGATATTACACATACCCGGCTATATACTGTAGAGGGGTTAAGGAACAAATGTCTAACATAAGAAATCAGTCAGTCGATTAAGTCGACAGTATATGTGACTGAGGGATTCCCCCGGTATTCGCCCGAACAGGATACACACACCATATGATGACGCTAATCAGGAGACGCTTCTACCGTGAAATCATATTATTGTTGTTGTTGATGATGATGATGTTAATGTGACGTATGGTATTGTTTATCAGTGCGCGGCTGTCCGTTTCTTTCTGATTAGATTTTGTTTTTGCACCAATGCTTTCCATTGGCTCTCTGTTCCTTAGCGTTTGTTTATTTCGTGACGTAATTCGCTAGCCTGTTATGTGTGCGTTAGGAAACTAAATAGCTTTCATTATAATGTCAGTTGATGGCATTGTTTAACGTTGACGCAGCAATTGTTTCATTTATACATAAAGAACTGCATCTTTTTCTGTAGCTCTCTACGTGGAAATATGAAAGCGAGATCTTTCAGTTATTATAATACGTACTAATCTGTTGTACAGTCTCTAATGTTACATGTCTGCCAGTGTGTATGTTTATCAATTAGTTCGGATTACCATCGACAAAGTACACACATTCATGCATACATCTATGTGTGTGTGTGTGTGTTTGTATGTTCATTCTATGACTACTACTGCTGCTACGGGGATTGTTTTAGCCCGGTCTAGCACTGAGGTCAGATGTATCCGGAGGGCCAGTGTACTTAGGTAATATCTAGCGTGTATAATATGTAATAATATAATGTGAAATTATTCGTTGTGCATATATATGCGGTACCTATCCGACCCATGTATGTATGTACGTATGTACGTAGGAGGCAAGTACATGCTTGATAAACATCGTGATACAATAATAACAAGCCAGAATCTACACTCTACATCTATGTACGCCCGTGTGTGTGTGTGTGTGTGTGTGTGTGTGTGTGTGTGTGTGTGTGTGGCGAGCTTGAACGGCTGCAACAACACAGATGCCAGCCAACCACCTCCATCTCTTCCGAACCCCTTGCCTCTTGCTCGTCTCCTTCTGGTCCACGAAATGATGATATTAACGCTATGAATTTGACTCCCAAATAAGCCGCACACATTAAGGTATTTATTCACACGTCTCGCTGATGGCAATGTCGATAATGAATTTTAAAACAACGACCAACTCGCCAACATATATACATTCATATACGTATGTGTGTGTCAGCATCATCATATGCGTGCGTGACCACTGCCCTTTGCCGCTACGCTGACCGCGAGACTAACAGGTACACCGGCCTTTCGAGTTATTTACCATAAAGATAACACAGGGCTGAAATATATACGCTTTAATGGCAGTTTAAATCCAGATTTAAAATGACTTTAAACATTATTATTTTCACACAGTTAAACACTTGTACTATGATAATTACTGTCTACGTTGGTACAACTATAGTTTCTTGCTCTGGGAGATATACCTTTCTCGTGACTTGTCACCCCAACTCGCCTGCTCGTGTCAAGTATTGAAACACCTGGCCGCACGGTTTAATATAACAAACTTGAAATCATGGCGTTATTCTTTCAACACCAATAAAAAGTTCATCAAATCCCACGTGCGCAGGTATTTTACGATACAACACACGGCTGTACAATATCGTCCTACTCAAAATATATCTCTCTGTTTCACTTACGCATCCACCTATCTAACCATATATATGTCTATCCATCTTTGTCTGCCATCCGAAGCATAGAGAGATCACGGTAATGCAGTTTTATAGGTGCAATCTGCTCCCGCCTGCCTGATCCTCCGACTGGCAGTTTTTTGTTTCTCCGCTCGTGTAACAGATGGCAGCTCAACTCTTTATTATTTTTAACCGGAACGACGTCGTCATTGCTTCCGCTACGCAGAACGGACATAACTGTTATACACATTGATCTCGTTAAAAAGGTTACGATCCATCTTCCTATCTTCCCCGTCTTGCTGTTAAGAATTAGAAGTACCACTCCTCCACCTCCTCCTGCTCCGCGCGAGAACTTAATGCACTGGAACTTGTAAAACAGATTTTTACTATCGCCACGGGCGCGACCTGATATCCATAGCAATAAGGGGTTTATGAAGTAACCGACACTTGGGCTCGCGTCACCCTAAATCATTTCGTTGTTCATTCCTACTAAATGATTTTTAATAGTTTATGTCCTGCGTTGAACACCATTCCTGTGTGTGTGTGTGTGTGTGTGTGTGTGTGTGTGTGTGTGTGTGTGTGATGGTAAAAATACGTACAGACATTAGCTGGTTACATAGTTGTCTGAATTAAATTTACTAATTCACGGGGTGCGCGCACATTTCATGTCACTTCGGGCAGCGAGTAAGAAGAACAACACATACCAACGAAGGTAACGGACTACGGAGCCGTCGTGTCGCAACATGTGACGTCCACTGTCTACTCTCCAGTATGTATGTATGTATGTAACAGACAAACACAGCAGTCGGTCCATGTGCAACGTAGCACATCCAGCACATTGGTACACTGTCAGTGTCTACTAGTAACTAGAGAGCACATTCTCATCGCTGGTAGAAGTAGAACCGGGACGGGAGGAGATGTGAGACTTTGCATTAGTACGTCGTATTATCGTGATAATCAGAAAGTCTGTGCATCAGGCCTCTTCTCAGAGCCACCGCCACCTGTCCATCACAATTAGAAACTTTCAGGGAGTTACTGTTACACATTCATTATCCGGGCGCACCCGACTCCGGACTACGGGCACAGGCACAGTGGGAGGAGGAGGTTATCCAGGGACCAAGCACTGTATGTACGAGCTTTGTGTACACGTACAACAAAGAAGAGATACTTGTAGCGAACTTTACGTTCTGCAGATAATATAATAATAATCATAATAACGATAATTATAATGAACGCAACGTACGGCTATGTGTATACCACCGCCACACACCCACTCACCCTCTTGTATTCTCTTCTACCACAACCGTCGTGCCATATTCGATATTCATCACCTCACACAGTATAGTGGAAAGTTGCTATCACTAAACAAATTCTCGCTAAAAATAAATTCATACCACGAAGATACTCAGTACTACTACAATTTTTCGAATGACATATTTTAAATCTCTCCTATTTTAAAAACAAACTCAAAATTTCCCATTACATAATTAGTGTTTATATTCAAGTTTTACTAATGATTGGCGTTAATAGTTCTTGTGTCATGTTTTGAATTTACTTGTCGATATCTTCGACATCGTTGAAAAATTACGGTATCTTTTGTAAAACATTGTTTTTAAATTCCCGTCTCTGTTGCTAGCATCATCAACGGTAGAGTTCGTTCTTTTGTGTGATTAAATCGTTGTACTTTTTATATTCTTCCGACGCTGGAAGGGATATTTTTTTTGCTGAAAAATATCGTCTGCTCGGTAATCACTGCGAATATAAACTTGCCTGTCTGCTGTGGTAATAATTCCGAGCGTTTTATATTTGCGGCCGTACGATTTCTGATTTGCCCCCTGAAGCAATTCCACCATGTAGTGTCATTGGTGGTGTACCTGAAAGGATTTAATGGCATTATTATTTCTGATCTGTCTCGCTAATGACGCGTGTAGAGCACGCGTTTCGTACAAGATAAAGACGGGCTAAGGGGTAGTGTTGTTAATTGATCCACCCTCCTACTCGTTTAAAACCACACTGCCTTGGCTTAATGTTGCCGCGCCATACCGTACTATCACTACTGTCGCCTCATAGACCTTGCACTGATCTCTCGGTCGTCGGGGCTAGTCGTAAATCGCCGAGGGCACTAACTTTACCCGAGCGTCTAAATTTACACACGTCTCAGGACTTAAACTTGCCCTCCAGACACTTTAGACGTTTGATCCTTTAGTTTTAAATAAAAACTACGAGCTTTAACACCCCGTGTTTCAAAATGTTTTATATCTGAAGGTGCGTTTACGTCAGCAGGTATGTAACACAAAAGTTTGACTGCGGCTGGACCAGTTTCCTTGGCAGGCTTTATCTGACCCCCTTAGAATCCATCCTGCTGCTGCTTTTGGAAGCCTGGAATCGAGTCACGGTTGGCCATGAAACTTTGGAAACAAATTACGTTCGCCGTGAAGAAAAAAATCAATATTGGTGCAAAAGTTTGCTCCTGGTACCTCTTGCCTCTCCGCCATTCTGGAAGCTTCTCCTGCTGTCGTTGGACCTTGTGGTTCTTAATTTTTTTATACACATTCAAGATGTGAAACGACAATGTCATTTATTAGTTGTTCTTACAAGTATTTTCAATCTCTGAATGAAAGAAAATTTTCGTTCCGTAATGGTATTATTCCAGTAACAAGATTATAACTTATTTTTTTTTAATGCAAACATTACACTCTGGTGTATGTATGTGTGTGTGTGTTTTAGTTGGTGATTTAAAATGGCACTTCATGGTATCAGACTGGTACAGATTAACTCAGTAGGGATGCCGGCTGCTGCTGCTAGTGCTGGTGGTGCTTGTATGACTGGTGTTATTTCATTTGTGTAATTTTTTCACAAGCGCTGTGTCGGTCAGCAAGTACTCACACAGACGTACGCCTGATGGCCGGCTGGTTCGGAGGACAGAAGGCAGATTACGCGGGCACGATTTAATTATCATCGGGTCGGTGGGTGCACCATCCGTGTCAGGTCTGTGGTTGAATGTCTCGCCATTGCCGCCAGTGTGTGAGACTTCTCAGTGTTGGTTGGCTGGCTGTTACTGTGTATATATACATATATACAATGCTCTCTCGGGTCTGCTCTGGTCGGACTGAAGCCAGTGCTGCATAGCAGTAATATCGGTGATATCCCGTACCAGCCACAACAGCCGTCAGGGGGGCGACCGTTTGTGACGATCCGAGGGGGTGGTGGTGGTGGTGGCGACGCCCGACGTTTGCTGATAGCAACGGAACCTGCATGCCTAACGATACACACTTTGTCTAGATAGATACATACACGTAGAGAGAATGTGTGTGTGTGCTTGTGAGAGAGAGAGAGAGAATCGTGTGTGCCATACCACTGCCACCAGCGTCTCCTCCCGTTGCTGCTTCCTTTATTCTCGTAATTAACCCACAAACACTGCACATTACGAGCGAACCGGTCGCTCGACAAACGCTTGATAATATTGCCGGATTTTTATTACCTCTCTGCAGTATACGTCGCCAGCGACACGATTCAACAATGATATGTCTCAATCCTGTTTGATTCTAAAATATCTAAAAAACTGGCAATTATCCCCAAGCAACCAATCTTATATACATAATTCTGTTGCTTGTTAGTTTGGTTTTATTCATGGGAGTAGACGTGAATGTGCATTTGTCGATAGCCAGTTTATTGTGTCGTTCACGTTGCATTAATTGCAACAAGATGAAGTGACGACTGGCAGCAGCGGTAGTAGCTGTGGTGAATACGGTTTGAAACCGTAGCTTCGGTCAGATCGCTCCTGCTCCGCAGATTATTATCTGATATCGTGCGAGCAACGGCTCCAGTAGTTGAATTGCTGGTGCAAATAATATTACGTTCAACCAAAGACAGAAATCCGAAGTGATGTTGTTCATTTCAGATCTCAGGGTCTAAATGCAATTCGCGGTCTCACAAACTCTCCGTTTGCTAGCTGTGTGCAGTCCGGATTCTATAACGACGTGTTCACTGGGATCGGTTTTATCGTGTGGAAAAGTAATATATCTAGATTTGAATTTGATATTGATGGCCAAGGGACGTTCTTCATGGTCGCTGGTGCGTTTCCTTGGGTTTTATAATGTGATGCACACACAATCATTGCACTGTAGAATGGAATCTTCAACTTCAACACAATACTTGACAGTATTTCTTGTTGTGACAACATGTTTTCATGACGTTCAAATGATGAATACGGTTAGTTGTACATAGTTTTTGATATCTACATATATTTGTCATGCATTGAAACGCAACGTAGCTCCCCCAGCTCCCAAAAACAAAATAACTTCGAACTTTGTGTTGCGCAAAAACTCGCGCGGCAATTAATCGTTAAAATGTTTCTAATTTATGTCGGGAATGTTTATTGCAGTGGCTGTACGTTAGCTAATTTACGGGCACGTCACATGGGTTGGCGGGCAAGCAACATGGTGGAATGGCAGGAAGGAAGGGGTGTTTCACGACGTTCTCTAACTCACCATCCCCCTGCCGCCTTGCTGTACTCCTCATGGTCTGCGTGTCGGGCATGTTAGGTGTGTACGAGTACGGGGTGTATGTGTTAGTACAGGTTCTGCGGGCCATCTCGCCTCGTTACATCCTCGTAAACAGCGCGTGGACTCTTGATGTGGTGCTGGGTGTGCGTCCAACGATGCTTTCGTAACGCTAAAGAAACAGACGGACGTTGAAGTACACTCCTCTGGAACACATTATATAGTTGCTGCTTATTTCGTATTTTAAACAAAAATATCTCTCCAAGTTAATAATACAATAATCTTCATAATATATGAATATTTTAGTATTTTTAAAACACTCTGTAGATATACCCCGTGTGCTTGTATGTGTATGTGGTTGCGGTCTCAACCGCCGCCGCCGTCGACCACCGGCGACTTTATTATTTGAACGTGCACCCCAACAGCCGGTACACTACCCCTGTGCTTTCTAAATTAAGATTTCACTTCATTCGCCGGTCGACCGCGGTTGCTTGCCGCCGACCTGCGTTCCGTTTTGTACTCGTGTAATTGCATTCTAAAATGAAAATTCAAATTCATATATAAGCTGGAACAGTAGCAACAGCGGAGAGGTTGCCATCATCTCAATAATGAAGTGTTTCAAATCATAGTATCATTTAGTTGTTGACTTGGACGGAAATCTATAGAAGAATAATAGTAGTAGTGGTAGTAACTATATAGTCGGTACTCGAGAGTGAAGTATGCTGTCAGAGTGATATTATTGAATTACACGCGAGGCCGACCTTCCGACCAGCCCAGTGTACTTGTGCCGTTGACGTGCCGGGAGAGAATAAAATATTCATGTCTGAATAAAAATGATCATGATTATTCACCCGACGAGTTCCCAGTAAACATAGGTTGCCGTGTGTCCCCCGTCAGCTGTACGGAATTTGGCGGTCCTTAAGGAATCAAATAATAAAAACTTTGCTTTCATTCTCCATGTGCATGTGTTTGTATGTGTGTCGCATATCTACCTTCTGCATTTGTATAACATATAATCCAGTTCCAAATTACCTACTATTATTTTCAATTGCAATACATACATATCAAATGTTCTTTTTAAATGTAATTTTTACTAGATGTATCTTTCTGCAGTAAAATATTGTCGAATCAAATAAATCTATCATTAGTTACTTGATAATGTAACTCGTATATAAATGAACATATGCTAGATATCTAATTGTATATTCCTTTGTTCATAAAATATTAATAACGTTACAAATGTACGTTTGTTCGTTCAAATTCCATTTAATTCTCGGTTGCCCCCCATACGTAAATAAAAATCCCACCACCGCGCCCCTGCACATCACTCCACCCCGTGTACACATGCATTATTCACGATGAATTGTCAGTACGTATTCCATCTACACCACAACCATCACCAGTAACATTACCGTTCTGTCTTCACTTTGGAGTTAATACGTGTGTGTGCGTGTGTATGTGTGATCTACATTACTTATGAGGTATTAAACGACAATTACCCTAAATGAGTGGTGTACAATGTTAGTGAGATGACACTCTCTCTCTGTATTAGATATTGTCTATTCTTTAGTCCGTTTCCATACTTGTATGTATGTAGTTCTTCTTCTTGTCGTGCTAGTGTATGTATGTGGCTCATTCACCATTCACGGACTGTCGAGCGACGACCAGACCAAGCCGCGGTGTGGGCGGGTCACGTACAGAATTATTGAACATGCGAATATGAAAAGTTCGTACCTAGTTTCACTGCTAGCAAAGTTACAGCCGCGTGATCAACAGACTCACTGTGAGTGAGCGAGCTGGAACAGACGAGGACAGAATGAGAGTGAGAAAGAGAGAGACGGACGGTAACTTTTTACCACCGTCCTGTCCCCTCTTTCCAGTTGGTGCCCTGCTCACTTTAACCACGTCTCCTGCTGCTGCTGCTGCTGCTGTTACTTCGCCGTCAGTACAATATGGCGACGCTGACGACGTTGGTCGTGGCGGTGTCCTTACGACGCTTGTATTATTCATCTGTCACGCACGTACCAAGCACCTGACGACGAACCGTAAGTCATACACCCGCCACCACCACTGCCTCCGTCGCCTCCAACATCGTCGAAACTTTTCTCAGTCGTTTTGTTGAGTTTTTTTTTCTTCTCATCCTGCGAGTTAAATTTTGATATTTTTTTGTGTCACTCGTGCACAACGTTGTGTGTGTGTGTGTCTGCTGCAGATGCATATTTCATCTGTTTTTCGTTCGATTTGTCGTGTTTTTATTACCGGATTCCGTGTTGAATTTTAAATGCTCGTGTGCCACGTGATTGTGCCGAATGCACAGTTGTCCGCTCGGGCTGTCATGAATTTATTTACTGAAATCTACAACGCACCCGCGTCAGTAGTTTATCATAATTACTTATTACTATTTACAATAACGGATGACATTACTTGCAGAACGAAGGAACAGTTTGTATTTAATTCTGAAATCACGATATATACATATATATATATATATATATATATATATATATATATATATATATATATATATATATATATATATATAATTATATGCATCAGTAGTAATGTCAGTATTGGTTGAAATGTTACAACGGTGAATTGTAAAAGTACACGTATATATATTTCACTTAAGTTTTGTGGAAAAGAATAAGCTATAAAACTCGGATGGTGTGCATGTGACGTTTTCCCACGACTGTCTGCAACTTTCCACCAATGCACAGACACAATACGTTTGCATTTAATGCCATAGAAGATTGCGAGAGAACACTTTTTCATAATACGATTTCATTTTATAAAAGCTGGGCGTTCAAATCAGTGCACATCAAGCCGTTGATATGGTGCTGTCATCTGCTCAGGAGAACTGACACTAACAGTTAGTGCGTGTACTTAATGATATCTTTGCGCAATATGATCGTTTAACTTTGTGAACTGCTAGTTGTACTCTTCAGTTACCCGCCTCCTCCTCCTGCAGAGTGGGACTAATGCTGGTCACTGGCCATCGATGGTTATTCCACCCTTCCCGCTCTCCCGGGTCATACGGAGTGTGTTGAATTATGAATAGCATGAGATCAGGGACGGGTTGGTCTCTGGCGCGACCCGTTCATTAAAACGAATAAAGACTTCGTTCGCCAGCACCGTGGGTGGAATATTTTCATCGGCTCTTTAACGGCTCCGTCATCATGGGCGTACGTTTACCTGAACCAAACTCGATCTCATACAGACATCACTTGCTTGCTTGCCTGACACACACTCACACATACACAGGAGGTTGTATTGAATTTATTCAAAGTAATTCTTGAAACTGTTAAATGTGTAATCGTGATGGCAACTGGGCATAGATTGTAAAGTGAATACCCTGCCGGACGCCCATGCAGTGGAACGTTGCGGTACCTGTGTAACCTCGAGCACGCGAACGAAAATTACAGCCGCTACTGTATCACTTGGAAATTAATTACTAAATATTAATAGACTAAAATGTGTGCTTTTTAGCTCATTATACGCCGCGCACCAGTTCCAACCGTGTATCGATCCCTTCACCACACGTCACCAACGTCTACCAACCGTCCGACCGTCCAACCAAACAATTCTCGCCATACATATATAGAATAGATGGATCGTTAGAATTCGAATCGCACGACCATTATTGCCGATCTAGGATCACTTTAATTGTTTTATTCCCGCGATGCGATTATTTTTATGGCTCTCTTTATATTATCGTTTTGCACGCCCCCCGCCTCTCGCTCTGCTCGGATAGATGTTGGGATTGCGAGCGACAAAGTTTCGCTAGGAATTTGATCCATCCATTTAATACAACTAATTTCCCAAACCATCGTCTGGTTTTATTGGTACTAGTTTTGATTTAGGCACAGCAAATGCTGTTATAGAAGAGTTTTCCCTTATTAGTCTCGCCAACGTTTATTGTATTTTGATAGTAAAACTAGAGTCGTGCTAGTTTTTTATTTGGTTATTATCGGAAGAAGTTATAAATGAATAATGAATCGATGTACTATCGTTATAACTATGCATGCTATCAGATTCTTTATGCGTTCAATTTATTAAAATCGTTATGAAATAAAGATTCTCAGCGTAAATGTCATTGACGTTTAGAAAAATGTGTTACGTTATCAAACTGGTGTTTGGGATTGCGTGCTCTGATCACCATCACTGTAATAGCCTGTATCACGTATTATAAAGAAATAAATTACTCTTTCGTCCAACGTTTTCTTCTTCAAACACATTCCAATGGCTAGCGTGACACGTTCAACCTAATTTACTTCGATATACACTTCACTTGATGAAACCGAAGTGCAACTGTGTTTCAGCGCGTAGTATCGCTTCATGTCATCTTTGTATCGTACTGAAATCAGACCATTATTGTGTATCTAAAGTCATCACTCAGTTCATTATCATTCATCATCACTAATTGCAATTAAAGACTAGTTACGCTATTATATTAACGACACTTGAGTACTGTGTGGGTTTGAATATTGTGACAATCATAAGGAACGAAAATCAAATATTAGTCTCAACGTTCGTTCAAGAAGATATACATTATTATTATTATTATTTAACAATGCCACTAGTACAGTATACATTAGTGTGTATGTTTGTAACATGTTGCTTTTCTCGAATGTTGTCATTCATTGTACTGAGATTGCCAATAAAACGACGATCTGCGTTAAGAAATCAGAAATTCAACGTAGCGTAGTCGTTGGTTCCATCATAATAATAATAATTCCGAGGATGAAACCACTGTGTACGTACAATAAAACCATTGAAAAACAACTGGCACAAAAGGGAATCACGATGAAGACATTGAGGCGTAATAAAAATTTTAGAAATTCAATATCCTCATTGAATCAATAGAGGCGACGTTACCAGCAACACAGCGGTGGAGAAGACGTTGGAATTACAAATACATTGGTATAACCACGAGGGCTCACGGAGAGAAAGAGGAGAAAGATAGAACGTAAGGCAAGTGTAATGTATGTAAGAGAGAACGAGTGAGAGAGTGTAGAGAACGACCGGGCAAACACGGCGAGAAAACGAGAGGAGACTTCCTTAGAAATTACCAGACACAATATTCAATTGTATTTGCTATTCCGGATTTAATTAAAATCAGAAATACACCCGCGGATATCAATTCAATCGGGCTGTGGGCGCCCAGACACGCCTGTTTAAGGATGATAATCCTGGATTGTTTTAAAACACCCCAGCGTTATGTCTTACCAGAAACTGGTAAATGACGGAAACGTATATATAGTAGTAGGACTAGCATTGTAAGCATTCTTTAGAACATTGTTACAAAATGTGTGTGTGTGTTGGTGAACTTCTCTCCCCACAGCTGCTTGTAGAAGGTGGACTATATGACCGGCACTTGACGGTTTATAACTGAAAGAAGTGGTTTCCGCACGATTTACGCCTCAGCCACATTACACACAGCCACACTGGCCCCAACAACCGCGACCGGCAAACAGCCGCATTACAAAGCAAAAAAAAAAATCGAAAAATAAGCTCATCTCAAGCGGGAAGCGTAAGGTAGAAAAGCACAGTCCATTGGATTACAGTTAGATATGTGTATGTGTGTTCATAATAATCCTTACATAATTCAGCACAATGCAGGAATCGGTTTTACAACAGGAATTTGACAGTATTCACCTGGATTCTTTTGCTCCCGCTATGATAGAGGATTAGGTTATGAATATCGGATGTAGTACTTCAAGAACTCGCGTATCTAGACTAAACTAGGATTGATAATCACGGTAGAGCATCCGTACAAGTACTTGGAGCAGAGTTGTTAGAGAGTTGGGTTGAGTACATACACTGATACATGCAGCAGCAGTAGTGTATGTTGTATTACAAAGTGCACATCCAAGGAAGATATCATGCTACACAGCTGGTTGCAACCATAGCACCCTGAAGGCCAACCATCCACCTAAAAACGATAACACACGCTCTATACCACCCCCTTGTGTCTCTGCCACCCTCCACGCTGCTCCATCGGTGGTGGTGGCTTGTTGATGGCGGCGGCATCAGGGAAAACGTGCGGCCTCATTACTTGAAACCTCACAGATAATATATTGCAGGAGATGTTGATGAGTTTGCATGCCTGGCCCTTCCCTTCGCTCCTTATTCACTAACCTCACTGTAGTCCCTACTCACAGACACTACCCCTCCGCTCATACCTAGCATTCACTGCCTTTCCTGCCCTCCGCCTGGCCTGCCCTTCCGTGCTTCTCCGCTTTATTACATACTAGGTATCCGCTCGCGACTGGCTCAAGTTGCCTTACATTGTATTATATTTTACTACCGTGTATATGGTGTGCACTAACCGCCAGCCTTCACCTGAGCTCACTTTTTTTAAGAGGTTTGCACAGACGATGTCGACGCACCTACGCGTTATATTGCTTCCTTGTCCACCTGATTCTTCCACAATCAACACACAGGGTGATACTGTTTAGCGATTAAAATAGATTACGGCACCTACAATACATACAGACGTTATATGTTTGTACAAAATGTAGTATAGATTGATTGAGTCATTAAGCGTATATATTTCCTACGACTGGACAGATACAAATCTTTCGTAATAACTGTGATAATATTGTGCCAGTGATGACAGTCAACTGTCCACTGCCACTATATCAACCTACATATGCCTTGGCGCGCGCGCGTGTGTGTGTGTGTGCTGTGATTTGTAAATGTGACAGACATAATACCCAGAGCCATTTGTCAGTAGTGAGTGGAACATATTTGATTTATTTTCCGGCTTAATCTCGGTGTACATATCATATATATATACACTAATGAATAAACATGCAAAAGGATACTCTGTTTTCAATTACGTTTTCAAATCTAATATATACATTCGTCACTCAACCCGCGGCCGTAGCACTGTTGATGATAATTTAATATATTGCCACATCAGTCTGAGAATTATTCGTGAATTAAAGTGTATGTGTGTGTGTGTTTTTTTCCTACTGTTTATTACCCAGCGAACACGTACAATCAGGCAGTGTTGATTTGTATTGCGCAATCACTTATTAATGTATCTACATGTGATGTAATATGCATGGTTTGTAGTTATTATACTATTTATTCGGCAGCAATATCTTAGTTACCATAATGTATGTAGCTTTTGAAATAAATACAAATTATATTTCGAAACGTAGACTAAATAAACTTACGTAGAATATAAAATACATATTTTTGTCTTATGATATATTCAACACAATAACTTTAAGAAAAAAAATCCTTCAATTCATTCAAGCTAAAGCAACACGTTCGTTACTGTATCGAGAAGGCAGCTCCGAATCTACTGATATATCCCGCGGCGTTGTTTTCAGTCATGTTGATCCTTGTAACATGCACGCGCTTTCAGCAGCAAAATAAAAATATCAGGCAATATACTGGCTGGGGGGTGAGAATCGATGTAGCTATTCATTTACAAGTACGTTGGTCTGTAACAACAACAGCAGGAGCAGCAGCAGGACTAGTAGTAGCAACATGTTTACATGAGCATTATATGTAGTTAGTATCCGAGAGATGGTATGGTGCTGCACTCTATAAAGTCTAGCGAGTATTATTTACAACACAGCGCCAGCGAATATCATAATGTATCCGTGAGCTCATCTCTGCTCAGTCACCTGAGCTCCCGCATATACGTACGTACGTACCTCCCCCGTCCTGCTCCTCCCTACAGCAACAGCAGTGTTGTGCATCATCCTCCTCAGGGGTGTTCTAATTAGCGGATACACCTCTGTGCTTCTTGATACTCGCTACCATGACTTCTTACACAGCCAGGAATAATATATAAGTAAGACATACAACATACATACAAGTTACCTCCGCTTGCTTCTCCACCTCCACCACTGTGTGTGTGTGTGTGTTGGTGGGTTTGTTTTAATAAGTGCTATGTGCCACGTGAAGTGAGTGAAGAAGGAAATCACTTGACACTCATCCACTTCAACCTCGAGCACACAACTCATTCACTGTGCCCGCCCGCGCCCGCTCGTTCACTCACTTCTCGTCTCTTCTTATTCTTCATGCTTGTTCTTCTGTCTGCACCCGCTGAGGATACAACACTGAGAATTAACTGGCTTGTAAAATTACCTACGTATCCGCGGTTTCCTACATATGTTTCATAATTGATATATGCTTCGCTACAACCTAACAAACATTACAAATAACAATTTTTCCGCTAAAACATTATATACTTGCCATGGATTATAATGAGTCCACCTCCCTTACTTCCCGTGCCGCTATACTTGCTCTGCTCTTTATATCTCACTTCTCTTGTCATACTGTCGTACGGATTAACCCAATATTTACACATGAAAATTGACGTGAGTACGGAAAGGAACCAAGACACGTTTTTAGACTATTCTCAAGTTTTTGGATTAATCGGTTGAGTGCCAGATTTATATGAAGTAAACCAAGAGGGATTCTCTGGTATACTGTTTGACAAGTAGGGAAGCGTGTGCATGCTATGATCAGACAGACTTTAACACTCGTTAGTAAACACGAGTTGAAAACAGTTACTTCTATGTACTGTATTGGGATTCACAAACGTAAATTCTACGCTGATTTTACTTAGTAAAAATATGTTACAATATACATACTTCCATGAATGTTTAGATGCGTCGTTTATTAGAAACATTGGTTGGTTGGCTGCATTGGCGAGTGGCGTACTCGTATTTGGTATTGAAAGTGTAAATAGATTCACTGTTGAATGTTACTTGCATATAAAGTAACCGCGTGGCGGCCACATCAGCAGCGACGCGGCTTTCATCTGACATCACACACGTTACTTAAATTAATCGTAGCGTTTAATTTAGCAAGTTTTAAAGGCTCGCCAACATCATGACGGCGCAATACGCGCGCGCGTTACCAGAGCGGTGCGGTGCGACGTGGAGCGGCTCGCAGAACCACAACCACCATTGCCACCACCACCATCACCACCACCAGTAGCAGCACCGATGCCAAACGTACCCTTGCCTCGGCGCTCTCCGTGTTTGACGTGGGTTATCGCGGTCCGTTTGAGAGGTCCGTAATATAGTTGATGGTATCATCAGGGCTGGCATTAGCGTACTGTACCATGGGGACCAATCACGTACACACACTTACGTATATACATATATAAGTTACCGTCAACCACAGGGACCAATCACGCACATACATACAAACATGCTCGTACATACGCGCGTACACACACAGATAGATACAATCTCACCAAACACACACAAACTTATCGTGAATACACACACATTCTCAGAATACATATACGTTCGCTCTGTAACACGAGGAGCTATGTCTGATGATAGCTGCAATCCGGCTTCTGATGGCCAACAATTTATTACATTAAAATGAGAATCTACTGCCTAACCACGAGCAGTAGCAGCAGCAGCAGTAGTAGCAGCAGCCAGCGTGTCTTAACACCACTTACATACACACACACTCGCACAACTACTGCATTGCTGAAAGCACTAAGAAGTACAACACGACGAAATAAAAAAAGTGAATTTATACTGTCTACACTTTTTTTTCAAATATAGCGTTTACTTTGGAATTGTCCATTATAATGGAATATAATCAACCCGCTCTGGATATAAGTGCAGGTTAACGTGGCGTTGATAATTATAATGACAAAACAACAACACCCGAATGCAGGCGGTATACTAACACAAATGAATGATCTGTAAATGATTAGAACATGGACGTATACAGCTGGGTGCCTGAGTGCAAGTAAATAAGATCCGCCCGGCAGGTTAATTGGAGACACACTAACGTACGTTGCTGACGGTGTGTGTATGTGTGGGTAAATACATCGTGATGTACCTACGCGGTACACGAGGAGTTGGCGTTAGACGTTCATGAATTGGCTATTAGCAGTGGCAAACAGTGAACGTTCTAATGGCGACCTCTCGGTGGTGCGTTCCGTTCGTTAGCTGCGACACCACCTTTGCTCCTTGGCCTCTACGGAGCGTGACCGGACCCAGGGGACATGCAGCCAGTTCCCTCTGTACATTCACCTACTACTGAACCAGTGAATGGGCTTCATCAAGTAGTCGATGCAATCGACCTGACAATGAAGTCGGGGTCAGCTCTAGTGTCAGTCGGTACTTGCATCCGAGTATCTTCCACTAGCATCTACATCATATACGGTAAACTAAGGATTGTGTATTAAATCTTTTAATGGAACGAAAATCAGAATTTACTTTCTCAGGTTCTGTCGAATCCGAATAATAGAGAATTTAGTAACGAATGAGAAAGTAAATGAGAGAAACCGCGTGGAGAAAAGCTAGTGAGGCCCGTGCAATTACGAAGGGGTAAATTAAGCACCGAGGCAGCCGTCAGAAAGAGGTGTACTGACGGTCGGCCGAGTATAACGTCTGAGAAATGACAAACACTACTACGAATATTATTATTATACATTCACACAGGCACAACCAGTTAGTATGCTGTCTCTATGGATTTTCATACAAGCCCTGGGAACAGTTGATTCATAAACTGGCATTTCAATAAAGCACTGCTTTGAAACAATGACAGTCTTTTGAGATCTATTCATTTGGCGAACTAAATGCTAGAAATTAATCTATCAAAAAGAAAGTTTTTCCTCTTCATTCTCATTCGTAATCAATGGACATTTGCTTAGAATTCTTTCAAAAGTATGATCATACTGAATAGTATTTCGCTTTGAATCATCTGTGACGCGAAGAATTACAAATTTGAAATGTGCATTGCTATCTTGCATAATGGAAGAGTTGGTTAGTTCATTTTGGAGTGGAAGTATGCTGCTAGTACGCGGGAGTGAATTTCTTATTCTTAGTAAATGAATACATAACTGGAAGGGTTGGTTGGCGGTTAAATAATGCAACTGTGAGAAGGTACAGGGGTACAACGCTTGATGCAGGAAACAGTTTCAACGTCCTGTATTCATGGCGAGCTACAGTTGCTACTCGTGTGTATGTGTGTGTGTATTGTACAAGCGACTACTACGACGTCAGTCAGTCAGTCAGGCGGTGACAATGTCTTGCTTGGTAACCTTTGTTTGGCGGCGTCCATTGTTGGCCGTTACCACCGCCGTCGCCGTCGTTGCCCGACGTCGGGGTACGGAAGCAAGGCTCCGGAGTTCCGTGCGATGTCAGATTTTCAACCCGTGACGTCACACACCACTGACTTCATCTTGTTAGTAGCTGACGTCATTCGTCACAATGCTCTCACTACTACCACCACAATCGCATCACAACGCTAGCGACACCACCGCCACAACCGCGGCCGCAAACAACTCGCGGAATTACACTCGCATCGGTTTTGTTCTTATTACGCGTTGCGCGTTTCAAGTTTCATTCCTGCTCTGTAGTAATTTAGCGTATTTCTTATATTAATGAGAACTTGGCAATTGCAACATATTGAACGTAAAGTCGGGTAACGAGATACTGTAAAACTGTTGAGTGTCACTGGCACAAGAAGGTGCATGGATAGATAGAGAAAAGAATCAGCTGCGAAGAATAGGATCGAAGTGGGCTCTCGGGTCCTGCTGGCTAGAATGAGTTGAATCCTGTGACAACACCGGGGAGGGACGAACGAACGAACAACTGAAAAGGTTCTGAAGGTCGCTAACTAGTGATCAAATATTTAAAGTTCCCGAGAGGGTACGTCGAACCATTGTAACAGTATCGGTCATCGATACAGTGTGTATAGTGGACTTCTCGCATACATACAAACTAACCCTAAACATACATATATGAGAAAATACACAGCACTAGCTAGACAATCGAATCGAAATGTCTTCATAGTATAATTATGAGGAAGAGAAATAGAATTTTACTGGACGTAATGCTCATTAATAGCCCATAATTCTAAGAACAGTGAAAATACCGTTATGCTGTTATCTACATGTACGTATATTTGTTAATGCTGGATCACAGCGAGGAGCATTCTGAAAGGATATTTTATCCAGGCATTTGTTTGTTGAAACTTTCAAAGTAATCAACCATAAGTTGACGATGAAATGGATTCCAAATACATGCATACATACGCGCTCGCGTACGCGCACATGTTGTCTAAGATAAATAAAAAGTAATTTCCCGGTTGTTTTTCCCCGATAGATCGTTCAATATGCAAACAATTCGTCGGTGGTGGTGCTGGCGTTGAGACGGTGGGCGTCGCAACGCCACAGCCGTGGTGTAGCTAGGTAGGTTAGCGTCCCTTTTATACGGCGGCAGCGGCGTCTGTACCGCCATTGCCGCCGTGTGCTCATCTGCGTCGCGGTAGAAAACCAAAGCCAGAGCCACTTAAGACTTTCCTCTTCAATTCACGTGGGTGATCAGCTCCCGTGAGCTGCGCGCTTACTTTAGCTCTGTCTGTGTGTGTATGTATATGTGTGTGTGTGCGCGCACACGGTTATATTTCGTTTTGCTTCCTGGTTTTACTGGTTGGTTCGGTTGGCTGTTGGTTCTTTCAGGAATTGCACACGGACCCCAGTTATTATTGATGTCAACGGCGGCGACAACTGCGGCAGCAAGTCGCGAAACTTTACTACACAAATCACGTCTCCCCTTTCGTACACAGCAGCAGCAAGCAGGAACAGATCTGATCGTTGCTACTGCTGGTGGTATTCGGCCGAGTTTTGTGAAACGGGCTTGCCATGATTTTCATTTAAAAGACGACGGGGTAAAGTGGGAGTGTCCGTGAGTATTGTGCGGACGCCTGACTAGGAGTTTGTTGAAAGATTCTGTACAGTACAAACACGGGCGCTGCCTGTCACATTACATCTAACCAGTGTGTATGTGTAAGGCCCCCCTGTCTCTGTCACACACACACACACACAGTATGTATGCATCTGTGTGTGTGTGTTGCCTTGCTTGGTCTCCGTACTAGGACGACATACAAAGCGGCAGCAATTACCGCAAAGCCGGCTATTAGCAGTGGCCGTGCGACACCGTAAGTTGTCGGTACGTACACGTACTACCACTACAACTCCTGCTCTTGCTCTAGGTACTATGTGTAGGTGTATGTATGTATATATGGTAGAGAGGTAGGTACGTGTACGAGGACCCAACGGCAACTACGACGATGACGATATAGCAGGAGGCGTTAAGCTGCCGAACTTTCACAAAACCTCTCTCTCCACATCTTGGAGAAACTTTGCTGCTCGGCTCTTGACAATCTTGTGGGCACGTACTTTGTGCAACCTCTTCTGAATTCAATTCATTAGCGACCCGAATAGTGCCCGATATTTAATAGCGCTCAATACACAAACACCAAAAACTTTTACCTTGGAACAATATTACATAAGCAAGTATGTAGGTAAGGTAGATATAAAGCTGTATATACTAGCATGGATAACGTCTTTTCCTTGGCTAACCACACAACGAGACACACATCTACATAATACCTCCACACTGGTACGCGTAAACTTCGTGCCCTTTTTTCCCCATTACAAGATGCAAATCAACCCCTAATTTTAATTTTACGTGTATTAAAATCTGCCGCAGCTGACGTGCCTCAGGGCACGCTCTAACACAGCGGCGAGCAGCCGGCAAATAGAAAAGACGCTCACGGGATTACTGGTGCGCTGGAAAAATGTCATAAGAAAAGAAGAAAAAAAAACTAATCACAATATAATAACACGTAGGTACACATCTAGAGATAGGAATATTCCACAGTCTGCTGCAGTATATGATGTACATAATATGATCGATGAAGCTGCCAGGGATCATGTCAGTATTAGTTTCTTGTGGTGAATTATTTTTGAGGTCGCTGGTGAGGTTTTCAAGTAACATAATGTAACGTACCGCTACGGAAACACGAGCGCGAGTGGTAAGAAAGTTTCCGGAAAGTTCTTGTTATCCATCCGAGCTAAATGAGTAGATGACTGATTAAATGCAAACAGAGATTTAGCGTATTTTAATCACAAGTTTGGCAAGAAACCGCAAGCATCGATAGCAAGCAGGCGAGCTGCTGTTCTGTACTCTGTAGCACTGTTCTCTGCTTGTATGACGAGATGAAAGCAATCGTTAGGGACTGTGGATGTGTAGAGGAAGTGAACGTACAAGTTCGAAGGAACACGCATGAATGACGCTGACGACGGAATCGTCAGACCCTTTCTGTAATGTATGTGTTGCTGTTCAAGAAACATTTACAGACACGAACACACATGTTCCGCGTGTCCATCAGGCTTGATGACCTACGGCCCTTGGTCTTCGTCTCCTTTGACGACGATACGTTATGTCCGTCAGGCTTATGAATAGTGACCACATTTACGTATACGTATAAACTTTCAACCTTTGAGGAGAGTGAGTAGTGTCTTGTTGGACCTGAGATGTATCTACCTACTGAAAAATCACGCACACCAATTCCTCCTGCTGCTTCTGCTTGATATTCCGTATGCATGACGCTCGTGAAGTAATCACATTGAGCTCGAGGCTGTCGCCATATTAACAAGATACTCTTGGTACAACTTTTAAATATTGAAACGTACATAAAAGGGAGGACCATACTGCGTGTTAGGGTCTCTCTATGGCGATATGGAAATTTACATCTATAAACATGTATATCGCAGATTTTTAATCGGGCTCATTTCGACGATGCCCACACCTTTGATATTTAAATAATGATATGATAATTCGGCTGCAAAATGACAGAAGAATGAGGCGACGGTCGTACCTGATCGTTACTTTGGCATCCCACCACCGTCCACCTTATGTTTGGCTTATGCGAGAATAAATTTTTAAATATCCTGGCGCAGTTTAAAGGTACGAACGCTTCCTTGATTTATTAGTCCGTGTTCGTTAAATACCGTAACCGCCTCTGAACTACCATGTTCCGCCAAGCAGGCTGGCAGGCGGGGGAGCCGTTGGTGAAAAAATAATAAAATACGTACACGGCGGCAGAACACCGGAACACAACACGACGCGATGCATCCGGCCACCAATATGGCTGACACCCCCGCTCGGTATGATTTAAATATACGGGCCATTATATAACGCTAGCTAGCTAGTCGTTCCTCTTTGCCCATTCACATGAACGGATGGTCGTGCTAAATTGTTCCTGGCTGCCAAGCGAGCAGAGTGGAAGCCACATAAAATTCTCATACATGCGATAATTGATATGTTACACGAGCCAGACGAACCCGTGCACTGGATCATGTGGTTTTATGAAACTATAAACCATTGCGATGAACGGTAACTTCCTTGCATAAACTTGGAAGGAGCAAATCTCAATTATTATTTTGCAGTTACATAAGAATAAGAATGATCTTTATAATTATGTTAATACCGCAATACTGAAAGTACTTGCTGTTGATGAGTCCACCACACTACACTGTTGGTTTCCGGCTCTCATCACGGAATATTTTCAATTTTCTCGTAAGATTATTATTACATTGAGTGGCGCCCATTATACACAATGAGGAGTTATAATTTACAACTTTGTGTAAACTTTCTTGAGGCGAGAGGTTCAAAGCAAGCCTCAGAGTGTGCCGCCGCCACGGCCCGTCGCTGTTGTGCAACTTTATTCAAAGGAAACGCGAATTTTAACAACATTTATACTCGCCCAAGAATTATTCTTCTCCGTCACAGATCTCATACAGCTAGAGAGACTTTACGTAAATATTATTTTAATTAATTAACTGGCCTCGAGCCCTTCATTTTTGAGCTCTTATTTTGGTGCGTGAATGTTTCAATGAACACGTACGTTTTTCAATAATGTTGATGATTTTGTTAGTTCTGGAGAGAGCAACACACTACAACTACCGTAGTGTGATGAGGTACACATATAAATTATAAATCACTAGTTGCCTTTGGAAGGGTTGAAATTACCATTGAGCTGTTATGTTAATCACGTTATCGACTGGTGTTGTCGTGTTCATTCGCTAGTTAGTGTTGTTTTTATTAATTCTAATGAGGAGAATCCCCATCAGGGTACAGGTTGACTTACCTGCCGTGTGTATGGGAGTGCTGCAGGCACAATGTTCGGTCAGGACGTGCTGAGTGGCTCAGTGAGTGACTTAAGTCAAGACAAGGCAAGGTAGAGTGAATGTTAGTGCTTACATACACACGTACGTACGTTCGTACATGTTGTTGTGATTCTGTTAGAACGTGTGGCAGCAGGCAAACAACCTGCGGGTCTGTGTTACTTTGTCCAATAATACGTTTATTAACACGGTCGTTGGAGCTGAACTAATGCCACTGTTGACTTGAGGGCCGGCAGCTAAGCGTACGGGCGGGCAGGCGAGGCGGATCATGGTCTGTTGTCTCGGGAACCGAGATAGCCACAGGGCTGACCGTCTTATATATACAGTACTAGTAGTAGAGTAGCTACTGGAGCTCTCCATCCATCCTTCTTCCGACATCATCAACGCTTAACCTAACCTGACCTGCCGTTAATAAGTCAACCACCGCCACCAACGGTCACTGAGTTCAGCCTCACTAGTCGCTTGTGAACAGGCGTCATTCAGACGGAAACACCTTATTACCTAACGGATTTGTGTCCGGTCACCACAATACCATACACTCACCCATATACAAACAAGCTTTTGCTAATGGAACTGTGTATCTTCTTATACAGTAGGATGTTAACTATAAATGTTACCTGTTCACACGAAGCTATTCTAAATGTAAACATATCTAAAACAATTACAAATCATAGAATCTTTCAATACAGCAACACAGACTGTACACTCGTTACGCGCAGTAGCGTAATAGTTATCTTGTTAGATTTATATACGCTGCTGCTGCCACTGTACGAATTGATTCTTCGTGTCAGAGAGGGAGTATGTGTGAATGAGTATAATTACTAGCAAATAAACATCAGTAGTACGACTGGTGCGTACCCCAGCTCCAGCTGAATACACTCACTTCTTTACTCCGGTGAGACAGATAAACGGAACGGATGTGTGCGGTAAACCCAATTTATTTCGTCTCGCAACAAGAAAGTCCTTTAGAAGCTACAAAATGGTGATGCCCGCGCGACTTGTGAACCACTTGGCCCCATTACAATGCGATAAATCTGAACTACTACTAACGCACACGCCGACATAGTGCAACTCCTCTATTCAGTGCAGAGTCTGGTTCACTGTACACACATTCACATTGATGTGTATGCTCTCAGCCTTACACACGAGCGGGGAGATGTTGCGTCCTCACTCTACCTCCCTTGTACATGTGTGTGTGTGTGATACCATGTGCCTTTATTCTCACACGGAATGGGAATGTACTACTGCATAAAAGGCTACGAGGCGACATTGAAAGGTCTGGAAGAATTTAGAAGAATGTGTTACACACATTATACATTGTGCAAGGGATACTAATCGACAGTGAAAATACTTCTATTCTCTTGAAAATTAACTAGGTAGCCTTTAATTCCTTAGCGACGGACGGGCTGTCATTTACTGCGTGTTTGATCAAGTTTTTTCAAGGGTTTTTCTATTCCTTTTTGGTGGAAACTTGATTTTTCAAGGAGTATTGGTTATTAGCTACCATGATAAGTATTATCTCCTTTTAAAACGTCGATATTATATATTTATTTATAAGTATTTTTAATTTATTTACATATGCTTTTGTTTGTTTGATAGTTGCTGTTAGCAACATTATTAATTAATATGTATGTCAGTTAAATAATATTTATTACAGTTTTTCCGTTACAATATAGCCTGGTAAGCTTTTGTAACATAATTTCTTCCTACCATTCGCCCTTTATCTATTTGTAATGAATGTTAGACAGATAAATAGAGCACGTGACAGACATTGTGAGAGAAGATTTGCTACGTGGAATGTGAGAGGAATACTTGGAAAGGAAAATGAGGTATTGAATGTTATGAAAGATTATGGAATAGATGTTTTAACATTATGTGAAACAAAAAAGAAAGGATGCAGTGAAAATGAAATAAATGGTGTATTTTGTTTATGGTCAGGTGTCAGTGAAAACATTCATGCAAAGCATGGTGTTGGTGTAGTTATTAGCGAAAGAGTGAAACCGTGTATTCGTGAGTATAAATGTGTTTCTTCTCGTGTTTTATATGTAAGAATGAAAATTGGGTTCCATAGAATATTTCTCGTATGTGTTTATGGTCCGACTGAATGTGAAAATGATTATGAGAAGGAATGTTTTTGGAATGAATTAAATAATGTGCTTGATACTTGTGAGCCTGGTGAGAGGATAATTGTTTCAGGTGATTTAAATGGATGGGTTGGTGTAAAGAGAAATGAAAGTGAAAATGTTGTGGGAAGTTTTGGTGATGCAAGGGTAAATGAAAATGGAAAAATGATTGTTGCCTGTTGTATAGAATATGGTCTCTTTATATCGAATACTTTCTTCAAACATAAGTCTTCACATATCTATACATGGGAGAATATTCATGAGAATAGACGTAGTGTGATTGATTTGATAATGTATGATGAGAGATTAAGAAGCCTTGTTGTAGATACACGAGTAAAACGTGGCGCAGAATTGGGAACGAATGATCATTATTTGGTTGTATCCCGTGTTAAATTGGCTCAGGGCTGGAAAATGAGGGTAAAGAAATCTGAAAGAATGACACGTGTTCGATCATACAGATTGCAGAATGAAGAGGTCCGACTGCAATATATTAATAAATTGAATACCGTTTTACCCATTTGCTCAGAGAATTTTGAAGATCTAGCTAGTGAGTGGAATACTTTCAGGGACTGTGTAGTAACGTGTGCAACTGAAACATGCGGTGTATCGAAAGTAGGTGTACGAATGAAAGATGATTGGTGGAATGATAATGTGAAGGAGGCTATACGTTTAAAGAAAGAAGCATATCTGTGCTTTTTGAGTGTTAAGGATTCATATGGCGATTTTCGAGATGCCTGTTTGCTTAAATATAAAAGTATGCGAGCGAATGCAAAGCGTGTTGTGCGTGAAAGTAAAATGCAATGTGAGAAAGAGAAGAATGAAAAATTGACGAATGACTTTGTTCTCAATAAAAAGATGTTTTGGACATGCGTGAAAAAGCTGAAGGGTGGTAACATGTCTTGTGTAAAAGCAGTTAAAGATCATGATGGTAATTTATTGTGGAAAGAATCCGAGATTAGGGAACGATGGACCAGTTATTTTAGCAAATTGTATGAAAATAATTGTGTTATAAATGATAATATGAATGATTTTGATTGTGGTGAAAATGAATGTTGGGATATAAATGAAGACGATGTAAGTAATGCTTTGGCTAGAATGAAAACTGGAAAAGCTGCAGGAATAGATGATATTACAGTAGAGATGTTAAAGTATGGTGGCGAAAAAGTGTTTGCTTGGCTAGTTTATTTATGTAAATTCTGCTTGCGGCAAAATGTTGTTCCAGAAGATTGGAAGCGTGCTGTAATTGTTCCATTGTATAAAGGAAAAGGAAATATGAGTGAATGTACAAATTATCGTGCGATTAGTCTCTTGAGTGTTGTGTGTAAGTTGTACAGTAGTGTTCTAATTAATAAAGTAAGGGAGATTACATGTAGTAAACTGAATGGTATGCAAGGTGGGTTTTTGCCCGAAAGAGGATGTGTGGATCAATTGTTTTCGCTTCGAATGATTGTGGAAAAGACTTTGGACCGAAACAAGAAATTGTTTTGTGCTTTCATTGATTTAAAGAAGGCATATGACAGTGTTGTGCGTGAAAAATTATGGCCTATTTTGAAGGAGTATGGCGTTAGTGGTACGTTATTGAGAGCACTAATGGCTTTATATGTAAATAATCAAGCAGCAGTTCGTGTGGATGGTAGTTTGAGTAGATGGTTTAATATTGACGTGGGAGTGAAACAGGGTTGTGTGATGTCTCCTTGGCTTTTTAATTTGTATATGGATGTGTTATTGCGACGAGCGTTAGAGTGTACAAATGATGGTGTGAAAATAAGTGAATTCGTTGTGCCTGCATTAGCATATGCTGATGATGTGGTTATTATGGGTGAATCTGAGGAACAATTGACGAGAATGATTGAGAGTGTCAGAAATCAGGGAAAATGTTTGAATTTGATCATGAATGCTTCAAAATGTAAGATTTTAGTTTTTGAGAAGGATGAAGTTACGGAATGCAAGATTAGCATAGATGGTGAGCAAATGGAACAAGTTAATGAATTTATGTATCTGGGATGCATGTTTTCGAAAGATGGACGGATGAATGCTGAAATTGAAAGAAGAGTGGTTGCAGGTAGAAAAGTTTTGGGCGCTTTGGGAATGTTTGCTAGAAATGTGAATGTGTCAAGAGAAGCTAGGTTATGTGTGTATAATGGTGTACTTGTGCCATCGTTGATGTATGGATGTGAATGTTGGGTATGGGATAACCGGAATAAAAAAAGGGTAACTGCGGTTGAAATGAGATTTTTGAGAGGAGTGTGCGGAGTGACTAGAAGAGACCGTATTAGGAATAAAGTAGTGTATGATGAATGTGAAATTAGTGAAAATGTTGTGAAAAGAGTGGCTTCAAGTCAGCTGCGTTGGTTTGGACATGTGGAAAGAATGTCAAATGATAGATTAACTAAGAAGATTTATTTGGGTGAAATTGAAGGAACACGAATGCGAGGAAGACCGAGGAATAAATGGATGAATATGATAGAAAATGTTTTGAGTGAACGTAAAATTATAAGCAGAAATAATAGGAGAGCATGTATGACAAGGTGTATGGATATTCACGAGGCGAGACAGTTATGTATGGATAGAAGTATTTGGCGAGCAATTGTTAGAAAATAAGGAATGAAAGGCAGTTTTCTGTATTATATTAAATATTTTGAGTGATTGTAGGGACTAAGGGCCTGCTACCCCAGTAATGGGAAAGGCGTGATGTTATGTATGTATGTATGTATGTATGAATTTGTCAGTACAGAACAGAAGACAAGTGAACATATCCCATGTTCTATGAAATGATAATTTATCTGTTTAGACCGGTGATTTGTTTGTGCGAATCACGCGTGTATACCATACACATATAGTACATACGGAGCTTTGTGCTTAATGCATAGCAGGATTGTGCGGTGCGGGCTGCATAAGCTAGACGTCGCTTACAGAGATCAAGGTAGCTCCGGAGCACCCGTAGTCACGAATACACCGCGATAATTTCATTATCACGTTTTGTTGTAAATTATTATTGCTCTTCTGTTTGCGCACGGAACCAGCAGCAATTCAATTACATGTATTCACAGTAATTTACCGTAGCCCTTAGACAGACAGTACATACAGAAAGACAGACGTACAGGCTGGCGAGACAGAAATATATATATATATATATATATATATATATATATATATATATATATATATATATATATATAGACACAGAAGTCATTTATGTTGTTAATTATTGTGCATTGTTAATAATGGAGAGAGGTGTGACCCAAATGTCAAAGAAAATAATTGCATAATTTACCTTGTATTCTGATTTGATATTGTTCAGTGGATTTTACTTACGTATTTATTTGCTTAGATTTCAATGTAATATTTTACGATATTTATAGACAGACACACGTCTATATAATATTAATTTACTAGTACACATTTATGGTCTGTATAAATCTGCGTCGCATCGCGTGTGTGAAGACGTTTCATATTTTACGATTTAAGCTTTAGTAAACGCTAGTATTTCTGAAATAAATATCGCCGTTAAACAGCGGTTTGATATCCGTGCAAATGTCAGATATTTTACTCTCTCGACCGGTTGTAATATATTTCCGCCAGATTTACCAGTCAAATATAATTAAGGTATCCATGTATATACATGAACGTACGTATATGGATCACGAAGACGTAGTGTAATGTATCACTAATGATTAACGTTTACATTACGCGTATGTCGCGTGACACGTGCTAAGCGCATGGCCAAGTATGAAAAAGAGTAAATCCGGACTCTGGGCACACACTCATTCAATCAGGGAGAGAAGTAAGTGTACAAATCTACACTGTCTTGGACCCACCTACATTCTATCGATCTGATCGGATCAGAAAAGAGATGAACCAGGGAGAAAAAGGAGTACGAGCAGCGATTATTCGAAGTTCTATATAAAAGTTTCTCGGTGACTGTTTCCGCCAAGTTCCGTGAGCGACGACGATGCCGATGACGCCCGCCGCCATGTTAAATGGATCCGAAGTAATTTCGTCAATTTGATCAGCGCCCATTGCGTGTAAGACACACGGGGGCACAGTTGTCGTTACACGATTCATTGGACTTACGTCTTCTTTTCATTTCGGTCCGTAACTTTGATTCGATTTAGCGATGGGCGCCGCTTGTGGCACTAGGTACTGGGTACTCCCTTTAAACGATTCCTTGTTAAAATACGTGTAAAATTCCTCTACGGTAATAGCTAACAAATCCGTACCGTGGCCATCTACGCCTCATCTATCCATCCCTCACTTGGAATCTGTTTCATCTGTTTCTTTCTAACTGTGTACTGTGTGCTACAGTGCGCACTCACTCTCGCGCGCGCGGCAGCGGTGGTGGCGACGCTCGCCTCATTGTTTTTCTTTTTTCCATTGCGCGTGTACCTGGGGCGCAAGCCGGCCCACCCACTGAACGAGGCCTTTTGTGACTCAATCCGAACAGTTAACTTTACGAGCTATTCAAAATAGATCCTTATTATTACTTTTCTAAAACTTCGTCTTCTTCTACATAGCTCTGCCCTGTTGCAATCAAATCAGAACGAACATTGCCTCTCATCTCCTCTCATCTATAGATAGTCCAACGTGACACACATACATATACACGAATTCAATGATTCAATTATTGTAATTAATTGGTGCCTTTCATATTATTATTGCCAAAGAATCTTATTCTAATGATTGTAAAATAAAATATAAAAATGGTTTCAGCTGGAAATCTAGTGCTTTTATCTGCTATAGAATATTTTATCCTTTCTTCTATCAATCTTTAATAAAAAGTTGATATATGTTCGAGAGTTTTACTATACGTATGTACAAAAGAACAACAGATCTTTTCCTTCATCTAATGTAGCACCCTTTTTTCTGCCAACTGCGCTATACGAACCCTTGCGCTATTTGTCGTCAGTTCCTTTTCACTGGTCGTGGTTCGGCGTGGCGAGGGAACAATATCGCACTGATTTTACGAACATTTAATGAATGAGAAGGGCGGCCGGTCGTCGGTGGATCGCTCCGAAAGCCTAGGAACTCACGGGACTTAATGTTCCGCACTGTAAACAACCAATAAAACGACTTCGGAAGGCTCACAGCATCACTGTTAAAGGGCAGTAAAAACTGCATAACGTAACGGCAAATAGTATCCACAATAGTGTACTATAGTAAAGATATTCAAAGTATATACTCATGCACGAGTATAGGGCTCACATGCATACATATGCATAGTAGCGTGGACAGTTGATGATTGAAACTGTAAGTAGCAGTAGAGGATTTACATCAACGATTAAATATAAACACCAACTGTTCCCCGTCCGGCCTACGGCGAATTTGTAAAAGTACGAGACAAGCAGCTAATGTGAAATTAACCGGTCCATTAAATGGAAAACGTGGAAGAAAATATAAAAATTAACGGCAGCTGTGAATCGATTTAGACGCGTCTTTAATCCGTGCTGGTAATTAGGAGAATAATTTAGGCACAACGTTCAGCAGCAGCAGCAGTAGTAGTGGTGGTAGTTCCAATCTTTCTGTAATCACCGTGACTATGTACTGAAGTCGAGTCTGGCGGATCGGTCCATCAAATATGTACGTAGAACGTAGCCTGTGAATGTGATGTTCACGTGTTCTCAAATCGCCATTAGGGACGTCTCACAAAGGCAGCTCGTTAGTGTCTCGTGTCCGATCGTTCGTTCGTTCGAATGTTCACCTTCCTTATGGTATCTACTAATACAGCAGCAGCTTTACGTACGTAACCTCTCCCCACCTCACTATCCTGGTACACAATGAGGACGCGTGCTTGGACGCGGGTTTGGTCACTCAACGCACTACCCTCACAATGTAGTTCTTCAGTTCGTCGGCCGACACTCAGGTACACTCTTGAGACTGTGAGAACGCAAAGTTTAAGCGCGAGGCAATGTCCACTTGGTGATGCGTTAGGCCCTTCGGATTTTACAAGTGTATTTCGCCACGCCATTTTTATTTCATAAGCATGTGCTTTGTGGTGTACGCGCGGTTAACCACGCTCAAGGTATTCATTAAATATTTCAGTATGCAGAAGCTGTGCGTTAACAGGAAAGAAATCGTCAGTTGGAGGTGTGCATGGTATGATGGTTTCTGTATGTTCAGCTGTCGCCATTCTCTGTTAATGTATTCGTACTAGGCTGTGCGTGCTCCTTTATTTGTAGAATTTATTCCACATTTCGTATGTCGCGCAGAAAGTAATTATTTCCGACTGATGACACAGGTTGCGGGCACAGACTAACGTTACTATGTAGTTCCACCGTCTGTCTGCAGATGGTACTGTGGGTAGTGTCACCCCCTGCTCCCCTTTCTCTTCTCTGAAGGAGATAAGAAGAGAAAGCATATATTTGCATGCGGGATGTGGATGGCATCTGGCGTCACATTGTCCTCCATAAAAAGACGTCCGTCCCATAGCCGAAAAAGACGTGTTTGTCCGGTCAGTTCAGCAGTACCCTTTGCCATCCCCATGAAGAAGAAACTTGCATACATATGCAAACGTGATGCCTCTCTAGCTAACATATAACAGGAGACACCCGTCATCCAAGTAAACCATACACACACACATACAGGATAACGGGAGGAGAAATATACATATATAAGTATATATCCTTCCATCCGTCCATACATACATACACACATATAGTAGAGGCATCGTTGAATAATTCACCATCGGCCAGAGTGGGCCATTGTGCCAGGTCCCAGGACATATCTGTATGTTAATGCAGAGGGACAACGGTCTCCGTTACAAGACGTTGATTTCAGTATCATCCAATAACAATCACCTACCGCAATCATTACACGTTCCATATCTCCACATGTTAATCGCCTTGGAAAATACAGTTATTTATCAATTGTACTGCGTATTTGGTAGCCAAGATCGGAAACGAGGAAGAAAACAAGCTTTTATTTCGCATTGCTGAACGATAGCAGAGTACACGTAAGCCAAGACATTTGTCTCGATAAACCCGTTGGCATATGAGTTAGTTTGCTGGCATCGTTGTACAGTTACATATATATCGCATGTACACATTAATTCCGCATCGTATCGCCGAGAGTAATCGCGCTTTTATTGCGGTAATGTTTCGTCCTGCAGTCATCGCGCTAACATACAATGCCCGTACGACCCGGCTCGTTCAATCACCGTACTAGCGACATATTGCCTACTTAGATATCTCGTGCCAAAACTATGAATCCACCGTCACGATGAATTACACTGATTGTCTTCTCCTCCTTCTCCTTCACGTCCGACACTCCGTGGTGTGTTCGTGTGTTTGTGAGTGAATCAATGTTGGTCCACTTATAAATCCCGTTTCGGAGAACTTGTACTATATGGCTAGGTGTGTATGATAAAGTGAGACGACACACTACCTCACACTCTGTATGTGTATATGTGTGTGTATGAGTGAACGAGCGTGTCAGGACGAGTTAGTGAACAGAGTTGTATGTAGTGTCGGCCGTCCAACATGTGCATTATTTTGTGTCCGACTACGCGTGGATCCCTTTAATCTCTCACAACATTAAGTAGCCCAGGGATTACATCGTCAAACTTACCGCCAAATGGGGTTCGATTTATATCACGGATCGCTCTGCCATCCTGCCCTGCCCCCCTCACTGTTACTAAAGGCACCTTGCCACCCCGCGCCTGCCATCCTACATGTAGGTACATAAATCACAAGGCCTCTAAAATGGAACTTTGTCCGTTCTAGTTGAATTTGTAATTAATAATAACATGAGGTTGCTGGAAGCTACTCGTACCTAATGTGTTGGCTCTTGTTGGTAATGACACTTGAATTCTTTACCAACGTACAGCTAACAGTTTAATATTCATATTGTAAATAATCACTAATGTTCCTCGATTCTCAGTACTCTTGAACAAAACAAAAAAACTTCATCTGATGAAGCCTGAAGTTAAATGCATTACCGCCAGATCACTTATGCTGTACGCCCACGCGAGTTCATCTATCATCATATTCAAATGGACTCGTCCAATTCGGAACGCCATTAGTTTTAAATTACACAGTGTGCACTCGTCTTTCAGTTCTCCCTTGACATCTTGTCCCTGCACCGAATGCACTCTATCGATCGACTGCTCGCCCAACCGCCCCCGTCCGCGACATATTTGTACGATTTATTTGTAAAATAAGAGAACGAACTTTCCCACTCTTTGCGAACGAATGGATTCCGGAGAGCAGCGTGTGTCCAGTGATGTATACTCTCGGGGAAAACGCACCGCCGCCGGTAATATCAGCCGCCACAAATCAAATATTCTCCGTGGACATCGCATCGCCACGACTTGAAATTCCAAACAGACACACGACCACTACGCTATATACATTGCTGGGTACATTGATGAAATATGTTGACCCGTCCCAAGTAACAACGCCGTGTGCTTGCCGGGAAGACTGGACAAAAATATTTTATGCGACATTCATACAGATATACATGTTTCATATCTGTGGAAATTCACTTTATGAACTTTCCTTGGCCATAGCCAGAAATACAAGTACAAATAGCAATGCATCGAGATGGAACTTATTTACCAAGTATAAATGTTTCTGATTATAATTATCTACATGTAATCTGTAAATAGTGGTACATCTGAATTATCTACTGCAGATCGTCCATCTTGCTCGATCAATTACCAATAGCGAATCAATCGTGTGACGTTGACACGCCTGAGATAAATTATGAACAAATCCGGTCGAGACGTGCACATATTAATGAAGGTAATTTCGTTATATGACAGGATAAATATATAGATAGACACTCACACACACATACATACAGGTGTAGTAGAACCGTGGCTGGCACACCACCCTCCTAGCAGTAGTAGTTGATCCGTTTGCAAGGACCATACTCCCAGAGGTTGTGTGGGGCCCACCTTGGGGTCGACCGGCAGTCATTTATCCTACTATCGGGTCTCCGTTAGGACACCAGCTCTACACAACGATGAGATTTTAAAGCGAAAACGGAAATTGTACCAACACTGTCCAATCTAGATAATATCTAACCGTACAAATGGATATGGCTGGACGGTAAATGATACATCTACATTCATTAGTGATCATGTAGATAACAAATCTACCAACAGCATTAGATACAATATTTTTATTCAATATCATGTTCTTGTAGCAACAATACGTATTTCTTATCATTGAGCATAAGTAAAAGCAAAGTAAAATCCCTCCCGAATCGCACTGTAAGAATTGCGTCTCAATTAAGAACGTGTTCTAGTATATGAAGCCTATAACTAATGACCGAAGCGAACGATGAATGAGTGGCTGATCATACGTGCGTCCTTTATAGTTACGTGAATTCTCTCTCAAGGCTGTGCCGCCACAAATCGTACAGAAATAAACGGACATAAATGAAGTGTGAAAGTAATTGGTACTCTCGCTCGCTGGCTGGGTCGACTGGTCGACTAGTCTCGCTGTCAATCAACTGGTTTATTGTTTCCTCTGTTCCCGGAGGTCTGACCTGCGAGTCCCTGGGGACTGGACTCCGAGGACGGACCACGGGAACGTCGTGTCCTGTCGGCGTCGGTCCCCCGAGGTGACGTGTTCCTTCCAGTGACGTGAGGACAGCCACACTCACAACCAACGTGCCGCCCGCTCATTATTAATACTACGGTCCAACCAGTCCACTGGCGACTTGACCCGCCAATTGATATTTCTTGTTTTTTTTTTTGCTATTGACAACGACTTTTTCTTCTAGTTTTTCTGCTCGAAGAAGACGTGGAGAAAGTTATCTGTCCTACGTACTTAATTTATTATTCGTTAGTAGTTCTACACAGAATGTGACGCTGCAATCAAATAAAGATGCTCTTAGTATTGTTTGCTAGTTCTTCCGTTTCTGAATTAATCTTTACAAGCATTAATATACGTTGTAGAGTTGCCTGATTTGTGTATGCGTGTGTGTGCGTATGTATAGCCGACAGACGTACTACAGACAAAAGACAATAGTCAATGGGTACAATTATAATGAACGGAAAGGATTAAGAGTCGGGTGAAAGTCCGATCTCTGTTAGCCTTTGTCAGTTATTAATTTTTCTTCTAAAATTTGAAAATTACGTACGTTTTCAGAGGCCACAAAGGGGCTCGTGACGGGAGTGAACGAGAGACAAAGATCTAATCGGAAACTGGTGGTACGCAGTATGGCACAGCATACCACACACACAGAATATTGCTGCTTGGGTCCATACTCTCCATTACACCACTGCTGTGCTGTGCTGTGACCGTGTTAGTAGTAGCAGTAGGATTTCACTCAGAGTCCCTCATTATTAAATGAAAGGAACCCGACATAAAACATTGCTGCTGCCGTTGACGTTTCATGCACTAATGACGACGAACTTAACTTTTGGAATTATCAAAATTTTATTATTTTTATAATTCCTAGAGCAACCACTTTTCCATCCACATAGATAGATAGATGGATGAATGGACCTTTCCATTAACAACTTGCTAATCACCTTTACGTAGATTTTATTTCACTGATTTGATTCTAATCTAATTGATATCAGACTTCTGATGTAAGCTTGTGCTTACTGCGTACTGCTGCCAAGTATGTAATATTATTGTTATGGAGCAATTAAATTATAATGTCTTCATTCTTTATGAAACGAGTATAATTTACTAACCAAAAAAGAAAAATATTTGTAATTAAAGTATTGATTGAATATGCATGTATTATGTATGTATTGCAGTGTGATCTACTATGGTGTGTGTGTTTGCGTGAAAGTTTCTTCGCTAACTGGCATTAAGCCCCTGTGGCGGGCAAATTTTCGTCGGCGTTTCATTTATCTCTTCCATGCGTTAGTTTTTTTCTCTGCTCACAAGCACAACACTTTGGAGCGTCACAAGCCCAACACTGTGCAAGTGAGTGAGTGAGTGTGAGGGTGTCGTCGTGGCTCAGCTGTGCTACTACGCACTACCCTCTCTCTGCTCTCTCGTTTACACACCCTCCTTACTGCTGGTGTTGGTGTACGGCTCGGCTCATCCACTGTCTATAAATTGCGATCCTTCTCCTCTCTTTTAGACTTTGAATTGTAATTAACATTTGGTTCTCCCATTAGTGTAATTAAAGTGCCATTCCATAACCTAGCGGTACCTTATCTTATCGTCTCTTCAGGCAAATAACGTTACGTCCTCCTCGGGTCTCGGGTGATCCTCTCGCTCTAGCACATTGCACACGGCTGGATGGTGTTGGTGGAGGAGACTAGCACTAGTACTGATTCTGGTTTGCTACTACCAATGCTCACCCAGTGCTTCTACTGCTGCTGCGGTGGTGGTAGTACGTACTCATCGTCTGGAATTGCGGGCGGAAGTCGGATTTCGCCCCGGGTCTCGTGGCTATGCGCTCCGTCTGATCAGCCGTCCCTAACTCATGAGCGGCGCAACTTTAAAATATCCCCAGTCGTTCATTCCAAGACGTATACATGAATATTCATTCCTCCTACTTGTTAATATCAATATTTTCATCTAGACCAATAATAAATGTCCAAACAAATACTAATTTTTAAATATTCTATTTAATCGACCCTTGTACTTTGAGCCCATTAGTAATATTGACTAAACATAGTTTAAGTTCAGTACTGACGAAATCCCTACTGTGTGAGAGTCTCATGAATGATCATGCTCGGTTCCCGCCGCCACTGATGTCGCCCTTAGGGTGTCAGGAAGGAGTGCACGTTTGCTCGTTGCTCGCCATCCCATTTACAAACTGAACTGCCAACTGTAGAACCCCGAGTAGCAGCCAGCAGGGCGACACCACACTTGCTGCTGTTCCCAGCTGCAACCTTACATCGGTCCGAGATATTTGATAATTGATATTTCTGTTCATTACTCACTACGGCACAGCTGGTCTCACTCTCTGCGCTTTCGTTAATTTTAAAACAAATCTCATGAAAAATGTATGTCTTTAATTCGTCTTCTGGATTTTGTATCTCTCTTGTCGTGAGAAACGTTAGCACGTCAAATGATCATTGTAGACACACACACCCTCTATGACACGACTATCGTTGGTTAAATGCTGTACTGAGATCGTAAAGCATGCAAGTGCATAATGCACTGTTCATCACCGCAAGCGATTGCTACTTTAGTTTTTATATACGTCGTTAACGTATTTATGTAACAAGCAATCATGATAGTCGCTATCTGTTTACATATACACACACACAGCAAGCGGATGAGTTAATGTTTAAGCAATCTACATCCACTTTAAACTGAGCATTAATGTTGTATATTAACTTGCTTCCAGTTGAAGAGTACTAGTATGCGTTTTTATTATTATTATCTTTGATGTGGGTTCCTTTCAATAAAATATATATTCTGCTTTACAAAATAATTATCATCATGTTAGTGTCTATTTTTACATTTATGACATACAAGTAAATGACAGATGTATACGCAAACATGTCCCTGTTCTTGAAGTGACTGACATGACCATTTGCATTTTTAATTTGCAAAAACCGCCGTCCGAGTGAACGGCACAGCGTATCCACGTACGTTCGTTCTCTTCTCCTGAAATATTACATTTTCATAACTTGACAGTAGCCGGATCCTGGCGAGTGGACGTCAGGCGCGGTGGCGCCGAGGCGACCTTCCTCAGACGCACGGGGCGGCGGCTGTGTTGCATCTCCGGCGCGGTCCGCTAACTTGTCACTGGCCAGTGAGGACGGACAATGGGGAGTTGTATCCATTTTAAAAACAAACTTTCTGACAGTTTGGCGTTTAATTTATTCGAGGGAAATAAAAATTCTCGTTTGTCGTCTCTCTGGCCCGGTGAGTGCACATGTGGACTGCGTTGTGTTATGTTGGAATACAATAGAACATTTGGCACCTACATGACAGGCACCTTGTACGCCTTCTTTGTTTTGTGGCTTCTGGGGAACAAGTCAATAGGTCCCTCTCGTCCGTTCTTTCATTGTTTCGCGCGTGATCTGGATGTGCTATAGACTCTTATGTTTTCCAGCCACGTGGCTCTGATTCGTTTACCTGTTTTCTACTCTGTACTCTGTTCTCTCACACTCCTACAGACGGACATCCCTCACACATTCATACTGTATTTAGTAGAGGATATCGACCTTCTTTTAAAGGTGGTAGCTCTATATTGTTCTATGAAACATTTGTAGAATAACATCAGTGAATCTTTGTGCATTTACTACTTGAAATCTGTCCCCTCCGCGCAAAATGCAAATATTACTCGTGTGCTCTCATTTAAACATGTGCAACGTATCGCTAGCTATTTTCTCATTTGCGTTTATTTGTGTGTGTTTCAGCATTACTTCAGACCGAAGGGAAGTTATGTCGCATCACCAATAGAGGCGCCACCTGCCACCAAGCCTGAAGGTAAGTGAAACCATTCGCAAGTTTTCTGCACATTCTACTGTTTACTACACATTCCCAACAACATGCGTTCACCAGTCTCTTCTCTCTCCCTACTCCTGCCCGTATATAAATTCCGTTATTGTATATCCGATATGATTTCTGCTTGCCATCTGATTCTATTAGCGAATCGTTTTTTTCCCTTATCGCGACGAGAAGGAAGAAAAATATACTCGTATATAGTGCTTTCAACTTGGGGGTATTTTCACATTACTTGACATTTGCACAGGCATGTTTGTAAGCAAAACTATTGCTATTCTCAACATAGATTTTTCGTTCATTTGAATCCAACGTGAAAGCTATTAACGCGTACGTATATTTGGAGTCATTATTACAGCGTGTGACTGCACGGAATTGAACAAGGAACGAACAGAGATGTTAGGCCGGTGATATGAGAAACTGAATACCAGTTTGAAGTCTGTTTTGATGGAACCGTCTCCGAGATAAATGAATTTGAAATTCCATATTTAAAAAACGTTCTACGTATAATTGGAGTGTGCCCCGTTGGGTTGGCTTGGTAGCGGGGGTGGGAGGGAGATTGTCAGAGAAAGGTACGACAAGGAGTGAGGGGTTGGGAGGTACAGTGAAGGAACATGAAAGTAAAGCTAAATGGTGCCTGAACTCGCAGCGCACATTCATTTTCTTGTTGTAGAAGTTTTTAAACTTTTTATCTGCTTAAAACTCCTATATAATATTATAATGACGAAATTCTTATATAAGTTAGCTTCTTATAACAAAAACATCAAATAGGATGAAAGGGGGAAAGGAATGAAAGAAAGAAAGATGAACGAACGGTACAGGGCAGGCGAGAATGTATAGAAACGTATTACAAGCTGCAGCAACAGCGGACTTGCTATAAAGTATACCTGACTAAATACAAATTATACATAGAGTTTCAATTACATAACATATAGTTATACACATGTATAAAAACATATCACAAACAATTACATGTTAACTGGCGCGTGTGAATGTATGTGAGAGTAATAAAGCATGAGACGAATGGGAAGATGTGACAGTGATGATCGATAGTGGTGAAACATATTCAGTGTGTCACTAACCAGAGATCATCCCCGGACTTATGAATAAATACATACAGTACCAGTGAAGAGGCAAACCGAGCCAAACGGAGCACATTGTGCCCGCGAGGCAACACTAGTAAGGCGACTGTCTCTCGCACACACACACACATACACAAGTATAGCAGCCAGTGACAGAGGAATGGGTAGGATTTGATGGCACCCACTCTCATACATACATACAGAGAGTGTATATAACACTAGCAGCTATGTATATGCTAGACTGTGCTTAAGATACACGCGCACATAGGAGAGATAGGTTGAGGTTGGGTTTGGATGGCTGGCGGGCCGGTTATTGGGGTGTACAAGGGAACAGTGAAATGTGCGGTTTTGAGACGCTAGCCGAGGAGTTCGCTTGCAGCGCTGCTCGCAGTCCTGCGGTCGACACAGGAATCTCTTGCAGCCATTATATTGAGAATACTATCCTGATAATACCGAGCCGCTGTGCACATAGCATGCGTTATACTGTTAACGACCTCACGTTCCTCCTCTGTATGAGTGTATGTATATACATGTGTGTATGTATAACTAGTTGTACGTAACGTAAACGTAACGGTACAGTAGCGTTCGGCTAGATATAAGAGCCGCACATCGGCCAAGAAATTACTGACTAGGATTTCCCTGCTGCACGTCGTCTCTCTTATGCTTCTTGTTTTCGGGAGAAACCAATTCACCTAGCTTCATGCAAACACATACACACAGCAGTGAATGTGTACAATGATGGGTCTACAATTTAGATAAACAATGCAAAAAAAAAACCGAAACAGTTTTTTAATAGTTTTTGTGTAGTTTCGTAGACGATATGTTTCGTAAATGTTTGTAAGAAGTAAGAATGAATGAGAACCTATCTATGCACTGACTCCAAGCATAGGTCGCACTCGTGCACGGACACAGAGACACTTGTGTGAATAAATCACTTGGCACTAATACTGTTATTACAAACCAGAACATGACGGTCCGCCGATAATTAATGGCGGAATGAATTATACACGCGTATGACATATAGAAAGCTCCTTGCTCTAAGCTCTGCTCCGCTCTCTACGGAGCCTCACAGAGGGACACAGTCTAAGCAGAGGGAGGTCAGACTACATAGGACTTACTACTTCATAAATTCCCTGACATGTGCAAACACGCGCACAGAACTGCTAGTGACTTGCCTCACTTTGATACCTAGTAAATCATTACAGTCTGTAATGTAATGTTGGTTTACTAAATAAAATTCCGTGTCAAATAATTCTTTACGTTTAACTACAATTCACACCACAAAACTAAATGTTCCTGTTGATACATTTAATTGTTGCTCAGTTCACTGTGCGGAAGATGATGAATCTGCTAAAGTTCTGTGTGTACATGTACATATCCTGCGGTAATATCTCTGCTGCTTCTCATACTGGCTTTGGTCAGGTTTCACAGGAGCGATGTGAAGACGTAGTTAGTTTGTCCCACGGGAAGGGAGCCGCCAATGCCCGAGTGGCCGGTCCACTGAAACCATGAAATATATTAACGCATAAATTAGTTCAAGTTGCTCCAAGAAATTACACTAAGTCCTGTCGTAAAGTCCACACGGCCGGAACGGTAACTTCTCGTTAACCAATGATTATACGTCCAGTAGAAAATCCATTGGGAACCGCGTCCCTCTGGTTACTGTATTTTTACATAATCAATTAGTAGCGTAGATGATAGTTTTATTCTGAAATTATTTGTAATACTATTTATGTACAATTTTAAATTTCACTTCTAATAAAAAGCAACAGTTTGCTGCACATAGACGAAACGGCAACGTTAATTTAATTTGATGCGTCTGTCATTCTGACTGATATATTTTTCATGTTGTCTGTTTGCTGGGAGTCGAACCACTTTACAGTAACATATATGGAGGCTCTTGCCAGTAGGGCCATTCGAGTGGAATACAGTATTTGTAACTTAATGGAATAGTTGCGCACACTGGTAAATGAGTGCATGTAGAACAAATTTAAAACTAAAGTGCAATTCTTTGTATAAAATGCAATGCATATTCATACTACATCACACCAACACCAGTTATTGCTACAGCTGGTGCTGGTGAATGGGAAAAATTAATTCTGATTTCATTTCGTGCAAACCAACAAACACTCACATTTACATATCATACTATTTTTATGGAGCATCATCGCGCACTGCTCCTCGTCGTCGTATGAATATTTTATATACCGGTAAATTTTATTTAACACAAATAAACACACATATTTTACTCGGTCGGTTGGCCGTCAGTTTAACGAGATATTTTCATTATGCGGAATTTACTTAATGTGATTATTAGACTGGAATGAAATATTAGTTAGGTAAGCAAAATAACAGAGTGAATGTGAGTGTGTATGCTTATAAACTCTGTCTCTCTCTCTCACACACTTTGAGATGAACAGTAAAGATTCAGTTCTGCCTGGCTGCTGGCCGCGAACAGAATTAATGATTAAAGAAGAAATATGAAGGGGACGTACGCGGGCCTCTTGATAAATATGATAGAGAATGAAGTCGGGAGATTGATTGATTCTGCGATAAATAAATCACAGGAGTGCATATCGCATAAAACAGTATTGCAGCAGCAGCCTCCGGTAATTATGTAAGAATACTAGTAGAAAAATATGTAGTAGCTTCGCCATTGAAAATACCTCGTAAATCTGTTCCACTTTATAGATTAGTATCACTAGGTTGTTTAGGTTGTCAGATAGTGGCAACATAAGTCCCTATTGCACACATCTTGTCTTTATTCTTTCCGACACAAATCTGATTTGACCTCCGTGCTGTTCTCAACGAGATGTTCACACGTAAACCGGATCCCACACGTCGTCGTAAGGGTCCGAACGGCATGGTTTAGGCAATTCCGTACAAAATAACACGATACTTCCGGTGCGTGGAGCACCTATTTCCTTCCCGCAGTCAAGGTCATCGTGCCATATTCCATTCCACACCGTATAATGTAATGTCCACACATACGAGTACACATAGGCATCCAAGGGGTATATAAAGAAGTAAGGAGGTAAGACGGGAGCGACCCTTTCTGACGACTACTCAATCTAGAACGTTCTCCCTGCTCCTGCTGCTGCTGCTGCTGCTACTGCTACTGCTTGTAACGTTAGCAAAGGGCTGTTTCGGCTTGGATGTCACGGCGGCCGTTGAAAAGACGGCAACTGAAAAATGCTACGGGTATCGTTCGTTCGCTGTATGTATGTGTGTTCGCGCGAGGGTCCTGCCACCTGTAGCTTCTGACGGAAAATAAAGTGTGCAGGAGCCGCAGACCTATAGAAAATTCAATGTGTGTGCTGGGGGAAATGCGGTGGAATCATTTGTAAAAATGCTTGTCAAAACGTTTGCTGTCTGATGCTCTTTCACTCCTATGCATACCGAACGGATTCATCCATCCTTCTATACATCTCTGTTTCACCCACAAAGAGAATACCACCAGCAATGCCTGTGTGTATACATTCACTCATACATTTGCATTTCTCTCTCTCTCTCTCTCTCTCTCTCAGTTATTCGTGCACGCATTTGAATACAAAGCGACTGACTCCGTCCTACTCTAATCTATCTGTAATCTCGCGTGTACGTGTGAAATTTATTCAAATTTAAACGGATTTTTTTTCATCAGTGTCACGATTAATTTCGATAAGCTCGACGAGTGAGATTTAACCTGTAAAAAATAATCATTTCCGTAATGCTTGGACGATTAGCGGCTTTTTTTATAAGCCATTACATTACTCCACTTTGGTCACCCGTCTCTGCTCGCATGCCACGTCACAATTCGTTACGGACTGGGCGATTTTATAGCTGGCAAATGTTTAGTACTGCCCGCCTCTGTTACACACGCACTCGTCACCTCGTTAGGCACACTTCATTCTCTACACTGCCCACTAGAACGGTCAGCTCTGATCTCTTTACAAATACTTCACTTCAATGCAGGGATCCAGCACGTTGTTCATTTAAATCTACAAACCACAATGTGTCAAGTGTTCCCTGATGGGAGCACTGTAGTGTGAGGGATGCCTTCTTCCTTGTCGTGCTGGCGACAGCACTTTCTCACGTAATTTCGTTGATCGCACGCGCGCGCCCCATCTAATATTTGCTGCCAGTTTCAGGATTCGTCTCGTCTGCTCACTGCTGTTGCTGTTGGATCCCTTTGACGATGTTTCCCGCTGGTCTCGATGCGGTTACACCTGTTGTCTTGCTCCTTCACATCGTTATTCTCCTCTAGCTGCAAACCCTCTTATATTTAACACACACATATACTTGCCCGTGCACGAACGGAACACAAACGCACCTATACGGATGTAAGGTAGCACATTATCACGATTTACACTGTCGCTCTATTTGTGTGCATGTGAGTGCACGTATATATATATATATATATATATATATATATATATATATATATATATATATATATATATATATGCGGTGGTGGTTCCTCTTCAAGCTTGACTGTTTCAATCAGTGTGCGGCATTCACCGGTTAACCGCATCACAAACCTAGCACCGGTGTTACCTACCTGTCTGTGTGTATGTGTACGTGTGTTCACTCTGTATATTCCACGTTCTGTTCTGAATCTGGCGTAGCGCTGTCTTCACTCCGTCCGTCTCGCTTGCCAGATCTCTTGCTCTCCTTGTTGTACGTCTGTACTACCGCCACAACATTACACAGCGTCCTGTATTTATACAATGTAGTATGCGTTACGCTACACACATACATGCACGTACTAGTTACGCCAACAATCCACTGGTAGGCACTTTGAACACTGGCGAAGGTATAATCCTACTGGCCTCTTGAGAATTACCTTTACGCCTTGGTTGGCCACAAAGAAAAATCTTTCTCAGTTCACGAGGAAAATACAGTTTCGTTATACTTACCACGTTACTAAAAATTATGCCATCATTTCATGATACAAGTTTCCATCATTTTGGTAAATTAATTTGGTTGAAAGTTTTAAAACACAACGCATATACAAAAGGCTGTATCGCTTCTGCAACAGCGGAAAAAATCTAATTAGTAATGTTGGTCGTGCAAAAGTCATTTCCGTAAGCAAAAATTATCGCAGCGGCCAGCAGTAAACAAACTCGAAGACAACGACGACAACGGGAAGGGACGCAATTTGTCGCTGTTCCCTAGCGCGACTGATAAAGCTAAAATTATAAACGCAAGCAAACACGAATTACTCCCAACATCACAAGCACCAATACCAGTAACAGCAGCAGAAGCAGCATCAGTAGAATACTGGTTGGCCAAAGTGAACAAAAGCTAACGAGCAATGGAATGTCTGTGAAATGATGAAAAAAAACGAAACGTTGCCATAGCTACGTATTGCGGTTTACAACAAGAATGTCGGTGCTTCAGAATAGTTTTCAATTTTGGTACAAACGACAAGTTTCAGAACGTCGGGCGGCGATATGAATCCGCGTGGGTTAGCAATGTTCTCACACATACACTCACATGTATATGTTTAATTACAGGCTGTTCACTGCGGAGATTTTTGTCACTGCTCCGCAGCGTTCAATGTGTTCGTCTTTTTGTTGAAGCGAAGCAAGTATTTTACCAACGCAGCCACTCGTTCGTATATGATGTGAGAAGAATTACACTGTTCCTTCATACAGGGAATGTGACCTGTGTATGATAGATCAGGTAAAGAAGAACAGTAGACTACGTGTAATTATTCTAAGATGTCTCATGGTAGTGTCTTTAAGTAAATCCCTCCAGCGGTGGATAACCAAGCAGAATGCTGGACATAACTCACCCGGCATATATAAATTAAGGCCCCAAACACACACACACACACACACGTACGTACAGTACACGTACCGGCCCAGCTATGCGTAATTTGTTGCCACAATAATTCAAAAAATTCATACAGCCCTGAATTACGGTACAACTTTAATATTTACGGGTGGTAATTTCCCGTACCTAGTGTCAGCGTTGCAAGGGGTTGGGATAGTGTGCGTTACCAAGAGAAGGGGGCAGGAGATGTGTTAGTGGTTAGTGTGTAGGTAGCCGGAGGCTCGTACTTCCGGCTCCGGTAGCATCTTCAACAACAGCTCGAAGGAGATCGGTCCAGGTGATAGTATTGTTTGGTCCGGCGTGCTCGCCTTCCTGCAACCGGCACACAGCTACCTGCGCTTCTTCCGGTCGACAGCGGCGACGTTTCACTTGCTTTATTATCTGTTCTCTCGCCACTTTACCGGTTCGAGAACCGGATGTATGCGCAACCACATAACCGTCCCCGTAGCCAACTACAGTACAATGTGCAGCACTAGTAGGTACCTACTATTTAGTTAGCTAGTTGGAACTAGCTCTAGAACTGCCTTATATCTATCTGTCGCTCTGTCCACCCATCCGTCCGTCTGTCTGTTTCTATATACTTATCTAGCTATGCGATTCCTCTGTCTCTCTCTCGCTATGGTTTGTTAGCACATTCTGTGTTCATCTACGACTGTAACTGGTATGTGGCTGAATGCAAAATGCAGTTTGTTATCGGCGAATCGGAACGCAATTCTCTCCTCTCTTCGAAAACTTTACGAATCAATATTCGTGTCGGCCACGGGCCTCCAGGAGCACTGGCCTGGAGAAATTCACAGATTTCCAACATACATACGTACACTACGAGAGTGAAGACATACAGAACAGTAGCTAGTTGCCAGTAGTACTGAATGTTCATTTACACGCTCGCTCGCTCAACGACACACACACACACATTCGTACATATATAGTTTGGTTAGCTGGTGTACAAGTATGTAGGTACAGTACAGTTGTCGAACGTAGCAAGGTCTGCCGTGCCAAGGAGTTAATGTAAATGGGGAGAGGACGACAACGTAAGCGTAGATGTGGTCGACTCGGTTCCGTGTTAATAATTGGGCTCGCGAGCAAATGGCGCGTAACAGTCAGGGTGAGGTTGAGGGGTGGTGGTGGTTTCGCATAGACGCGTACACATATACGTGTGTATGTATGTATGTGTGTGAAGAAGAAGAAGACATCTCAGCCGGCGCAGTAGTGGAATAGTCGTACACACGGGTCAGAGCTTCAGGCCACCGCCACACTGCAATTATATCTCTGTGCCATAATTCAAGTGTAATCTCTGGATAGCCTGCGAGCGCCTTCGGCCTCATCTGCAAACCTCCATCGTCCCTTCTACTTTACTGTGCTTCACTCTTACTACTCACTCTCTTCCTCCGCTGTTCTCTCTCTGTCTTGTACTTCCATGTACGTACTGTACGATACGCAGTTTCCCTTCGTCGTCTGCGTTTCTCACGCTTTCTTAGATCCCCGCAAGGAAGAGATCCCAGCCTCGGATAAAGTGGAACCACCACCACCGACACTGCTGCTGCTTCTGCTGCTGCTGCCGCCACTCCTTGAGATGACGAACCACTAAGCCGTAATAGAATTAAAAGTAACCCTTAGTATCTTAACTTTCTTTGGCCGTGCTCACATTCAGCCATCATCTCTCCGGTAGCTAACTCTCGCTGACTGTCGGTGACTTGTATAGTTTATTTACATTTCGCTTGTATCTGTTAGGACGTGCGGCTTACAGCAATACCGGGACTCCTTCTTCAAAGGTTTACGTAATGAGCCGTACATTATGGAGCTACTCCCTTCACTGTATATGCATATAAAAGTGTCCACTTTACTTGAAATAAGCGCCAAGCGTTATTCACTCGGCAACGTTGAGATCTTGTTGTTCACAACGCACTCCTGCAAGCCACTCGTACGCCCCATGTATTTAAAACGATTTCACTTTTAACCCGGCCAGATAACATTTATCCTTTTTTACATTCCCGTGTGTCTCTGCCAGTTGGAAAGAGGTAGTTAAATGAATTAATCTGTTGTATCCCTTTCTGGAGAGGAAGAGGATTAGCATAGGAATCTACCGTTGGTGACGTAGGTACAACCAGAGTGAACGCTGCCTCGTTGGATTATAATTTTTCTACGTCCCTTTTGAAACACAATACACAAGAGATGTAATTACCGTTATTTCTGTCATTTGGCATTTGACTGACTGCCTGGCTGCCGTGGCTCGAGTAGTCGCACGTTTGATTGGTGTAACTGGAACAGCTCATAAATCTCTCCGGGTTTTTCCTTTGGCGCCGCCGAGCACAAACATCACGCAACTGGATTTACGGGAAGAAGTTAAAGTCAGAAGTGTGATTAGCTGTAGTAGCAGCAGTAGCGAGCACGGATTCCCCCTCGCCGCTACTGCCACTCGTGCTGAACGTGAACGTAGCAAGCTAGAAGGAGTAGGACGGAACGAAAGTAAAAATCAAGGTGATTTGTGTGGGTAAATTTATGCATTTCGCGGTCCCATATTTCGCAAGTCGTTTTCATAATTCCCCAGCATCAGTGGCGACAAGCGCTTCCATCGTATTTCCATTTCGTCGTCGTCGTTGCTTCTCACTCTATGTATGTATGTATACGAGCGAGTGAGGCATATACATCTACCTACCTAAGTAGAGTTCTAGGTCGTTGTATATATAAGGGCATGCACAAGTAGCTGTGGCACCTACATCCATCCCAGGCAGCCAAACAGCCCTCATCTGTGCGTCTCTAAGAATATTTGCATACTCGTCAGCTGCGCCATCCACAACTTTTCCTTCGCTAGAGCGGTGGGACAGCTGACAACGTAGCCTCGCACACTCAGACCCAAAACTCAGTCACCTACAGCATACATACGTACGTACGATCTACATACGCACATACGTATGAGAGAACAGAGAGATGTATATATGTATATATCATACTGACGACGGAGGCTTCTTCATGTTGAATTAAAAAGGTACTCGAAATCCCGCTAGCGGCTTAAGCTCGAAAACCGTTCGAGAACAACCAGCAGATGGAAATGAAAATGGCAAGGTGCATAGCAAATCACGATACCTACGTACGTTCTCTTTCTCTGGTTAGTGGAGTGCCACTTCCCGTGGTACTACTACTGCTGCTGCTGTTGGAACTTATCAACTTATCGACTAATCTGTTATTCTAAATCAGTAGAGTGTGTACTCTCTTTCATATCACCATACGTACATATCATTATGAAGTAAAGAACCTGTACAATACGTATGAAATACAATGAAAAATAACAGCATCCATCCAACATCAATTTTTGTATTATTGTCACACATTCTTTCAAATTACACATCGTTACTGTGATTTCTTAGTCACAGTATCGTGTGCTTTTAGGTACACACGTTAAGCACTATCTCTGAATCTGGTTAAAGCTGAAAGCTTCTCTACTGGAAGTATGTGCATAGCCATGGTATGAGTGTATGTCCCTCTGGACGATGCTGTACAACGCTGGCCGATCTCACAGCCACCATCGACGGTGTAATATCGCGTTGCGGTACTTCTGGGTGCCATAATCGTCCGTCTTGATTATAACGTTCTTGCATACGAAATTTCTTCAACCACCGCCAGTCAACCAGTCCAGAACTCTAACGCTGTGCAGGCACGTCCGGTGACTTCGCATTCCGTTAAATGAAAATGACACTTCGTCTTCTTACCGAATTAATTAAATTTTCAGTACCGTGTTACTCTGCAACGTTACTCTCCAACTGCCACTGATTTTTAACAACCGAAATGCAACGAACACTCAAAGAGAAGCGTTGGGGAGAGTGGGCAGAAATATGAAGGGGAAACAGTTGGAATAATTTGTATCACATTTTAGAAATTCATACTAACTCATTATGTAAACTGGTGTAACATTAAAAGGAATTATTCGTATGCGTTATACTGATATCAACATTTGTTCGTGCAGTCCATTCAAAAACACAAGTAATTTGTAGAGAAGAATGACGGGGCACTATATAGTCGATGTCCATCTCAAGCGTGTGTGTGTTGGTTGTTTCACGTCTGACTAATTGTTTTGCTCGCTAACAGCACACATACATGCTGCTAGGTATCTATATATCTCACGGCTACTGGACTTGTAACGTCCTGTTTCGTTACGAACTTTTCCCCGTTACTCCAAGGGCAATGATTGATGAGTGTGTACGCGCACGTCATTACAACTCTTCTTTCCATTGCTTCCATTAGTTTCTTCTCCATGTACGTACGTACGGTTGAAATTTACAACTGGAAAGTATCGATCACTTGAACTACTACTACTACTACGTTGATGTACATAGTGTAAATTATAAAAACCTCCAACTGCACGAATTATTTATCACATTGCAAAACGTAGCTTTTTGCCCGACTCCCTCGGTGTGATGTTGAATTAACGGCACGGCACGGTGTAACGATGGCAGTGCCTGACCGTGGTGAGCTGCCTGGGTAGAAGAACCACAAGGAAGCGGCAATGTAACGGAGACCCTAGTCCTTGTGTGCTGTGCACGATCCCTCCACGCGTTGCTTGTACACCGACTCTTGCTCTGAATGAAGGGAGAGGCGGCCTCCCGTCGTCCGTCGGTTTTTGAGGAGCTAAAAATTAAACTTCTAAAAAAAGCCAAACGACGTTTCGCGACAGAAGCTTAATTAGGAAACCGTTTTCAGAGACGCTTTAAATCACGAGACGACCGAGCAACAGCGGGAGAGAATTAGCGCGCTTCGAATGTATCAAAGCCGCTTTAATTTCGTCTCGTTTCGTTTCGTCCCGTTCGTTCGTTCATTCGTTCATCGTTACGTTTCATTCGCACACAAGTACGAGCACAGCATCAACAGCCTCAGTCACATTGCGGCCACGCAAATTCTCCGTTCGTGTTTTTAACACCTGCCACACGGAACGCTAGGTACCCGTGATGCCGGTGTGAAAAAGTGAAATATTAACAGAGAAAAGAAGAAAATATAATTAGCATAATGAGTGTAATTAAAACAGCGATTGCAGACGTCTTCAGTCATTACGCGAACATCTACACGAGCCGGGGAGAAAGAAGAATAATAAGAACAGAGGCTGGTGACTGCTTTGCTTGACGATGTTTTAAATCCTCTCTGAATGAGTGGAACTGGAGCTGTGTAGTCATATATATATATATATATATATATATATATATATATATATATATATATGTATGTGTGTGTGTACGCGTGTGCGTGTACGTGTGTATTTGTGTACTGTACTGTATATATTTACCTACACATACACACAGAGATAAACAGACACACACGTTTTGCACACTCTGACACTTCTGGCATAGCTAATTACTTTAAACAACTCCACTATTTCAACGTGGCTACATTTCACTTTTTTACGTTGTTAAAGATGAGTGTTTGCTCTTAATAAAGCAGGGTGGCCTTTATGTGCTACAATACCCCCGCCCCGCTACTCCCTCACTCACCGATCATGAGTTCCTTTCTGTACATATATACACGTAGAAAGTAGTAGGGTGGAGGAGACTGGGAGATCTCTCGGGCTCTGTCTATCTACACTTTGGCTTTGTTCGTATTGTACACGCACCACTTGTTTCATTCCGACACATACACACACAGAGAGAGAAGTAAAGAGAGCTGAAGAAGACTATTACTTAAGGCTCCTTATTTTTATTTCACACTGGATTTAGATACGGCAATTAACACCGTGTTCGCAGATTCTCCCTTTTTTTATTTGTTCGCGCGCATTTTTTTTTTTCTCTCTTCTTGACTAAATCACTTTTTAAATGATCACAATTGTTTTACTACAGAATGAGGAGGAGTAGGAGGAGATTGGTGAATGTTCCGTTATACGAGTATAACCGTTGTCCGGAATGCGCCGCCATTGTTTTCACTCAATAAAATTAAATTTAAATGAAAATCAACTACGAGGAACGGGGGTGAGAATTTTTCAAAATTACTTCCAGCATATTTTCGTTAAATAATAAATCATCGCTTCCTAATACATAATTCCCAGTCGATGGAGAAAACATACAAATATTCCAGCCACTCCACGCACGGTAGAGAGACGTGGAACGATTTCGTTTTTCAATTTTAATTAACCTCAAATAGCGAAACACACTTTGGAATACTTTGAATTTTTAATCAAACACAAAGAACAACGAACTGGATTGTCGATTAGTGAACAGTAGCGGTATCGATAAATTCCCGGTGTAAGATCAAACGGAAAAGTATGGATAGTTTGGTAAACAGTGGCTGGTTGGTTGTTGGTGGTCTGGGTGTCATTTGTTAACTCGTACATCGTCAGTCAGTCTGTCACCCCGGCGACCACTCTTTTCGATTGAAATTCTGCGGCTGATTTATAACGTGCGACTGACCCCGTCGTCGTAGTAGTGTTTGGTTGGCACGTCGCATTATCGACGACATGTTCCCATAGATCGCTTTTGTATTTGGTCGTTTGTGTCGCCACAACTTACAAGCTCTCAATCAACCGTTGAATTTATTTTCTACCGCTACCATACACATACACATAACAGTATAGTTTAGTTCGGTGTGTACCCATTTACGAAGATGAAATTTTCACATTTTGCTAGTGTACCAATATATAATACATAAAGTATTTACAAACAACATTGTTGATAAATATTTTTGATTTTCACATTGGAAATTGGAAGAAAAAATAACAGAATTCTTGTGTAGCCTTTATGGATTCATTCCACAGTTTCTCTTGTTCCAATAAAAATTAATAATTAAAAAAAATCAAATTTCCTCTCCGGGCTACTTGGCCATATTAATTACCATTATTAACACCCTCGTTGTTTTTTCTTTCAGTGAAAAAAGTAATTACCGTAAATCATCGTTTTCTAGTAACACTTGGCTGGCTGTTCCCCTGTGTACAGTCACTCCTCTTCTGGAGGAAGCATTCACGCTCAGTCGGATTCAAGGAACGAGGAATCTATCGCCTTACATTTTTTTTCTTCTTAAATCAATGTTTGATTGTGGAAACGTTTCGTTAAGCCGTTCGTTAAGTATATAGCACCCCTGTTTGTACCGAGAACCAAATGGTTTGAGAGGAGGGGATGATAGTGGATGGAGGAATTAAAACAGCCACTGCCGACGTCACCGGTGATGTCTGTCGCGTCTCCTTGGACGGACGAACGAACGTACGTCCGCTTGCATTCAGAGGAGTCCATAGAAAGTTCCCTGATGAAGGTATCTTTGATTGTTTGACGGCAGAGTCGCGTGCAGAATTTAATCAAGATTGTGAGCTCGGTGAGTGAAGATGGAGTGGAGTAGACACGTTGCTGATTTGCACCGGCATCGATAGTTTTTCCATCGGAATGTTTGAGCAAATATAACACTGAAGGTTCCTTCTATAAAACAACGATGATTATTATATTCTGATTATTGTAATACATTAGTGTTATATTATAATGCAACCGGATTTGCTACAACTTTGATTATGTATATATTACAGGAAGACTTACTGCTTTTCAGTCTACCATGCTTGATGATTGTATGGTGTGTTCGTGCGATCGATGACACAAACAAAATTTGGGAACGAACGAACAGGAGGGATAATAAAACGTATTTAGTTGGCGGCTGAAATGAATCAAGGAAATTAAGTGTCAGCGCGGTTGTGAAAAGACGCTGTGAAAACCCAAAGCAGATAGCTATCGTCTATGTCGCACACAGCGACCAACACAGAGAGTTTAATAAACACATCCACATCCACAGCCAACCAACCAACCAACCCACCCGGCCGCCCAGCTCACTCTCATTTCACTGGATAGTCATCAGTAGCGCACGGCCATCAGCTCCAATGGACACGCACGATTATCCATCGTCTGATCTTGTGTGCTTCACTGCGTAAACTGAACATTATAAACCTTTAATACAATGATGAACATTAAATATATTTGACAGAAAGTAAAAAGCATTAATAAAAGTATGTCATTTTCAACAATGACAACAATTATTCCGATATTCACGATGAAGTGTTCTCAGACATTACATATTCGTGCACGTGTATAACTCATCTCGATATATTTTGGCATCGTGTCCCTCAGGAAACCGGACCGGTACGGACACGTAACGTAAACTTTCAGTTCAGTTCTCTATATATACGCGTGTGTATGTGTATGTTGTGAAGCCACGAGTTCTTCCGCTCGCCTTCCCCTGAGAGAAGCACACTGGAATGAAAAATTTAGATTGCATTAGAGGGACGTAGACCCCCTCGAGCCACTACAAATCAACTAATTACCCTGCCGGCTGACTGAGTCTCTTTCCTACAGAACTCTGGGCTCCCTTCTTCCTGCGCGTCCTGCTACGTCGACAGTTCCTCCTGCTTGAAGGAGCGCGTCAGTCCGTCGTCAGCGCGCCAACCAAACCAGCCAGCCTAGTGTCAGTTCTCGTCGTCAGGAGTTAGTCTGTCTCGCTCTTTCTCTCCAGTGATCTCTCCTCAGTATCACTCTCTTTCTCTCTCCTTGGTACTGCTGTGCTCTCTGGTTCACAGACAAACATTTGCAGCACAGCGCGCCACGGCGTCACATCTCTCATTAGGTAATTAACGTACAAGAATACGGCCCACCCTCGCAATTATATCGATCACAATACCTTGTGTTCTACACGCCGACTACGACTACGACGAATCTCTTGTCACCTACCAGACTCACAGTCAGACTTGCCATAGATCAGCAATGCAATTAGTAGTAGTGTGAAACACACGTACCACTGTCCAACATAAATTATTTCAATTTTAACTGGACGTAGTTGTACATTACCTGTCTTTAGGAATCATATTCAAACAATCAACATTCATTATATGTATACGGAAACTATTCCAATCGAACAGAACATTATTAAAAATTTATAAATACAGTCCAAAATATTATTGTGCAAACATTGAAAAATTCGACAGAATTATTAGGGGATGATGATCACCCTTTCAACTGACCATCCGTTCGACCGTCCGAATAACTTCCCCTTCACAACTCTGCGCTGCTTTCTGACTTCTGCATTTTAATGAACGCATTTTTAATTAGCGATCAGTTTACGACGCGTACGTCAATATTTACTCGCGTTCTTTTTAATAGCACATCAAATACATTTTAAGTTCCGTTAACGATACTGTATTATAGTGCGTTGTGAATATTTCATGCGACTAACCATTAATGTTCATCGTTGTTCTTCTATTCACATTGAAGGAGCAATAATGTGTATGTCTATATGTTGGGAACATGTCATTACCGTACAACGACAGTCTTGTCTCTCACTCTACTCTACTCTACTCTACTATAGCTTCGTATTTGTATAAATATTACATTATGGCCACGTCGCCGATTCACTTACTTCGCCTCCGTTAATGTCCTGCTGCTTTTATACGGAACCCTACCGGCGACCTTTTGAACTAATTACCGGCTCGTACGATCGGTTTTAATTTTTCCTCGTACTTGAAACATGCACACGTCACTGAGAGAGACTCGGGGTAAACATAATAACAACTTATTGAAGTGTTCTTACTCCCTTTTACTGTAGAAACAACGAAACGGTCCTACGCTTTTTGGCGTCCTCTTGTATCATGGCAAAAAAATTCAACAAACCATTTTATCCCCTACATATTCTCTCCCTTCAAATATTTCCTGCCATGAATTCCCTAGTTTTAACCCCGTCACCGTTGTTGGAATCGGCGGCGGCAGAGGCAGTGCGGTGTAATGCACGTCTCCGCCGCCAGCGCCACCGTCGCACCGGGGTCCCTTTCAGTTTTGTCGCGGTTTTGTTTTAACCTGAGCGCTTATTGGTTTTCAACGTCGGTACGGTACGCTGTGTACGGAGCCGTGAGTTGGCAGTTGACTTTCACAAAATGAAATCTACCGCCTGCTCTGCCGCTATTCAACGTAACAACGATAGCAGGTACTGCTACTGCTGCTACTGGTACCAGTGGATACCTTTGCTAGAGCACCATGACCAACAACGTAACGTAAACGTATAAATCAGGAATTATTCACTTCGGTGTTCCTTGTGCAGAAAGATAATAACATACTTCCACCATGCCACACCGCGTTTAGCAACTAGTAGACGCTGCATTTACTGCCTTTAGGTTTTACACACCGTCTCGACGCGCGGCACCGTGGTGCTAAGGAACTCATATTGGCTACTTTGTGCTCCCCTGACACAGATTAAGTCGGCTTCCTTGTTAAATATTCATGCGCTGGGGAGGTGGAGACGGCGCAGATAAAAATAAAAATACACCATCTTCTTAGCTGTTCTCAAAGTTGTAACCAGAGGCACGTAAACACTTGAGAATGAGATATGAGACACAACGGGTGTCTCTATGTGCACAACGGGTGAGTGTATACTATAGAGTAGATGCAGCAGGAACGAGTAGATCAACGTAGATGAACCCAGAGGTGAGGAGGAGGAGGATAACACACACACATACATCCTTGGACAATATGTAGCAGGTGGTATTTATTACTTCATCTTCCAACAGACCAATGGACCCTCCTCGCTTCTGATGTGGTGGTGCAACATTTCTTTCCGAAAAAAACCCAAAACTCCGCAGTGTAATTCTCTTGTGCATCTTCCTTGCTCGCTCCCCTTCGTTCTCTATCTCTGTTTGTCTGTGTGTTTTAAATATCAGGTGTGCTCGCCGATAATTTAATTAAGCGCACAGCTTGTAAAGCGTTTTCTTTTGTGCACGGTGCGAGCGAAAGAACGTCGAGAAAAGAATCTACGTGTACTGCCGTGTTCCGTCCGTCTGGTTGGTTGGTGCACGTTCTGTTGGCTTGAGTTGGCTTGTAGCTTATTTTTATTGCGTTTCCCTTTGAAATGGGGACGCTGGCGGGCTAGCACAATCTTTGTATCGCGCGTCCTGCACACTTTGCTCAGTCAATCCTCTCTCTCTCCCTTTGTTTGTCTAACGCTTGGTAAAAAAATCCCGCGCTTACTTACACAATAAAAACATCACCCCCCGCTCAGAGTCGACGGAAAGAGGAACCAAAGTCTTCTTCACAACATAAGTACAGGTGCCTCGCCCGCTTGCCGCGATGTGATACTCTTCAGTGATTATAACGTTTTAAAAGTCTTATTTTATTAATTCGCAATACAGACACCCTCCCGTCTTGTTCTTGACTTTGTTTGAAGGAGAAAACACTGGAATGCCGGCTTGTTGCGTTACAACTTTGTCAGACCGTTATTGCGTAATCATTTCTTTTAAAAGAATCATGCAAAGGATGGGAATTAGTAATCTGATTACAGAAATCACCTTTAGTATAAAATAACACATACGTTTGCAAGCATATTATACAGGACGGATTTGATGATTATACGAATATTGGAACAGTGTGTGCTAGGTGGCTGGTAGTTTGACATGTTCACGTGTGTGTGTGTGTGTGTGTGCGGCAAATAGAGCTATCTGCTCGATGTGATATATTGACATTACAGGTCAAGAATGAGGGGGAGAGTGTGCACAGGAGGGTGCGTGCTCTGTGCTACAAAGCACTCACAGCAGGAAACTGACCGGAAGAGAATCACGCGAAAGGGCGGAAGCACAACGTACCAAATAAGATGTCCGACCATACGTGTACATAGTCATGTAACGGTTCGTAGTGTGTAGTAAATAAAACGACAAAACAGTCTACAACCCAATACTAAACAAGTTTATAGCAACACTTTATCATTTATGACACTGCCATTGGCCAGTCAATTGTCAAATAAAATCGCCTATTAGCCTTTCTGCTGATGTGGCAGCATATGATTCGGGATTGATTGCTGAGGACACAACAACAACAATAACACAGGGCAACGTTGCTGGTTGTGAAATGCGCATATCACAGATGGAAATACCCTATTTAAATGCAAATTCTATATTTGTCACCTCTCCACCAACGAAGAAGAAAAAAGTTCGATCTTTCCCTCAAGTTTTGCATATTTCCCAACAGACAAGTCGAGTTAGGTGTATGTGTATGTTTCTTGCCATACAGGCCCGTACTATGTACAATGTAAACTAACACCCCATCACACTGCGCGGTTCGTATTAAAATAATACCGAGAGAAGCACGTACCACTAAATGATACTTTTTGATATTTATCAAATTTCCATGATTGTCATGATAAGCATCGTGGATAGATTATTAAATTTGTTAATCCGGGCCTGCTTGCGACATGGCTGACGTCAGTTTGTGAAAATTGTATTCGTTGATGGAATATGACGATGCAAATGTCCCCTCAGTGATGATCGCCATCTTGTCTCACTAATACATTGGCTTGTCGCTCTTTCTCTCTGTGTAAGACTAATTATGTAGCGTTTTTCACCGTAACACATTTACATTTTTTCATGCGCTATATTTCGTTCCGTTAAGATGGCGCAGAGGTATCACTAACTGGGCCCCAGAGTTCTTAAGTCAGATGGCGGTGTATGTGTGTGCCAGTCAAAACTTGTGTAGATAGGAGAAGATTTGTGAGCGAACGAGGGGTCGAGCCAGGGCTAGACAGGTGGGTTAGAAGGGCCTTAGCACACTGACGTATGATGGATGAATGGATATTGGAATCATATATTTCGTTTTATCTGCTGGGTGTTTCTTTAGCGAGAGAGGGATAGAGTTATCTGTTCTAGACTATTGGCGGTGTTTGGTTTGCTTCTCTTAACTCCAATCGTTCACTTTGCAGGTGCACGGACGCGTATGTGTGTTGATGTTTTGTCGATCAGATCATGTTTTAATGGTTCGGTTCACACAAAGGTGCCGTGTCACCTTGTTGCGTCACTTTATCGAAATATGCCGGGGATCTCGGAGTTCACAAAGCGAAGAGCTCGCGTCGCTTCTCTTTATTCTTCGACCGGCTTCCGTCTTGAGTGTATAATGGGATCACGTTCATCCCTCTTAGACGTCGGCTCATCCCGTATCAGGCAGTTCTAAGAGAGAGAGAGAGTAGAGAAGAGACACTCGCTTCTTTCCACAAAGCGCACAGTGCAATACAGCGCGAGACAGACTACTTACCTAGCTTACCTATAACCAACACGTACGTACTGACTTGGCTTGCTGTCGTCTTCTCTACTCTATGCTTACCTTCTCTCAGTCTGTCTGTCTGTCTGGCATTATCGAATATCATACATCGTCGCTCATCATTGCACTATTAAATTAGAAAAGCACCAGCATCCCTGTTCCTGTCACCCACTGTGCCTGTTGTGCTCTGCGGTTACTGCACACTTCACCTCCACTACTACTGTCCCCACCAAGCCAACTCATGGCGGGCAAGGAGACATCGTTAACACGACTAATGGATGAGAATCGGATGAAGGATCTCAGTGACGTACATACTCCCTTAAGGGTGCTCGCTTTTCAAAATCCCGAAAGAAAACAGCTCGTCCGTTGTGGCGTTAAATGCGGCAAGCACCTAGTGCCGTTACGCGCCCTCTCACTTTCTGATGATGTCTCAATTTCCACTCAACGTCTCCGGGTGTTTTAAAAAAAGGGGGAGATTGTTATCACGCCTCTTCTAATTTACTTATTCTCTTCTGCCAGCATCTATTTACAACTGACGGAATTGGCCGTTACACGGGCGCCGTCGGACGCTACAGAAAAATACATAAATAGGAAATTATGTTCGTCGCTCTCCCGGTAAATACGTCTAATTCGAACGGAAACGATCGAAGTCAGTGTTCGGATAAATTGTAGCTCTCGCTTGTATTTTGTTGTCGGAATGTCGCATATCGTGTCTTGTGTGCTAACGCTGGTTCCATTTTCCTTTCTGTTGGATTGGTTTCGCGTATATAGCTTGGGGAGGTCCCCGCGCCAGTTAACACCGTCACACATTCCCGCGGGCCCTTTACCATCAATGAAAATCCGAACTGATTCCGCTATCGCGAGGTTACTAAAGCGGAGCTACTCGTACACATACCGTGTGTGTCGTCCACTTCCGTCCACGTGTCAGCCACACTGTGCGCCACACTGGACTTTACCGGATATTAACCCAGTTGGACACTGAGAATTAACGTGAACGAAGATAACATTTTACCATCTCAGATTACTTATAATATAACACATTCGCAGTATGATTCATTATAATCTTAGATCATTGTACTGTTGAACTGTGTGAAGTATTTACTTGTGTTGGTAGTGTGTAATTAAACGTATCGGGCTTGTGTGGCTGAATGTGAACACATGTCCGCGCTAGATGAATGTGACCCCTACATTTTGATTTTCTCTCTCACATCGACTATGCTAATTAAGGCTGACCAAAGCTTCGGTAGGATTCAGTGGCTGGCCGGAGGCTTATGTTTGGAGTGATATCATAAGCATCCGTCTTGCGTATATCGAGGAGGCGACATGTTCAGCTGATGGGCGACACATCTCACCACCGCTGCCGTCGTCAGTGGATGAGTGGGCTGTATCGGTCATGGGGTCGACGGAAATTATCTTCTACGCTGGGCGTTCTCACTCCCCCGCGGCATCAGCTAGTCGTCCCGCGAACACACAGACCACGTCAGAAGGGACCGCCATCACCACACCGCGCGATGCTTGATGAACTAAACCCATCGATCATCCAATTAGCTCGCCGATCAATCATCTCCTGCCATTTACCCTCTCTGTGCACTGTGCTAGCGCCCGCCTCACCCCTCATACATACGGACTAACGGCTGGTGGTTGCTCACTCGCCAAAATACATACATACATACATGTATATGTAAGCATATGTTGTATGAACGAACAAGTATGATCATGCGTCAGGCTTTAAAATACCGTTGTTCCCTGCACCCAGAGCCGGCATATTAAATATTGTTTCATTTATTTTTTTAATTACTTTTTTAGTTCTTGGAATTCTTAAAAAACAATAACTTTCTTTGCTTACTATTACGAGGATAAACATTATAATAATATTAGTTGATAGGTTTTTCATTGAATTAACACATTTGCTGCTTGTGCAAGTACTGCTCTGTACTATTCTCACTCCTGATATCTCTCCATCTCATTCATTTGCATCGAGCGTCATGAATCGGCCGCTTGTTGAAAGCAACCGCCGCCTGCCCGCGTCACCTGAGTTATCGGGCTAACCACCAAACTCGGCTCTTTCATCAGCTGAATCTGGGAAAAAAAATCGAACGACGTAAAAACATATCCACCGGAACACACAGGCCGTGTACAAGGTCCGCACAATGGTCCGCCGATACATTTTTTACATGACGCAACGTATGTTTGCTAAAATGACAATGAAACGGAATCATACATACGTACGTACGCTAGCAAAATATACAAGTGGAGGTGCTGCGGTATGTTTTTAACAGACCTACACATTCAGTGCATTTCAAACCAGTCGCAGTCACAGTTCCAGTCGCCTGCAAATAAAACAAAATAACTGCAACGGCTGGGACGAGATATAAAAATATTCAGAGGTGACGACTTCCACCTCGGGAGCCCCCGCCGACACTGAATAAAACAATAACATTTGCAAGTTAAATGTCATAAACATGCGGCGAAATAAATTCTTTGCTACATTTTTGCGAGCGCGTGGCACAGTACAGCAGTTACCGGTAAAAAAGCTGATGCGTCTCCGTTATGCTACCGAGTGAAATCTCGATTCAGATACATCTTTCGTTGGGGATTCACTCACGTGTTGTTTTGGTTGGCATATTTTGAAGTACACCCAATCCTCGTTATACGGCCGCTCTTTATACGGCATTTCGCTATAACGGCCTTTAGTAATTATGGAACTTTTTCGATATACGGCCACAATGTTTCGTTGTACGGCCAAAAAATATGCGTGATTCGTTAAAAAATGCTTAATTTATTAAAATAATGCTTGATTCGATATACAGCTATGGCCAACTTTTCCGGAACGTATCTAGGCCGTATTACGAGGGCTGGGTGTATATCCCTATTTTCACTAACCACTTTCTTTATCATACATCATGTTTAGTTAACTTCAAGTAACACTATTCATTTAAAACGCAGGTCAAAATTCAAAGAGAACATTGCAATAGACTCTGTCTTGAATGATTCGTACAGAAAGAGTAAGAGGAGACGAGAGTGAGAGTGGAGAGTGTCGATGCTGGTAGCAGCGTAGTACGTTAGCTTCGCCGGCTGGTACTTCAGATTAGAAATTCATTTGAATATTTCCGGTAGCGCTGTGAACGGGTGTACTCGTGGTATGTGTGTGCGAGTAAGGGAAGGTTTCCTCTCGTACTATCCTCACAGAAGGGACTTCTCTGTCTCTGTGTGTGTATGATTTTAGAAGGAAGTGTTGTATGTATTTGTCGTCAGTGCGAGTGCTACTCCCTCACATACATACAGTCAGACATACACCATGTCGATGCAGGAAGGGAAGAAACGACGAAATGTAAATATCAGTCCAATGATAAGAACAGAAAGAGGAAGGTGCCGCACCGTACCTGCTTGGCTTGCGCCGCACGGAAATTGAAGGAAATGCAGATAAGGATAAATGACGATAAAGTGATTAGCATTTTAGGCAAAAGTGTTTAATATTGAAATGCGGCTGTTCTGTACACACATACACACACACACACACACACACACACACACCAACTCCCTCACTTTACTTCACTCCAGTCCCTTGATGGTTAATTGTATTGGCTGCCTATTACGCAGCTGGCCGTGGAATTACAATGTTTCTTAATAATTTTTTTATACAATACATAGTAAAATTCAGTAACTAGACAGTGCTTCCGCAGTTCAATCATCTGGCATGCGTACGTGAATGTGTGGATGGTATGTTAGATGGATGCTGCTGCTGGTGGTGATAGGGTGTGCAATTACCAAGGGTTAACCGTAAATGTGTGTATGTGGCTTCACGTGGTCCGTTAGGCTCTTTGTGCCAAGCATTTTAATGTACAGGTCGGGCATCCTGCGGTAGTCGCAGTTGCACAACGTACCACTTCCTTCCAACCACCATCACTAACGTATACGCGTGTGTGTGTGTGTGTGTTTTCTTCCTTCCGTTCAAACCTGGACAACCAACACTGTACACCTCACTTCTCTTACATAAACAATTTTCATTTGTAATAGTTATTCCGTGAGATGTTATCAATTTAGTCTTGTATTCATCTAATATTTATTCCACGATTTTTTAACACTGTCTCTCCTTGTATTTTTCGTTGCTCTATCTACTGTCTAGTTGGAACGGTGATGTAAATATAAATGTCATACTTACGTTCTGTTAAATTTCCCATGCATTCCCGAGTGGAGCTTGGTCTTATCAGGACCACCCCTATGTTTGACAGTCACTGAGGGAGCGTAGCGCGCGGTAGGGTTCTCGTATTCACATTACCGTGCCAGTACTACTATTGCTACCCACCTACCTGAAAACCCTGGCAAGGAGCGGCTGCTGCTGTGCTCAAGCTATAAGAGCATTAAAAGACGTTTTCCATCACACACCCGCTTCACGTCTCCGGCACTCCAACGTCCGTGAGCTTGCATCCCTCGCATGGCTACCGCGCGCGTCGCTGATTCCCAACCCTTAAAAGCCGTGTTCACAGAAACGCACTTCATAATTTATAGTAATTTAACAATGCAAAAGAGTGAGCGCCCGAATTTACGATCGCCAGGCAGATATAAGATTTTACCCACGCACACTGAATGGTAGTAGCATGGGCCGAGTCGAGTAGAGAACGGTAGCTGTGGTTTGTGTTCTGACTTTCTCAGCCTCTCAATTTATCATCTCTCCGTTAAACAACTCATTCTTGACGGTTATTTCTTCATGCTAGTCAAAATAATCTTACGTAAACGAGGCGAGAGTAAATTTTATTTTATATCCAGCTGCAAAGCTCCTTCCGCATTTTGGCAAAACATGTTCTTTTCAAGCTGCGCTTTATATATTCAAACATGTTTGTGATTTCACGGGAAATTGCTACAAATCGTTACAACATCTAACTGTGTTACGTACGTACAAATAGTTAATGTGTACGCGGTTAGACGTTGTCGCCGATTAGGCAATATGAATCAAATCCAAATTACGCAAGGGACGACGTGGTTTTTGTACTGGTCCATTTCGCTCGGTGTTTGGGTCCATTCGGGTAAAAACATTGCCACAATCGGAGCCAACGTGACGCTACAGACAGAGCAACACTGCTGCTTGTATAGCAATGCACAACAGTGAGGAGTGGAGTGGGACTTAGAGGAGAAAGCGAAGAGAGATAGGAACAGTTGTTTCTGCTAGCGTAAGGTGAGACTGTGGAGGGATATTAACTGGTATTCATTAGCGGCGCGAACCAGGCCAAATCGGAACCGACAGGAAACCGAAACACGTACTACGTGCCTTGCCATTTCTCTTCTTCTATTTCCACACTCCTTGCACTATCTGCCTTCTCCCTCTTACACACATACGCGCGCACATACAGACAGCAGACAGACAGATGGTGAAATGTGGAATCCACGGGTCGCTACCTTCGTCATTTGATTCCTCCAGTGTTGCAGTGGAAAATTAACGGTTTTCTGGAAACGCTCGCTAATGTGCACCAACGTAAACATCACTTGGAGTTAAAATTCCAGAAATTGCACCCGTCACATGCATCGTTATCGCGTATCTAATAGTACTACCAACTTAACATTTTAGTACTTCTAAGTATAACCTGTTTAATGAAGAATATTTTCTCAAATGAACACATGGATATTTCAACGGCGAATTTCAAAATAGTGACGCAATTCTCGTTTGTTGACAGTACAGTGTATGCACTTTATTGTGCAGTATGTAAATATTTCACTTGTGGGATATATCTGCTGATGAAAGTTCAATATATCATTCCACTCTAGCTTGTGATAGTCTGCAACTCGTATGTGTTCAATTATTAAATCATTTCCTTTCGTACGCACAGACACGCTCATATATATTACGAGTGTTACAATATTATTCTACTGTGAGTAACTCCTCCATTAACCAGTATCGAAAACAATTGGTAAGGAAATTGGGGGTTCTTCTAAGCTCTGAAGCGCGTCTTGGGAGACACGACACCTAGCTACCCCAGTGTATCTGTCGATAATACAACACTGTCTTTAATTATAGACAATCTTTGTGTAATCAACGTTTTCTGTTACCAATCGTTACTCTCCGCTGATTGTCTGTTCACTTTCATACCGTGCTTTGTCTTTAATAGACAGAAATCATCTTTGTTTGATTAATTCCCAATTCGTGTAAATTTCTTATTTCAATAACACATCAAGTCTAAGAGGATGAATAAACATAGATTGTGTAAAAGAAGGATATGTAATAATTTATTTTTTTCTGTTAATGATTTCGTGTGAAGCGTTTCACGAAAGTGACTGTCAATAATACTTGTCCTTTGTAGCTCGTAGTCCGCCTGTGTAGTTTGTGGTAACGTGTAATAAAGCGAATGAGAGACGGACAGAGTGTCGCCGGGCGCTGTATTTCCCAACTAGTGAAAGAAGTGTGAAAGAGTTTTAATAAGATTGACACGGTTCGGCAGTAATCCGGCACATTATTATAATAACTCTCATTTCGGGGAATTGAGTCGCGGAATACAATTGCGTCTAGGCCGTAATAAACATTGTTCAAATTGCATACTGTTCTCTCATCAAGACGGGGAGGACGCAATATAAACCAGCTCCAATCTCTGTAATAGCGTTAACACATTTCCACACAGCACCAAGCTGTAACCGAGCGACTACGACTGGCTCCATATAACGTTGCGGCAACTGTATAGTACAATGCCCTTACTCAATTCTCATATAGTAGGTATTTGTTACACTAGCCAACGTTATTCTCCGTTAATTTTACACATGTAATCACATGTATCTATGCCATAATGCGCAAATCAACAAAACACATACCCACAGATGTTAAATAGTCAAAATAAAACACTATCAAACAAGGACACATTGGATGAATTGATTGCGTCATGATGTGCGTATTTAATGTGAGAAATGTGCTCGTCGAGACCATCTGAAACTGAAACTGAAGGGCATCCCGGAGAATACACTAACTCACACTAGTACAATATCAGAGCCTGGCTGTTTCTTCAATGACTAGCACCACTCTCATCTCAGTGAATTATCACCGCTAACCCTTTTACAACCAATCAGGGACCAATAAACCAGCCTTAAGTGTACTTGATAAGTGCGTTTTCGTTTCAGCGAGACTTCTTCTTGCCAAACATAATCATCCAGCGTACTCACTCTGGGAAGGTTTAAAAATCATAGTCGTTACTTTCTTCTGTTTCACCCTTTGCTGGAATATAAAAATGTCTATTTATCTTGACTGGCCGCCGAGCACCTCTAACCAGTTACAGCTGCCCCGACTGTAGGATCCATTTATATTCTTGTAATCATGCGGAGCAAGGCCGCGTGCTTGCTGTTCAACCGAACAAGCAGTCACGGTTTCACGAGCACCGGTAATTTAGACGGATTGCGTGAAATTTGTCCCCACGACTTTGATTTCACCGTTCCGATTACCTTCTCATTCCCCTATACGCCAGTCAAACCCCCAACCATTTAAATTACTTTCTTCCTCCAATTTTTTTCCAAGAAACCTTCCCATGACATTCGTATATTATATCGGAGTTTACGGGGACACAAAACTAGATCCGATTGGAACATCGATCTACGATTGAAATGTATAATATTTTATAAATTAATCTGGATAAATTTACGTTATGCAAGCAAAAGTTTTTCTTCGTGACATTTTATCGACATTTTTAACCTTTGATATTTACTCTCTCAACGGTACAACGACAACGGTGACTAGTAATCAATCTGGTTGCAGAATGAAATGAGGCTGTTCTGTGGCAACCGTGTAATAGGTATTTGAACGTAGGTAGATTTTATTTACGTGTTAATTAACGGGGCACGTGATACAACAGTACGACAACGTCCATAACAACACACAATATCTACGGTTACGTTCGACCAGTCCATTCCATTGCAAGGTGGGGAGTGTCCGCAGCATCGAACTATAGGAACCCATAAATACGAAAGTTGTGCGTCGACAGACTCCGTCTCGTTCTACCCTTTACCTCTGCGTCACTCTCGTACTCTCTCTGTCTCGAGCGCGCTGCCTGCCTGCCTGTCTCTCTTCGTCGCTAATTTATAATTAATTGTTCGCGAAGTGTTTGAGTTTTAAAGTTACACTCGATTCGGAAGCACAGTGTTTAAACATTACACAGTGAGTTGGTCACGCCGTGTTTATGTTCAAATCGGAAAAGTACCTCAGCAAGCTAGGTAGTGTAGCTACGGTGCTTTTAATTTTAAATGAAACTGCATCTAAAATTTCCACGTGCAGATGCATTTATGCGTGCAATCTCTGCGAAGTTTGCCTTTAATGTATTACACGGGATTTATCATCTATAGTATTTGAAATACAATTACATTCATTTGCTATTTGGTTGCTATGGTACATCACATCGTCAAGATATGCTCTTATTACGAATGTCAAATATCGATCCAATAAAGTCCCAGTTCTCAACGGAACCAACCACTCAGTTTAATATCGTTAACGGGATTCAAGGAAGACAAATATTTAAAAACGGTGCTTCCGGCGCTCACACAGGCGATAACCGGCGGCGGTTACCACCAGCCATACTGTCTGTAGTAATGGTGGTAGTGATGGTGCTGGTGGCGATGGCGGCGGTGGAGGGGTAATTCAGGATGTTGTGTTCACACCGGATGTACATCTCCTTGTTACTCGTCATACTGGTGTTGGTGTTTGTGGTGGTAGTTAAGGAGTGGCCGTGTACAAAGAACAAGACAGCACTGTTAAATCTTTTATTCTTCGTCCGACTGTGAGACAATGCTTTGTTCCTATTGTCTCGCCGCTGTTATTATGCTGTCTTCCTTATTTCATTATTTCGTTAAGTTGTCAATGCGACGAGCCAGGGGAATGGCAGTACAAATCTACCTGGTCGAAAACTGGAGGTGTAAAATGGTAACTGTGAGAAGCCTGTCACATGCAAACATTCAACAACCAACGGTCATTGGCCAATCGTCACATACTTGTATAAACATGCGTGGTTGCTACGTACACAATATATCCCTTAACCAATCTGGGCACGTGTGAAAGCCTCACAGTGTCGAATCCATACAAGTTTGTCTGAAAGCGAGCCAATTCCGTTTCGTTTAAAAAGCGCACGTGTACATTCAACAGTAAGGAATATATACTGTCACCCTACGATACCTTTCTGCCTTGTATGTATGTATGAATGTATATATGTACGAACTCGCTCCCTCACCTTTACACCATAGCTTTTAAACTCAACTCGTTTCTACCTGCCTGCCTGCCAAGTATGTCGTGCGTCCTTCGTTCCTGTCTCTTTTTGCGCCACCCTTAATTAAATCCCTTTCTTGACATTCCCGCCGTGCCGTTTCCTTTCCGCCCTGCAGGATGTCACACACCAGCAGGAGCGGGAGCAAACGGTGTTGAGATTTCCAGAAGCTCGTGATGTGGTTTCCGATGTGAAAATTACTCATATTATAATTCGCTTTATCACCGGAACGTGACGGCTTTTCCGAACGTCTGTCGCCACCACCTATACCCACCTTACAAGCAGCCAGTCAGCCAGCAGGCAGATGCTACTAAACCAGCCACAACCAGTCTGTCTCTCACGCAAAAAAGAAACTTGCACATCAGACGTAACGAACGCGGTAACTCGTGTACCTGTTGATGACGCGCCCTCTTAACATTCACCAGATTCTCTACGACACACTGACATTATATGCTAAACGAAGATTTTTCTTTCAAACGTCACAGCTAAGTTGGTTTAATACAGCTGGATTGCTCACTGACTGCACTAGCCCAGTTTTATCAAGACAGCGACCAGTTCCAGATTCTTCCCCTTCGCTGAGCTGTCACAGTTCTTTTATCAAGTTGGCTCTCCGTTAGCCGGCCTGTTAATTTACTTAATGACAGTGAGAGGATGGTCTGTTTCCCTCGTTGTATTCACTCCTCGTGTCATTGATGCTAGTACTGCTGTTAATACTATTGTTGTTGTTATAAGGATTTATTTACGCAGTGCTAATGTGTTTTTAATCAAATCTCTCATTACGAGCTTGTATCTTAATTTTTAATGAACGCACGAATGGTCCAACCAACCAGTCAGCTAAAACTACAGTACAATCGCCAACCTTGGCTTGCCAGTATTGCAACGCTCTGGTAATTTTCTCCGTCAGCAGAAGCGCCATTACATGCAAACACATTGCGCGCGTACTCACTCGGTCGCCCAAATAATAATTGCACGCTGTCCCTCTCTGTCATCCGGCGCTCTCTTTATTCCATCGCTTCGACTCTCTCTCTCACACGCTCCGCGCTCCTCTGTGCTTGATCAATATCCCTCTCTTCCTTCGCCATACCACTACTGCTATTGCCCGCTCCGCGTCCCTCCGCCTCTCTTCGCCTTGTCTTAATTAGGAGTCGGAATCTGCGGCGGACACACGTATAACGCGCGCTAGGGACGAGACGTGCGCGCGGATCGCCGCTCATTTATGCTTCAACCGCCCCCCAGAAATCTCGCAGCCTTCGCGGTTTTCATCATAAAATAGCCACCGAGAACAGCTAGCAGCAGTAGAGGCAACCTCGTATATGTATTGCTACGCTTTCACTACATACATACATACGTACGTACGTGAATCATCTGTACGATAAAATCGTTAACCCCAAAGTCATTCTCTAATAACAACCACGCACAGTCTGTGTGGTATGCATGCACATTGAACGTAGAAAGTATCCTGTGATAAACACCCGTAAAGTTTTATAATGAAGTAGGTAAATATCCAGGGAATATACAAAGAAGCTACCACCCTCACTTATCTAACCAACCGCGCGCGCGGTGGCGGCTCCTTTAAAAACTCCAAACCGCCCATTGGATCGATGGGTAATTAATTATTTTTGGCATTATCGATGCACGAACCGTCTGGTTTCTTTCGCTAATTCATGAACCGAGAACGACCAATAAAACACTGCGGCACTCAGATTGCACACTCCAGCCCCCTACACCCCTGTCTCCTCCTGTGCCGTCCCTGTGCTACCCACGACGTGATTAAACCCAGTCGTGCATGCATAACGACAGTAGAATGTTCAGACGACCCTTATAAATAGCTCCTGAACATACCATCGATGAGGATGAGGCCACATCGTCCCTGTTTCATACCCATGGCGATGGGCAAAGCACCAGTTTTACCAGGCAGCATCTGCTGCCGACATACAAGCATCATGTTACTGACGTTGCAATTTTCCTTCTTGCAGATCTCACGGCGCCTGGACGCCCGTCCACATCCCGGGAAATGAACAAGGTACGCATTTACTTACAAATTAAATCTATCAATACAATAATTGTAGTAGTTAATCCCTGACAATTATCTACATATCATATGGAATCTCTCGTAACATTAATGTATGTTTAAATTAGAAATAGATTTTCTTAAAAGTCTCACACTGGACATAATGTGGTGTCCATCTATCTCTATATATATATTCACACACTTATTCACTCATATCGTTCATTTCATTGTATGAACATTACTTTGTGTTTACCATATAATGACATGACCATAAAAAGGAATTGCTACATATTTCACATATATAAAAAAGCAATTACGTCGAGGGAACTTACCACATATATACGCATACATACACACACGGGGAGTAATATCAAATAATATAAATCGAAATAAAGAGAAAAAACTGTGGAAATAATACAACTACTTTCCACATATAAAGCACGTGTCAATTTCATAGCTATTAATTTCGTGAAATCGAACCGTTACTTAGTTGCATTTGTGCTGCTGAAGTCGTAATGATTGGCTCGCGTGTCTCTCGCTAATGGAACAAATGAACCACTGAATACAAATACATAAGTAAGTAAGTGAGTGAGTGAATAAGTAAATCGGCTGCACCAAATGTGCTCGGAGCCATAGTCATTCGGTGTCGTTTTGGGAAGGATGCTTGTGAACGAGCAAACAGCTCGTTCCGATCCTGCCGGTATGGCCCTCTTGAGAGACCGATTTTTATATCCGATTTCGGGGCACGTTTTTGTTCGCCCTCGAGAACGTGACGGCGAAGTAGATCTTAAAGAGCTGGAGACTGGTCGGAGGGGTACTCGACAGGAGGCCGATGTCACACGACGACTACTGGTATTGGGGATAACTGGACACGTACACACACACACACTCATACTGACACACGGGCATCGATGTTTCAAGTGCTACCGTGTGTGCACTCATCAATACAATACTACAGTTCACTGCAAAAGTTTACAACCTACACTGAAATGCTTCACCAATAACGCCTATGATAATGTTACTCTCAACCCTCGCTTGTCCAATGATGCATACTGTATGTATTGATACACTTCTAGAATGTATATCGTTGCAAATGTGTTCATTACTGAACTTTTCATCAGTACGAAAAGCAGAAGGAGGGTGAGGAGCTACACTGTTACCTTTTCTCCTCCGCATCATCGCAGCTTCTACGTTCGTCCGTAGCTCGACTCACTGTGCGTCCTCATTCGGTAATGACACTCAATTTAAATAATATACACGATGGAAACTCTGTTGCGAATCATCGATTAAGGTGTACGAGCCATTAAAAGTTTTCACTAGTCGGCTGTTGCTTAATGTAGACGCGTCGTCACAAGCAGCTCAGGATACCTGTAAACAGCACCAGAGTTTTTTAACGAACGTTGCATTTACTTTACATATTTAGGCCCTCAGGTAGAGTGGCTTGGCTGGGCTCGGAGCAGGAGTAGGTGTTGGGTGGATGGGTGGGTGTTTGTTGACGTCGTTATGCGAGCCCTCGTCCGTGCTGCTGGCTTGCGTTCTCTCGCTCTTAATTACGACGTCTCTGGCTATATTTTCACGTGTGGCTGTCGCCGTCACCGGCCCAGACTCCCAAGACGGGTGTGCGGGCCCGCGGTCCCTTGCGTGTTAGTCGTCTTCATCAGAGCTGTCCACAGTGCCCCAGTGTAGTGTGTGTTATATGCCAACAGTAGCAAATACTATACATACATTGTATAGTCTGCAACATTACACGTCCAACCAAGTCACACCTTCCCTCCACTCTTACAACAGGGACAGACTCTCTTCGGATTCCAGTGTCCTTAATTTTCATTTGAAACTAACAGACATTTACTTCTGGCGAGCCAGTAGACTCATTTTTATACAAAAGTATAAAGAACCAGTAGGCACTGTTAGATTAAACAACATACAAACGAAATATTAATACAACGTAATTAATATCCTGTCTGTGTATATACATGACAGCTATTCAATTGTTACCAGGTCAGATGCAGTTGTTATGAACAACAGCCAAAGTAAATAAACAAAGTATTGTTTATAAGTTTGTGTGCATTTGAAACTTTTTGACGTTTTCAAAGTGTAACCAACTAGAATTTAGCGGTTCTCAAGTAAGTTTTCTTTTTCATAATTATTTCAGGAATTTCGTTTACCTGAAATTATTTCACAAGTAACGTGTATATCAGTAAAAATATATTTTAGTAATTCTGATAACCTTGTGTAACATTGAAAGAACCTTGTCACTTTCTGAACTGTGTGTAATATCTCGTCTAGGTAAATTAAATTACGCTCCATCTGTAATGTGACGCCCGTGTTGTTCGTTTTGCGTGATCTGTGTCTGATCTGTCCGTACGGGTCCCCCATGTGTCACCTATTGTATAGTTTTCTTTCGTTGCGTCGCAAATCGAACATGATAAACGCACGAAACGGGTGCGTGTCGGGGCACGCGAACCTACACTTACCCCGCGTACACCAGCAACAACGAGTGACGACCGTCTTTCGTAATCACACGTCACCGCGAGACATCCCTATAAACAATTGCAAATGACAAACGCAACGATCGCAGTCTTGTGCAATCAGAACTGTGATTTTTCATTCGTTGTACTAGTTTGTTCTTTCTTTATATCTATCTCTGTGTGTGTGTGTGCATATCTTCTTTGTGTATTTATCAATTTGTCGCTTCTTTATTTATGTCTGTGTACCTGTATGTGTATTCTTGCACTGTACTTCTGGAGGCGGCTGTTGTGTGTGTATGTGTTTGCTGCCTGCCGATCGTTATCTGTCAGTAAGCCGTCGCCGAAGCAAGCGTTTCCTGACGATTTGTTTTCCAGCGACATCCGTCGTTCATCTGTGTTTTTCACTGAAAGCCGTCCTGATGGCTTGACATTAGCATACGGGGATTTCGTACGCTTTTTCTATCGCGCTGAAACAATTCATTATGCTTATATATACGTATGTATGTACGTACAGTGTGTGTGTGCGAGGGAACACAGTTACATAACTGCGCATACACCCATACACTACCCCTCGGTGACTGTGTGATGCTTCATTTGTAACGCTGATTTCATTCCTTCACTGTAATCTTTGTTTGATAATCGCTATATCCGTTTGCCTAGTAGAACTGCCACCGATGATAAAACATTAATGTTTGTTTTTGTAAAGAAACCATAGCGCGTGGACTACTGATATTTGTACGTTACATACTCAGTAGCAAGTGGACGACGGCTGTTAGACGCCGCAATGAGCGACTGCACCCAAGAGTATGCTCTGTTTCGCGGGCTGCCAATCCGCGTGCGCTTTTTCGGATTCCGCGAAAGATGTATCGCATGCCATTTATGCGCACGTGCGCTGCTGATAGGAAGAGTGATCGCTCTACCGAGGCGTAGAACCACAACCAACCACCATCACTAGTAGCAGCAGCAGAAGCTGAAAATCCATCGAGAATATGGATAGCACCTCAGTGCTGACGTACCAGCTATAGGTTATTAATTTCCGCATTTCCAATTCACCGATTCATCATGTCAATAGAATTATATCACTGGCACAAATGTAGCTTAGGCTAATCTGATTTCTTTGCATTATACAATCTTTAACATCTAAACTGCAGATGTGTATGGGTTTGTAGTGTTACGATAATTTAACAGAGATTAACCGCCGTGTGTGTATGATTATAGAAAAACCGTGACAGAAATTCATTATGTAACCGCTGTGCAGTTTTTTTTTCTTTCTTTTCCATGGAAAGTATTTACGATAATTCTTACGTTTTCTTCCAATTCGAGACCGTATAATTGCGCTGCAATTAAGTAAACACGAACGAGCACACGGGGGTGCACGGAATCGCACGGAGGCGATGTTGTCCACACGATATAGCCCCAGTGTGCACGCGATCATCCCACTGAGCACGACACAACACCACCTCCCCAAACATACCCCTGTGTCCCCGTACTGCTCTGTCAGATATCTAGCTAGTCGTAACAGTCCATGCAAGTCACGAGGTGCTGCAGGCGAGATCCACTTCACACAATTTCAAGAATTACAGTTTAAAAATACACCATCGTCATTGGCTGAATTCACAAATCAACCAGACGTATATTGCGAATTGGATTGTTCCAGATTATAAGTACTTATTTTCTATTACCAATGGCGCAACTATGAGGTTTCTGTAATATTATTTTGTGTTAAGTTCGGGCTATACAAATTCAAACTCGTACACATCTTTTTTGTTTTTATTTTCAAGGGAAATTTCACATCTAAACCCTACTTATAATAAAATCCCCGAATAATCTTCACATAACAACAGAGATATCTTTTGGTAAGACCGGTGAGAAGGGAGTTCACACACACACATACACACACATGTGTCACAGACAAAGAAACTCACATACATAAATGCGTGGGGTCCCCACTCTGACCGGTCAGCTGAACTCACGCTGGCAAATATAAAACGGAATTTAGGGGAGAGTGGACACATTGTGAGTTATCATCGGTCCACTCAAACGACAACACAATCTTTGGTTTATATGCGCGTTACTTCACCGGCTCCTTAACTATGATTTATAAACGAGCGACTCTAGAAAGATCTTTCAACAATTGCACTACTCTTTCAATGTCATCTTACACTCACATTCAATAAAGATCGTGAACTTATTCATATGAATCCGCTTTAAATGTAATAAGTAATAAGTTAATCTTGAACCAAAACGACCAACACGTATAGAAATCTTAACAGTAACGACCACAGTTCATAACGCAGACATGTTCTCTTATTGTCTGTCCTTGTTTTCTATGCTGAGTTAGCCTCAGAGGAAATAAGCGAGGAGCTGTACTCCATCCACACACTCGCTCTCGTAAATTGTAAATCTGTACTGTGGTACAGTCTCGCGTCTCTTGCAACAACAGCCGTAGCAACAGAAGCAACGGTGTTGGTCCGCCACACTCTTAACTGAAATATCAATTTGTATATAAGGGTGCACGATGGCTGGCTGGCTGGCTGGCTCAGAAACGAGAACGTACCAGCTCTTACGTATGCAAATGCCACAGTATTACTGCACCGAGTGGGCTCCTAGATTCTGATAGATTCTCTCTTCCACTACATGCACGGAGAGAGAGAAGAGAGATTTACATACACCTTGCTTGCCAGCCAAACAGCTTTATTTTAGCTACTGGTAGTGGTGGTGAATTGAAAAAGACATCTGTCTATTAATAACTCGTTTATATTGATTATCAATTAGGTATGGCACCAGGAATAATAGTTAGGTGGATATCAGTAAGTCGGCATGTAATGTTCAACCTCAATTACAATTTAATTTACCTACGTGTCGCTTTGGTGTATACACCTTACAAATATATGTATATACTTTAATGGATATCATATTTACCCACCCAGATATCGGTTACATTACACTGGACATTATGTGCAAGTTTGAAGCAATCTGAAACATAATAGATTTATGTATTATCAGAGTTCTACATTGATTTGAAACTGTATTAAAATATTTCCATTCGTTTTGTTTCTAATAAAATACGCATTGCTAATCAGAATACGTACAAGGTTCTGCATGCTCTTGGCCACAAGTATGAACTGTCCATCCACGTTGCTACTCACCTACCCCTCACCTCCCCGCAGTGGAGATTCTACTACCATCTCCACGGTGAAGGAGACGTTGACGGTGGCTTGCAGTAGCAGCTGAATAAATTAGTGCTTAAAGCCGGGATATAAAATTTTGAATATGAATGGGAAATTTTGCATTCGTAATAAGCTCTTTTCAGAAACAAAGCACAGCTGACGAGAACATATGTAGATGAAGAGGGAGACTGTCTGTCAGTAGGAATAACCCCCCCCCCCCTCTGTACCTCTTGCAGCAAGAGAAGTAACGGGAGCCTTTATTGCACCATTTAAAATCCTGCAAGCAACCGGGCGAATACCGGAATCTCAGTTTAATAACCAATACTCCCAGCACAGTGCTTCTGTCTGCTTTACAGAAATTATGAAATCAATTATATAACCGACTCCCGTCAACCGTAATCAAATCAAGATCATGGAAAAAGAAACCAAAACCTCTTCTTTACATTGAACCATCTGTCTGTCCGTCCGTGAGACAGCTCTGGCACTCGGCTCATGAATAAGTCGTGGTGGCGCGCCCGTGTACCTGATAATTGTGATTTCAATTCATCTTCCTGTCCGTCCGTGTACATTAAAAAATCACTGTGTTTTTTGCTTTCCCTGTGCTGATGCTCGCCCAGTTGAGTTTAAAAAATTACTTGTACAAGTTACACCGGTGCCGCGCTAATTTGATATTAACACTGCAACGGCCGCGGCATGTGCCTAAACAAAATGGAAACACTTCCGTGTAGTACACGAGCCTGTTCATTAGTCTTTTCCGTAATTAACACGGCCAAGAAATGCTGCTCTGGGGTTTTCCGTGACTTAAATACTTCTCGTGGTGTTATTGCTCGACGGAAGTGTATATTGGTGTAATCTTTAACAATCTCTACCAGCTTCATTAACATGATAACGTTTAAGTGTATAAACACTCACATTTTCTATTACATGAGATGTCAGACAATATTCAATACTACATAATTAAGCGTGTTTTAATAAAATATTCTTATGAAACAAACATTCTGTACACTACTAAATAATCGCACATACATTAACCACACATGCTTGTGACCATTTTCATTTTTCACCGGAACAAATATGCGTCAGTTAGCTAGTTAGAAAAAAAATCAGCCTGGTGCGGTGGCGGTGCATGATGTCCACGGGCTGTTAAGTAAATAAAGGGTGTTTCACACGCTTCACCGTGAGGCTATCGTCGGGATATAAACTAGGAGAGGGTGGTGTCCGTGTCCATATATATCTGCCGGTGTGTGTGTGCGTGTCATGTTGAACGCCAACAGGTGGTCATTTCAGGGTGCTTGGCGGTGTTGAAGCCATGAGCTTCGTCCACAATCCATCATCACACATACATACAGAGACAGACAGCGGACAGTATAGGCGGACAACAAACCAACAACGATGATGGTGATCATCATGATGATGTGTGCATACAAGCTCACAATCGTAACACGACTGGACATTCCATCACGCACACTGCCCATGCCGTGACACGTCGTGCGAGCGAGTATCATTTATTATCCAGCAATGAAGTGCTGACTGCCCTGAAATGACCACAAATTACATGGTTCTCAACAGAATAGAACTGGAATAGATGAATTTGTATTTATCAAACGTGAATCAGTGTGCGTTTCTTTTTTAAATAGTTTGTAGTTATATTGGATGTTCTACATGTATAATAAACATCATTACTGACAAGAGATTGACTGATATGAGTGACCAGCACCCTCCTTCACCTCCTGTACTGGTTGTAAAGTTGCAATGTCACGCGCCTTGGGCCACGCAGTTGCGACCGGATGAACGCCTCGCTCCAGGAACAATGGTCCCGTTAATTAAGATTTCTTTCATCTCGATTCGACGGAGCCGTCGCTCTCAATGGAACGCGGACGCGTCGTGACGAGAGTGGCAGGACTCTTTCTAACCACTGCACCTTCCGTCAGTACTCCCGCTCTTCCTCAACGCACACACAGTCAGTGTGATCATTCTGTACACAAGACACGTACGCAATATGACTCCACTGGACGGAACTGCCAACAGGGCTTTGGATGGAATTGAAAGAACTAATCTGCGGTTAGCTGTCAATTCATTCAGAGCAACAGCGGCATCAGTAGCGTACACAATCACATATACAAATATTTAGAATCATACCGAAATCAATGTCGTTCTAGAATCTATCATCGAGCATGCATCGTTTTAACCGCACTGCTTCATTTTGCTTTTCTGTTGTACATGGAAGACATCGTATGTATAAATAATATCACCCAGTCAACGTTGTTTTATACTGCAGCTACCGTTGTTGCTCTGGCGTCGTGTAGAGATTTTCTTTTAGAAATCTCATTTACGCGGTCTTCGTCACCACAACCACCAGTGCCACCCCACGACTGGCATGCTAATCACTCCCGCACCCGGATTGAATAATTAATTAGTATTCTTTCCTCTGTTTCACGTGCTTCGTCCGTTCGTCTACCCTGGCTGGCTGTACCTCTCCATTCCATCCTACGGTCGTTCGTTCGTTCGTCTTTTCTATCCACAATGCGCGCCGCAACGTAGCCGCTGCTCATTACATTAAAATTAGATTTAAAAATGTGGAAATTGTATCGCTGATTGCAATTCTGATGCTTCGCGCACAACTTTAAAGTGGATTTTCAATTAACCGTTGAATGTAATGTATTTAAAACAAGCACGCTACCACAAGCCAGTCATTTCCATTCGTTCTGTATGTATGCATGTACGCTTCGACAGACACACACACACAGAGGCCCCTTTCAAAAAAGTTTTTCACTACACGCGGCGGTCGCTTTTTTCATCGAATTGAATATTATCTTGTCCGGCATTGTGACGTTTCACATTGGCAGAAAAGAGGATTACACCACCACTACACCCCGTGTACCTCCGGCACGTGTGTACGTTCCTTCATAGCACATCGATGCTATTGTGGCATCGTCATGGAGTTTGATGACGCGCACCCATTGTGATTTTTAAATGAAACATAGTCAGGTGTACATGGAGCTTTGTTTTGTGTTTGTTTTTTTCATAAGCCGCTCTTTACCTACCCTACCGCAGCGGATGTTTCGTATACAACTTGTGACACTAAAATCATTTAGTTTTGTCTGCAGATTACGTAGGTTTCCTGATAAGACAACTCATAACAGAAATTGGAAACCGTAACGTATTTATTAAAAAGATTCTTTCTACTTGGTTGAATAAGAATTGATAGTATTAACACAAAATAGGTAGATTATTAAATGGTGAAGCTAACCGTGGCCCGTGGTTTGTTGTGTGAATGAGTGGCTCTGTGTATGTGTATGCGAGGGGTCCAACACCACGTAGCGGAAAACACTGGCCATCGATCACGTGATCAATGGTACGAGTAGGTGTTGTTCGTAGGCGACGACTACTTGACTGGAAACATTGCCACATCGCGTGGCACAACATTTTTATTATTATTATACTACGTGGGAATGTGTGTCGACGCGTCCACTCTCCCCATACACTGACACAGGGAGAAAGGGACGAGCTGATAAGAAATATGGGGGGGGATGATTGAATTTACAGAGGACAGCAATAGTATGTCAACTCTTCTTCGACGGTTTTAGCTGTGGTCATATATAAAACATATTTAGCAGAAATTTCATTTATTGAAATACGAAAATATGATTTGTATAATCTCAATTGTGTTTGTTGGTTGCAGACAGAAGACAAAATTCCACAGCAACAACAGAGATCGAGAGGAACCAGGTCGACGGCAGCATCACTACTACAGATTCCCGCATCGTCGGTACCATCGTCGTCAGACGAACGCATGTAAGTGATCCATTAGTTAGCACGGCACGGCACGGTGCACCAACCCCCGTCATTCCTACAGTAACCCTTAACATCCGCGGTGGGTAACGGCGGGTAACGCAGATGTAATAACGCGTTCACTACCGAGAGATGCCAGTTACATCCGCGCGATCTGGCTGTACGAGTAGTAGTATCTACTGCCATCACCACCACCAGCAACAGCATTACCATTGTGTGACATATTGTCCTCATCTCTCTCTCTCTCTCTCTCTCTCGCTTGCTTGCTTATTCGCTCGCTTCTGCGTTAACGATTTGTCTCGTTGCGCGTTCCCGCGGCCACAATAAAAACTTGTCATTGGTTACCGTTGGTGCGAGGCGAAATTTATAATACAAGTGGCGCGCGATAAAACGTGCACAGCGAAAGAAACGGAGACTGATGAGTAATTTGTCGAAATTCACAGCGCGATAAGACTGTGGCTACAGTGTGAACACAGTCGAGCGTACACACAGTCAGGAGTATACTAGTTAATGTTCATGCAAACCTATGTAAAACTTCGTATCTATCAGTTCTATACCGCTCTCGACCAATCTTATAATCCCGCTAACCTCACAGCGTTCCTGATAGCACAAGCTGAATCTCGAAGCTTGAGCTGCTGTCGGATGAATAACGCCTCTATGAAGTTTTCTAGGGCCCTACTACGTGTATGAGAGAGAGTGAGTGAACACACACACACACACACGGGCAGTATATCATGCACGGCAGATTCGAGAAATAAATCGCCGCGCACCGGGCGAACCGACAGCCAAAGTTTTATTGGTCTTCGGGGCGACACATGGACGACCTGCGTTTCCAATTCACTAGTAATTACGTATAACCCATTGTTTGTATGTGTGTGTCGGTGTGTGTGTGTCTAAATCCACGTTCCTCATCTTCCAGAATCCACCACTAGCACTTTCATCCGTGCAGAGCTTCCCACATGGATGCTGAATAAATCTCTGGTTCTGCAGCAGGTATATTTATGCCTGATAGATCCAAGTGTCAGATATTGGCCGAGTGCACGCGCTGACTCTCTTATAAAACGCAAAGGCATTTCTTTTACCTTTGCAAAGGCAGTGTCTCGTAAATCAGGCCCGAGTACATATATCGTACGTCATCCATAAATCACTTCACACACGCTCTCACCAATTTTCGTCCCGTTTTCTTATTTCGATTTTGCCCCACACCAGGCACCCTCCGCTTCTGCCTTGGTGGACTGTCGTACTACATACATAGTATAGCTTCTATACTATATACGACTAGTAAGTCTTTGACAGCTGTATTGATTTTCCAACGAGACATAATTCAGTCGAGAAGTTTTTCCAGCATGATGTCTTAATCATGATGTTGATTACGAAAACACGCAGTCCGCACGGGCCGTTGTTAGAAGAGAAAAAAAAACGCGAACGACAGATTACGGAAAAGAATCTAATCAACGTTTACGGGAAACGAAAATGCCGGTTCGTGATTCTTCGCTTCTTGTGTGCCTGCACTCCTCTGCTCTTTCCAATTTCAGAGGGGCGCAGTGTCACTGTTCTGTTGTTGTTGTTTCCTGGTTGCTGGTTCATGATGTGGCTATAAAAATAGTGATATTCATCCATAGCAATAACAGAATTGGTACTCTCTCTCTCTCTCTCTCTCTCTCTCTCTATATATATATATATATATATATATATATATATATATTCTTATTCATCCTGTCAAATACTAAGTATACTTAGTATTTGACAGCTTTTTCAAAAAATGTTCGTAGCTTTTTAATCGCATTAAAATTTGTAATGACAGCAACGTTAAATACCTCAAATTAACGGTTTGTTTGTATATAGATTTATTTAATTAATAACTTTGACCGAAATGTCATTATCAATGACACCCGTGAAGCCATTGAATTATGCCATATTTTAAAAAAGGTTATCATTTTTAAAATTTATAGATATATTTAAAATGTATTAGCTGCTTTATAGAACATTGCCTGTCAAATTATAAGTAGTTAAGTATGTATAAAAATCTGTCAAATATGTCAATTTATATTGGAGTATTTTTCTAATGGACGTGACCCACATGACAGATCCGTAATGCGGGTTGCGGACAATACAATAGAAACAATGGATTTATGGTTTGTAATTTAAAACACTACAGCACTCTAGCTCATTCATTCATTCTGTTGGTTGGTTTGTTTGTTGTTACGGATTGTGGAATAGCTTCATAAGAAATAAGCCCGGGGGCGGGGGTATGCAGCAGTTACAATATATATATATATATATATATATATATATATATATATATATATATATATATATATATATATATATAATGTGTTGTGAATTAGAAATCAGTGATGCCGGTCTAATGTGCAGCGGTACAGGGTTGGTTGTTACGGTGTGAAGGGGTTACGCTGAACCTGCAGTTCCCGTGAATTGCAACGCTCGGACTAGGCCATACATCATGCAGCACCGGCACCCTGTAATTAAAGAGAGCAGTACGCGCGCACACCATGTCGCCTTGCAGCTAACTACCCTTAACATACCATCCCTGCACCCTAACTAAGATCGCATCCATACGATTCAATGCACAGCCAGCGCAGAGAACATATGTCGCAAACATATCTACTCTAAAATACTAACGAATATGCATTTGGATTTGTAGAATTAAAATTCCCGGCGATAAGAGTATTAAAGATTAATCCTTTTCATAAGATTTTGCTTTTTAATGTAATCCTAATAAATTAATATTTTTCTCAATTATCGTATTAGTTTTTAAAGTTACCCTTCAACATAATACATATACAGGGTTCGCAGTTGCACATTTCGACCACTGTGTGTCGCCACTGTCTAGAGGAGGAGGGTAGTGTAGGCGCGCGTGCTTGTGCGTGCGCCACTCATTCTTCCGCCCCCTCTATCGGACTCATATATACATACATACACGCACGCATCCACGCAACGTGGGGGCACGGACGACGTGCGATCTCGTCTACTGCAGTTGCAACATGACGGTGTTGCGTGTAGCACACTCTCCAGGCGTTCAAGTACACGCGTCAAGTCACACGTGATCACTGTTACTTATTTCAATAACAAACACAACGAATTATTGTTAATAATTTTGTTTTCATGGCAATACTCTACTCTCTACTCAAGTGACAAGACGATTATTTGTTTTGACGTTATGTTAGTTTGGTTATAGATTATATAGTTGTGCATTTACATTTGTGTGCGCGTATTATTGTTATAATTGTTCCGTTTGTGTTTCGAAAAGACTAGTGTTTGTTTGAATGAACAGACTGTCATATGTTAAGTTACATCCATGTCGGAGGTCTTCGCACAAAGGTAGGAGTTTTTTAACGAAATTTTTACGTCAAACTTTCTTGTGGTTTTCATTCGTGACTATTTCCAAAATTCAAATTCAGCAGTGTATTTTCCTAAAAACAAATGATGAAATTAAAATTTGTTTTCAATTCAATACCAATGTATTAAAAAGTTTGCTATAAATTAGGTACCTATTTTGTATGAATCTTTTTTTGATATTAGTAAACACAAAACGAGAATAAAAAGTTTATTAAATTATCATAAAAAATTACTTCCGTAATCAATGTTTTTTTATACATATGTTACTTAATAAACTTTAGTTGTTTAAGTAAAAATACTGTTCATTTTAAATTGTTGTTTCAAATTTTCCAAAATAATTGTATATGATATTGGAAATGTCATCCGGATAGATGTGCACTAATTACTAGCTTCAGTTTCAATACAATTAAGCATGCATATGCACGGTTAATTAACCGCTACATACGTCAAGCTAATCCTATTCGTAGAGTAGAAATTGAGTAGAAATAAAACATTCATATCATTCAAATCGAATTAATCATCATAACATTTATTTTACATACATACATATATATATATATATATATATATATATATATATATATATATATATATATATATATACATTATAATTTATTAAATAAATTTTATTAATATTTTAAACAAAATTTATATTATATTTATTCGGTGATAAATATTTTAATTGACAAATGGAATAATCAGAAATGTGTGTTAAAATATTAATTTGAAATTCTATTGCTGTTATAGAAGCAATAGAATTGATTACTGTAATTTTCAATATAAAATTCAACACATAAGTTTTGTAATAGAGAACAGTTTACCAAAATGATGGTACTAATAGTAAAACTGTGTTATGATCACACTTAAACTTGTTAGTTTATATACCTATCTATGTGTGTGTTCTTAGTATCATTAAAACAGCCTAACACTGCGGCGCACCACTAGCCATTAACTCGATCCCACTAGGATGAAGATCGCTTTATACTTCGCTACAGTGCGTTGTCGGTGTTTTTACAAAATTCTTTACCGAGAGGACGAATTTCTCCAAATGCCGGGGTTTGCACCAAGTGTTTCCCAGTGAGCGAGGGGGGGATGCGCATTATTCCACACACTGCACACTACATCCAGTCATCCTCCAGTATTTGGTGGCCCCGCTTGCTTGTTAGTGTCGTTAATGTTCAGCGCAGTGTGTTGTGTCGGTCGAGAACTGCTCGATTCAAGTCCGCGAGGCACAAGTTTAAACAACGTAATCCATCCGGATTTACCATTCGATGAGGCCCGTAGGTCGTGTGTTAGCCCACTCCCCCTCCTCACGTTCTCTTGCTCATTCTACTCGCCGACTAGTTGTCCTTCTATTCTACACTGTTTCTTCCCCCGGCTCAGCCCCACCGTTCGCCCTCTCGCCCAAAACTTGGAAAAGAAAAGTGATAATGTCTTAATCGCAATCCAGTGTACGCTCCAAGTCACCGGACTATCCGACGCTCCGGGCTTCGGACGGTTTAAATTCCGGCAGCGAGAGGTGAATTCACGTTTATCTCATTGCTGTGCAACGTTCGACGATATCTACAACTCCCCGACTACCAGCACTACTACTACTATCAAATTCCCTTAACCCCTCTATACTAGTAGTGTAGACATTCGCTTCCGCCACACCCCCCCACCGACTACCCTTCGCCATGCTGAAGAAACTCCCCAAGCCATCGTTCTGAACTGTTAATATGGGAATTAGGTTTCAGAAGCGTAATCTCATTCGATGACGGCAAACCGTTTGTCTGCGGTCGACGAATGCAAACGTCCTGAGCCTACACCTGTTATATTATCTATAGTTATATGTGTAATTCATATAAATATTATACATTTGCTATTTATTCAACAATTGTCACAACAATGGAAACTATACTTTTATCTGATGTAACGTTAAATTATTTTTTTTCTTTCCATTTCAGATCGTTCTCCCGAACGAACTTCGGGTGTCCGCCACATCTAAAGAAACGTAAACTGGAAGGTACAGAATCACTCGGTACTTCCATGTTATCAGTCCAACCAAACATGTTCAGTAAATCCATGGACGCCACAGCAGACACAAAAGATGACGAATCACCCGCGAAACGTCGAAAGAAATCCACTGCAGCGTCCGACGATCTCAGACGTGAGTCCGAATCACCGAAACAGATTCTTCTGCCGCAAAAGAAACGTGTGTTGCCCACGTCGACAGCTGCGAGTCCCGTGAAAAAGAGTGCACGGGCATCGCAACAGAGTGCGCCGCCCGAAGAACAGGTCGATGATGAAACGTTGATCAGAGAAACGGAAGCAGCATTGAAAAGTTTGTCCGGCAGTTGGCCAGGTCCACGCGGGTCGTCGTACACACGCGGATCAGAACACGATGAGTCACCGACCTTTGAAAACCTCTTCGAAGAGAAGAAAGCAAATGCAAAATTGTCCCCGTCAATGTGTACATCTACGTCCTCGAGTAGTGACAACGCCTGTTCACTGAAAGATGTGATAACATTACGCGATCAACACGCAGAGGAGAAGAGCTCGTCATCGAGTAGTGGATCCAGCAGCAAACACAGTGATTCACGACCTGGATCTGTGTCCAAATCGAAAGGTACGGGAAAAGCCGTCAGTAGATCTGAGATTACCGAACTAGAGAACCTGCTAAAAATCGAAAACGAGTGTGCAACGATCCAGTCGCAAACTGGCGGCGTGAGAGGCAAATTACTTAAAGAGAAGGTTGGAAAAATAACAATGGTTAATGAAGGGCACACTTCACAGTACGAGCCGCCAGATTTCAATGAATTAGTGGATGATTCGTCAAACGAACTAGAGATTGATATGTCTGATCCGTGCGTGGACAAAGACGGAGACGATGACAAGCTGGGTGAATCCTCGAAAAGTAGAAAGAAAGATAACGATGATGTGAAACGTGGCAGGTACGCGGAGATGTCTATATCTCACACACAAGGCTATGTACAGAGTCCGTATAGTTCGGGTTGTTCAACAAGCGCTCCCTCGTTCTCATCAGCTTCATCAGCATTCCGACCACCGAACCTAGACTCTAAAACGCAACGAACTGCTGGACTAGGTACCCACACAATGCCTCCACTAGGTCCGTTCCCAGCTGAAGCGACATTTGTCGGCTATCCATCCGTTGTGGCTCTCCAAGACGCTGTTCCTCCTCCTGGACATGCTGCCCAGTCTCTATCTTCGCTGGAAGAAAACAAACACACGCGTGGACCTTCCACCAGTGGCTTAATGCAGCTGAAACCTCCAGGAAAAGAAGTGGACACGCGAAACGAGACATCGTCTATAGTGAAACCAACAGCGGTGTCTGTGGCCTCGCCAGACGCGAAACAGTATACGATTTTACAGCCTGCTCCAGCTGGTTCGCGAGCAGCATCCGCATTGCAGGACATCGCACGTGAAGGCGTCCAAGTCGTGTCCGCTGTGAGTAATAACACGTCAAGTCTTCCACCAGTGACGCAAGCTTCCGGTGGAGAAACATCACCACCGAATACGAATCAACCATTGACGCCTGGATTCGAGAGACCGACGGGTACTCTGTCTCCAGCTAGTATGAGTCGCGGTAAGCGTTTTTTCTTTTACATTATTTTGTTCTCTAGTGCAAGTGAAAATATTAGTCAGTAAAAGATTCGATCAATATCCGTAAATAAATTGACCAACACATTGAGGACTAACTGACATAAAGTTGTTGATTATTACAATATTTGTTTATTATTATTCCGGGTGCTATTTGGAATTTTAGAATCTATATATATATATATATATATATATATATATATATATATATATATATATATATATATATATATATATATATATATATTTATTTATTTATTTATTTATTTATTACTTGCTGGTACTGCATAGGCGTATGTATGTGTGAACATTTCACAGCGTAACCATGCATGCATATATGTATATGTGGTGGTAATATCTTTATATACGTATATATAAATGCGCGGACTCCGCCCACGTGGCGCGATTAGCCTATCGCACGCGAGCTCTCGCCACGGGTGGAGACTTGGAAGAAAAATCTTTTTTTTGAAAAAAGAAACCGCAAACGTGAGTGGCGCACAGTGCGCTGGTGTACGCTGCGACGAACGAATACGACCGGCCACCTGGTCGGGTGATGCGCCGTGACGCTGTACGACCGTGCCGCGTCGCACTGTACCGCACCTTGCGTTCACTGGTAGCGGGCGAGGCGTTATTGGGTTCGTTGAGTTTTTTTCACCGGTGGCGTGGCATTACGTTGACGGCATTGCCCGTCTATTATTCAAACAGCAGGAGAGAGAAGCTGGCTGGCCTGAGTGTGCCGCGCCTGCCAGCCTGCCACTGTTCCTGCTGCAGTGGTCGTGTGCTTATTTAGGACTGAGCTGAATAATTCCACACCGCTCCAGAGGGAGACGGCACTAGCTCTGATTTCTAGAACCGGCCCCGTACATATTACATGGCCCCTTATGTTCTCTCTCTCTCTCTAACATTCTCTCTCTCTCTCTCTTCACTGTTACCTGCCGATGACGTCGCGACGGTAGTGTTCACGTTGAGATAGCTCCCGTTGATGCTAGGACGTCGTGCTTGCATTTGAATGGAAATTAACTATTGAATAGCTGACGGGAGACGTGTCCAGCGTCCCGACGGGCGTCGCATCACTAAACGAGCCGTCGCTCACGATCCCGTCGTTACCTAAGGAACCACCACACGTACCTACTGACAACGGTAGCGTGTTAGTAACTGTCCCTTAGCTAGCAAAGCCACACAACAGTATACCCGTATTTTGTATAGTTTTGGTTTGTTCTTGTGTTGCGTTATAACTTGTAAATACGCACCGTACATACTGTGTACCCTTACCTTGCGATTATACCCCGATAATCGCAAGGGACCGGTCCCGTTATTCTCTACATAAATACGGTAATACTTCAATTATCATCCGTCGCCACAGATTCCTAGATTTACATATTTACTAACAACAATAGAACTTGTAGCATATTGTCCGTTACAATTAAAACATATTTTTTTACAATATTCTGCTTTCTATTTTAGAGGGCAGTAAGTGCCCCACACCTGGCTGTACGGGTCAAGGTCACGTCACTGGATTGTACTCACACCATCGCAGGTTTGTTTCAAGCTCTTTTGTTCATTTATATAGTTCACATGTGACTAACGTTGTATTTGTCTCTGTTTTTGTTTGTTTATAGTTTGTCTGGATGTCCACGTAAAGATAAAGTCACGCCAGAAAGTAAGTACAATATTCCTCTATCTAGCTATATTTCTATATATACTCTATAAGTATTTCTCTTGTACAAGTATCTCGTATAGAATATTTGTCGCATCCCGCTAGGCTAGGCCGCTTGTTCAGTTGCATTCTCTGCTCTGATGATTATGTTGTATATTATTTTCGCTATTTCTGTATGACATATTCTATGATTATTAACGCTGCTGGTTGACTGGTCCGTTTTATTTGCTTGGTTTTGCGGGGTAGAGAGCTATTTCTTTATATGGTTACCATTATGTTTTCATTACTGTTTATGTTCTTGTGACGTAGCACGTACGTATTTAAGTATAGCATTTAACAGTCACTGTTCTGCCGCCTGTATAATTCTCCCTTGACTTAACCGTTGACATGCACCAGAATCAGGTCGTGCCAAATTGAGTATATAACACATAGGCGTGCAACTTTGACGGGGAAGAGTGGAGGGAAACGGGACAATTGTCAGCAACTACCACCCACACATCCCCAAATATCGCCAACTATTACGCAATTACGTGTCCATCCGTCTGACCTTTAATATTTTACTCGAATCATTTTGTCTGCTATTTTATTATTCTCGTATAGTTATCATTGCTTTCTCTCTACCCGCTCGTTTGATTTTTATAATTATATAACTAATTGGCTGCGTGTTTTGGTTTTCGTTTATTCACTACTGTCCCTCAATTCCAAGCTGTGATGAAACAATTGATATAGATTCCTTCGTTACTGATTTATTACTAATAATTGCATTTACTATTGAATACACGCCCTTAGAGATGCGTCTAATTTTGACCATGATTTCTATAAACTATCGTGTTTATACTCAATTTCCATTTGACTGACTGAAATTATGATGATTCTGTTGCCGTGTCCGCTGTTCAGTCCTGGCGATGCATGAAACTATCTTGAAATGCCCGACACCGGGCTGTAATGGTCGTGGCCACGTAAGCTCCAATCGCAATACACACCGGAGTCTTTCGGGCTGCCCTATAGCCGCGGCAAACAAACAGGCGGCCCGGGAACACAGGTACCACACCAATCTCCAACAGCAACACCATCACCAGCTCCAACAGCACCATCACCAAGCGAGAATCAAGTCTCCATCCATCACTAGTACCCATTGCGGTAGTATCCCAGTCACACTTCCCATGTCATCGGCCTCCTCATCGTCCTCTCACTCCTCTTCAAACCTGTCCGCGTCCCCGGCCGTCGCTTCGTCATCAGCTGCTGCAGTCGCCTCAACATCCGCCATCATCAGTGGTTATGGTAAGTGGTCGACAAATGCTGCATGCCCGCCTCATCCATCGAGCATGTCAAGCCAACTTTTATGTCTTTTTGTCCATCTGTCTGTTTTAACAAGATCACAATCATAAGTGTCGAAAACTTACACGATACTTAGCATCTTAATAATCTTAACAAAAAAATTGATGAAGTGATCTTGTTAAACAAACCTTTATATGTGCCTCTATTCAACTACGAAATATTAACAACAACTTATTATAGTAGGCAGCAGTGGTTGTCACCAGGAGTTCCTCTCCGCTAACGCATACGACACTAGCAAACAACAACAGCAGCAGCAGCAGCAACAGCAGCAAGACATCAAGCCACCTACAAGCTACTTGCTCGGCTATAGCACTGGGCCTAGTTCCAGTGGAGCACAAGATCACTCCGACAGCAGTGGCAAGAGCGAATACGATCCATACTACTCAAAACTTAGTCAAGTTCCACCTGGACAGATGAAACAAGACTCTCCGGGAATGAAAATACCGAAAACCGAGATCAGTTCAGGAAGCAGCTGCTGCAGTGTGACAGGCAATCGCACGGACCTATTGGTGCCGAAATCCGAAGTCACCTCGTCATGCCGTACCACCTCACCGACTAATATGCGACCAGCGTACGACCCGTACTTAAACCAGGACTCGAATAGTTCATCCATGTCCAGTATGGAGACCATGGGCCCTCGAACCATTGGGCCGCATCATCATTTACACCATCCAGCGATGGCCCAACATCATAATCCGCACCAAGCTTCTCCGTACGGTATGGATGATCCGTCGCGACAGCAGCACCAACAGCACCAGATGCCACATCGTTCTCCGTATCATCAGTCGCCTCTCAGTGGCTCTGAGGAGATGTACCATCGTCCCGAGCACAGCTTGCGCTCGTACGTAGAGATGACCGAGGCATCCACCGCTGGAATTGCGCGACCCGTCGTCACCTACTCGAACGATATGGGTCGCGCTGCTTACGACACTTCCCTAGTCAACTCGGCCAGTCACCGACCGTACGATCCGGGCACTGCCACAGCATTCGAACGCTACGATCCGAACGCACAGCCGTGTGCATCGCTCCAACAACCGCTTATGCCACAACGCGTACCTCCTCAGAACATGTACGCGTATAGCTCGCTGGAGGAACACCACCAGGACCAGCAACGGTATCAACAAGAAGCGAACGCAGCGCAACAACACCAGATGGCTGTAGCTACAGCTGCAGCTGCGAGCATGATGAAGACGGAACATTCGGGTGAACAGGAATCAACGGGTCCATTGTATCCACGGTAAGACATCAATATTATATAATCGAACACCTACTTTAGTGTAGTTAGAAATATCTAAAACTATTGCATGATCCATAGACCAATCTACCAATACGATACGACGAACGTAACAATGCCGGCGGGGTTTTCCGCAATTAACTTGTCAGTCAAATGTGTGACGGCACAAGCGCAGATGAAAGGTGGTCCTCCTACGTCTCCTGGCGGCACCGTCATGGACTTATCCACGTCCAGTGTTACATCTACAAGTCCACAGGTTGTGATAAGACCTTATCTGTTCTCGTGACTAACAATATAAACAATATATATATGATCTTGTTCTTACAGCTCGCTTATGGATCACCCCATTACGGTACTGGACCGCGAGTTGGTGGAAGTCCACAGGCAGCTGCAAGTCCACACCTGACTACAAGTCCACAAGTACCAAGTCCGCAAGGACAGACGTTAGACCTGAGCGTAAGCAGATTATCACACAGGTAAATCCAGTGCATTCTACAAAAGTAGTTCAATGTAAACGGACTTCATGTATGAACTAAATCTAGTGGTGGTGCAAGTCCACAATACCAAAATGGACACGGTGAAGCTGTACCAGTCGCTCCAGGCTTCATTGGTCCACGGTCTATAGACGAACAAACGGAACCGGTTGATTTCTCGACGGCTAACGAACCGGTAAATTTCAGCGGTGTACGACCGGTGTCCACGTTCGCCGGACCGGTGTTGACAACCGGAACCGGATATAGCCGAGAATCGACACCCGACAGCGGCGGATCACACTACATGGACGCTTACCGGGACAATTCCGGTACGTATAACAATCACACATCGATTTATTCATTCATTCGTAATTATCTACTTCTTTGAACCGCATTCGATAATAAAAGTACATACATAAACATAAATACATATTTAAGTAAATTAGCTGTTAATTGAAAAGTATATCATTTGCTGTTGCCATTTCTTATCCGTACTGTTTGTTTTTATACGCCCATGCTCATATTTCTTATCTTATAATTATAAAAGATTCAAATTAATTTTTAATATCAACAACAATATTAAAACTTATTGTACATATTTCTAAATTGACTAAATGTCACTGTCAACAATGATCCTGCTCTTTGACCTGCTCACACTATAAAGTGTTACTTCATAAGTACATTGCTTTTCAGCCGGTTACACCCCAATGAGTCCGCATCCTGGTTACGGTATGACCGGCGTAGCTTCCGATTATCCAGCCAACCCATACACACCGTACCCAAGTGGCGGTTACACCTGCAGCACGGCACCGAATACCGGTTACCCAGGTCCAGTGTCCACCGGGTACTCAACACCAACCGTTGGTACCGGGTATTCTCCAGGTCCGTGTTATAGTATGCCACCACCACAGCACTCATTGTCCCAACACGACGCCAACAAGAATGCCAACAAGGATGCCAGGTAACAGCAAACGCTATTAAAACAAATACACAGGTTTAATATACCGTGACGTACTGATAGCAACCTCACGTGACTAGAGTTGATAAGATAAGAATGTGCTATCGCTAAATTTTACCATACACGTCAGTGAGCTGCGTCTATCTGGCCAAGTTATTTACAACTTGCTACACAGTTGTACGTCATTTGTATGAGTTAAAGTGTAAGGTTACATAAACTAGTTCCAAAATGAGTTGGTCGGAGAGCTCGGATAGGTAAGATACTGTACAAATTAGAATCTAATTCACACTTGTCATACGTCAGCGATAAATCAAGAATGTGCTAAATAATTGTAAACAAGTTTTTAAACAAGCTGCGTCATGCAATTACGAATGAAGTATCATTATACTACATTGAGACGAGTGTAAACAAGCCAATTGTTGCAATTATTTGTTAATTTATGTTGGTTAACATTAATGTTCTTGCAATAGATAGTATATTTAGAAAATAAATAACATAATCTCTGGCAAATGCGATATATAAAAAAGTAAGTTTAGACGTACTACGTAATAAACAGACTGCACATACATACATACAAATGTAGGAAGTAGGAAGGGTACCGGTATCTTCTTAATAATATTGCATGGCAAGTGATCTTGACCGTAGAGAAGTGTGCGTTCAAGTACTATTGACCTGAATGATGTGTACATACATGCAGTGTGCAATATTGAAGCGCGGAGCACAGCAGAACGATATATACCAAACAAGTACCCTTGAGTCCTCACTCATTCCTGCCTCTGTCCCTGCTCGGGCTTCCGGAAGAAACCATTGCACATTAGTATCATTGAGAGAAAACTCATCATCTCACACACACCTCTATACGTACGTATGTGTGTGAGATGTGGATGTGATTTAAGTGTCATGCTTGCCTCTTGCCTTGTTTGTCTCTCTCTTGTGACTGATGCGGTTTTTCTTACGTTGCGCAGTCCGATTGTACGGCGACAATCCTTCAGTTTTGTCCGTCCGGTTGCGGCACGCGGGAGAGACGGCAAGGAGCTGATTCACTGCCCGACATCGAGCTGCGATGGCATGGGTCATATCTCGGGGAACTACGCCACGCACAGAAGGCAAGCAAGGCCCTAAAACACATACACGTATCCTCACCATCTCTCTCTCTCCAAACACTTTGTGTAATTGTGTATTAGTTGCCCTGTGCTTGCTGTCTGTCATTCTTTGAATCTACTTCTTTCTTATCTCTGTATATTTCTCTAAGTTCCTTGCCAATGTACACTGCGCGCAATCTATCTATCAATCCCACTACCAACCAATCGCTGCTGTGGTCTGTGTCTCGATGGTGCCATGCCAAAAGATCAAGCAAGTTACTGTAAAATCTATGTTTTGCATTCACTTGCTTACTGATATCGACTGATTGTTCTGTCCACCTATGTAGCTAGATATCGTTAATACAATCATTTAATGTTGTGTTCTTGTTTCCTGTTGTTGTTGGGACACGACGTGCAGCCTGTCCGGATGTCCGCGTGCCGACCGCACTCAGATACAAGCCCATTCCCAGGAATTGAAATGTCCCACGCCTGGTTGTGACGGCTCCGGACATGTAACTGGCAACTACTCGTCGCATCGCAGTCTGTCCGGCTGTCCTCGGGCCAACAAGCCGAAGAGTAAACCGCGTGATGGTCAGGATTCCGAACCGCTCAGGTAACTAACTACCGATGATGCTGTTGATGTAATATATCGCTCGATACACATTCATCAGTCAATCTTCTCAACTCCATCTATTTACTGTTTGGCATATATACAGCATACAATACAATACCTTCTAGTTACTGATTATTTCCAACAATTTCACGCTCTCAGATGCCCTATACCGGGCTGCGATGGATCCGGACATGCCACAGGCAAATTCTTGTCGCACAGGAGGTACAGTTCTTACAATTGGCGTGCTTTTTTTTCTTTCTATATTTTTACTACAATACTTATTTACTTTCATTTACGTTTAGTTATTTGTGTGTGTGAGTGAATGAGTGATTGTGTGTTTTGTTGTTTTATATGCGGAGTTATCATGTAATAAGCAACCATTCAGATTATTATTTCAATAGAAATCTACGAGTATATTATTGTAAGTTGATGGTAATTCTGCACATACTATAATGTGTTAGCGTGTGTTGGATGTGTGGCTGGTGATGGTAATAATAATACTACTATTAGTGCTTAGTTAATACCTGTAGTTCTCCCAATGTCATGTGGCATGTGTGTGTATGTTGTAGCGCTTCTGGCTGCCCAATAGCGAATCGGAACAAGATGCGCGTACTGGAGAGCGGCGGCACTGTCGAACAACACAAGGCGGCCGTGGCCGCCGCCACCGCTATGAAGTTCGAGGGTGTGAACTGTCCGACGCCTGGATGTGACGGTACCGGACACATTAACGGCTCGTTTCTGACACATCGTTCGCTATCCGGCTGTCCAGTCGCGGGGCAAACAGTGAAGAAACACAAATACCCGGATGAGATGCCACCGTACTATGCGGCCGCAGCCAAGGGCTACCCAGGTACAGATACTGGCATGATGATGATGATGATGTGATGTGGTGTTGGTGTGTGCTGGTGAATCATTCAGTAATCTAACTGGTGCGTGCGTGAGTGCGTGCGTGCGTGCGTGAGTGCTGTGCTGTGCTGTGCTGTGCTAGAAACTATTAACTGCTTCCTAAACTAAGCTAAGTGTTTTACGGGTTGAAGGCATGGACGGCGGTGCTGGTGGTGGTGGTGGTATTGGTGCGGGTGTTGCGGGCCCTGCTGGTGCCATACCTGGCACGGGTGCCTCCGGAGAAGACCTCCTCACACTCGAGGCGGAGATCACTGAGTTACAACGAGAGAATGCTCGCGTCGAATCACAGATGTTACGTCTCAAGTCGGACATTACTGCGATGGAATCACATCTTTCACATGGTGAAAAGGTAAATGCATATCTTATATACCACAATACACTGTACTAGTATAATCCTGTTGTCTATATGTCTAATAATGTCTTGTGGCTCGTTACAGGAAACACAAGTGTTGTCACAACGCAACAACAACTTGAACGAATACTACGAAAGTCTACGTAACAACGTGATCACCCTGCTCGAGCACGTGCGATTGCCTGGCGGTGGTACTGCGCAGGTGGAGAAACTCGGCCAGGATAACTTCGACAGTTACCTCAGCAAACTGCAAACCCTGTGCACTCCGGATGGTTACTGCAGCGATGAGAATCGACCGCTATACGAAACGGTCAAGTGTGCCCTGCAAGACTTTACTGTGTTGCCCACGCCCATTTAATATACGAACACAACTCACACACACTCTGCTACCACTACTAGCACACATTAACACACACAAACACACGTAAGCAACGGCAACAACATCAATGATATCAACAGAAATATACATTGCTGGGAGTGAATATGGTGAATGTATAATAAAGCAATGACAGTTCTGTATGTAGGTTCCCAGTATTTCTGACTGATTGACTTGATTGGATGTTGGTTGGTTTGTTTCATTGATAGATAGCGCAATTATTACTACTAAATACATGTATGTGTACCACACACTGACACCGCCCCCTTAAAAGTGATTTAACTGTAAACTAATTGTGACTAGTGTTACCATTCAAATGTGATCTAAGATTGTACATAGTGTTGTCATTGGAATCGAGGGTAAAACTATCGTATGTTCTTTGTGTAGATAATTCACTCTGTTCGCGTTATGTTACATAAATTATTATTACCTATCATTATTTATTAGCGTTAAACCAAGCATGCGTGCATTTGTACATACATTCATTAACTTATAATACTGATTAAATTACCTAATACTATTACGAATGATGATCATGTTATGAACACTGAACGAACGGATTGAAACATGTTTCACATACACACACTCGTCCTTTACGTCGTAACAAAGCAGTATTCCGATGTTTGTGTCTGTAAACACACACACACTAACCTGTGCCCCTGATAATTCATTACCTTGTGCACATCGAGAACAACATAGATTTGTATTATTGTTACACACAGCTGTTGTGCAAATTATGAATTTAAACATAACAGATTCCCTCGCCCCACCTACATACGTACACCATATATATTTGTAAATAATCTGTGAATAATATTACTTAATTAAATGAAAACTAAATGATACGCTCCTCTTGTGATGCGAAAAGCAACACTTGGCAAAGTACAGAAGAGTGAATTTAATAATAATCGGTACGTCGGTTTGTTTGACTGTTAGTTATCCATTTGTTTTACACACACTCTTTCTCTCTCTTACACACACACACATACACCCTGATAAATGTATGATTACTACATTGTGTTAATTAACACAAGCAACAAACATACATACACCCGTACATACATGATGGTGAGAACGAAATTTTTCAAATGTAGATGTTTTATATCGATGTTGCTCTTTACGTTGTTTCCTGACCTCTGTCTCTGTCTCCCCCTACCACCTGAATGATGTTTGTAATTAGTTATATAATGGAACCCCCTCCCCCACACCAACCCAAACACACTAAACTAACCAACATTGTTAATTAATGATTACATATTATGATTATTACCTAATATTATAATTCTAAGAGAGATATTAAAATGAATTAATTAATAAAACAGTTGCACACTTAGTGCAATTGATGTGTACATACAAATCATTATTTATTATATATAAATTGTTTAGCAACCTTCATTTAATAAAAGTATAATTTATTTATACGTAATATATGTTATACCTACATGTGTTGTTACGAAATAATAAACTTATTACAGGAATTGTAATACTGACATTTCTCTCTCATTATTACTTACACACAAACATATATAGGTATGAACCTACACATCCTTACAATCATCATATAGAGAACAGACAGACAGCAGAAGTCAATACAACGTTTTAATTTTTATCTGCTTAATACACTTCGAATATTATATACAATTTTATAACGAACTTAATAAAAGTATTTCATAAAAAAATAATCTGATACAAAAAGTACAGTGCATGGTAAGGTTGATGGATGGGGGTTGGAGCGGCGGGGGGGGGCAAGGATGGACACAACTATTGTTGCTATATTTATCCGCTCACAAGGGGAATATCAAACAAATCACTGACTCCTTCACTATCACACAGATTGAATAGATAGTCCATCTCTGTGGGCACGGGGCTGAGTCGTGTGAATGCACCTCTCTCTGAAATAATCCGCATGCGTACAATGTCTAACAGTTGGATATTATATGACAACAGAATATAAATGAGACGAGAAACCAAGTAAGACTTACTCTGCGTAGATAACAAATCCAAAATCTCTGAATCGTCCAAATTGATAGGAATGCCACCTGAGAACACATCTGCATGAAGATAGTTTCATATCAATACATATATTCTAAACAAAGTTTGTTTTATATTTTTTTTAAATGAGCACAACAAATATATATATATATATATATATATATATATATATATATATATATATATATATACCGGGTGTCCCAAGAAATCTGGGACATAGGGAATTAACATGTAAAATTGAAAAAGTTGCGATTACTTCTGTATTATACATTTTAGAGCTCTGAAATTTGGTACAGGTGTAGGGATAGCTTATTCGCATTAACTGGTATTAATTAAAATGATATTAATGCTCACATTTCTAATAAAAATGCTTTTAAAAAGTAATCATTAAAAGATGTATCTTAAATATCATTTTTGCAAAAAATTATTTATAGCGTTGCTAGCACAACGGTAAGATGCTTATTTGGTAATTTAAATAAGTTATAAATGTTATAGTTCGAATCTCCAATATACTTTAGAGTTTTTTTTTAATTTTTGACATAATTACTCCTATTTTTTAAATAAATGAAAGTCTATGTAAATTATTTTAAAATTAAAAAAAACTGTAAAGTGTATTGGAGATTCGAACCATAACATTTATAAATTATTTAAATTACCAAATAAGCTTCTTACCGTTGTGCTAGCAACGCCGTAAATAAATTTTTGCAAAAATTATATTTAAGATACATCTTTTAATTATTACTTTTCCAGAGGGCTACAAATACATCGAGGGAAAAATAAGTGGTTTCTCTCCTTTGGTGTATATACTATTTTTTCCACGTTCGGGAGTAGAAACACTTAATTGCATAAATAATGAATTATAATAAATCGGAACGAAATTGCAATATTTAGAAGCCTTTGGAAATGTTTCCATGCAACGCGTACCATGACAACACACATTTATTTACAAAAACCTTTGTTATAATAAAAACTCCCTCATGAAAAGTGTTTTCGTCCCTAGGGAGTAAATGCTTCATTTCTGTCCCGCGTTTGACGCCATAGAAACTGACTTCTACTCCCGGACGTGTAAAAATATATATATATATATATATATATATATATATATATATATATAACGTACCAGTTGATATGTTACTGAATATAACCTGTGCCTCAATCATCTCTTGATCCTCCTCCTCCTCTGTCTCCATGTTCTGTACTACCTGTTGTTTAGGAGGTCTACCCGGTTTCTTTTTTATATTGGTTTCAACAGTTACTTCCTCTTTCATCGTAGGATTCGTCGTCACAACCTGAAACAAACGACAATCAAATAAAAAAAAACAATTGAAATGTAAAATATAAACGCTTACCGGCATATTGGTTGGTTCTGTCTTTATAATTGCACAATTGTCATTATTTTCCATGGGCATCTGGTCTGTATTGGTTAAATATACTGTGATTGGTCCATCCGATGATTTCAAGTGCATAACATAATTATTACTGGCACCTGAGCCCTGCAACAATAACATATAACATAAAACTAAAGTCAAATGTTACACTATAATTGCTTACCAAGTTTAAGATGTCTAAACCTGAACCATTAGGCGCTTTAATTGGTAATACTTTCGAATCACTAAACGAACTGCTAACATCACTGTCCGTCACGTACAAATATTTATTATTATCGATATCTTCTGTGGTATTGGTAATACTTTGCTGTATCCACTGTTTGTGGCGGTCAAGCGTTTGTTCATAATCTTCTAGCTTAAGCAGTTCTCTCTTTAAATGCCCGAGTTTTTCGCCTATTTCTTGTGTATTGCACCCTGGACCAGCACCTCTGCACAAACCAAGTTGACATTTTAATCACGTTGACAGCTAAATATATTTTTTTAACCTCACATATATATTAGAATGACAAAACATTATAAACAGGTTTAGTACTAATATATCTTTTAATATACTGTCTACTGCGTTAGCTCTTTACTACTTTACACATGAATGCATGGTGAATTAACTCAAACATAACTTCATTGACAACCTAAGGTCATTCAAATTACTTACTTCCATTGAATACTATTTTTACTTTTTTTCTCAATCAGACCAATCCCTTCTAATACATTTGTTATATCGTATATCCTCCGTTTCTGTCTAACAGCAAGAATATCAGCTGCCTAAAAATTAAAACATGTTTGCACAATCACACAAGGAAAGTTTGTTTGCAATTACCACTTTCAAATCGAGTACACCGTCTTTAGCTTTTTGCAGCAACGAAACAAATCGTGTTGTTAATAATCCTAAAGACTTTTCAAAACGACTTTGCTGATTTTCACTCATTTTCTAAGTTTATTTTTCAAACCATAAACCGTCAATTCATAAGCAACGTTCTTAAAATTAGCGTTGCGCGTCGAATGACACTAGTAACAAACACATGTCCACCAACATAATAAAATTGAAAATATGAAATTCGTTTAACAAATAATTATTCAATCTTGCAATACGCTAGCATAACTGTCAGTTGAAACGTAAGCATGAAGTTAAAATTATCACGTAAATAATAAAATTTTAATATAAATAATATTAAATTTCGATTTCGTAAGGAGCTTGTATCACACGGTAGAAAACATTGTACCACGTTTACATGCATGGTCTTCGTCGTAAATGGTAAATAAAAGATCCCGGTATACATTTTCTCGTTTATATCTAATAAATACTCTTCTCTGATTAATAATCTACGAAATACAGTGAAACTCCCATAACTCAAACTTCTATTACTCGAAATTTCTATAAGTCGAAATGAATCGAGCGGCAATAGTGTTTTGGGAGCAAATTACACGCAGTTTTACTTTTATTACTCGAATTTCTCCATAACTCGAATAAAATGATTGGCACGTGCATCGAATTTTTGAGAGAAATCTTTATTTGTGAAGGAAATTTTTTGTGTGTGCTTGGTTCTTTTTGTTTTCGTTTTATCACGTTTTATTTTATTCGGGAAGTCTCTTCGCCTCTCACGAGTTGTTGTTGCCCATGAACCACCCATAAAAACCAATAAAAACACAGTTCTGTTGTGATTTTTGCGTAAGGGTGGTTCACTTTTTAGTGCAAAGATGTGTGATATGAGGAAAACAACTGGTTTATTGCAACACTCACTCACACAAAAAAAAAACATCCTTACCTCAAACTGCGCTCGTATTGAGCTTTTAATTGTTCGGGGAAGTCCTATTTGTAAAACGAGTACAAACACATTTCTCCTTACAATTTTGCTGAGCATGAACGGGAACGAAGCAAATTACTGAATATTTTGACCGAAATTAGTACAATTTTGCTGAGCATGAACGGGAACGAAGCAAATTACTGAATATTTTGACCGAAATTAGTATGTACTCCTAATACACCATTTGGATTCAGTAAAAACGTGTGTAATTAAACCACTGATATCTTTAAACAAAATCGAACTTTTTTTTGTGGATAATGGTGATTCGAGTTATGGAAGTTTGATTGTAATTCATTATATTCATATTCGTTTACGTTAACATATATTGAAGTAGTGGTTTAGAAACTAAAATATAGACTGTCGCAGCTCAATCGTCGATTCCTGATAGATAATTAATGACACATCATAATAATATTGTATTTACATATATTTATTTAACCGATTTTATTTAATTGTTAGTTACAATTAACAAAAACAATTTGACTATATACATTGTAATCCCTAACATCATAACATAAGGTATAAAAATATATTAAGACAATTATAATCAATCATTACTATATCTTAAATAGTAACTTGTATTCTGTGACCAACATTTCCATGGATGTATGTATGAATGTGTGTGTAAGTTCTAAAGTAAATAACACATTACGTAATAGGGTGGAGAGGAGGGGCATTTGCCCAGGTATATTACCTGCGATACGAGTTTTGTACAACAAAAAAACCTAATATTTATCAATGAATATTCAGTATTGTCACTTGTTTTACCCACCATTGAAAAGACAAGACAAAATAGCAGCAAAGAATCGAATTTGCATTTGTAAAGTAAGAAATATTATTCATAAAAAAGAAAAACTTGAGCTGCAGGCAGGATATGTATGTAAAAGGTTAATGTGAATTATTGTTGGTTTCTACTAGAGTGTGGGGAATTCATGGTGTACTGCTAAATCTCCATAACAAACTAAACATCATCTTGACAGTTGATCATTTTACTTCAGTCGTACGGTGATGTAGTCCCGCTGATATCTCGCCATTAATATAATAATCTGACACTTTGGCGCTGCCATTCTTTACGGGTGTCTGCGCATCCTTCTGCACAATGGCGCCGTTCGCTTTGGCAGCGATACCATTTGCCAATTTCTACAAAACAAGAAAACAAAAGTAAAACGCGTGTTATACATAATTACATATCACTTGATAGTTGCAGGTGGTGTTCTGTTATAATTTACCGCACGCGCCCTCTGTTTTTTGTGGTAAGCCTGTTTGTAGAATTCATTGAAGAGGAAGAAGAACATGACAGCGTGCATTCCGATCCACCAGACGAACGCTCTCGGATAATCACACTCGATGAACAGTAATTGGAATGCATGAACCATGATAAGTACAAACTGAACCTGTAAGATAATTAAACATACACCAGTGTTAACTTGTAGTTCACAGATGAATGTAAGTGTGTAAGATTTACCATTTGTAAAGTGGTAAGGTACTTCTTCCACCAGAGATATTTTTGCATATGTGGTCCGAAAGCGCTCAACAAATAATATGTGTACATGACAATGTGAACGAAAGTATTGAGAAAGCCGAAGAACGTACTGTGACCGCCTAGAAAAGACACACGATAAATAACTCTAATAATAACGTATTATTGTTGATATCTTACCAGGAGTGAATTTAACCCCAAACCAAACTGACATAGGCATACAACCATGATGTATGACATGGAGCGTCGATACGTGGTCATTCTTCTTTCTTAAAACGAAAAATATCTACAAACGAAACATTAGTGAAAAATCGAACTTGATCACTTAAAATGGCAGTTAATGGTACTTACCGTATCGAAGAATTCTGTGAACTTTGAGAAGTAGTACCACCAGCATGCGTGTACCATCTAAATAGCAGAATACAAATGTTAGTATATGTCTTTTATAAAATCTACATGCATCTATAAACAATTACTAGTAAATAGTGCTACCGTAATCAATATTTATGTAAACATACTAAATTCTGATATTTTATTAAATTATTGTAAAATTAAACAACTCTAGTAGATTATCTTCTTACAAGAACAAACTTGATGAGTCACGTATGACAACATTAAATGAAACACAATGTAGATTGAAAAACTACACTAATAATAGCTTTAAATGACCATAGTGATTAGGATATATATCGTTCACAATTAGATGTACGAACAATTAATTATAAAACTAAATCTTACATGTGCATTGGTGCAGCATCCTCTCTCTTGGCAGTAAGAAATATAATAAAAGTACAAAATGTGTCAACGTTGTATCAGCGCTGTCCGACAAAGTTATTGTTTTGTTAAAAGCTTGAAGCAAGCGAAACTAAATACACCGAAGCAACTATGAACTTCTGCTTCAATGGTACACCATTCAACTAACTGTCAAATGTACAATTAGTGTCGAAATAATCCCAAATATCGACATAACAATTGTATGTACATGTATGTATGTGACATTCACATAATTCAATGCCATATTGAAAGGTGAATCAAGCATATTCAAGAACTGTCATATCTGTATGAGTTTATTCCTTGACCGAAGACAAACACTGAATTAACTGTATATTTTTAACTAATGCAAAAAGCGGAACTATCTGAGTATGTTTCACCGTAGAAGAAGAACAAGAAGAATCAGTACTCCTCTCCTGAATCACACCTATATAACTTAACCCAACTAAAAGACTATGTTATACAAAACGGCAAGACTATAAATTCCAAGACTACAAATTAGAACAAAATAACATATTACTTGTATGTGAATGTAATCCTGGAACAAATTGTTACTCTATTATTAGTATTAGCGTTACTGATAAACTAGGATATGTCTGTAGGTTAGTTTATATTGGTGTGTTGGTGTTGGCGATGGTGATTTGATATGTCCATGTATAATTATATATACTCACCCTCATTGTACTAGGGTGATTCGAGTGGTCGACAGGCTGACAACGATAGCTGTAAAACCCGGTGAACCAACCTGACATGCCTATCTGCAAGGATACACAAAGCACTAGATATAGTCACTGGCTGCTTGTCATTATGGCAACCATTACAATATTAGCAATATAGTAAGTAGTAGTATATATTAATGTCAATATTGTTACAGATATAAACAGATATGTAGGTGTACCAACAACCCAATAGCTACAACACAACACACAATAATAGCACATAGTAAGCGTTTACTTATAAATATTCATTCAATTCACTTCGCAATCCTTACGACGTGCATTGCTTCATGTCAACCGAATATCATGTCTAGAGTCAGGCTTGTTTCTAGTAAAATAATGTACGTTATACAAGTATTGAGGTGATAAAATTCGTTACTTCATTTGTTTTATGTAACAAGAAGCGCCATCCTGAATATATAACGCTGCTAAATAGTATATTGTCACTTTCTAACATGTACCGGAGCGGAAACAGAGAGTTGAATTAAAATCAGATCTAATACTATTGCGCTACTTGTTATTTCAATAACAATGTGTGCTTACATTCTCGTCATTCAATGAAAGAATCTGTAATTAATCTATAAGCAAAAGCACACTATTCGGTTCCCAATCCAAATGTCTTTGATCATCATGAAGGCAATTCCTGCAATGTAAAATCAAACTATCTACAATAATAAATGCTCCTTGCCTTCGTCAACGTGCTGTCAATAAAATACATAAGAATCATAAGAAATATGTACAGAGATTTTCAAGCGAAACACCAATGAATGCTAGCTTGAATGAATGAGCAGTTTGTTGAGGAGATGTTTAGCATGATATCAAGATGGAAATATTGGCAAGGCACCAGTGGTTAGTTAGTACTGTACCGGGACCAGTGTGTAGTGAGTGTAACATTTATATATATATCTAGATAATCATCATCAAATAACACATATATATTGAGTGGGTCGAAGAGAGAGAACGCCTGTCTAATATGCGGTAGGTAGGTGTTCGCCCACTTACTCTCAAAGCCGAGTCAGAGTTCGTATAGTCCACAGGCTGACACCGGAAGCTGTACTCTCTAAACCAGCCGCCCATTAAACACTAGAGCATCAACAATTAGAACGTGCATTATATAATTGCCATTATGGTGGAAGGTGTTGGATACATGTGATACTTGGAACAGGTAACTTAGGAACAGATAATAATCGTTATTCAACAGATGTTCATACTAGATTCCATGTGAACAATGATGTGATACAATTTTGTTTGTATTAAAGCATATAGATAGTAATAGAATGAACTATTTGCCAATATTAAGTTAGATTCAATTCGTATTGATTCTTGAAACACTATTTCAACTGAAGTGTACAGGTACATACGTGTCTGTTTACCAATTCACACGATATTGAAATAAGATTGTCAGCATTTATATCTTACTACACGGCACTGTTAAACGGCTGTTCAAATATCAAATTTTCTTCCAACATTATTAGATTTACTGACATTGTAAATGGAAGCACCTTAGGCAGTTTCTAAATTAGAAGATTTAAATGAAAAAATCCGATAAATCATTATTTTATTAATTTAAGCATCATCAAGGTTCACTGAAGACGGACAATGAATTTTTGAACACATAAACTTTGGTAAATAACATGAGTAAATATTTGTAAATAAAAAATTAAAATTTCAGCAAGGTCAATGTTTGAATGACAAAGATAGTAACAACCAGTAACAACTTTACTGCTGGCTTCATTTTCAAATATTTACAAAAAATTAAAAATCAGTGATTCTAAATTGCGTTGTGCTTCCGCATTTTTATATAGACACTTCACTTAAAAGTTAAGCAAATAACATTTGCATTACGCAATGGTTAGAACCTTGGACATTTGTCTGCTTATAAAACAAGAATCTTTGAAAACATCCATTCACAAATACGACGAATCAGATCTGTAGGTCCGGTCAAATGGAAGAACATAGCATAACTGGTTTGGCTTACCTCATAAAATAGCCAAGCGCTAAATATCACTTGTAAGAAATTATATACTATGAGTGTATTTTTGAATTGCATTGGTTTTCTGTTTTCCATGATTCTTGGCCCAAGTACCTGTTTACAGAAAACTCTATCAATACAAATATTACAAGTTACAATTTTATAGAAGAGAAATATTGTCATCAATACAAGTGACTAGAAGCGTTTACTCTGACAGGATAATTTTTCAGTACTCTCAAATACAGAGCCCGTGTGTACATAATGTGGAACAAACAATAGCTGGATAAATATTTCAACAGAAATTATTTTTACCTTTACAAAATAAACGTAGCTCAAACATATAGCCATTGTGGGGACCGGACTCGACATCAAAGGAAAATTTGCCGTCCGAGGGTCTAAACAAAATAAAAAGAATACACCGTAATTACATAGAACTAAAAATATATTTATATACCGCAAAGTCAATTGTACTTATTATTAATTTCTTACCACCGGTTTTGTTCATATAGTCATGCATCGTGTCTATATATCGCATTATTAGCGCCATCTTGATCTCTGAAATTGAAGAAAAAATAATTATTAACAATATTAGCAATAAATGTAATTTATTAAAATTGAAAAAAAAATCTGCTTCTTATAAAATTATATCTTCAATGCTATGAACTTTAAAAAAAATCAGTTAGAAAGTTTTCAAATCATTACTGATTGCTAAAAATAGTTTTATTAGTGTTATTAAAATGTGTTTCTAAGCAAAAATAACGCCATTTCCTGAAACTTTTGGGGTCAACGTCCGAATGAATCATATTTAGTTGTTCTACATACTTGAGTGTTACACTAGTTGCCTGACACATTAGGGGTACAATCATGTCTAACATGAAATGAACAGTAATAAACTTATCGTTTATATTACTAACTGTACATTGTATATATGTATGTTATATCTATCTATCTATAACAAAAGTTCTAGCTGAAAGTAGGATATAACATGCGTACAGCACAAGAGAATATGTTGCACATGGAGTCATATGTTGCATGATTTGCATACGATATGGTCCCTGTGAACACGCGAATTCGTCATTAGCTGATCGAAATATAAGAGAGGTTATGTAACAATAGTAAGTTTCTATATAGGACTATACAATATTGATTCATATAATTCTCTATGTATTTTATTAAGAAGCCTGTGTACTTACATATTTGTGAATAAAACATGTACTTCTTTTTAGTAAATAAAACAAAATAAGCATACAGTACAAACAATGTATATGTATACATGAGACTTGTTACAACAAACATGTTTATATAAGTATATAGCCTATATGGTTTCGATGAAAAAATGTTGACGATACGTTCGCGAAAAAATCTGTCACAAAAATCAAGGGCGCCAATTTTTAGGTCAATGCCAAACTTGACGTATATTCCGAAATAACTACCTACTATATTTCTATAATTATCTATCACTCACACTCGGAACAGCATGCAACATGTGAATTATTTGTAATACAAATTATATATATATATATATATATATATATATATATATATATATATATATATATATATATATATATATATAACGGGTATCCCAAGAAATCTGGGACATAGGGAATTAACATGTAAATATTGAAATATTGTGATTACTTCTGAACAATACATTTTAGAGCAAAAGTGTAAATTAAAAAGTTGTTCAGAATTAATAATATTTCTATATTTACATGTTAATTCCCTATGTCCCAGATTTCTTGGGACACCCGGTATATATATATACCGTGTGTCTCACGACGATCTACACATAGGACGTTACACGCTCATTTGATTTTTGAATTCAAAATATTAATCTGATTGTTTTTGTTTATATATATATATATATATATATATATATATATATATATATATATATATATATATATATATATATATATATATATACAGTATACTTCGCTTATAACGAACCCGCTTATAACGAATTTTCGGTTATAACGAACCAATCTATAAGGTACGAACTAAAGTATCATTAAACGTGTGTTATTTTTTTCGCAAATAACGAACCCGTTTATAACGAACTTTCGGGTATAACGAACCTTAATTTTTATTATAATCGCAAAAGTTTTCGGTTATAACGAACTTAAATCGGCATTTTACCAAATAATCAGGGGATTCTTCGAAATCTTTCAATTCCGCATATGTAGGGTCAGTTCTTGCGGTACTTGTGTATATGTGATTAATTGTATGAAAAAAAATTATCGGACCTTCCCGCGATTGGAGCTTCCCATGTAGAAATTTCAGCATGGCCCACACGGCCTGTCCGCCCCTGTTCACTGTATTTAATGTGTTACAGAAGTATAATTATGAATTGCACAATTTTGAAGAAAACACGTAAAGCTCTTACTTTAAATAAATAAAAATCATATAAAATAATAACAAATACAGTGAATTTCGCTTATAACGAACCCGCTTACTGCGAACTTTCGCTTATAACGAACCAATCTGTAAAGTACGAACTAAAGTATCATTAAACGTGTGTTATTTTTTTCGCATATAACGAACCCGTTTATAACGAACTTTCGGGTATAACGAACCTTAATTTTTGTAATAATCGCAAAAGTTTTCGGTTATAACGAACTTCAAACGGCATTTTACCAAATAATCAGGGGATTCCTCGAAATCTTTCAACTCCGCATATGTAGGGTCGCCGTAACAGTTTTTGGGGTTCTTGTGTATATGTGGTTAATTGTATGAAAAAAATTATCGGACCTTTCCGCGATTGGAACGGATCATGCGGAAATTTCAGCATGCTCCACATGTCCTGTCCGCCCCTGTTCACTGTATTTAATGTGCTAAAGAAGTACAATTATGAGTTACGCAATTTCGAAGAAAACATGTAAAGCTCTAACTTTAAATATATAAAAATAATATAAAATAATAAGTATAAACAAAAGTAAAATAAACGATTTTTTCAAATAAGCTTCATAAAAAGTATTGTTAGTGTACAATGTATATGTATTACAAAACAATATCTAACTCAATTTTGAACAAATCTGGATTTGTCTAGTTTTGCAAAACAGTTCTTCATATTATGTACCTACTTGAAACATGTACCTATGCATTCATAAAAAAAATGAATTTCTGATGTTTATCGTTTATTACGAACTTCGCTTATAGCGAACTATTTTCGTCGGTCCCTTGAGGTTCGTTATAAGCGAAGTTCACTGTATAAACAAAAGTAAAATTAACGATTTTTTTTAAATAAGATTCATAACAACTATTGTTAGTGTACATATGTATATGTATTACAAACCAATATCTAACTCAATTTTGAACAAATCTGGATTTGTCTAGTTTTGCAAAAGAGTTCTTCATATTATATATCTACTTGAAACATGTACCTATCCATTAACAAAAATAATGAATTTTTTATGTTTATCGTTTATTACGAACTTCGCTTATAGCGAACTCTTTTCGTCGGTCCCTTGGGGTTCGTTATAAGCGAAATTTACTGTATATATATAATTTTATATTATAGGTAGAAATATTTTAATTTATTCCAAGATAATTATGTTCTTTCCGCATTTTGTTTGTTCTTTTCCACTTATGGAACAAGTAATTTAAATAGTTTGAGATGCACTGTGTTTGTAATAAAGGAAAAAAATTCCGTGTTGTCAAACAAACAGAACCATTTGCAAAATAGCATTGTTTATATTTTAATTAACACACGAAAAGATTGTAGTCAGCGATTTTAATAATAATGCAATACATACGTACATACTTGCAGGTACAATTAAAGTATGTATTATACTTTTATACATGAAGGTCATATATTATGTACGTATGTATGTGTGTGTGTTGCTTTTCAGGAAGAAAAACACCCACGTTATAATTTATTCCTAATGTACATTTATAAATTTGATTACTAATAGAACATTCTATTAAATATAGGAGTTTATCTTATTAATTAATTATCCAATAATATTCCATATCATATAAGATGTCACAGTATTTATGTCCAGAATTTTAAATTCGCGTAAAAATGTATCGAAATAATATTTTTTTATACGTCCGGGAGTAGAAGTCGGTTTCTATGGCGTCAAACGCGGGACAGAAATGAAGCATTTACTCCCTAGAGACGAAAACACTTTTCATAAGGGAGTTTTTATTATAACAAAGGTTTTTGTAAATAAATGTCTGTTGTCATGGTACGCGTTGCATGGAAACATTTCCAAAGGCTTCTAAATATTGCAATTTCGCTCCGATTTATTATAATTCATTATTTATGAAATTAAGTGTTTCTACTCCCGAACGTGGAAAAAATAGTATATACACCCCGGGAGAGACCACCATTTTTCCCTCGATGTATTTGTATTTGTAACTACACCTCAGGAAAAATAAGTGGTTTCTCTCCCTTGGTGTATAATGTACTATTTGCGTTTTTATTTTATTCGATTCTAAAGACTGCAACAAATTAATGTTTCTGCATGCGTATGTAAGCATAAATGACCTTATATCCTGTGTTTGTATGCATGTAATGTTATTTTTGTACGGAAACTCATACCATAGGAATTCAGGTATCTCTTAACGCAGGACAATTTCATTGGAAAACTCATTAATTGTAACTTCGAAACCTATAAATAAGCCTGCGATAGGTAATTTAGACAATATCGATAAGCAGAAACGTCATCGATATACCGTTAAACTTGTACAAAAGTAGTTACTGAACATTGAAATAAATCTCTTGAATTATTAATAAATTTATAACTTGACAAATAGCATTTTTATTTTACTATCAAATATTTTTATAATAATAATATCATTTATTTTAAATTTCAAATTAGATGTAATGGGCTAGTAAAGAAACATTTATGTATAATAATAAAGATATAATTCTTATATCAATAAAAAAATATTGTACGTAGTAATATAATAATTAAATTCTTTTTGTATTACAAGATAAAACTACATGTACATAATATGTATAATAAAAGTATGTATTGTTTTATTTTTTAGATAATATAATATATTAATTTACATCTTGAAACTATAGCAAGAGACCTAATTCACATACTATATGCACTGTACATGTTACATAACCTGACTCACTAACGTCAAGTACACAACGACATACATGCGCAGTTGTGTTCGTGATATTGGTTAGAAAGTAGCACAGGTGCCATTTTAATTTCAAAACCAATTTGCATAGCAAAGATTGAACTTTGATTATAATTTACCACTCATTACATATTTGTTCTGAACGTAAGTGTATAACGAGAATTAACAGTGATTTATTAAGGAGCATAATTTACTGTGTATTTGTCCAGTATTGCCATTTAGCATCAATTCCTAGGATCTTGTATTCTACAGATGGTGCAAATTTCTTAAGTACATAAATGTATAAATAATCTACTACTCTGATCTCACGGATTAAGCCTGTTGAAGTACTGGCTTCTATTGTAGCGTAATCTGGATTAATTACACAGCGAAAGTACTTCATACAGGACCGGCTCAATACATTTCGCATTAGAACTAGAGTATGTATGCACTTTTGTTGCCTCTATGTCTGGTTGGTTCAGTAAAAACTATGTAGATATACGGAATGTTCTGTCGTGTTCACAAAAATCAATACTTCAATAAGCGTCATCATTAGTCACTGGTATTAAAACTGTCAAATGAGACACGTACCAGCAATGAACTGTAAACACAAATATATGTGCAGCAGAAAGACAAGGTCATCTGGATGTAAAAGATTTACTGAGAAAAGCAATCCGTGAAGGATGTACGGAAGGATATCACGTAAATACATATCAGTAAAAAATGAATTATTACTGCTGTTATAATTAAGTAAAACAACCTTAAACATTTAGAATTCCAACCGGCTTGCTACAAAAAGATAATAAGCAATCATCATTACGATTCACGTACACTTTGTACGGTTTTCCACTGAAGATGACCTTAAAATATAAGGTCACTGTGTGTGAGAGACAGACAAGGTAATCCTGGTGTATCCTTAATCCTTTATCCATTGTGTCTGTCATCAGAGTACTGACTACTTTACGGAAACGAAACTGTAATGTAAATGCCATTTATTATGCGATGCACCTTCGATTTTTGTAAACAACATGAACAAATCCAGTTAATAAAAAATGCAATTTTGTCTTGACGTCAGTTCCGAAGTAAATTTTTTTTGCAATAATAAACAATAAATAGAATGTTCTTGACGCAATTGTAAAGTATTTAAATATTTATGCATATATGATTCCATGGAAATTAATGAAGGATAATTTAAACGTTTTGACGTCAAAGAATAAATGAAGACCTAATTAAATGGTGTGTTATTTTATAATATTCAATCATGTTTTACTGTATTTATCAATTTCAATGGTTTGGCGTAAGTGTGAAGGAAGAAGACACGCAAAATCATTTACATTTCCACTGAATGTTTTGTTTGAATCTTTAGTTTTATAACCGGAAACCAAGATGACGCGTAAACGAATATACTTTCAAGAACAATATCAATGCTTAAATCATAAACATCTTATGAAATTACCTAGTTAATTGTCTAGAATCTTTACAACATCAAAAGACATGCGTGAGCACGATTTATAACATGTTATTCAATTATGAAAAATGTTTGATGACATTAGTTGCTTGAATAACAACTTTTACAAAATGTTTAAGTTGTTAGAAAAGATCTGATTTTATGACAAAACATGTACATACCTACAACAAATGGTATTGAATACATAGTTAGAAAAATCGTGGACATACATAATATATACATACATGTTATTACTCGTTATTCGGATGTGTTATTTGAGTGTTAACCGTACGACAAGGTCGTATGTATTCGGGTACAGATTGCGAGGCCGCCATATATGTATCGCGTGTGCGCTGTGTCTCTCTCTCTCTCGCCATTACCGGAAAATGCTCCGAGGCAAATTTCACTTTTATTTCGGAGAAATGTGATCATGTAATCTTCACGCAGGTGACGCAGACAACACAACCGGACAATTTCTTAAATAATATTACAACATTTTTACTTGGCGTTCAGAAATGCGATCTCTACATGTATGTCTGCGTATCCTAAATCAGCAACAACACAATGTCTTGTGCAACATCTTGCCCGTATCTGACAGCAATGATATACATAGCGATATAACCTCACTTTATTATTATACAGATATCTACTAGAATCAAAATAACCAAATGTTGGACAAACTTCAGAATTGTTTAAATAGTTCTTTGTTGACTGAAATGCTTTTATTTAGAACATGAGTTATGTTAATTCACAGTCGTTACAGCAGCCTACGAGCACTGCATTTCAAATCTGTGGGACAGCCGTGTCAGAATGTGTTGGAATATGTATAAACTTTTCAGTGTTAACTGTAACTACAAGCGTCATGTTAATCTTGTACAGATGAACGAATCTTGTAAGAATCTCTGTTCTTTCTTTCGTACCATAAAATGTATTCACTGATTAATTATACTTTGATGTACATCAACCATTACATCACAGGGTTTCTGGTCAGTTGTAGGTGTGGTGAGCATTTAACTAGACATTCGTGTCAGGTATGTTGTCACACCAGGTGCGCTACTGTCCACAGGTGAAGAGAACTTGTGCTTGAATCATTTTAACAAGATTCGCAAGCTGGTTTAACGAGTAACATTTACGTATTGTTTGTTTATCGCATTTACTACTAAATATTTCACACACACGCGCTGTTGTAGTTTGTTTTGCATTTACGTCAAACATGTCAACTTCATTGGATATTCTTCAAGGATCTAGTCAGCGTGGAGACGTCGCTGCTGGTAGCAATGAACTATTAACAAACATCAAAATTACTTGCGAATCATTGTGTTCCTTGAAAAAAATATTTTAGCACCTCTGTTGACATATGTTTTGTAATCGGTCATGGAAATATATAGAAACGTTTAAGTAAATGTTAATGCATTAAAAGAAAATGGCACGTATTAGATTCCGAGCTGTTTATTTAGCACATTCAATAAATAATAAAATTTTTATAGTATTTGCTAGAAATATTTCCAATTAATTTACCAACTAAATGACTTGCACAAACGTTTATGAATACTTATTGTTACAGCAATCAAAATACAATCATTGATAGCCCTGTATTGGAGGAATGTTTATAAATTGTGATACTTTAAAATATTCCATATGTTTGTATCAATTTTTCTGTTTATCCAACAGGGTGCAGGAACACTTATCTATAATGTTATAAGTACTATCAGTGTATTAAATAAATAAAAATCAAGTGAATGACAACAATCAATAGAGAATTTATCTAGTACAGGTTACCAGTGCACTTGAATTCTTCCCGAAGTTAATTACAGTATGCACATAATGTGACATAATATTATTTCGTTACAATCAACTTTCACTTCATTAAAATGCCGAGCAGTTCCATTCCTGTATCCAATCGAACTCATTTTTCACTGTTCCGAATGCCTGCATGGAAAATTAAATTACAGTTATTAAACAATATTTTGGAACTATATTTCGCTTTTTTTAAAACTTAATTTATTAGTCTCTGTCTGTTTATATCCATTTTACTTCAAGGTAAATAAATCCATTGAAATAGAGAGAATAACAATCAATATTTTTTTAATGAAATTCTGTTTAAAAATTCACCAAAATCATGTCCGGTATTAATATTAATGAATTACATTCAGCAAAGTTCACACACTTACATTCGAAACAAAATACAACGGTGCCCTTATCGCGATACCCACATGGACGTTACTCTCTGTTAATAAACGACGCTGACGTCACGACGGAAAACGATTAAAGTGAATCACAATGCGTCGCATGGAGGTCAGAAGTGCACTTGTTTCGGAATGCTTAAGAATGCAACAATTCAATTGATTATTAAAATATCAAACAAATTGCTTTATAGCTACCGTATTTTACGGACTATAAGAGGCACTTTTTTCTTCAAAAAAATGCCTCAAAAATTCAGGTGCGTCTTATACTCGAAATTAATATAAAAAAGGATTTTAAAGGTCAGTTCGGTATTATAAACTAAGATTTTTTAGTCTGGCTTTACAATCTAATAATAAAACTGGTAAAAATGATACTTTAAAAAAAATTGCTTAAAAATTAAGGTGCGTCTCATAGTCCGTAAAATACGGTATATCAAAAATTAAATATGCATTTTCATTTATATACGTATGTTTTATTTTTTACAGTGTAGGTACACACTCTAACACAGCTCACTGTCTGGGAGCTAGACGGGCAAATGAATTATAGTTTGTTTGTAAAAGGGGAAAAGGCAATTTTGAAAAAGATTATTTATGATACACACGCCTATGACGTAATTATAAGATAATAGTTTGAAAATGCTTTTCTTTAAATATATTTAACTTGTGTTCTATTTACTAATAACAGTTGTCTTAACCATCTACCACATTATACGAGATTATAGACTCGCTATAATTATTGCGTTACGCTACAGTACAAATGACGTTACTCTGTGTTCGTTGCAGGTGTAAATGTGATTCTTCAAGCCTGCACACATACACCTATATAATTGCGCCATATGCGTATGAAGCAACAACGAAAGTGAAATGAATATATGTATATTTGTAAACATATTCCCTTATTGACGCAACCAAACTGTTTTATACAAACAAAAAATATTATCAATTATTATTAACAAACGCACGAAACAATTGTACATCAAATAATAAACATTTATGATGATAAATACCGATAGTGTTTTTTTATACCTTTAAATATTTATTATAATAAATTTACGGTTGAATTCTAATTGAGTACAACAAACTTTCTTTTTCAAAAGTCGTTTAAAATAAGAATACGTAATATCAACAGGTTTTTTTTGTATCTCCAAAAGTTTCCAGCTAAAATTTTGACAAAAGAAAGCAATATAGGAAATTTCTCTCATATTTTTTCATGCGCAATAATGTACAGTTTTCGAAACAATTTGATTTCTAAGAATTGTTAAAAACGTGTAAATAAGCACAATTCGATAATAATTACATTCGTATTTAATTAGATTTGAATTCACACTTTCGCAGGTGCGTTGTGCAATTAACAATTTAATGAATAATGGTTATTATAGTATCACGTGTATTATCAAGTTCCGGGTTTTTATTCGAAATCTTATTATTATATTCTTCAGCTGTCCAATCTTTTAGTTTTACTCGTCAATCATAAATATTACGGGTTTTTTTCATTTCCAAACGAAGGTTACAAACAAAAATTGTAAATTAAGCTGTCAACAAATTATCTTCGGCTAACAAATTACAATCATTATGGAAAACAATAGGACATTTAATACATTATTCTTAACTTTATGGAAGTTTACATAGGATTATTTCGTAATCAAGATACAACAGATGAGAAATATGAACATTGTATAAGATTACCAATTTCAGAATAAAAAATATTTGCTGTAGTTTTGCTGACGTGAGTTTCGACTGGTTGTTGGTATTTTTATTATCACTACCGGTGAATATATATTGCAATACTTATATGTTTGTCTATTCCATGCTCTACTTTTCTACCTTATATCAACAGACATTCTTACCACACACAAACCAATCACATAACAGTTTGCACTTCCTCTATATTGTACATTGCTTACGAAATAACCTACCCTGGTCTGACCGGAGGTGGAGATTCACCTGATTCGATCAGGACATATTAATAATAATAATAATTATTATATATATATATATATATATATATATATATATATATATAATTATGAACAATTTCTGGTTCAAGGCAAAATATTAACAAACAGCTGAACTATGACCGTAAAGAATTTTAATCACACAAAAAACTGATAAAGAAACGTAAAAAAATTGATTGCTTTTAACCATTTTTATATTAACCGTGTCCGTACGAATCTCATTTATACTTGAAAACGTGGGTTAGTCCTGAGAACTATTATTGTATTCTTCTTCATGAGAAGCTATTCGATATCGTGCTAAACATTAATAATTATTACCTTTATATTTGTTTATGTTTACATAATACGGATACTTTCGTCAAAATTAAGATGTCCACGTTATGTAAGAATTTAAATATGCGTTTCGTGTTCTTTTTTCCGTTGGTAACGTAACACAACGTAACGTAACAGCATGTTCATAAAGAACGAAAAAAAAACCTGTTTGGCACAAAAGCCGATGAAATATGATTTGGGAAAATATAACGGGCTGGCCTAGAAATTACTACTCAGATATATATATATATATATATATATATATATATATATATATATATATATATATATATATATATATGCGTATATATAAGAGTATGCGTGTGTGTGTGTAACTTAATGTTAAATGAAAGTTGACCAAATTGAGGAAAGTCTGACTAATTAATGCATTTCACTTTTTAAAAATCGATCTTCACACAAGACCGAGTCTGTCTGATCTCGTAATACATACGTACGTATTTATATACTATGTAAACTAACAGATAAACATCATGACAATATTGTAACAGCTCTGCAATTAATGAAAATAAAATTATTATACCGCATTCTGTATTTAAACCACTAGATACTTTCTCTATCTGTAATATTGATGCGAGATTGTCCTAGTGTGATACTGGCTTTTAGAGGACGTAACGTTTAACGTGATGAAGGTATACAAGGTGCTAGCATCCTGTACCATCGCGGTATCTCTTTCTCTCTCGTAGTGCCCCCCTAGTTGCCTAGCAACCGCGTCGTAACAAAATTTAAAACGAATTAAACTACCTCATCATTAGCACATACATAGAGATTGCACCGTAAGTGTTATTTATTTTTTAATGACAGCGTTTTTAAGGTTAGTGGAAATCATTAAAAATTAACGGCTCATTATTCTGTTAGAAGGTTCTTGAAGTTTATTGTTCAATAAATTTACATTGAGTTTGCAAATTTGTTTTGAAATTATTGACTAGTTTCATAGTTTTATGACAGCATTCATATGGAAACACAGTTATAAAATATATCCGTACTCAACAAAGTTTTTTATTGTTATAAATTTATTTCAAAATATCTAAAGTAATTATCGAAAACTTAAAATATTAAACTAATTAAACAGTACACGACACGAATAGAGCTCTTTAAGTTGTGAGAGCTCGAGGTTTGGGCGCCAGTACATATGGTTATAAATGTAGGCACGCACGCCGTCAGGTAGAAAGACTTATACTTACATGGTTACAAGTAAATCGATGATGAATCAGTAGAAATATCACAAACTTAGGTAAGTCGGAACACAAATCACACAGAACGTACACACATCAGATGAGGAGTTGGATAGTCTCTGCACCATAGACACACTTGCTGTAACAGTCAGTTGCTAACTAGTTGCTAATGTATGAACAATCAGCAACAATGAGGACTGATTGTGTTGTGTGCGTTACAACAATTGTAAGTGTATGTCTAATAATGTAAGTAAACTAACTGAATATATGCGCTAGCGGCTCTCTCCTCTCGCTCTCTCACTCATGCACCATACAAGCAGACTGGCGTTACAGTAAAACCACGGTGATATTTAAGTGCTCGCTGGCCACGTGACCCGCGCTCGGCCGGGAACACAAGAAGAAGGTAGTATTGGTTAACAAACACACCAGCGCCGTGTGGCCGTTAGGATATCAAACCTAGTTTCCCTGAGCGGGAACTAGTGCGCAGCTCTTACAGCGCAGTGCAAGTAAATGAATGCCTGATTTTATCATAGTTTTAGACACGGATTTGTAAATGTAAACAAAGGTAAACTAGCAAGTGAATTTGTAGTTGAAAATATATAGAAATACCATTGGTTAATCTATAAGCAGACATATGTACATATATGAATTTGTATTTGTCCAGATTGTACTGATGATTACAAGTCTTGTAGGACGATCCATATACATCGGGTGTCTGCGACTCCGGGAACGTACTACATATATTCATGATCACCAATCTTAATTCGCAGGACTTATTTCTACAGAAAACATTTGATTAAACATCAAATTGACAATACTAATTGCATAATTTGTAGAAAATTCAGTACTAGTATAATATATTTATCAATTCGGGAGTTATTCATATTAATAAACAAATAGTTATTATCAAGTCTTATTAGAGGAACAATCAGGAGGATTAAATGACTTGGGTCGCCCCAATCCTCGATATAAGCGCCCCCCTAATAATGACCAGGGCCCCATCTCACCTCTCGAAGGCCCTGGTTATTATGAATTATAAATATTCAGTGAATGACACAAATAAAATAAATGTTCCACTCCATTACCACTCGTTTTATACATAAAGGTTTTTTCCTATGTGAATATGTTTATCATATGAATATTTAGTTATTATTTTTTTAACATATGTATTTGCAACATTGCATAAGATTATTTTTCAGCTCATTTATTAAATTGCGATTCAATATGATCATCCCCTGCATCAGTGATGCACAACCTTTTATGTATAAAACGCCGCATATAACTTCGTTTTTGAGTCGGGGGCTGCAAAAGATTTTTTTTACTCTTTTTTTTTTCGTTTTTGCCTGAGGTTTTCCTATTTTTTTAAGCTTATTTTATTGTGAAAAATGCCGCAAAAAGGTGAAAAATTGCCGCGGGTTGTGCCTCACTGCCTTACATTGTTGAAGAAGTTAAATTACTATAGTCTTTTTCAATATTTCAACATTCTGCCAAATATATCTGTAAATCGCAGAAATAGAAATCAAGCGTAGTTAAAACTATCAACGTCCTAATATCCGTTAGCAGGAGGCCATGCATGAATGTTGACAATGCTTGTTTAACTAACCCATAGAGTACTACCAGTCTATAGGCGAATAGAATGGCAGGTAATTTAGTCAGAAATTATAATGCGCATCAAAGTCCCCAACATTCTTGAATGTGTATCAATTGATTAACGTATTTATAAATTATAAAATTAAGGAAGTGTACGTAAGAGTTTTGTTTTCAAAATATGAATTTACGCGTATCCGTTTTCAAACAATGCAATGCCACAGAAACATAAATGACACATGACATTCTTTAAAAGTATACTTGTTATCAAAACAACATATCTGGATGACAAGACACAAGTCAAAACCTGTAATTAATAGTGTACTTTCCATGTTAATGGAGAATCTGTTGTCAGATGTATCAACCACACGAGTAAACTGGTACTGTATGATTATTGAGAATAAGAAGAGAAATTTTCCCATAGTCAAGCAAGAACATGCAAAGATTTTTTACTAGTTTATGACAATTAAATGTAATTAAATAATTTCACGGGTTAATTGGTGTGTATGGTATGTTTCATTTCTGGTATTGACGACAAGTAGTATCTGTATATTCGATTGTGTAAAACATATAAATATACTGTTACTAGGTAATGTTAACCTCAATTCGTACTGACTTTAATGTCAGGTAACTTTGTATAAATTGGCGAATATAAAATCTAATAGATTTCTAACTGTTTCGAATATGAAATATGTCCGAAAAGAACTCTACATTCACATACATGATCTGGCGTGGAAATTGTAGTGGTAAGCGGACGCAAAAACTCATCAGCAATAAACGATGATTGTATAGTCTACTTATTACAATGTTCACAAATGTTAGTTATTGTACATGTACAGTTGCATCTATGTTCCGTGAAGATGAATTTGCTAAAACCTAATTCATGAACTCTGATTTGACCTCACGATTTATACGAGTCGGTCATTCTATCGTGATGTTTATCAACCTTAATATTATATTTCTTGCACTGACAATAATTACATGTATATTAATTATAATCGCATCTTTTATCTATAACTGTACATTTTTGGAAATTATGAGTTCATCTGGTGAAAAACACAGAAAATATTAACCAATTCGCAAGAAATGTAACACTGCCTGCAACCATAACTGTATTATAATTATAGTCAATAAGAATTAATATCTAACAAAAAGACCCCATCAAAGTTTGCATGTAATATTGAGAACGAAATCTGATAAACTATTAAAGTAACGTGTTGTTTTAAGATGATTTATTATTACATACAGATATGACAAGAACAATAATAGTTCGTTTACATATTATATATATATATATATATATATATATATATATATATATATATATATATATATACCGGGTGTCCCAAGAAATCTGGGACATAGGGAATTAACATGTAAAATTGAAAAAGTTGCGATTACTTCTGTATTATATATTTTAGAGCTCTGAAATTTGGTACAGGTGTAGGGATAGGTTATTCGCATTGATTGGTATTAATTAAAATGATATTGATGCTCACATTTCTAATAAAAATGCTTTTAAAAAGTAATAATTAAAAGATGTAGCTTATAAAACATTTTTGCAGAAACTTATTTACGGCGTTACTAGCACAACGGTAAGAAGCTTATTTGGTAATTTAAATAATTTATAAATGTTATGGTTCGAATATATATATATATATATATATATATATATATATATATATATATATATATATATATACAGTTAGAATATGACCTAAATAGTAGATATTTTTGTTTTTACTTGTTATTGGCAATGTAATATATTAGTCTCATGTCTCTAAACATGGATAGATTAGAGTGTAAAGCAATGGGCGTTGTTGTCAACAAAAATGATAATTAAATGTTGTAATTTGTGATACAAGTGTGGACATGCAATGCAAGGATTATAGTTCCTTATACCGCGTGTGTAACGTATGTCGAAATTTAGTAGCATTCAGGTAAAAGTACGCTGATGATGTTTTGCGCAACCTGCGCAAATGTAAAATATATAAAATATTACTAATAGTACTTGCATAAATATTCTACTTTTACTTTAAAAGAGCATACAATATCCGAGTCTCTACTCTGTCTCTTGGGTGATTTAGAATGAAATAATTGATAATATATTTAAGTATTTTCGGACAGTTGGAATAATAAATACATGAATATTAGAAGCACCGAATCGCCGACCCACCGGGCGTGCAAATACACTTTCTTTTAATACTTATAGCAAAAAAACTTTCTAATTTAAGCAATGACTTTCGTAAACAATTTTACATTTTTTTGAATAACCGCGCGCTGATACAATATGTTTATGTTTGAAAGTACAATTGCGATAAATTCTTTTATTAACATAATTGTTCCGACATTTGGTAAGAACTCACGGAATATTTTTTTTCTTTCAACACATTTTTGTGTATAGAATTTTTCAAGGAATATTGTTTAAATATTTTACCTTGAATACTATGGCTTCTGAAGCATTTACCTACGAAGTATGGATCAAGCAAAAAGTAAGAAAAATATAGAATCTTTTAAGTGTCATTGCATGCCTTCGAAATTCAATTACTTCCCTCGAGAGACGGCCTAGAAAAGCATATTGAACTAATATATTAATGGACACGTGCAGATAGATAGCTATGGAGAAGTTCGAAAATTAAATTGTAACTTTCATTACGGATAGCTTAAATCATTTATGAGTTGCATTGTGCAAAAGCGAATCTGAGTCATGCTCAACATTTTATTTTATTTTATTGAATCTGATTCACTGAAGGGTTCTGGGATTACCCGTACATGTAAATTGATTAACGAACAGAAAAAAAATTCATTGAAACTCTGTACAGAATCGACAATTGCTTCAAAAGTCCCCTTGAAATGTCCTCGATTGAAGACAAAATCTGAGTTGTGCGTATACATTATTCAGTTAATCTAAACGAGACACGCAATTTATGAATACACACCGTTATTTTCTGGGAAACCTTTCGAAATTTACTCGTTGATAATTGGATATTTGGAATTTTCAAGTCATTTTGAAAATTTCTCTTTAGATTGCCAAGTTATTAAATATTAATCACGGAGGTCTGTGCATATTTGTAAACAGCGCCAAAATAATGGAAAATTTTGTTTCTATTCCCATAACAACGTGATTCCAATGTTTAATATACAATCTAAATTAAAATTTAGTTTATCATTAATACATAACGTAGTGAGTAACATTATAAACGAAATAAATTGTATATTTGAAATTTAATTTGGGAAAATGCCAGTCCGGCGTTATGCATATTCAATATTCAAATGTCGTAGTATTTAATATCTGACAGAGTATCGTACTAGTATCGTTCATACGTCAATAGACACATGTCTGTTATAAAAATTGCTGATGTAATACGAATGGTTATTAATGCACTATGTACGTAAAATTCTTACGTATTTTTTTGCGTAAAATCTCGCTTTGTATGTGCATATATAGAAACACAGTGGAATCCACTTATAGTGAACACGCATATAGTGGAAACTCGCTTATAATGAATGTATATCTAAGTCCCGACTAAAAACATATGCCATCTAATGTTTATCAATTCGCGTTGAAGATTCTTCTTATTAAGTCACAATATTTATTAATGGAAAGGTTTATTCCCGCATGGAGTTGGAATAACGACTTAAGAATTTCCTGGTGGTGTGGAATAATTTATTGTTAAAACATGTTCCTTGCGGATAGAGGTGTGACCTTGCGGGTAGAGGTCATTATCAAGACGCTCAAAACCAAAATTGGACGACAACATTCAATACAATAATAAACATATTATGTTTTTATTGTACTGACTGTTGTTGTTCAATTTTGGTTTTTAGCGTCTTGATAATGACCTCTGTCCGCAAGGTCTAAACGTCGACATACCTGTACGAACGTGTTTTAACAATCTATTATTCCACACCACCAGAAAATTCTCAAATCGTTATTCCAATCCCATGCGGAGATAAACCTTTCCATTATTATTTATCAATTCGCATAAAATGAACTCGCATATAGTGAATTTTCTGATATAATGGACTAAATTTGCTCTTTAAGTTCACTATATGCGAACCTGAGTAGGCTGTTAATAAATGAATTTAATGTATGTTGGGAACTTTAGGCGCGACACACGAGATACTTCCTCATGCTGTTACACTTTAACATCGATGAACATATTTTCAATGTTTCTGAGCAACAATACAATAAATAAATAACATCATATTGGCATGAGATAATCCATACAAATTTTAACGATATCGGGGCGGCAATTTTTTGTCTTGAAGCTTCCTTGTATATTAATTCCTGAACAATACTAATTTTTAGGCCCATAAATAATCCTGCAATAAAATACTAAAGTCAAAGATCGCAAAACCCTATGTATTTTAAAGAAAAATCTCCTCTGGTCGAGAGTTAAATGTTAAAATAAAAAATTTATATAATTGCCGGATTTTTTCTATTTATTTGAGACCGATTTGGGGGGTGGCCCGATGAAAATTCGTTTAAACCCCATCTAACGACCAGCCTAGTATGCTTATATAGTTATAAAAATGTAGATAATCTTTTATTTTAAAAAAATAAATAATTTTAGTTTGTTTATTCATAAACATGCATGTATGAGTAGAAGATATGCTAATAAAAAAATTTCTTAAAAAATGTGTACTTTCGTTATAATGAACACTCGCTTATACTGGACCAAATTCTTGGTCCCTTCGGGTTCACTATAAGCGGACTCCACTGTATATTTATACGTATTATATACAAATGAGGTTATGAATATTGAGTATTATTATTACGTATTACGTAAATTCATAATGATGTGTACAATGTTCACTTATATACGTATATACATGTTGACAAAAAAAGCAGTGTTGTATCCATATAAAATCCCATGTGAAGATCAGAAATTCAAATTCTATGATTGGAATAAAAACAATAGTGTTATCATTAACCTTTCTACCTTGGCACAATACGCACATGCACATGTACATACATGGAAATCATCCGGTCATCCCACATATATACTTCTCTATTTTTTTTTTACTTCAGCAACACGCATTTCTAAACGTCCCAAGAATGTTTTTTGTTGACGGAAACATGCACTGCCAGTTTCTGGTATGTCAATAATCCTTCTGTCCTTTCGGACTAGATTTCGTGACAGATTTCCTAATTAAACACAGGTCGCGCACGAGTATTGCTTAACGTGACATTCTTCAGAGGTAATCACACAGCAGTGCGAATCAACGATGGTGATTGCTTCACACATTGTATGCATGTGAAATGGGTATTTCTTTCTATAGTCAAGTGAAACGAAAAGTGTCTTAGTAGGTTAAGGGACAATGTCGATGGATTTCCAAATCAGAGCACAGTATAGTTGAAAAACAACAGAGAAATATCAAACTTATAGCATGAATATCGGTAAACATAACCCAACTGTTGTTGTATCATCAACAGACTTTTGTTTTATAATACACGTACGTGTGTATGGTCACTTTCACTAGAATGTCAAATGAAAATGTATTTTAGTAGGTCAAAGAACACAATGCCATAGTGTGTCTGTGTGTGTGTGAGTGTATTGTTAGGTTCCATATTATGAACCAGTTTGAATCGTTATGCGTTTATATATTCAAGTGCAAGTTAGAATTACACGTGCAAATAATCAAGTTTGTTATGTATGTATTTTTGTGTATTTACGATGTATGAGAAAGTAAATATACATGCGTGTATGTATGTTTATTTACTGGATGAACGCAAGTATATGTGTGTGTGTATTGTGCGTAATTATGTAATGTACAAGTATATACACACACACACTAGTTGACTGGTGCTAGAGGTGCACATCGTTGACCCAATTACCACTAAATCTTAGTATTCGTTTTGGGTAACCGTACAGACAGCAGCGATCAGTGAAAGTTCTTCAGTAATGGCTGTGTATGGAAATAACGATGCTAAACAGTACCGGACTCAGAGCGGGAAATCAGTCACACAATACAAACACACAAGATGCTGAACACAATGCAACAACAACAGTAATATATTCTAAATGTTCATATATTGCACAAGGGAATCTGGAGATTTGAACGAGACGTCAGACAAGAACGTGCTAATCATATGTTAGTGGTGATATACAAGCAGCAGGTTACCGATGAGTTCCTGGATGCGGCACTGCTCGGGTGCCGGAGGTGCGGACAATACGTGAGACTCGGATGCATTGCTGGAGGCCAGTTTGATTCTTACAAAATGTTACCAGTCATCGTCGTCGGTTATGAAATCAAAACTAAAACGGATATTATACAGCCAGCTAGCCAGTTACAAGAAATCATATACTCGTTTCTCAACGCGTCAGAAAGTTTCCGTTTTTATTCAAACTTTCATTATATACCCCGCCACCGCAAATAAAATACTATGGACACAATATTCGGTGTACAGGATTTGGTGATTATGATTTATTTTAAATTAGTTTGTTGGTGTGCCGGAAATATAACTCTCACTTCCGTTAACACTAACACACCTTGTACACACAGACACACACACGCAAGTATTAATGTCCAAGATAAACAGTATTCAATTAATAATAATTACACAATTGTTTTTTCCATTTACTTTGGTAGTTAAAAAGCATTTGATATATTCTACATTTATTTATGCTAGTGTTTATTGGCTCAGACATGATTTGCAAAAATTCATCACATTCTATTCATGCAAATTTTATTTAATCGTTTGGTTTAAACGAACATTTAATTGCAAAGTATGTTACTTGGCTCAACTGCAAAACTATAAAGTAATATATGTACTATGTACTAGTGCTGGGAACCGAGTCCGAATACTTTTGGAATCGGTTCCAAAAGTATTCGAATACCCGAATACTGAACTTTTCGGATACCCGAATCTCGGTTCCAAATTTTGGATTCGATTCCAAGAATCGAATACTCGGTTCTTGGAATCGGTTCCAAGAATCGAATACTCGGTTCTTGGAATCGGTTCAGGAATCGAATACTCGGTTCTTGGATTCGTTTCGAAGAATCGAATACTCGGTTTTTGGAACCGATTCTTGAATTCGATTTCAAGAACGAAATACTCGTATGTTATGTATGTAACATGTATTAATTGCGTATGTTCCACATTGTTGACTGCCTCGATATTAAAATAGCTTAGATTTTCTTGCAAAAGAAAGGCAAAGAATCGGTTCTTGGAATCGATTTCGAGAATCGAATATCTTCATATATCGCTCCGTTTACTCGTTTTGAATAAGAAAATGTTAAAAATAGTACTAAAATTGTATTGATGCTGCACAAGCTACGGGACACCCTACTTATACAAAATATTCCTTTGTTTCTAATATCTCAAATATGTACTAAATAATTTCATAATGCTACAGTTTTAATTAAACACAATACTAGTTTTGTTTCTGTATTTTTTACAAACAAAACTTCTAATTCTAGCTTTGCGTCCTATATGCTGTATGTAAAACAATAAAAATATATATTTATATAAACAATTTTGAAGAACTACTATACATGATCTAGATGGTACTAGACATCCCATTTATAATACATAATGTTGTTTAAGTTCTGATTGTATTTCGTATGCACTAAATCATTTCCCAATGACAGTTTTAGTTACGCACAATACTATTTTTGTTTTGTATTTCGTCATGTTTGTTGTATGTAATACAATAAGAGAATATTAGCTGAAATTTAAGTTTGCAGGTTTGTATTTGTATACATTTTAATTCTGTTTTTTTTTTATTTGTTGTCATATTGTGTGGAATAAATCATTACACTATGATACAATTTTGAGTAAGAAATAAGTGTTAAGTAATTATCATTACTTTCTTGTATTGCTTTCAAGTGTCAGTGGCGTACATTTGTCATTTTCATTAAAATTTTATATCAACTTTAAAATCAATTAATAAGTTGTTAAGGCATTCTACAATATGCACAGAGTCTGACGTCACTTATTGTTTTATTGAAATGTTAATTCTGTTTCGGTTTTTACTTTATTTTACATATACGTGTAATTTCAACGCTGTATTCTGCTATATTTCTTGACACATGCTAAAATGAATGTAATGAATATGTCTTTTGTCTTTAATAGAAGAAAAGGTACGCTATTTTAACATCAAAAATAGTCAACAATGTAGTGAGTACACAATTAATATATGTTACATGCATAACATACGAGTATTTCATTCTTGAAATCAAATCCAAAAATCGATTCCATTCTTCGAAACGAATCTAAGAATCGGTTCCAATAACTGAATATTCGATTCGTGGAACCGATTCCAAGAATCGAGTATTCGATTCCTGGAACCGATTCCAAGAACCGAGTATTCGAATCTTGGAACCGATTCCAAGAACCGAGTATTCGATTCTTGGAACCGATTCTAAGAATCGGTTCCGAAAGTATTCGAATCTCGGTTATTCGGATACCCGAATACTTTAAGAACCGAGTACCCGAATCCAAAAAATATCGGTTCTTGACAGCACTACTATGTACGTATACGTATAATATGAGACCCGTAAGTCAATTTTTGTTCATTGTTTTGTTTTCTCAAACTAGTTAGTGAACTTAAAAACCAAATCAAACTAGTTAAACTACTTTTAATTCTGTAATATATATATATATATATATATATATATATATATATATATATATATATATATATGTATATACAGGTATCCTATTTAAACGGGCCACTACAGGGATCTAGATACAAGGTCGGTTGAATTAGACAAAAGTTGCGCATTTATGGGCCAATGTTAATGGCGATTTCATATTTTGAAAATATTGCATGGCTCACTAGATAATGACAAAATAGTGATTTTTTCGAAATATATATATATATATATATATATATATATATATATATATATATATATATATATATATAGATCATGCCTTTTCAATAATTTTCAAGAAACATCTGTCTACGTATAAACATATAGTTTATTAAGAATGTATTGTGTGTTAACATAAGTTCTGCCCACCTTTCAAATTACATCAAAATAGTCAATAATATATTGTCGTTCATTATTTACAACTAGTTGCCAACGTTCTAAAATTTTTTTGATTCGTCCAATCTTGTCCGTAATTCGATGTTATAATCGTAGGAAACGCCGCGCAAACCATTGTAAAGCGACTGGTTTGAAATGTGAAAACCATCGACGAGCTGTCCTTTCATTCATAGTATCTTCTCCGTACACTGCGCAAATATCGTGAACTGCTTTGGTTTTATTCCTTTGATTGAACACGACCAGGAGGTGTCGAATGTGCTCACTTTTGTCTAGTTGACTTTCCGTTTTTAAGGCCGCCAATTAACTAAAATAATGATTGTAAAGTAAAAGCAAACACAATAACTTGTAGAGCAGACAATTTTCTTTCCAATGACGTATATCCTTTTCTTTAACATTTGGCGCGCATTTTTGAATTTTGACTCCTAATATTAAGTCATATATTTAGTTGCCAAACATCATGTTAATTATCATAAACATCAAAACTTCTTTAGTAGAAAACATAATAATTATAGTCCGGATTTATAAATTAAATGATTGGCACGTGCATTCCGTAAGTCGAATTTTTAACAGAAATCTTGTTTGTGGAGGAATTTTTTGTGTGTGGTTGGTTCTTTTTGTTTTATTTTACTCAGGGAATCCCGTTTCGCTTGTCACGAGTTATTACGTTTCAGTGCAAAAAATTAGACTGAAAGCAGAAGATCAATCTGTCGTGATTTTTAAGAAAAAGTGGTACACTTTTTGATGTAAATACAGTAAACTTCGCTTATAACGAACCTCAAGGGGCCGACGAAAATAGTTCGTTATAAGCGAAGTTCGTAATAAACGATAAATATTAGAAATTCATTCTTTTTATTTATACATAGATACATGTTTCAAGTAGGTACATAATATGAGGAACTGTTTTGCAAAACTAGGCAAATCCAGATTTGTTCAGAATTAAGTTAGATATTGTTTTGTAACACATAAACCTATGTACATTAACAATAGTTTTTAAGAAACTTATTTGAAAAAATCGTTTATTTTTCTTTTGTTTATATTTATTATTATTTTTATTTCTTTACAGCAAGAGCTTTACGTATATTCTTGGATATTACGTAACTCATAATTGTACTTCTTTAACACATTGAATACAGTGAATAACTGACAGCGTTCAGTAGACTCGACTGTATGCGGAATTGAAAGATTTTCCCCTGATTATTTGGTAAAATGTCGTTTTATGTTCGTTATAACAGAAAAATTTGTGCGATTATAACAAAAATTAAGGTTCGTTATACCCGAAAGTTCGTTATAAACGGGTTCGTTATATGCGAAAAAAATAACACATGTTTAATGATACTTCAGTTCGTACTTTATAGATTGGTTCGTTATAAGCGAAAGTTCGCAATAACCGGGTTCGTTATAAGCGAAATTCACTGTATATATGATATGAGGAAAATAACTGGTTTATAGCAACACTCACTCACACAAAAACACGCCCATACCTCAAACTGCGTTTTTTTCGAATTGAGTTTTTAATTGTTCGAGGAAGTCCCTATTTGTAAAACGAATACATACACATTTATTCCTAATAACTTTTCTTTGAATGATGTAGAAGATGTTGATAATGATTTATAACACGTTTGGACTTCTATATATATATATATATATATATATATATATATATATATATATATATATATATATATATATATATATATATATATATGTGTGTGTGTGTGTGTGTGTGTGTGTTATTAAGTGTATTAATAATAAATTTATATATTTGGTAACAACTAGTTTTATTAACTTAACATACAGAAGATGGAAGTCCAAACGTGTTATAAAAAATTATTCCTAATAAGTTTGCTGAGCATGAACGGGAATGAGGCAAATTACTGAATATTTAAATCGAAACTAGTATGGTACTCCTAGTACACGATTTGGATTCAATAAAAACTTGTGTAATTAAACCAATGTAATATCTTTAAACAAAATCGCTAGTTATGATGAACAGTTCTATAATTCGAATTTCCATAAGTCGAACTTTTTTGTGGATAATGGTGGTTCCAGTTATGGCGGTTCGACTCTTATTTATTATTTTGATTTTTTACCGCATATATATTTATTGTCTATATAATTACACATAATCGCAAATAACCGCATATAATCATCGTTTAGGGACTTTAGGAAAAACCTGACATGTATAAATATCAGCGATATTATATCACTATGTATTTGTAAATATATTTTATATTACACTTGCCTAGGTTTAGCTTTCTCGGATACGAAATATGTAAGCAAGCCCATTATGCCCAATATAATATATTGGGCATAATGACTTTTACGCCCGCTAATCATTAACATTATTTTCCAACTTTCATTCAAAAAATATTTTGAAGATTTCGAGAGCAATAAATCTTCAGTAGTTTTTTCGCTTTGGTTAAAATATTTTCTGACATTTCAACAATAGTACATTGTACACCAAGGGAGAGAAACCACTTATACACCGAGGGAAAAATGGTGGTCTCTCCCGAGGTGTATATACTATTTTTTCCACGTTCGGGAGTAGAAACACCTAATTTCATAAATAATGAATTATAATAAATCGGAAAGAAATTGCAATATTTAGAAGCCTTTGGAAATGTTTCCATGCAACGCGTACCATGACAACACACATTTATTTACAAAAACCTTTGTTATAATAAAAACTCCCTTATGAAAAGTGTTTTCGTCTCTAGGGAGTAAATGCTTCATTTCTGTCCCGCGTTTGACGCCATAGAAACCGACTTCTACTCCCGGACGTGTCCTTAGCAACGGATATGTCGTAATTATTTTGAACTGTCACGGGCAATTTATTTTTGATAAAAATAGTAGGAAAGTGTAATATAAAGTCTTGTATGAAACACGGTTGTTACTAGATGATTATGCCCCTCGGGCGACATCCTTCCCTCGGGCTGGAACATCGTCACCCTCCTTGCAAAATCACTGTCATAACACCATTGGTACATAAATAACTATTTTAATCGACATTTTATTAGTTTTTTTATTAATATGTACGAAAAAAAAAACATTAATATAACTAATAATTTTAACAAATATTTCTATTAAATACGAAAAAATGAAAATTTGAAGGATTTTAAAGGGACAAACTGAGCAAATTAATGATACGGATTCTTCAGCCATAGTCTCAATAAACGTCCTTAAGAACAAACCACATAATTTTATCATGGAATAATTTCAACCAAGTATTAGTAATTTGCTGTAATCCTAACATTTAAAAATAAAATGAAATTAATTTTTACCGCATATAATATTTAAGGAATATAATTACATATATTAGCATATTTTAACAGCATATACAAAATTCATGTTCGGTATTTTTGTCGCATATTAATTCGGACTCTGATAATAACAATTTTATGTCGTACCATTATAGATTGTCCGCTTATCACGCATGTCAGAAAGGTAGCCAACGTTCCAGGCGTTAAAATAGAATGACCTCACTTAAATGTGTTAAAACATGATTAGCTTACTGCGGGGGCACAAAAAAGGGGTAGTATTAAAATGAAATTAACTGTTAGTGTATGTGTGAGTGAGTAGTTACCTAGTTACGGATTGCGTTAGCCGAGTTCGAGTGACACGAATAAATTCGGTGTGTTTTGAGGGTTGAAAATGTGAGCCAGTGATTTTAAAATTCAAGGTTAATTATGGTTGAATAATTAAAGTAGGAAAATATTTTATCCGGATGGGTTGAAATGAATGACTGTAAGTTCTAGTCGTAGTGAACTATAAATTTGTGTAAAATAGCAAGTTGAATAGAAATAATAACGTTTCGGCCATGTGGTTCTGGCCATTATCAAAGCGTAAATTTTTAACGCAATATCTAAACTAAGTCAGAAACATCACAACAAAAGCATAGGAGAAACATTCTCCAATTGTAAAATTTATTTTATAAAATTGTGAAACGTCATGCCTAACGGCGTAGACGGTGAGCGGAAACCCATCCGGATAAAATATTTTCCTTCTTCGAATGATTTCAAATTTTGACTAAATAATCACCAACAATGAACGTTGAATAATTAACATACAGCGTACCTAAACAAGCGCGGATCGATTGAGGTTTATTTTCTTTATAGAATATTTACCAAAGTTAGAACTTTTTGTCAATTATTTCGTAGAATTCTACAGGTAGAAAATTTTCTTTTGCGAAAGAAAGTACATCAAGGATAATGGACATAAAACTGATATACAGTTGTACATTTCAATAGTATTTCTTACGTATATTGCTTAGAAAGTTACAACCAGTCTTGCTATATTTGCATGACGTCCGTTTATACCGAGATTATTAAAAGGGTAATTTGAGCGGCATTTTCACACAGAAGAAAGGCGAGTAAAACAGAATGAACACATACACGCACGTATACGCATACATGATCGTCAAGTCAATGTAGAACTGTGTGATGTGGAACCCTTCGCCATAAAGCGCTGTCCTACATCAGAACTAAACGTTACCCTAAAATGGAACAATGGTTGACGGAGAGCGAGAGAGAGTGGAAGGGAGTAGTGAATACCTTCGGTACAAATCATCCCCTAAGTGCCCGTTCACCCCATACGGTCAAAACTTATTTCTTTGGGTGGCGCGTACCCTACTGTTTGTTAAAAAATACACAATAACTCGCCTCCCCCCTCTAAATATTGTAAAAAAGTTGACCAGCCAAGTACTGCTCCAGTGATGGTCCTTTGAAACGGATGGTATTACATGCAGGTAATTATATGGGGCGCTGTACCCCCTCTATCGTACGGATTCAACGGACAATGTAGTGAAGCATGGTGTTTGAAATCGGCATATAGAAGTGTTCCTTAGTGAATCATCATCATCATCAACACTGGTGCTAAAGAGCGACGTAGATATTTTGCAAAACTTTGTATGTATTCAATTATTTTCGGATTGTATCTGGGTTTGTTTTATCAGCATAGTGTTTTATTGTTTTTTGCCGGCTAGAAGTTAGAAGCGAGAGCGAAAATACCTGGATTTTTTGGTCACATTGGTAAAGGTAAATCTTCAAACTAGGTATGTAATTTTTAGCTGTGATTTTGTGAGATTGCATGCATACCGACATATATTTTACTATATTATTCTTTATGTAATTGCGGTATGATGGTTTTAAATTTAAGTGCAAATATGTTCAAGAATTAAATTATTATTCATTAAAAAATTAAATGCTATCGAAAAACTATATTATAAATTATCCGGGTCAAATCAAATATTAAATAAATACTATACGTCTCGATCAATCAACATAGAACGATAATGTGAAATTTGATAGTTAATGTGAATTATCATCGATTAATGCAAACTGTTGAATTAGCCATGATAATTTTAATATTTATGTTTAATTTATGTTTAAATTTCAACCCTTCATTTAGTGTTCTATCTAATGTACTTTTCACGTACGAAAGGGTGAATGAAGATGTAATCTCTGCTACAGTTTGTCAGCTGACTTTACGGGTATCCGTTGAGGCGCATGCTGTAGCAACAGTAACAGCAGCAGTAGCGTTTTCGTTTTATCTATAAAAATCATTTAAATAGCCTGGATGCTATGCGCAAATACAAGTTGCAGGGTTTTAAAAGTATATTTTTCTTGTCTATTGTACATCGTGTATATGTATATAATTTGATATGTGAACAGCGTCTAGGGTTACCGGCAACACGACATGCAGGTACTATCCAGTAGCACATGTCCAACCATTTCAATATAAAACTCCGCTCACTGCACACTTGGTCCACACTCTTCCAGTACCCGTATTGTTGAGAGCGGCACAACGTGGAAACCCCGCGGAACAACGGTAAGGGTGGACAGTGTGCTCACGGGAAATGGTGACACGTAACCACACAACACGATACCCCAGTAGTAACTTAATATATTAAATGTTAGCAAAGATATACACGTGCAGTGAAAAAATCGTCCAGGAAATTAATATTGATTCGCCATCAAACGGAAATGCAATGCGCATCAGTGTGAGCTTTCGTATCAGAACTGACTTCCACGGCCGTAACTAGATGCAAAACAATACAAGGTTTGTAGTTATTTTGCCAAGTGTGACACACATTTCATACTTAAGTGTCAATCTGTGTAGAGACGAATTAGTGTTGAACACACAGAGGGAAGATAGGTGAGCGAGCTATGCTCAGAGGAACGTAGTGCGCATGTCCACCGTAGCGAGTAATTAGTACCAACTGTGTGAAAAGTGTTTGACAATCAATCTGTCCGTCAATTGCCCGGCTGAGTACTGCTTTTGTGTGGTGAAAGATTGCGATAGAATGTCTAGCACCATACGAAATCAGTTCTTGCGGGGTATACAACGACGCGTATATAGGTTCAAAGCAGAATGTGAATGTTTTAACTTAAATAAATCTTATGTGATTTATAAGGGAAAGGTAAGAACACTCAAATTGACATTTATATAATGAAAAAACTACAGACTTTAACGAATTTATATTAATGAAATTTTAAAGAAGCATCGATATCTTTTCGATGACTGAATTTTGACTATTTTTATTTGTAGATTTAATAAAATTAACAGCTTTTATTAAAATTATAGCATAAAAATCTATTGATAATTATGTCTGGTATAATATCATATACGTTTCGTGGCGAATGGCAAAAAACTATTTGATTTTATTTGCAAAAAAATTCAGCAAATATCAGTTTACTGCATGAAGCAATAGAACTGTCGGTGCACATTACGTGCGTGCTTGTGTTACAGATATCCTCGATATCTCCGGTGTTGTATATCATGTGCATTTCATTTATTACTTCATTAAAACTATCACTGTACAGTATTTAATAGCTTAGTTAAATATATCAACACTTACCTGTGTCAAATCACAGAATATTAATCGTAATACATAGTCTAAAATATCACATATGTTAAAAACAACATCACAAAGTATAAAATTCACACGTACATGTATCTCACTAAAGTAGAATTTGAACTAAACATTTTCACATTGTCTACGTATCGCGACAAGAATATTGCAAATGTAAACCTGCATAATACTGATACAATCCAAAAAGATTTATCAGATTTTATTAATCAGTATCAGACTTGTTTCTTACCGGATTTGCTGGAAAAGAAATCAAAATGAATAATACTTGTGAACTAATTTTGTCGTAAAAGTTATATGATTCAAATCTAATATTAAGATGTAGCAAATGCAATAAGATTTGGAGAATAGAATCGATGTAACATTTATACGGATTTATTGATAGTATTGAGAGAACCATATACAATGTGTTTGAGCACACACATATACAACTAATCGATATCGATCCTATTGTCAACAGTAAATAACACTATAATAATAATAATCTATGTATGTATGTCTTGGCTTCGTTCCGCTATTTTACAATGCTTGTAGTCTCGTTGTCCATTACAAACTGTTAGCATTGATACGAATTATGTATATTTATTAAAACTATTAACTGTATGTTTGTACGGTGTTTGTGTAAGTGTAGTTAATTATTTATTTGTTATTATTAGTACATGTAATAAATACTAAAAGTTAAGTAAATCAGGTATAATTAATTTATAATTCACATGACAATAAAATATGCCTTGTATGTCAATTTGACGATTCATATATACAAACTAAATACTACTATGTACATTATATTTTTAAACTGAGGATACAATTACAATATATATATATATATATATATATATATATATATATATATATTAATTATGTACGTGTAAATAAGCGGACATATTGTATTTTTTTATATACGTATACAGGGACGGTACGCGGGATTTTGTGAGCCCAGATAAGAATATTAGTCATATAACTTATGCAATGACATAAATACCGTGCCGTGTACCCTAAATCCGTCCCTGTAAAGCACAGGAATGATTAACCGATTTTTTCTACATGGATTTTTCTACATCCTACAACTAGTTCCAAATTTACTACTACTCATACTGCCCATTCTAAAACGAAATATTAGTATTTGTGTGTCGTGTGTATGTATTGTCGTTCAAAACTGATTCAGCCATTTTGTAACACAATTCCCAGCCATCTGTCATAGTTTTAGAACTATATATATATAAATTGTACACCACAGAAATCGTTAACATTCATCGTCAAGTATGTTTGTAACACTTACGAAATTACGTTCGACATTGAAATTCTCATTTGGAAGTTTTGCTCGCAAACAGTAGCAGCAGAAGAAGAATTTATTTGTTAAACAGTCTGTTCTATAGTGAGACGACAGTTGTTTTCTCTACCGCTCCGTTGGTTGTCTTCATTTCAGATTCCTTCTGATTCAGTTTGATCCACGTATCACCCAGAGCTTTGGCGAAGTGATCGTCTACAGACAAGCCAGTGGGGTCAATGTCTATCAGCTCTCTGACGGTGGTGTTTGTCGCTTTCTCGGGAGGTTTCTGCGTTACTTGTTCCGCGTTCTTGTTATTGTTAAACAGCATGACGTAATCCTTGCCGAGTGATCTTCGGAAGTGTTCGTCAATGATGGGGTCACACATTGAGAAACCTGCAAGGTATATTTATTAATTATATTCTAGTACACAGTTTAAAGAAATAAAATAACAAACAAAAGTATCAAAAATAGTGTAATTTTCTATATATTTTAACGTCTATATAAGTGTATAATAAATAAATAAATAATATTAATTTACATTTTTCTTTACCTGACGGCAGATCACCGCGAACGCTCATCCTGACATCTGGTGGCGACGATGGAGTTTGCGTGATGACAGACGGTCGGAAACCAGTCCTGTAACCAGGACTATTGATGGCCTGCGAGTAAGATGGCGGGAGCCCCCGTTGACGGACACTCATGTCAATGGGTGCATCAGTATTGTTTGAATGTTTGGAAGAATCCGGACTAGAGTCTTTCGCGTCCGTGACGCCATTCGAGAAGAGAGTCCGGTTGGGATTGTCCACGGGACTTCTCGACGTTTGCAGGAGTTCCGGTGGAGTGTTCTCTGAGAGTTTCGGGTCGGATTTTCTGGAATACTCTGGAAGACGCCGCCTGTCCCGTTTCCATTTGGTAGTGGGTAATTGTTTTGTAGAGGTTTGTTTACTGGAATCGTCTGTAAGAAAATTTAATAAATATTATTGACGTATAAATTAATATTCGTACGGTTTAGGTTAAAAAATCTCGAAATCTAACTACGTTCTGATTGCGGTATTGAATGTAATAATACAATGCATTGTTATACTGTGGCAATGTAACAATATATGTATAATTCAGCGTGAAATTGATGTAAATGCAATGTAATTATTTCTGCATGTGTATATATGAATTTAATTGAATAAAATGAATATTCACGCCTTCAATGAAATAAACCAAAAGGAAACAAATTACTGAAACACAATCGTCCAGCCGGTTTTCCAATAAAACTATAACTTGTACAGAAATCGAATTACAACTTGTAATGTTTGGGTGGAAACATGTAAAAAAACCAATTGATTCAACAATACAATAGAAGTTATAAATGTTAATTTTAAAACGAGGGCAAAATATTATTTATAGAAACTATTGTTACAATTGCAATTAACTGATAATACATTTATTCACATGAAAAACAAAATTCATTGAAAATTGTGCGTTCGTATTCGGGGTACAATTTTTATGTTTCATTCAAGAACACAAAGGTTAGGTAAAAAAAATTCCTTCCAAGTTTATCTTCGATACGATCAATTGTCACGTGATAAATATTAATTAAGCGGTGATTTAGGAGAAACAGAGAGAAAAAGAGAGAGATAGAATAGACGATGGCATGTTCTCTTTTAGCTTGACTATAGGTATGTGCGTGAAATGCAATTAAAAAATCCAAGGGCTCGAGTCGACCTTTCAAGGTTGTTTGCTGGATAGTTAACCAGCGCCAGCATCCATTAATTTATCGAGAAGATGGACTACATCCGGTCAAGAAGCCCGTGCGCGCGTGTTCGTGTGTGTGTGTGTTGGCCAACGAAACCAGCCGCGTACCTGACCCACCATCAGCGACTCGTTACACGGCTCTTATCAGTGGTGTACGTTAACAATAATATAGAGAAATGTACCGGTAATTTTTACACAACAATGCATATAACGATGATTCGTTTCAGATGCGTAAAATTGGTGTAAAACTTTAATCAAATAAATGTATAAATAGCCAGGCATTTATCGTTGGATGTTTATAATGAAATAGTAAAAAAATATTATTGACAATATTAAGAAACTGTGTTGTATTACTTGCGTAATAAAGTACGTTTACAATAGAACTGCAATAGGCAATTGCAATGAAATATTCAATAATATTTATGTACTAACATTTACAGTTGTAATGACGACAATTTTAAACAATGTTTACTAGGTTTAATTACAAAAAAGTAGATTGATTTAATCATGCGTGTATTACGTCAGTAATGAATAATATTTAATTTGTATTTTATTGTAGCTAAAAAATTGCAATTACTAGAAAATGTATCAAAAAGTTTATTTGGTAAATTTATTACGATGATAAAATTTAATGCTGATTCTGAAAATGTGATATAAATGTTTGAACATTTTTACTCTAAAATCGTATTATTGTTGTATTAAATAAAACTCAAACTGAAACAAATTCATACGATTTTCTATGAAGTGACGAAAACATTATTTTGCATAAACATTACATTCCTATAAAACAGACAGTAATTTACCTGTTTTGAGCCAGGGTTGCCAAAATACATGTTTAGTTTGGAATGCCATTGGACAAGCCGTGAACACTAACAGTTCATTGATGTCCAATCGTGAAACCATTACACCAAACACACACACACACACCACCACCACCACTGAACAAATCTAACGCACTACCCCACTGACAATGACAGCAATTGACTGTTGCACAGTTCAGAAACAATTGGTTCAAATGCTCCGGCGCTAAGTGTCGAAATTCTATTTTGGCGCGTCCGTTCGCACACACACATACACACGCACGCGTGAGAACTGTGGAGACAGTGAAATACTCTAGTGGCTGTGTCCACTTTGCCTTATGGTATGAATTCATTCATAACGCTGTTCGATGGACCAGCAGGTATACCCGCGTCAGTCGTGGTGGGCAGGTAATTAGATTTTTTTTCTCCTCTGTGTTCTGTGAGTTGTACGACCCACGGCCAACGAAGACTTCACTGGTGGGAACCGCTTGTGTTGTGTTTTGTCGTTTTTTGTTTAAGCTGATGCTATGTTTTACCTGAAGAGCCTGATTGGTGCTCGATTCTCGAACTTATATCGCTGGACAATATGAATCAGAATGCTCTGTACTTTGAAATATCCGTTTCCGATCTTTTGAAATTTTGATATTTTCGTTTGGGAATCACGGGATTATTTAAGAAAAATGAAAGTACATTTTTAGAACGTCTGAATGTTAAATAATATTTATCATTCAATGAATTAAACAAGTGCATTTAAATGTTTATAGAAAATCAAATTGTTTTGGGTCCCGGCTATATGTTTTATTATTGCGTTAAGATTTAGTTTTTGCAGAGCTTAGCAATGTTGAGACGTTTTTGTTCCATGGAAACCAAAACAAGAGGAATCTGTTGAGGCGGCGTTGTGTTGATCTGTCCTGACGCAATACAAAACACCGAGAGACAAACAGCAGATTTGCATCACGCTTGATCACGTTATTGCTGACTATTATCTGTCGTAATCCAAGTATTGCTGTGATTAAATCTTAGAATCTGTACCAGACTTACTCGATTCGTTCTCAGAAGATACAAATGTAGCAACAATCAGTACATTGCTCTTAATACGTGACGTATCAAATAATAAAGAATTGTCAATGATACAGTCAACTGTTTTCAATGATATAGTACAAGAATAGATTAAAATCTTATTTATCAATTTTGAATATTAGTTCATTTTTACATTCTTATTTCATTTTCCAGGAGAAATAAGAGAATTTGTAAAGAAAATGAGTAAAGTGTGGGGAGCATCCAACACAACACTGTTGTATTGCGGGCAAGTTGCGCTTAGGCGCAAGAAATTCATACTTAAACTGTATAATTTATTTATGACAGAAATTTATACTGTTTCCAGGGTGGGCTTTAGAATATTTGCAACGATGCAGCATTTCATAGTTGAAATATAAAGCTGTTCATTTTTGAACTGTTTTTTTTTTTCACAATTACGTACATGTTATATCCTACGCTTATAACTGGTTTTAAGTTTTTTTTTTAATCATGCATTCCATCGATTCTTTCTTTATTAGCTCATCCGTAGTTCTACAACGTACTGTACAACGCTTTATTAATACATATTTCTATTAAAATTGCTCTTCGGGTTAATTTGTAAGATACATATTTCTACAAACCTTGTACAGGTATTTTGTTAGTTGACATGTTTAAACAGCAAAGTGAGTTGTAATTAAGGTATGCACGTTGGTATGCGATTTTCAAATTTTTTTGTTCGTAAAAAATTAGGTTACGCGGCAGTGCGCTGACGACCTTACATTGACTGACGATAAACGAGGCCTCCCGACAAACTGAACGAGCCAGTATTCTGTCAGTACATTCGTGCACAAATCCATTGGCGATCAGAACGAAACGAATTCTCGGATGGTACATACACGCATTGATGTGAAACTGAACTCTGACCTGTAACTTGTTTTAACCTGGCTCACATTTCTGCAATTCCTGTGCGTAATATATTTAAACGGTTAAAACAAGAATGCAGCGTGAAACATTTAAATGGTGGAATAAAAACAGAACTATTAAATAAATGAAGTATTAACTTTCTCGTTTAGAACAGCAGCGCACTGCTTGGAGGTTTTTGTATGATTCTGCTTGGTTACAGATTGAGTTAAATTATGTAGCGCGCTACTCTGTACAGTGTCGGATTGAGCCTAAACGTTCATTAAATTATTTGTATCGTTGTTGTTGTTGTTGTTGTGTCGTGCAACATGTAATTATGTCAGTCAGTAATACTTTGTCAAGCCTATCGTAAAGATCAAAATACAAAAGCTAATGGCGTTTCACAATGTGAACATTCGAATACAAAGTTTATGATCAAACCCAAGTAGCAGTGACATGATTTCCGACGTAAAACCATAAACAAGCAGTGATCGCTGTGTTGTTACTATGACAACAATGGTTCAACTGTTCGTCCGAAACCATTCAAGTTCCAGATGTTTCCTGTGTCTATCACGATATTTATTACATACATCCGTACTAGAAGAAGAAGAAAAAAACACAAGCTGGTGAATCTCCTCCTTCTTTTATTCACAGGCAACAAGCGCACATACACACACACACACACACACACACAGCTGTCGAAAATTCGTCCGTGGAACTGTTGTGTGCATCTCGCTTCCACCCACAAAGCGGTCAGCTTGGCCTTATCTCCGTCAGGTTGCACATACACATAGAGTTTGTGTGTGTTGTTCGCCTACAGGGAGTCAGAGATCCATGCCGACCGCATACCGACCGGCATTGGAATGTTCTCATCGACACCGGGAGCATCTGTCCAACATCGGCTGCGTCTACACTTGTCAGACGAATACCACCCTTACAACGCGATTACATACAGGCTTTCGTAAGCTGTGCGCTCGCACAGAACTAGTGCCAACCAAGAATGCGAATACAAATGGCGAGTTATATAACCTCAAACATCTAGGTTTTTAGCAAACGGTGTATTCATATTCAATTTGCAAATGTTTTGCTTAGACCGAAAAGAACAATGTGAATTGTGTTTATTTAATTCTAAATATGTACATAGATAAATCTACGAATGATTATGTTGGCTACAGAAAACCAATTTGGAATCACAGTTCTATCGTGCAGTGTTGTATATGGTATTGTGTACAAGGAGTTTCGCGCGCTTCAACGTTTGCTACTTTCTCGAAAATGAAATTTGGATGTTTGCGCGGCGGTAGTGTGGTGCGGAGGTTCGCGACACTTTTCCGCGCGACCTAAACGAGTCGCGCGGGCGAGTTGCGACTTACACAGCGAATTCCTGAACGTTTCAACTGTTTGCGACATTGATTAATAAATACGTTTCATTACTTTGACGGACGGGAATGTAGTAGCTACAGCTACACACAAGTACACATATGATATGTGCAGTTTAAACCCGACCACCATCACCACTGACAGCAGCACCAGCAGTAGTAGTACTGCGGAATATTCTTCACTTACATATATAAATCAAAACGGGCGCAGCTTAAACGGGACACACTTAGTTAGCGAATTGTAAAAATAAAATTATAATTTGGCAAGATTCATTTTTCCACACAAGGCGAATAGTTTAAACGAGAAACAGGGACGTATTTAATATTTTACTAGGCCCTACCGGTTTAGAACATGAACTGCGATGTTATATTAACAAATGTTCAAGGCTAGCAATCGAGGGGACCAAAAAAAAATACAGCACAGCATGACGTATGACGAAATGTATGAATAGGGGATGAAGTAGCTATAAAAAGGCACAGTTGGGGATACAAGGGCTAGGGGGGAGAAGTGGAAGAAGAACTGCCAACACATGTTCTTTAATCTGTTACAGATGCATCTCGTCTTATTGCGTTAGAAATCACGTATTGAAAATTTTTGAACTTCGTACGAACTTTAAAGAATTCTATAATATATTATATGAATCTGTTTTTTTTTCCATACAATTGTAATTCGATCTGCGATATAATATATAGTTTTTATATACATATATTGTTCTTACATGCACAATCAAATTGATTTTTATTTATTTTTTTTCGTAGTTTTTGCTTATAGCAAATTGTCCGTTAGGTTTTGGATGAATATTTTTTTTGTAGGTTGTATGCTCGATGTGAATACTTGCTTCTAAACACTATACATGTTCTTCATTATTATTGTGTGCCGTATGAATTTGTGTCAGTACAAAATGAACAATTGTGGGATCCCACCGTTGGTATTTCCGCTCTAATACATACATGTATGTGCATATGGAAGTATTGTCATTACCAATTCATTTTTACATTCCAAAGTGATTCAGTGTGCATATGTATACGTGTATCTGCAGTGCTGTGACAGTTATTAAAACTCGATACAGTGTAGAATTGCTCTAACGCTAGTGTGGGTTGGATTCCATCCCACGATCCCATCGACATTGGCAATGGAAAATCTTCATGAACGACTTAATTATCGCAGCTTTTGTTTTGTAAACAATGGCAAATGTCATAGTAACACTTTGTTTAGAATGTGCAAAGATTCCCATTTGTTTTTATGTGTGAATGTAATATTGGCAAATATACAAAGTGCGTTCGCATGTGAAGCGTGTTTATCAATATTTTGATAAAAATATCAACTGCACAAGGCCAAGGCTAGGATTGGATAAAAATTTCCGTCTGCGCCAGAAATTCCACGCGATTAATCTTCAAATTATGTATTGTTCAACAGCACCATATGCGTATACTGAAAGCAATGATAGTATGTGATGTACCCCAGTGTATTATCTTTGTTTTAATTTAGAATTCATTAGATTTTCACATACCAATACCGGACTATTTGCATGTTCATAACCATCAGTAAAAAATACATATGCACCAGTGGTTACAGGGCCGGCTGGGAGTTTTGCAGGCCCTCGGAAAAATATAATATGCGCCCCACTCATCGAAAAAAATAAATATAAGAACAGCGTGAGATATATAAATATTTCAATAAATATATAGTGGTTATTTGAATTGTTTTCTATACCAATAACAATAATTGTTAGAATTATGAAGGCACGGGGCTCCATCATGCGCGGGGCCTCGGGAAAAAGCCCCGAAGTCCCGACGTCTAAGCCGGCCTCGAGTGTTTGTCAAACAATTACGTACCAAGGGTGGGGCTGGATGGTAGACTGTCCTGGACCATGGTGGCTGCTCGCGACAGCACATCCAGGGGTGATTCCATGCTTTCCATGATCTGGAAAAAACACAGCAGCAAGTGACATACATGTAAACGCTCATGGCTGTGCGAGTGAATATTCGTCACAGATATCTCAGTGATCTTGCAGAATGCAGATGGATGTATTAAAACTATGTAAACACATTGTGACCACATATTCAGACGCGTGTGTTGCCAATCATTTGAATTGCACATCGTACACACATACGTACGTACAGGCATACGTGTATGGATATCGTAACATTGTGACGTTGTATGAAATAAGAGCAAATTCAATATTTGTCCGATAATAGTGAATTATAATAGTACATTTATAGCGGGGAGGCGTTGGAATGTTAACAGATAGCGGAATTTTATCTTTATCAATTTGTAATACAGAGCTGGATTAAAGGCGTAATGTGGACCACTAAACACAAAAAAATATTTGTTTGAGTACTTTAATTTATTAAAATGGTTCTTTTTTAAGGATGTAGATATTTAAAGATTACAACTTGAGACAATTCAGCATCAGTTGCCCTGATAACAGATGAAAAACAAACACAGTTTGCTCTGTTTAACATTTAAATGTAAACATTGTAATACTTTCTTGTAGATTTAAAGAATATATCAAACAAGTATTCCAACCTCTCAACGAACTTATCTTTGCAAAAACGAATATCTGTCTGTCATATAGAAATTTCAACGTTAACAACTATTGATAACAGTGCTTGGGAATTATCAATATTTGAATTTCGATTTTTCGACAATATATCTTGGTGCGAATACTTTATTTTTTGTTACAAATATTTTTTTGTCAATATTTGGACACATTTATAACAAGTAGTAGTAAATTCCTCTGCTAGTTAAACGTAAATAAATTAAATTTAGATTGGAATCTGCTTGCGTCAGCGGCGGCGCAACAAAAAAATACTTGGGGGGTGCACGGAGAGAAAAAAACAATAATATTTGACAGAATATCTAAATCTTTTGTGTGCAGCTAAAATTATTTTGGGGAGCCCGTTTCCGTCTAAAAATATTATTGAGAGGGTCATGGTGCCCCCGTTCGTCTCGCCGCCAATGCCCTGCGTAATTATACGGTAACGATTTTTTCAAATTCTTCTCCCAAAATATATAGATATAAATGTACACCGTATATTTATATAATAATAATATGTATAACAATTTTCGTTTTATAGACGTTTACTTGAAATATTTTCATGTTGAATCTTTTGTTTTGTAGAACAAAAACAAATGTATAATAATTATGATGGTGTTTTAAACATTTGCTTTTAATTGTCATGGAAATTAAGTCGTTAACAGTACATTTGTATGGGAAACAAAGGCTAATTATTTCAAAAACAATTTAAAAATACGGCACACATGAGAATACGTAGGTATATTGAACTGCAACAGAATTTTACAATCACAAAAAAAATGATAATACAATTTTACACAATTAATAACAAACATTTCGTAAATACACACACACACATACAGACACTAATTGTTGGAATGTTACAAACAACAACAACAATGTATAATTAAACCAAATAATGTGACGTAATATTGACTAATTTGAATAATTATTGGCAAATTAAATAAAACATTAATGAAAATCATGATTTGAATAGATAAACGCGCATTAATTTATTTAAAAATATATTACTTGATATAAACAAATAGGTTGATATGAAAATGTTAGGTACAGATAATATTTTGAATATTATATATATATGAAAATTCCGAGACACATTAATGTTGGTGTTTTTTTTTCATGAATTTATTCCGTCAGAGTGTGTGAATGCAAAAATTCTCCGAGTCCGACCCGCAATCAATACTTTATATCACGTGTAAGTGTATGAAATGTAAGAAATAAATGATATAACCTACCCTCGGCACTAATTATGAACACCAGAACAGCACAGCACGCACTGACACAATTAACACTTGGTTATTTGTCCAAATAATTCGTTAACAATGCGTTAAACCACCAAACTGTGCAAAGTATTTGACATTTCGGTCAAACCTGCAATCACGGAATGCGAGGAATGTTAAATATTTACATAGCCCCTCTGGTAGAAAATTTCTAAACTAACGCGCCACACTTACACCAGCGAAAACACGTTGACAGTTGTCACATAACCACGGAACGAATATAATATAATACAACGTGCATAGTGTAAGATAACTATAAATACTTTCATTAATATTATCATTACGTAAATCTGAATTAATCTAGACGATAATTCACGATTACACAAAAGTCGTACGATTTGGTTGGTGTAATACAAGCTTGGACGAGTCGCCCGCCGTAATCCACAATTTTTACATTGTTTGAACGACTGTAAATAGGAAATTAGTGTAGTATTTAGTGACGTTTTCGCGTGGCCAGCAAGGTATTTATATATCAACAACTATTTCTCGGTAAGTAAAAACAGACCAACTTGTAATATACATAAATCAACGTGTGACATTTTATTTTATAGCATCATCAAGTAAGCATTTCATGTAAATACGACAGCGATACATCATATTTCAAAAAAGGTAATAAATATATACAAAGTATACATAATAGCACAATAATCATACACAATATACATATATTAGATTTACTTACTTATTCACAATCTTCCGACTCATCAGAACTAATTTCCCAGATCTGTAAGCAACAAAACAAAATACCGGTAACCAATAAACAAACGAACAGATGACAAAATTTACCTCTGCAACGTCCGTTTCTTTGTGTAATTCTGTTAAACCGGTCAGATCTTCCAAATATTTCGAAGAGTTAAACACTTTTAACAAGAATTCGAAATTCTTTTTGCGATATTCACTGAGAACTGTGTTCGAACAAGCGATGCATTTTTGAAATCTCCGAGTAGCGGGAAGCACATGCGAAAATGTTGACAGAAAACCACGAATCGAGTGAGGTAATATACCAAGAATACATTCGTTTTCCGTGTCCAGATCAGGGCTGTCGTTGCAGGTTTTATAAAATGCATTTGCAAGTGGTCTGTCAGATAAATAAACATGTTATATAATGAGAACAATATTTTTTTATGGTGAATTATTACCCATCTTTGTGTTGTAATATAGACACTGCTAATTCTACAGCTAAAGATCCAGCTATCGGTGAAATGCCGGGCCTTGTAACTGTACACTGTTGATCCAAAGTTCTATCACTTAACGACTAGTCAGAAAATAAATGAGATAATTCTAATAAACAATTTTGTTTTTGGTATAATCAACATACATTTCCTGGGGCTGTTATATCGTTACAAAAGTAACAACCTAGTTCGTTTCCTGGAATGAACTTGATTCCTTCCGAACAGCACGCTGTGTCAGACAAGATGTTGGAATCAATATTAGCGCCATGTCTCATTACCAAGTAGGTTTCAAAGCCTAGTGCAGCATTTATAACAATCTGCAAATAATTTCACATAGATTTATATTTTATTATTTATAAATATATATGTATATGTATATATATATATATATATATATATATATATATATATATATAAAAACGGGACGCACTTTTCCGAAGTGCGCAGCGAGTACTGTGGGCAACCATCGACTCTCACGTGAATCCATAAGTAAAAATATCACATCATGATTCGAAATAAGTTCCGTGATAGCATCGACATTTTTCTTGGTTTCTTTCAATAAAGAATCGCCAACCGAATGTCCAGGCATCGGTATATTAATTTGATAACCTGTTGATAACTGCAAGGAATATATCTTTTTTTATTTGAACATTCGATTAAAAATTCAATCAATAATTACCACAGAAGGAAATATTTTTTTCAAATTCTCCGCAGCAGCCATCGCTTTTGGTTTTCCGCCATTTAAACAATCTTCATGCGTGAATAAACTCTGACGAACCGGATTTGAATAAGAAACCTTACCGTTATCTACCAATGAAATATGGCGTACACCCCATGCCTACATAATAATCAAAAAGTTGGGTTAGTGTTCTCATATTTAACACTAAACTTACCAATAAATTCCTTGCCACTGCACAACCCAATGTTCCCGAACCAAGCAACAAACATTTTGTATTTTTTAACCGTTCTAAATCAATGTCAGGCAGTAATCGCCATTTCATCAATTTCAAATTTAAATCGACAGAGTTCTCAGCTAACCTGAAATATGGACGTTGTAATGACAGTAAGTTTTAGGTTAGTGTAAATGGTACTTTAGTGGATCCATAGATGCACTCATGTCGATAATTTTCGGTCCAAAATTTCCACGATCATTTTTCTGCCAGCCGATCCAACAAGACTGTTCTTTTGTTGGTTTTCCAAACAATACTTTCTCTATGTTCTCCACATTTATTAGTGGAAATTTAATGTTAAATATTACGCTATTAGTACAGGTTAATTTATCCAAGCGCATGGACAATACATTTACAGCTTTTCCTTGCAAATTAGGACTGTAAATGATTATTAATTAATTCATGAGCAATGTTTTGAAACATGGTAGTGATATACTTACCAACAATATAATAAAAATACCATATAGTTCCTCATTGGCCATCCTGGATAGGATTCTGACTTGCTAGGATCCGCAAATCCAAAGTAAAGTTCTTCATAATTAGGTACATTATCATAACGATTAGTAAGATTTATAACTGAACTTAAAGGTAACACGTTTATTTTGTTATTTACATCTTTCTTGACGATGAAAAATGATTTTTTATTTATATTAGTAATACCATTATAAGCTGCTGCCAAACTGCTGATCTGTAAAAAAATATAAGTTAATTTGAAGTATATACTTAATACATATTTATATCATTACCTGTTCATCATTAAATGATTCAGTAATACTCTTTGGTTTCTCATTTACATAGACATTTAAGGTCGAAGGAGTTGGAAAAGCGAACCAAAAATAATAATGATATTTCTTTAAATCCTGCAACAGAAATAGTACATAATACACCAAAAGAGGAAAATGTTTCTCCCGAAATGTTTTTCCACGACCTGGAGTAGAAACAATTAATTTCATAAATGAAGAATTATAATAAATCGGAGCGAAATTATAGTATTTAGAAGCCTTTGAGAATGTTTACATACAACGTACCATGACAACACACATTTGTTTACAAAAACCTTTGTTATAATAAAAACTCCCCTAGGGAAATTGTTGTCTTATTTCGTTCCTAGGGAGTAATGCTTTAGTTCTGTCACAATTCTGATGGCATAGAAACCGACTTCTACTCTCGGTCGTGGAAAAATATTTTAACTTATTGGAGTTAACAAGTAACTTACAGCAAATGACAAGACGAAAAATGCGTTTAATAACGAAGGATCTTCTAATATTTTACCAGATTTAATATTCTGCAAAATACTCGAACCCTCTGCATCAATTAATTCGTATTTATTACAATCTTTAAATTGCTCGACGGTGTTTTTATTTAAAATATAACCATGAGCAGGCAAATAGTTGTTTTGGCTGTCGAAATCTCTGGAAAATAAAAACGAACTTTAAAAATCTAGTACCTGACATTAAACAATATTAAGTTTATTAGTATTTGTTAAAATTTACTCACGAATTAAATGAAATGCAATCTAGTTCTAAGATTGACAAGTCTTGCTGCTGTTTCACATTTGTAAACATGCCCCATATATGTTTGCGGGTTTCCTCTAACTTATCAATGTCCAATTTAACTTGTGTGAGTTTATACCAAAAACTAGGATTTATAACTGTATGATATGGAATATACTTTAATATCGTTAGTTCTGACATACTAACTTTCGTTGAGTGAAAATATAGGTTAGCTGTCAAGTATACGCAGTAAGCAACGTTGTAGTGCCGGTAGATATATTTATGGTCGTACCTCTCGTTTAATCTAGGCACATGATATATTATTATATTCGGGAAATTACATTAAATATTGTAAGGCAAAGTTTTTGGTGGAAGCCCTGTTAGGATATGTGTCATGCAAAGCAATATTCTTCAAGCAAGCAATAATATACTACTCTTGTTAAATTCATCATATACTTTATTTTTGCAAAATTATGGTTAGGCATTGCGTCATTTTTTTTTCTTTTCTCTAGAGGTATGTATTACCACATGTTTATAAATAATAAGGAATCCATGTATCAGTAGGTGCTAGTTAACACATTATTATAAACAGTTACAGTTGTTAATTCGGTAGTATTTAATGAAAACAAACACCAATATTCGTCACATCATTCCTGAATCCCATAAGATGTTTGTTATCATAATAGTGCAAAATATTATTGTGTGTGTTTGGTTTGCTACATACACTGGTAACAAATACATGACAACACAATAGTTCATTTACATTTACAGTGTGTTAGGATGTTAGTACAGTACTAGTTAGTTAGTAGTGTGTGTTTGTGTGTATTATTGAGCAGATCTCTGATTGGCTGGACGTAAGTAAGGTTAGGTTCGACGGGGGCAGGGGTCCATTTAAGGTTACAGTTCACTAAGATGGTGGAATGTGTGTTGGTGTTTCTTAGTATGTACGTAGGTATGTACATCACACTTGTTCATGCAGGTAAGTAGATAGCTCGTGTGTATCTAGGAGTATAAAGTATATACTTATTTACTTGGTCGTGTGCATATATTTATTATACATAGAGATAGTTTTAAAACAAAACTGACTGTTGCGACATCTGCATTTGACATTAGAAAATAAAATTATTCGTTGGGAGGAACTGAAATAGTTGCAGTATTTGGAAGAGGACTGGAAGAAGAGTGATGCATCCTTACAATGACATAAATATATTCAGATTTGTTTTAAAACTGATTCTTGTCTCAGTTATCGTGTTTTTTTTATATCTGCACATTAATAGTTTTACATTTATTTAATTAACTAATAATTACTATAAATAATTAATTTCTTCCTTTACACTAAGGTAACATTGAATAAAATATTTGCAAAAATTCAAAGATAGATTTCAATAAACATTTGAATATAGTAACAGACTTAAATATTTATTTATAATAATATATTTTTCAAATAACTGGTTTTGTTTTCTTTTTTGTATTAATATTTCAAACCAGCGAATATCTGTAATAACAAAAGTGTTTCCCAAAAGATAATTAATCAGTAATATTGAATAAAGTTGCTCAAATTACCGGAGAACGGAATGAATAAACTTATTTCGTTCTGTGTGTTTATATTAATTCATATTAAACATTACGTTAATTTGTTGCTCATATCATTTGTAAGAGGTCCACAAAGTAAAACATTGAGGGACGGTAGTCATTTGTGCCCTTGTAAGGGAACAATTAATACCTAGTTCCTGTTTCAATATGGCGGAAGATCGAATTTGCATTCTAAATTCACAATTGTTGTATTTCATTTTCGATATTATTCAGTGATTTGGAGTTTTGATAAGGAAACAAAATTCTATGTGCATTTTACTTAACTCTGATATAATAAATTAATATTCTCTTCTGGTTATGATTAAAAATATTTTAAATATACATAACGCTGAATTCGTAACAAGCTAGAGCTTATAATAATACGAAATTCAAGTTCAGTCTTAATCTTAGTAGCTGCATGCCTGATGGTAATGCCCTTATTTTGAAATGCAAATTTGATCTTCAGTATTGATTTCTAAGTAGCTACTATTACGTTTACATGACAGTTTCATTTATATTTGCACAATAGATGCATTCTTCCTGTAAATAGATTTATAGATGTATGAAAAATGTGTACAATGTACATGTATATTTAATATCAATTCCGAATTAGTTTTAAATAAGACTAGTAAACATTTGTACATGCAGTCATTATTATTAGAACTTCACCATCTATCATCAACGTCTACTACCCACGCTGTGTATTCATTGTCATCGTCTCTTTTAATGTTAATTCATCTATGCTGTGTTGCCTAATCTATTCGCCAATTTTAGCATTCAATTTCACTGTGAAACCAGCATGTAAACGTCCTAGAATAATATACATATGTATATATGTAATGTAATGTACGAAAACATATGATTTATTAGATGAGTGCTCATAAGACTTTATAGGACGTGCTTCATATATGTTATCTTATAATTTACGACGATATCAATGTTAAATAAAAACATCTATAAAAATAACAGTTGTTATCTTGAGTTTTCATTTAGGCAACTAACGTCTGCATTGGTTGTAGGTTCGTACTCCCTGGGGAATCTACTCCTTCTGCTCTTACTAACTCGTACTAGCCTGTCTGTGCTGAGCTCCTAGGAGCTTGTTTGGTAATGCTGGCTACTTTCTCACAAACAGCGGTCGACTACTCGAAGCATTGCCATTGTCGCCGTTCCGGAAATACGTTGATTGTTGTCGCAGTTTCCTCGGCGTGTACTTGTCGATATTTTGACTGATCGAATAGATCGGCGATATCTTTAGACCAGTCTTGTCCGGTATGATCTTGAAATTTGGCCCGTAAATATTCGAATCGTGGAATTCATTGTTCGTTGACGTGTAGTTCAACAGCAGCGGTCGTTTTTGTGAATCGGAACGGAAGGTTTTCGTAAAGAAACTACTGACTTGTTTCGGTGTTGAGACTTTCAGAGACAACGGTCGATTTGTGGAGGAAAACTGGTTCTTTTCAAGAGTTACTTTCTGCTGATGGTGATTGTTGTTGGAAATGGCAAAAATATTGTTGATATTTATGTTTGACTGTTTGGCCAGATACTCCCCGCTGTTGTTCACATTGGTGACGGTGTGCTCGTTGTTATTGATGTTGTTGTAGTAGTACTGGAGTATGTTGCCCGAATTGAAGCCTCGTTTGCTGGCTGATGTAACATTCTGTCTGTATTGCATCGTTGAGTTTCCCTGTTGCTGTTGCTGTTGCTGCTGTTGTTGTTGGTGCTGTTGGACTTCATTGTTCTTGCGATTGTCAGTGGACATGTTAGTGTTGGTGGGCGCTTGCGAATATTTAGTGGTGGTAGGGTTCGGGTAGTAGATTTTGGTTAGTGAATTGTTGTTAGATGTCGTTAGTTGTGGGTTCATGCAATGGCACACGTTGTTCACCTGGCAAGCAACCTCGGTGTGTTGTCACACCTCCTGAAGGAACTTCAGTGGACACACACCTTGGCGATTGTCGCCGGAACGGATCATGACCATGCCATCGAGTTCTTCGCCTACTTGAATAACTATTTGGTCCCGCAGTAACATCAGTCCATTATCTCCATCGGATACTTGTAGATTGTGCGTCACCTATAAACATACATTGCGTAAATCATAGAAGAATACGTATGTATGTGTTGATATAATAAAGATAAAGTTTGTGTTGTGTTGTTGAATTACCTGCAGTGGCTTCTCTCCAGCGGCAAGTTTAGAACAATATTTCGATGGAAAGTAGCCGACACGTCCCAAGCACTTGCCCTTCCACCAATCCGGATCGGATGTGTCAATCACCGTGACTTTGTAGCCTGCCTTCAAGTCCAATTCATCCTGATGACGGGCCTTGAAGTTGTACAGTACAACGTACAAGTTTGTCGGTAGAAGCCGATGACTTTTCTAGACATTTTAATGAAAGGAAACGTTAGGGCATGTTCACAGGTTATTAACTAGATTATACAACATACCTTGCCTCCGACAGGACTCGGGCAAGGCGACGTGCTGGCAGATGACAAACTTTTCTCATTGTCGTCAGGCAATTCAACAGATGACATGCGCATATTCCGTGCACTGAGCAGTCTGCGATTATGTACGGGGCTCGATGGAGCTAGTACATTGGAAATGAATGTAAAACATTTTATAAAACTTGTTATCTTGTTTCTCACTCTTAGTAAAAGAGACTATTATTTTATAAAACAAGACAGACTATTCAAACATTAATATTCGCATGCACTTGTTGCGATCTACAAATAATCTTTTACAAGATAAAGTTTAAAGTTTTGCTCGTGCACATGGAAAATAAGGCTAGAGGGCTGGAGAAATTGCACACTAACACTTGATGTTAATTCGGGTAAATCGATTTGTAAACTAGCTGTATTCCATACAACACCACATGCAGGATCTCCTAGATGAAATCTGGGATCACAAAACGTTTATATAAAATTACAACTTGTATTTTAATACTAAAGTGTATTCAAATCCATATAGGAGTGACGTCAATAAAAAAACAACCAATTATTGAGAAGCCCCGCACCTTATGCCAATACGATGTGCGTATAGATTTATACGAGTCAAATGTGTAAAAAAGAGATAGCATGTTTTGTTTATGTCGTGAATAAAATTTATCTGAAGTGACGTCACTCCTATATGGATTTGAATACACCATACCTACGAGTATATTACTGGATGCTTGCGAACTTTTAATGGAAATATCAAATAGAAAAACAATAGAATGAATGGTTCATACTTGACTTTGCCTTTAGAGACGATCGGTGAGTGTGTTGTTGTGGCGCATGCCTTGGAACTTGTCATGCAACAAATAAATCGTAAGTTTATTTGACAAACATGCACACACACATTCGTACATGTACATTATTAAACATAATTAGAATACCTTCCTCCAAATGTCAAAGTATTTGTTAAACAAGAAAGACAATTAACAATTACACATAATTGGTTTCCAATTCTGCTGTTTGCCTTTTCAATTTACAATCTTCGTATTTCTATTTTTGCTCTGTTCTTTATAAAATTCAAGTTTCAAAGGAAATTTCTTGAAGAAATGGTAAAAAATCACAAAGGCGTAATTGAATTTTGTGTTCTTCGACAGCGAACAACTTTTGGTGTAACTGAATAATGCGGTCAGTGAAATGGCGCTGGTGTTTCTCGCTGCTTTGAAGGCAAACAAAAAATCCAGTGAGAGAGAGAGAGTGTATGATCGTTTATACGATAATACTACAGGAATAAAGTCACTTTTTTTAAATGCCAGTTGAGAACTTTTCCTTGAAACGGAACTGTGTTTCTCTTTGAAAGTGTGCTGTTGGTAAAAACATGATTGTTATAATGGGAAAAGTTTGTATGTCAATAGCCGCGGAGTGTTTTGACGTAATTTCATAGTTTGCTATTTGTTCTTAGATGACTAGAATTAAAGAAATGTTGGAGTAAATCAATAAAAGGCAAACCAGTAACTCTTTGCAATATATTAATCAAAAGTTCTTCGCTGAAAGTATTGCATTTCTCGAGCTAACCAGAAATTGACCTTTAATATTTAGAGGTAGATATGGAGTGCTGTAAAGCATACATCATTCTGTTACACATGGTACGATTAAATATACAGACACAGAGGCACAAATACATTCGTGTATACACATATATGTGCATAGACTGAACAATGATGGTACACCTAGAGTAAGTAGTCTGTTAGCACAAACATGGACAAATAGATAATGCAGGCAGCAGTACGTAAGTAATTCGTACATTGTATCCGTGATGATGACGAGTTGTTCGATTGGGGCTCACTGGTCCCCACTGCGCCCACATGACGGCGCCGCTGTACGTGTTCCGTACTCTCCGGCGAGTCCAACGACAAGCTCTTCATGCGTAGATTCAACTTTTGTCGACGGGGCGAATGTGGTGCTGTTGTCAACATACGCACACACACACATATGTACTCGATCAGTGTGGTCGTTTGAAAGTTGTATTGTAAACAAGGAGGAAATGATAGCAGTCGGAGTTGTGGCAATAATGTACAATAAAGTATGTTCAAATGTAGACAACCCTTGCAGTGGACGTACAGTGAATTAGTTTATTGGCAACATAGAACGGAACCGGAAAGATATGATGTAAGGTACGTAGGATGCAATAGATGCAGATAGATATAAGTAAAAGATTCTCAGATTGAAATGATGAAGACGCACTAGGATTTAAAAATCTTACAGTTAGATTCTGCAGAAAAAAAGTATAACGTAAAAATGGAAATTTATAGCAAACATTTCGTGGTTCCCCAACGAATTCGGGGATTATAATATCTTGAAAGAATCTAGGATTTGAGGTAAATAAAATGTAGCTTACCGAATTTGGTTCATTCTACTGTAAGCTATAATAATGAATGTAGAATAATTTGCGCAATTCGTTGTTTGTTTGGAAAGTGAAAGGCAGTATGCATGGAGTTATATTAGGTAATTAAGGCCCTTACGTAATATAATAGGATGTGGTTTGGGATTAATTTAGTGATGGGTTACATTGTCAAATAAGGGTGTGGATTTACCTCAATTATAGGGGCGACTATAGTCTGAGGGTTGGTAATCAAATATCTCAGTAACAATGGCGCGCATAACCACAACTCAAAGACAAATAGCGGCTATGAAGAGGTACGGGTGGAAAACAGATAAATGTCTGGAATTCGGAGTACGGTTGTTAATACATTCGGATTTACTAATTCCTCTGTAAGTATTCGCGCGGGCTGTCTGCATTTGAACATCTTTGGGACGGTGTGACTGCATCTATCATATTCATTTAAGCATCACACACACATACATACACACACGCACATAAGGTGTAACATCGACAATCATGGACATGTAGGCAACAGGTACAGAATAGTGACAGTGTCATGCTGTTCAACTACAAAATGGCGGCTGTGTGTCCGTGGCCCCGTCCTGTGCATGACCAGTAGCATCAGTAGCAGCAGCAGCATCCATCTCTCTTTCTCTCTCAATCTACAATGTTGCTCTTTATATATATAAACTAAACATGGATCTTACTGTATGTATGTATGTATGTATATTGAATACATACAGGAATTATATATGTACAACGCGCAGTTTGTCAGCCATCACAAGCGCGTTCCAAACGATACAGTGAACACTAAATACTCTTTGCTAAACGCTAAACGTGAACCATGTCGAACTGCTATGAAATACGTGCCTTACTTCATGTTATTGTTAGTCGGGCGAACAATACGATTACATAACTGAACATAGTAACAACACAAAGTTTGCTTATGTCAATATTCTGTAGAGTTTAGTATTTAATATTAGTTTGGTTAATTGTGAATTTGTTGTTCTGCAATCTAAACTACAATGATCAATATTGTGCAATTGTTTTGTCTATGCTTGTCTAAAGCTTGGTGGTGTATAATTGTGCCATTAGTCCTACAATGTAACAGAAACATAAAATATTGCAGAACAGCGCTGTTTGTATATGATATGTGTATGAAATGAACTAAACTTAGTGCATGTTTTGGATACGTGTATGAAGTTAGGCGCACACATATTTCATGTCAGTTCCTTTCGTTCAGCAATAGTGTAACACAGGTTACAGACCAATGGCACTTGTGTTGCCTTCCTGAGTCAGCAGAGCCACAGCACTCGACGAGGTCCGCATGCTTGTACCTAATAAAACAACATTGGATTGTGGCCTGTTCACACAACATCATATCATCATCACCAGCAATAAAACACAAACATTAAAAACAACATCGATAGCAAAAATGGTAATCAAACAGAAACAGAACAAACGCAAGTAGGTTATAGAATATAAACCAAAATAAAAACCGTGAAATTATAGCAAACCATATATATATATATATATATATATATATATATATATATATATATATATATATATATATATATATATATATATATATATATATATATATATATATATATATATATATATATATATATATATATATATATATATATATATATATATATATATATATATATATATATATATATATATATATATATATATATATATATATATATATATATATATATATATATATATATATATATATATATATATATATATATATATATATATATATATATATATATTGCTCTGGGAGAATTTTGTCTATCATAAGTTGACAACAAACTGGATTAAGGTTGGTAATGTTGTAGCAGGACAAGTTTGAAGGAGACAGGTCCGTGGTTTGATTATTTCTTATTCAATAGCCACACACCACACACTTGTTATTTTGAATTCAGAAAGTTCGAAACTCGATACGCCACGTCAGGTCAGTTACGCAACTCATGCATTATTAAACTTACGATTTGTTGGTATTTTTAATATCTTCATTTAAAGGATCATTTAAGTTAGAATAAGACATGGACATTTTTTTGAATTATTTGTTTTTATTTATCACAGTTCGGGTGTCAAAAAGTATTTAACAGTTTTTTTTTACAGTTGTAACGCGGATTTTTAAATATGAACAACAATCTTCACAAAAATATATTTCATTAATAAGAAGATATAACAGTTTAATATTTATTTGAGCAACTATTTGATATTTTGAGCGTAGATATAGTTATATTATACATATGTTTTTATTAAATAATAATTAACCTAGTTGTTCAGAGTTGTTCTGAACATGTATCTTCTGTGAGGGAATTCCATATTATGTACCTAACTTTAAAACTTCTCAAACATTTGGCCAGTTACGACATTCACTAGCAACAATATTTTCACACTTCCAATCAGTTAGGCCGATAATTATTCTCTTGGATTTAGTTTATAGTTTGAGCAATAAATAAATTGAGGGTGATATTGAAAAAGGAACACAATCTCGATTCATTTTGTGAAATACGAACATAATGACGGGTGGTTTTGTCCAATAGTTCTAGTTTCATGTACAAAAGAACTTAATCTCAGTACGTAACTTTTTCAGAGGCCGAACACATGCAATATACAACGGTGTCGTCATCTGATAGTGAAAAATAACAAGTAGGTACGCACCACTGATAGTAGCGGTTGTGCTACTCAACAACAGATGGAAAGGTGCTGTACTAGTATATAGTGAATATTTAGGGGAGACGAATAACAGGCCCGTCCACTGACGCTTCCCCACCGCACTGAGCGCATATGTGGGGGGATTCGATAAAAAATGTAAATCCACGATCTATTTTTTACAAATCGCTGGCACCAAAAAATTGGTCAATTTATTTCTTTGCTTTGACAGCGGCTGGTTTCTTGTTGTTGGCAAGTTGCTTGCTTTTATGGTGTGAGGGAGCCGGCGATGGCGGGGCGGCCGTGGGGGGCAAGTCGGCGGTACCATTGCCGTTTCCGTTCTCTTGTGACATTGTCAGACATAGGGGCTGGCCGAATGGCCGTGTCCCCTGCCCGGATGTCGAACCACGTTCTGCAAGTACAAAGGTTGGTTTGGGTAGGGTTAGGCAGGCAGGCAAGTTAGCTGGCTCGTGTACCTATCTCATGCATATATGCACAAACAAGGACACCACGTGCCTCAGCCCCCTTGTTCTCTTGTGTACATACGCATCAGTAAGCACCGAAACAGACGTGTCAGACGCGAGTATTTCCTGCAACATTACCATCTCTTCACTGGTTTCCCGTCTCTTTGTTCTTCCGTGACGTTTTTAAACTGATTTCTCCCTTGCGAGAGTTTTGCCAATATCATTTCCAATTCAGTTTTATGAATGATTTTATCATCGTATTTGTATTTATAATTTTCCGCCATTGCGATTTAGTATTCGGCTTAATTCGCGTACGGTTTTTTTATAATTTTATCCATTAATATTTTACAAGAGAAATGTGTGATTCCGTGTCGAAAACATTCGTGTGAAGTAAAAAGAAGGATAAAATATCAGCTACAATAGTAAAAGGACAAGGCGGATGATTGAACGTAATAGTAAAATGTAAACAGAGAGAAAGAAAAACTAGTAGAGACGTAAATGAAAACTGGCGAATAGGAATAGTAAAAGTTGCACGAAACAAAATCATGAGATTGTGGACACAAGAAACTCTTGATAAACGAAATGAAACAGAAAGCAATAGAGAATGATACAACAAAGAGATCTGACATAGTACACAGAATGTAAATGAACACATTGGCGACAACGGTGAATGAATGAAAGATTTTAAGATTCGCATCGGGGTTGTTGGCCCCGATTCCATTAGATCTACACGTGTCGCCACCAATGTGCCCTTGTAAAGCCAAGCATTGTGAACAGTGATCATTCATGTGGAGGCACGCAGCGAGACGACAACTAAGAGGCAGACGTGGTGGTGGTTTCGACGTAATCACTTTACAGAATTACCCATTTTCATGGAGCAGCTTTTTCTTACAACTGAAAAGTGCCACAAATGGAAAATCTGGAGCACTTTGTGCTAAGTATGCCATGCACTACAATTTTTTTTTTCATGACTCCGCTGTCATAAATTTTAATAACAAAAAAAAGAATTACAATCTTGGTATTGTTTTTTCGCCAGACCATCTTTTGATTAAAGAAAACTTAGTTCAATGAGATTTAAGTATATAGTGGCAATAATTGTGAAAGATTTGCTGCTACACAAATGGTGGGTAATCATAATGACAATGAGATCGGTTAGTACAGATGAGAGACATAGAGAGAGAGAGAGAGACTCGTGTGGTATCTATAATATGTGTAATGATGGTGCAAGTTAGTATTAGTTACAATATGTATGCTTGTGTGTGTATATATGTACTGTCTCGGTACAATATGAGATTATAACATAGAATGCTAAGCAATCAACATAGAACAGTGAACACTCATTGCTGACATCACACGTATTTTTGTCACCAGCTTTGCGATTGGGTGTAGTGATTGGACGGGAACGTGTCACGAGCAGGAATAATCGCAACGGTCTAACGTCCATTAAAGAGCAAACTTAAAAGAAAATATTCTTTCAGAATAATTCTAGTATAATTGTGAATGGATGCTTCTACGATAATATGCAAGTGCTGTGCAAGAAAAGAAGGAATGGTGCTTGAATGCAGTGAATTAACATCCTGCGACGTTATAACTTGCCGCTATGATAAAACTGCTTATTTAACACACGAATGAACCTAATTATAACAGCGAAATGGATGGACTTCGAGACGATCGTGCGCTAATTCCATTTCATGGCACGTAACCGTTTAAAACTACGTATATGAACAAAATACCAAATATTGAATTGTTTCATTATAAAGTGTGACGAAATGGAAGCTGGTCTTTTCACATTACACGTTCGTACGTACGGACAATGAGCAGGAATTCTCAAATTGCACAACAACAACAAAAATATTCCATGCGATTGGAATGAATACTATATTTTCCGGACAATTCTAGAACTGTTTCGATGTAGCACACAAAACGGTAGACTGGTAACGTTTTTGTTATGTTCTAACAAGGCTTTTTCCCCGATAGTTTTTCAAACTATTGTTCGTGTAGGAATCAATTGACCGGTCTGTCTCGATGAGCGACAGAGTATTGTCTGTATTTTTCAGTCGATGTAATGTATCCGATACAAGTGCCAACCGGGAGAACTCCGGAACGTATCTACCCGGTTAGCGGAAACATGGAAATTGAGGTCTACAGATAGTGGGGTAAAATGAAATTATCGATTTGGTTTCCGTTTGTTCAGAGTGAAACTGATTATAAATGTATACCTATGTATGTGTGGGTTTTGATAATTGCTAACATGTTCAACGCAAACGCTCGATGTCGCCTCGGTTACCATTTTCGTTTAAAGCGTCATAATTTCTTTCGACCCAATTAAAAGTAGCCACGTCAATTTGAGAATCCCTGTCATCGGTGCTAAATGTGAATGTGTATGTTGAGTTTGTCGGAACGATGGTTTTGATGTGTAGCGAGACGGACTGAATGTGCTCGTAAGTTCTGAATTCAATTAGCAACACGTTTCTGCATGGAAATATTCCAAAATATAATTTAAATACAGTTAGAATAAATGTCACAGGTGACACCTACGTTCACATGATGTCACGTGTTTCCACTGTGGACATTTTTTAACAAATTGGTGGGAATTTTCCAGAACATACGGTACATTCAGTTCATGTCGCTTGATATGAGTTGTGTACAATGCTTGTATGAGTCTGTTCCATTAGGTTGTTATAGTTGCTTAATCTAAAAGTTTAATAGGACAATTCTCCAAGGGGACTTTATCAAACACCGGTGTTTAAAAACAAGTATTACTTGGAAGCACCAAGTAATATATTAATCGAATTTGGCTTCCAATGGAACACGACCCAATCCAAAGCTAGTGTCGTCTGTCTATCTGCTATGGTTTGGTAAATGAATATGTATGTGGGGTAAATATGCGTGTGTTTGTGGCTATTGTAATTCGTACTTTCTGGCAAGGAGATGGACCGGTTGTGCGGTGATCCGTGCCTTGAGCGGGATCCGAACCCTGTAAGACTTTTCATTCCCGCGAACAGCTTCCGTCTCATGGACCCGTCCGAGGTGGCCGGTCCCACTACAGCTCGTCGCTCTAGTATATACCACATATACATCATCAGTTCCGGGCAGTAATACTGTAGGTGAGAGGCGAGCAATCTCTCACACACATACACACAGACACGCATGGGAGAATGAGTGTGTATGTGTGTGTACTAGAGAAATAGATAGAGTGTAACTAATTCTAACGAAGACTGACACACTTCTATCTGTTGACCTGTATCTGTCGAAATGTAAGTTATATATTGCCATCTCGATCAGGATACAAACTTACTGGGAAACTTTACTAACAAAAATAGAGGAATGTATTGTCATCTAACTTTGCCAAAGTATTCCAAACTCTCGAAAAATCTAGTGAATGTTGTATTGTCCGTCATAATGATTTGGTGTTTAGGTAAGCTTTCTAGAATACGGAAATCTAACTACTGAAAAAATGTTATGACATTCTAAAAAGAAAAAGTCATTTTGTTAAAACTCGTAAGAAGTATATAGTAGCTAAATCTTAAATTACTGGAAATAAAACCTTGTGAAAATGTTTTCAATAAAATTAATATGATTTACTATTTGTTACAGGTATTACTCTGCAATTTCACAAGGTTTACTCAAGAGATTGTTAATGGTAAGTAGTAAAAATGGTATTAATTATCTGAATTGAATGAAAATTAGTTATGCCAAAAGGAATTCTTAACGAAATATAATAAAGTGTTAATATAAACACATCCACTACAAAAGACGTAAGACCAGAAGATACATGTTACCACGCGTCGTTTCAAATTATCTCTGCAAGCAATTTACTTGTCAAAATCTTCAATCAATATAAATATGTTCAAGCATTTTCTACTCGCATGAAACGTGGACTTTAATATTCCATAGTATATATTTGATAATAGCTTAGACGGTGATTCAATTTATACTGTATCCACTATGGAAATCAAAATTTTATTAAAACCTGGCGCTGAAATCGAAACATAATCTTTGCATGATATACGAGATGAAACGCAAATTGTCAGTAATGAAATATAGAGGCACAGACAAGCCGTACACTATGGAGGTCCAAAGGGAAAAAAAAGATAATGTACAACGTGCCCGGAACGAAAGCGGAATTTTTAATCCGTAACCCCTAAGTGAAATGAAACGGTTACTGAATTGACAAATACCAATGGCTTGTGTGAAAATGTGGAAACGAATATGTTTTAAACAAAGCTGAATTATTGGATCAAAAGCTACGATTTTTACAGTATCATTTTCTTATAAAATGGGAAGATGATTGGTTTGAACACATTCAAGATGAATTTATACTAGGTTTCAGTGAAACCTTTAAGAAATGTACAATCTATTATTCTCGTGAATGAATGCAGTATGTAACCGTGAAGATTTATTGCGAACAAGCATTTGAGGTAATGTAGTATGTAAAATGTATCTTCCAGAGTTGAATTCACTTGGTATATTAGCAATCTAATATACGTGCAGAAAGATTAATGAGTATAAATGGTTTGTGCTATTATAATAGTGCTTAATTATACTAAAAGCTACTGATAAAATTGCTAGTAAAAATGGTGATAGATATTACGTGCTATTTGCTGTAAAAGAATTCATGTTCAGACTGAGAAAAATAATGTGCTAGAAATTTTATCCCCAGAAAAAAAAAAAAATGTGTAGCCGCATATTTAATAGTTATTTGTTTATTAAACGGTCCGTTTATTATTTCGTTATGTTGCGTGATTATCACCGTTTCGTGTGTCTTAAAAATATAGTTTAACTTCATTTACCGAACGATCACGACCATTTTTCGCTTTATAGTTTTATTTTTACTGGTTGGGTTTTTATGGGAGCTTTTTAGTATCGTGAGATTTTTCATAATACGTAACCGTTGATGTTTCATTTTATTTAATTTTATAATCGCATTTAATAATTCATATTTACGGATTAGGAAACATATTCTGCTGGATAGGATGAAAATTTGTTAAAAAAATCAAATAAAAGTAATAATAAATATAAAAATAATAATATGTATGTTAAAAAGGATATTCGGTTTTAACTTTGAATGTTAATCATTCATCATTTATTGAATGCCGTTTGTAAAGGCAACGTTTACTTTGATCCAAATCAAAGCAGATTTTGTAAAGAGAGAAAAACGAATGGCGTGTTGTACAAAGCTTATATATGTGCGATATTTTTAAAGGATCAAAAACAATTGTTACCTTCACAAACTCTCCTTTGAAACACCTGGTGTGTTAGTTTGAATAATGAATACTCGATGTCGTTAATCATTGCATGAGTGATGAGGTTTCGTTTGTAAGATGGCGTCAAAGGGAGGTGGAGCTTGATGGGAATATAATAGAACCTGCGGTAGGTTGAAAGCTTCGCCGTGGGTGAATTGAATGAGGTGGGGGCTTGAGAGATTGAATGAATATTATAATAATGATTTCACCGAGTTATCCTCTTTACCATACATATAGTTTAACCAACTACTACTGCAAAGAAGAAATAGAAAAAAAGACACAACCGCAAGTGATAGAAGAATATATTAAAGAACATGGACAGAGGTTGCGGAACGATTGAACTGAAGTGATCCAGGTCCATTACGGATCTTGACTGGGCACACACACCTGAGCTGGTGGAATGTGGCACCGGATTGCTAACGGTCAGATTGGAGCCGGGCGGGCGACTTGGTTGGCCGCGTCTGTTTAGGCTCTGACCTGAGCTACCGGAGCTGCCAGGCGCGGAGCCCGACCCGCTGCGGTCGTTCACCAGAATACCCACGGGTGGACGATCTTCCATCCCGAGCACCGATCGCCCACTAGCACTGCCGCCGCTCGCGTCCGAGCTAGTACGCACTTTTGTGTTAGATATCTCGCCAGCCTGCTTTAGCACCTGATAGATCAGATCCACTTCCGGGCTTTCTGTCGATACGTCAGCCGCGCAAACAAACAGAGAGTGGGACTTGAGAAACATCGTGATTGTCTCACCAGAATTACAAATAGGGTATAAGGGGTTTAGTTATAACTATGACAAAATTTGTCATATATTTATTCGAGTAATGGATCTCAAGCTATCTATATTTTGTTTCAAAAAATGAAAGGAAATAGAGAGTGAATTCATTGAACAACATAATACTTTTATATCAAAGTGATCTAGGTAAGAATGTCATGTATAGAGTTTCTAGCGAGATAGGACGGTGCTTCGACAAGTACAATACATCGACGACTAGCACTCCAGGGCACAATTATTATCGTAGTCAATCTCTAAAAGAAATATGATGAGTTAAAAATAGAAGAAGAAAAAAAAACTACCCGGTAAGCACCAGATACAAGTGCATGCTGAGATTCGTTTACCCATATACTACTTCAATACGTCGAATCATTCGATATTTTCATCATCTTCTTCTGAGATTTGCAATTCTAGTGCAACGAAAATTGTAGGTTTCGTTTTCTAGGCAAATTCTGGTTTTAAAAATTGTCCGTGGAAAGGACAACGATAAAATGTGTGCCGGACATGGGAACTATTTTAACTAGCTATTAATTTTTTATTGTTCCACGCTGCACCTCGAGTAAAGTATGGGGGATTTATTTACAGTGTACCGACTGTCAGTTACAAGCATACAAAGGATTGGTGACAATAACGGAATAACAATTATTCCGAAAACCGGTCTTTGTTTTGACAAGTAATTAATTATTTTTCTTTTCTGTACGTGGGAGTGTTTGTTTTGGATATACTCGTATATATGATGACATTTATTTTAGAATTCAAATCATTTTCTAGTAAAATTAAACGAGCAATACGCTAGAATTTCTCTATGTGAGAGAAACAGTAAATTAAAATGGAGTTTACATGAATTTCTGAAAAGTAAATACATGTTCATAAAAAAAAAAAACAGATAGCACCAAAAATTGGAATGTCAATCCTTTGAAAGAATTAGTCTCAATTGTCAAAGTTGGTGTTACATAGGTCTGATGTAGGAATACAGGAAAGGAATACCTTATTCAATGTTTTTGACAATGCAATGCTGGTAACATTACAATAACAAAAAAATCCGAATCACGGTGAAAAAGAAAAATCTGTCAAATATTCTATGTGGATATTCTGTTCGTTAATTTCGCATTGTGAAAGATGATGATTCAAAGCATGATGGTCGATTAGGTTCGATTTGTAAATAAATGTATCAAAAGCGGAGTAGTACTGTTATACGATAGACTAAGTAATATAATTATTGTTAATTGTTCACTCGGTATTAACTCGCAACTTATATAAACTGATCTACCTATGTCCGGTGTCAGAAGGCGGTTAGAACCTCTGAATGACAATTGACGATTCATCGTTGGCATCCCAAAATATATATCTTCCGGACCTAATATCATAATATTTCAGAGCATTATGTCACTGACTACACAATTAATGGTCATTCGCTTGTTAACATATTGTATGCTGAGGGGGCAACCATTTGAGGGAGATACGGGGGATCGCGTATGCCATTCTACGTATACATTGGGATTGTTCATTTGTATTAGAAAGTATCATCTTGTATTTAATGAAACAATGTTCACAATCCTAATGTAAACGAAATACTGAAAGGGAACAACCATCACGATATTGGTACAGGTCCGAGCAAGACAAGACAAGTACGTACGACAGTAGTAAATGGAATGCATTGACTTACTTTCTTCCTCGACGGTCGTCTCTGGTACCTTCGTCTCTATCTCGGAGGTGGACTTCTGGCGACGGAGCAGTCGGGATTTTGACTGACACTTGCCCACCTTATCCTGACAGTCCAAGTGCACGTTCAACTTACATACGCGACACTTCAGACCTTGTCTAGTGTGACCTACAAACCATTTAGAACAATCTTGCACAATGTCCTGCAAACAATCTGCTCATTGCAGGGGAAGAAATTGTTGATATTAACAATCTTTATAAAAATGCTCAAAGAATTGTTTGCCTATTTTTGCTAAATTAAATGTTAATTACAATTGAAATTAAAGCAATATTTAATGCGAAATGAACAGCAAATTATACAGACCGTCTTTTTCTTTACTTGCTTGGATAAATAAGAAGAATGCGTTGATTCGTAAAATTGGCTATTGGCTTTTCAATAAATTCCAATTAATTTTTTTACAATTTCACTAATTGCTTATACATTCACGTGTAAAGTTTTAAACTGTAACCGCTAATTAAAGTAGAATTAAAAGTTGTAAGGCCTACGGCTTCTTCTTATCTCTGTTGATCCATAAAATTTCCAGTGTAATTTAAAAGCTGATGAGAATACATAATGCTAGCAGCCTCCCAAGGTAATTTTCAATCGAGGCTTATTATAATAACAAAATATGGATGTATGGTTCAGTAATCTTTTCGACAAGTAATTGTACATGAATCCAGCGAGTTGCAACAGGTAGCTAATTTACGAATTAGATGAGAATCATTGCACTTGAACATAAGACTGTGAATGTACGGTAATTAGAGTATGAATTATGGGTGTAATAAGCGTATGACAGCGTCACGCTCCAATGAACATTATCCTGGCAAATCAGTGTTAATGGCGCGTTTACATTAGTCCACACTAGACATATTCAAGGAAGCAACCTTGAAACTTTCATATCTCTACACGGCGTATGTACGTACGAGTATACATATATGTGTTGTACTAACCTCGTAATACCTGCGAACATACGTCACATGGGGTAATCTTCTTGTACGTATATTCCTGAAAGTTGTGGGCATCAGAGTCGCCCCTGACAACGTCACGTCCGCCCGCTGCACCGTTCTTCCTGTCAACCCATTAATCATTATTAGTTTCGGTTCACACTTGATTCGCCCGCCCGCTAGCCAGTCCGCCGTCCATTCACCAAACCAATAAAGGAAACGAGGATTTATTGGAAAACTTGTGCCTTCCTGGCTTAACTAGCACTGTAACTAGGGCCAGCGGGGGTGGGTGTTAAATTTGACAGTCGCAGGACTAAAATACCGATGAGGTTGTTGTCTAATATCAGGAGAATTATTATTCTGTCTGCGCAAATGTGAGTATATGATCCAGATTTATATATATTCAGAATGTTTATACATTTATTGGTACACGAATTATAGTCACTTGAATTTCACAACTCCAAGACTGAACGTTTGAAATGTACAATTTTTATATTGTCATTTATTGGTCAGGTTGCAAATTTCATAAAGGTTGATTTACAACAGCACACTGACAAGTTTACCGGCATAAACATTGACACTGATGTGAAATGAGTTACGCTTTGCTACAGCATATTGGATATGTGTATCCCGTAAAATGGTTAGTAATGCCATATGACTGTTGTTGATCACACACAAGCACACACATACACACGCATGTACACAGTATAACATATACATATATAGAAAGATAGATAGAGGACGAAAAGACACAGAAAACAGATGCAAGAGAGAAAGAGATAAACAAGTGCAGCATTAATTCAGAACAGATAAGTACCTGGTGTGTGTGTGAGACAGTTCCATCATGAGATTGGATAGATACAGAGGGATGATATAGTAATAGATTAGATGGCTGATTGGAAGTGTGCGTCTCTGGTATTCACAGCTTACTAATACTGTTTTAATCATTTTCCAGAAACGAAACTAAACCTAGCTCATGTCAGTATTATATCAATATTTCAACTGGTTTATATTTATATACAAATGTATTCACCACACGATATCTTGCATGTTTCAAAAATCCGGTATTATTTCTGTGTATTTTTGTACAACATTAGAGAAATTTCAATTGCTTATAGCATATGATGCAGTTTTATTTTAAAACTCTGTAAATACCAGAGACAACTGTTATGACTGTCCTGCTCAGAGCTATACGTATATACATATTTTTTTTCAAATGTAAATAAAATTGTGTGTTGGAAAAAATTTCTCTTCTAATATTTACCTTGGTGAAGTTTGTTGACATATGAATATGTATGTATGTATTTTGATTAATTTTATATTGATCGACAGATACTTTTTCATTTGCCAGAAACTCGTCTGACAATACGCGACATTTTGTGTGTGGTGAAGTTATTGATTTTATTTGTTTATAGACAGATAACATATTGGAGAATTGTGTTGTCATTGTGTTTACTCATCGTGATCATACAGGCGTTGTGTTTACTCGACAAAAATTTTATTTGATATGTTTCTGACATTTTACCAGCACAGGGAAAAATAAGAATGTTTTTGAAATGGATCGCAAAGATGGCAGAGGAAAGAACCAGAGAGACGGTAGGGTAGAAACAGGAAATATTTTTTTCCGATAAATACAGAATCCGTGAACTTTTAACGTATAGCTGTGAAGAGAACGTTGTGCGATACTTGAGAAGGAATGGAGGACGATAATAATAAGAGAATATAAATGAAAAGAGATTTACGAAATGATGATAGTACAACGGGTACTTGGGAGCAATTAACAAGTGAAATTTCGGAAACGTTGGAGTGATAATGTAGGTATTATGAACAAATGCATCAGTTTGATTAATTAATTGCTCGCAAGTAAGTATATTTCAGTTGATGATGTAGGTGTTCGGATGGCTGGTTAGGGAATGGGGGGGGGGTATGATTTACAAAGGGTATAAGCGATGGTAACCTGTGTTTACCTCATTGCAATCATCGTTGAAACCGCATGGTACATTTGGTTCTTTCTGAATTTGAAAACAAAACAATCATAAACAACATTTGGTTAATTGGAACAAGTTGTAACTATAAAAAACGAACGACCTAAAATAACTGTTGTTACTTTTTATATACGCCAATTCTACAAAGGCAAGACACAAATCCAAAATTTTCAAATTATTACGGTGTTATTAAAAGTACTACGTAAAATATTTGCTTGTTGTATTGCTTACATCTTTTAAATTTACTTTGAACTTGTGATATTTACATAGAATTATTTAATAGATATACTGGGTGTCCCAAGAAATCTAGGACAGGGAATTAACATGTAAATATTGAATTATTGTGATTACTTCTGAACAATACATTTTAAAGCAAAAGTGTAATGTTATGTCAGTGCCCAAATATTTTTGTATGTCGCGTAAATCAAGTTTGAAATATTGCATTTTGATGACAGATCTGTAGGTCATGGAACAAAAAATTCCATGTTTTTTGTTAGCTAAAACAACAAATAATCATGACCTCCTGTCATTAAAATGTGTTATTTCAAAATTGATTTGCTCGTTACAGCAACATATCTGAGCATTGAATATGGTATCATATTATGCAGTTTTTAATTCTGAACAACTTTTTTATTCATACTTTTGCTCTAAAATGTTTTGTTCAGAAATAATCACAATATGTGTATATTTACAAGTTAATTCCCCATGTCCTAGATTTCTTGGGGCACCAGTTATAAACATAGATATATTTAAAAGATCTAAACAACACAATGTTTTTAATAAATTTACAAAAAAACAATTTGAAATTGTCCAAGATGCAAGTAATAACTAACTGATTGTGTGTGAACTTGTATAGCCGTAATGATTGTGTGACTTACTTGTCGGCTTCTTTCGGTGATGAGTTACCGGATGTTGGTGGTGTTTTCAGGCTTTTAAATGCCTTCAGCCACTTGGATTTCATACTTCCGGTCGACGCGGACGACATCTTACGTTCGCGGCCCGAGTCACTGCCCGATTCGAGTTTATTTGAAAATAGTTCTTTCTGTAAACAACACAAGAACAAACAATAAATAAATATATTTTCAAATAGACATCCTTTCTGAATAATTCGTATGAGTGATAGTGAAAGATTTTCAGAATCGTTGAATTTTAGCCTGAAAATATATGAATATTAGTTCTGATAATATTTATTACTCATCATTGATATACGACCTGCCAATAATGCTGTCAAATTTATACCGCGAGCTAGATTTACATATCTCACGATAAGATTAGCGGACAAATTATATATATATTGTTCGTCATACCTAGCCTGTACGTATTGAATTATTTTTTTATAAAAACTTTCGCCCCGTAATAAGGGGTTAACAGTCTTTCACACAAATGACCCGTTTGCATGTTCAGACTTCATAAACAATTCACAAATCAATCTTGGCTTTCAGTTTTGTTTGTATCAAACAGAATTCCCAGTATTCAATATGTATATAACAGATCATTTATAATATCCACCATGTATGTGTGGGTGTATGTATATATGTTGGTAAATTATTGGCGCGCAACGATTAACATGTCTAGCAACAAATACATGAATATGTGAATTTGATGCCAGTTTCTTATAATTAAAACTCGGTCAATAATTGATTAACATATTTGTTAAAACTTTATTAAGTAATAGGAAAACACAGCGTGTGTATCTAACATATGCCAAGCACATTTTCTTACCAGATGCGATCGAAGTGTCACCCAGCCCATGTTGACGGTTTCAAGAAGCACTACGCGTTTTGTTTTAACAAACTGTCAGTTTAACTATGAGTTGCACAACTTTCACAAACTACTCGAAACGGGAAATGTTATGATAAAGACAATTGCACTTTGTTTTGATAGAACACAAACAGTTGCTAGCGACACTGAAATAGTCGGACTAGAATCACAGATCGGAGACGAACTAATAAACGCAATACGAACAAATGAAAGTGTAATCGTCGACGTTTTGGTTGCTATTAAAATTAGATGATAACAAAGCAGGTTAAGTATAACCTAGGGCAGGTCAACGTCGACGTTGTATTGACGTCGCGACGTGCGACCTGCGCACGCGTCTCCGAACCTGGCCGATCGTTGACGAAGGGACCTCTCGCGCGAGCTTTGCCTGGATAATGGCAATGTGACGGCACAAATTGATAAATTAAAAATTCACGTTTGCGAATTTCTATTTTCGTTTGTGATTATGTAACGGTAGGTACCGAGATAATTTCGAAGCTGGGAAATTAAAATTTGAATTCGTTTTCCTCCCTGAGATGTATATTTAATATTTCATATTTACGCGGCGCGACGATGGGATTATTATTGTGAAATAAATAATGTTTTGTTGGTATAACTCAATTTTCTATATGGAAATGTGTGAATTGAATGGAAATTAAACTTGTAATAACCAATTGTTTCATTACCGATAAAACAAAAGATTATCGGAATCAGTTTAGGTCGCTAGAGAGTTGATTGAAAGTAATATTGGTAAAAGCATTGGGACTGTCCTTAGTTTTATCTGTGCAGAGAATTTCTGACGAAGTTGGAAACCGTGGTTGAAATATTGAGTTCGATTCCCTACAGATGAATTTCGCGCTGGAATAGTTCCACAATCGTCCACTAGATGTGTCAGCGTCAGTGTGTGTGTACTCTGAGCGATGAACGAATTCAATTCCTATCGGGATCACAATTCAATTTTTTCTTGTTTACTTTGAAACCAGTGCGCCCCTTCTTCGTTGTTTGATTATTGGCAAGTTTAACAGCAATGTTGATCTGCGGGTATCAGTGTAAATATAAGTTTCCAAAGTGTAATGTTATTTATATATTTGCCAGGAATTGTACACAGGTCCTTCCTAAGGTATTTGGCGTCTGTGGGCTATTAACAAAACGCGCCTCTCTTCATAAGAAAAGGCTTAGTTTTTTTTTTTGCAAATATCCATTCGGATGACGTTTTGTTTTTATCTAGTAATAAGCAAAATTGCGCCCCAAAATGTCTGGCGTCCCGAGGCTATAGCCCATTTAGCCCTGTGGTTTAGACGGTCCTGATTATACATCACATTTGCGTCATAGTGTTTGGTTCTCGGTGATAGCCGAGTGAAAAATAACCTACAAAACAACGAAACTACTCGCATTAACATGTAAAAGCCGGCAGTGTAGTGAGTGTGTGTGGTGTGCGATGGTCGTGTACATTATCCGTGTTTGCCACGTCCGAAACGAGCGCGTGTGTGAGCCGCTCGAGGCGTTCGTGCTCTCTATACTAGGAAGCTATTACTATGCGCATTTTTAAATGTTCATCTGCACTCCTATACGTCCGTTGCAGCGTCGTAGGTTGTTAACGGCGACGCCTGGCCCGACGCCTCTTCAACACCGTTAAGGAGAGTGCACGCGCGTACACTTGCAGTGTAAGAACAGCGACGAGAAACTTGACGTGCATTGTTCCAGTGGATCGCTACGTTGTAATGAACCATTGGAAAACTACGTAAAGTCCCTGGTTGTTGCTTCACGTAGAACAGTGTGCTTAAAGAGATCTTCAATTGTGGTTTATTTTTCTTTTACAATGAGATTAAAAGTAGTAGACTGTATATCAACTATGATACAAGTTCTTGTATCCACAAGCATCAGTAAAACCACAGTTTCATTGCAAGTTGCACAACACCGCGTTTCTTCTTATTTATACAAAACGAACATGTCTGCTCTGGCTTGTGTCGTGCAATTATTCTGTCATTGTGCTATGTTTCGTTGCCTATTTCATTGGAGCAAGCGGAAGTCATCAAATGCACCGCAGACAGGCAGTCAGAGCAAGCAATACAACAGCAAGAATGAATGGAATTTCACTGATACCGCAGCAATGTCTGGTATTCCACAAACTCGTACCTGGTCGAGAAACAGACAATTCGCCAATTTACATTTACCGTTATCACCACCAACACCAGCATCGGTAGTTCGTACTTTGGCAATTTTCAATTAATCTACTTGCCCGATTTATATATTCAATTTGAAAGTACAATATTCCAAAGGCAGCGCGGGAAGCGAGGTAACGAAATTAATATTCATTCCGTCGTTTTTGTGATTATCACCGCAGCCATTCTCGTACGTAATGTTTGCGTTGTTAATTTTATGGGCCACTAGAATTGTGCTGACACACAAAGACGTGCTGCAATGACGTCACGTAATGCTGGAGGGAATTATTGTCTAGCACCGTGTAAAAGTAAAAGATTTATTTGAGATTATAAAGCTCTAGGTTTATGTCTTTCACATAAAAGCCGATCTTCGCCCAAAAGATTAGTCTCTTTCATCTTTGTCATCGATTAATATATTTCTTCAAAGAGCTATTAGCTATTTCCGAGAGATACACTGAAGTAAGACGAATATCTAACTACGGAGTAATTTAATTAATTCTAATTATATTAAGGGTTCATCCATGAAGATCCAAGAGATACGGATGATTTAAAATTAAAATACTGAACTTTTATAGCAATTTTATTCTTACAACAAGCCCGAAATATCGCTGGTTCGAAATCTCTCTGGTACGGTGTTTCGCTGGTTCGATGCCTCGCTGGAACAATGTATCAGTAGTTAGAATGAATCTCCCACCACTTGTGCTCCAGAAAATTGTCTCGTTGGACCAAATCATTTTTACTCTACTTAAAAATACACTCCAACTTCTCCCGCCTGCCTACCATACCCTATTCTATATTACCGGCCATACCTTATCCATATTTATTGTCAATAAATGATAAAAATAGTGTTCGATTCCATAGTTAACATAACAACATATGATTCGGTCCAACGAAACAAATTTCTGGAGCAAAAGTGGTGGGGGGTCCATTCCAACAACTGATACATCGGTCCAGCGAGACATCACATCAGCGAGATTTCGTACCAGAGCGATTTCGAACCAGCGAGATTTCGAGCTAGCGAGATGCATCGAATGTCAGTATCAAGATTAGGATTTACAATCGAACAATATGATATCGTTCGAAAGGCTACATGGACATTGATATTATCTTGACGGATATAAAATTTTCACTGAGACGATATACGCGACAGAATATAATAGAGTATTGAAACGTAGACTGAACTGTCGACATTAATCAAGATTAACTGAGCCGTACCGGCTGTCGATAGAGTACAGTGTAAACATACAATCATCATGTGCCCGCATGTGAACGAAATACAGATATGATCTAACGTTTCTTCTTCTTTTGTAAAGCACACTGGATTGAACTCGGCATTTTTATCTATCTGTGTTTGGTTTTTATTCTTTTCGTATAAGAAATATTTTTTTCTTTCGGGGTTCTGCATCACCATTAAATCTCTGAAACGCAGTTTGACATTTCCAAATAAAATAACATCCACGTTCGTTCATATTATTGACGAAGAAATCTTCTAGTGTCAACATGTCAATGAATTTATAGAATGATTCACGCCTATCTATTTCCGCCAGTGTTTTTACTTGTCCTCAATTAGTTTAGAGCAGTTTACAGTGTATATCTGCTTGCTGGCTCGCAGCAATATAAAAGGAATACGCACACACACATATATTTATTTCGCACATAGCCAACTTCGAACTTTGCTACTATATAACAGGATCAGTGACCTTGAATATTGGCACAGGGCCAACAGGATATGTCGTGCGTTGTGGGTGGAAATCAAATGGAAGATATTTATTCACATCCGGGAAAACTATTTTCACGCAACGGAAAAAGGAAGTATATGAAAAGAATTGTGCGCACACTTTACTTGAATTACTGGAATGGTATATTTCGTTCTCTGGTCCTAAGTACTCTGACTCTGTAGGTGAATGTTAAGTTTTGGTGAATACCATTTGCTAGCATCTCCCCATAAGTGGAAGGGCAACAAACAGATTAGTACATCATTACCTATAATGTATTCGACATGCTACCGCCCATTACTGAAAACTCAAAACTGGCGCTGAAGATTGTCCGCGAAACGTGGTAGTTTATCAAAGTCATTTGACGGAATGAACTTGTAACGATGTAACTATCGTGAGGGATCTTTATGCTATCAACTTCCTTATTGTAACACGTGATTTTTCGTCATGGTCGGTGCGTCTTCTTTATGCTTTAGGCTTCATCATCATGAGCATATCATGTTTTATGAGGGTGCACAGAGATAGAGCAAGGAAAAAAGTTTTTCCTTAAATTTTATGGTCCATCCAGATACTGTATGTTTTGAAAAGAAACTGATTAATATGATGTGTAAAGATGATCTTCAAATGAAATATATATTTTAATATGAAGAAAATGTTCGATAAATAAAAAGCCTTCAAAAGGAAATATTGTTGTACAGGTATTCAATTCGTCAGAAAGGGGGATTAGATAAATCTAATGTGTAGCGGGGCACGCTTGAGTAGGTGCGCCACGTGGTTCAACGTTAATCCAACCAAGGTTCACGTACCAAGTGTGCTTTTCAAGAAACATCTTCATAATAAAGAACCCAACGAGAAACGACAGGTAACACGCTTACTTCAGAACTTAACCGGATCAAATTTGTCATAATAAATATCCTATTCACAAAAGGTTACTAGTTCACGGGCAATGCAATAGAATCTGAACATTGATCGTCAATGATTTGTTCTTAGAATCTACGCCCATAGAACTCATCTTCCAGTCTGATACACATCGTATATTCAATTTGCTGTTTCATTGAAATTCTCCAATTAAATAATTGCAACGTTTATGCATTTGCATAGACAGTCTTGCTGTTGTAACAAACAGCGCCATTTGCTACGCAACAAGACGGAGAAACTACGTTCTAGTTCACGAAACTGTAGAAGTTTATGAAATATGTTTATTTATGCAAAGATGCAAAAAGCTTCCGACTGCGAACATTTTCGTACAGACAGTTTGGTTGTCATGGTAATGGTATGAGGAAACAAGCGCACCTGAGACTGTTGCAGTATGAACAAGGTAGACGATACGATGCTCTTTTATTATTATTTTACCTGCGTTTCGCCAATCATCTCTTTGGATACACGCTGTTTTGTTATTTTTTTGTACCGTACCAAAGCATGCTGGGATGGGATATCGTCTGTTTATAAAAATCGTCAAGTTTTGTGGTCGAATATATGGATATGGAAATGAAATTCAGAATACTGACGGAAGCAAATGGCAGTGATGATTTGAAACAACAGGAATATTCTACAAATATATAATACACCCAACCCTCGTCATACGGTTGCTCTTTATACGGCATTTCGCTATAACGGCATTTTTTAATTATGCTACTTTCTCGATTTCCGGCCCACAATGTTTCGTTATACAGCAAAAAATGCTTGATTGGTTAAAAAATGCTGGATTCATTATACGGCTTTTTGCTTTTTGCTTTACTACCAACTTTTCTGGAACGTACGAGTAATGATCAAAAAGTGCAATTTCTTAAATTCCTGCGTTACATTAAATTTGTCGGATTGATAAAAAAAAAATTGTTGACATGTTGGTTAACTTGTCTTTGACGGTTGTTTCAATTTGCAGCCATATAGGATGTGTATTTCAGATTTTACAGTCAATTAAACAGGTTTTCACAATGTTTTAGGCATAAAGTGAGTAGCAGTAAAACACCAGCTCACTCTTCATTGTTTGTTCGGGCTTTTCTGTCAAAAATAGCACTGTAATGATACCGCAACCACTCTAATTCACTAGATTTGGTCCCATGTGACTGTTCCTTCTTCCCAAGGATAAAAGCAATAAAGAAAAAAAAATTACTCCCATTGCGAATTAAACCAAAATCGCCGGGGGCACTGAAAGTACTACTAAAATTTGCATTTCAAAAGTATTTTGAAGACTGGAATAAACGTTATATTATTATATTAGATGAGCACTTTTTTGAAGGAGACAATATAAAAATTCACGAATAAATAACTATTATTTTGGAAATTGAAGTTTTGCACGAACTTTTTGAAAATACCTCGTATCTAGGCTGTATAGCGAGGGTTGGATATAGTATCTTCGCACGTGATAGTTCATAGTTCAATATAAAATATATTTTATAGGAATATTCTAACTGAATGCATAGGAAGACACATTAGGCTGCCCATTTTGATTTATTTAGCCACGACGAATCCACACTTAAGTCAATTAATTTGAAAGCTTTAGCAACAAACCACTATAATATTGAAACGGATTGTGGGGTTCACACACTTTACATATAGACTAGCAGCATCTTATGAAATGTGATCCATTTTACATTTTATGGAAAATGCTAGTCTGGAAAATCAATGAACCGTCGCCAGACGAGACGCGAAATTTTATAAATTTTTATATTTTGTTTTCCGGTGTAAAAACTTTGGCAACGAAAATCTTCATGTGATTTGTGTACGGGAAACGATAAAAGTGGTGACTTGCATAAAGATTTTACGATTCTGAAATGTAGCTTTAAGTGAAATCACAATTATTTTCAGAGAATATGTAGACTGTATATCAGAAATATATTTCCTCGACTTTGGCATTGATAAAATGCCATTTCTCATAGCTTGGAAAACAAAATTTGATAAGTTGGTGTGTAAAACGGAGATGGTAAATATGATTTATTTTAATGGCGAATATTTCACAGGAAGATGAGACACGGCGTTGTCTACGTACAATGCTTGAATGTCTTAATCCTAGAATGAGGCGTAGACTGACCTGGTGGTTGATTGCGCTGAGATGAATTTGGGCGACACGAAGATCGAACCGCTTCATGCTAATGTCTTCCTGCAGTTCGTTCACCTTGTTGTACAAGTTGGACTCGAGGGAGCGCTGTTGTACTCGCACCAGTGTGTCCAGTGCATCCTGTACCTGCTTGATCTGTACCTCCAGATCCAATGCTTCCTTCTTCAGAGCATCATGACTGGGTTTCACTTGGACAGCGGCGAGACGATCCACCACAAGTTCGTTCTTCAGCGGAGGTGGGATATTTTCCTATATTAGCAAACATAACAGTAATTAGATGATGGTGTTGTTTTTAAGCTTAAACTATTCGACATCACTGCTTGTACTGGATTGGTTGATGAGCAGTTAGTTAATTAGTGGATACATTTTGTACGTATAGACTGATGTCAGTGTAGGGCCGATTTAACATGAACAGCACTGTATTAAACTGTAGGTAATCCGCTTATAGTAAGTATTGAGTGTGCAGATAACAAACTTTATAGTTAGCGCCCAAGTTCGATCTATGGGACGACGATGCTGTAATACGTGTTAACGTCTATTCACCTTAATCATATTATGAGGATCCTAGACATTGATCCCAAATACTCGAATGCATTGTATCTCGCTTTATGTATGCTATATTGACTAGAGCACTAAATTTTACTGTCAATTTAAATCAATGCAATATTACACCATATTAAAACTGGCAATTTACTGATCAGCATTAAATACACAGGCATTTGTTTATCTGTTGTTATTTTCCTTTGCGGAATGTGCATATTTAGCAGTGTATATTTACGTTTATAAAATGAACATTTATCATTTATTTTTGCAACCGTTCGAGCTTCTATTTATTTTGTTAAATCATATGAAAAACTGTACGTAGATTTATTATGAAATACTAAATAATAATAAACGCAAATATTTCCACTGCATTGTTTAATATTGGATTTAATTAAATATTTCTGTTTGCGTTTGTAATTATTAATTTATAATTTAAACACATCATTGTGCTTACATTCTGAAAATCTACCGTCTTGTCACCGTCTGCAGCTTCTGGATCGGGCATTGGTGGTTGGGGTGGTGTGAAGAGCCTTTTCATCACGGATCTATTGGTTGGTGGTGTTGGCAGCGAGCGTACAAAGTGTGTCAGGTCAGTAACACCGGATACAGCCTTGCATTGACACGATAGTCCTTCGTATCGCTTGTATTGTTCCATGGCCTGTGAAGCAGAGACAAGGTAAGTTATAAAATTGTATATTTAATAAATCGTATAGATCTGTGGACGAAAACGAATGACGCAAACTCTCATTTCTCTTGAAAACGATAAATAACAGTCTTTATCTAGCAGCTTAGAATATGATAAATGTACTGAATGAATTATGAAACCACTGTTGAATACATTCATACATACACATACAGAAAGCGAAACAGATTGTAATCACAAATAATTACGCATTACTGTTTGTTTGTTTTTATTGTTTATTATAATAATTACGGCCAAATCATTGGTGTAATTGGAATAAATCTTCATTTGATACATATTCACCATATTTTTCACGTGTTTTACTACATATATTTAACGCGAAAAGCAATTGAATTAAAGAGAAGATATGCATATTATTATGTGGTAAATTTAGTAGATCATTTCACTACTATAATGTTTACCTTCATAGTTCTTGTGCCGCTTTACATCTATCAAATTTTCATCAAACAAACATCAAATTTATGTTTCCGTCAGTGACCATAAACTAATGTGAAATACTTCAAATTTATTGGTCCTTGTTTTGAAATCACGAAACATTTAAAGCAATGTCTGTTTTTTCAAGGCCAGCATGGTTAAATTTAAATTATTTGAACTATTATTTGAAGTTTGACAGCTGTGAAACACACTTTTAGATGACATTTTTATAAAATGTTCTGTAGACATTGAGCGATAGGTGTAAAGTTTTGGTAATTAGAAATTTTCTACCAGATTAACAGGGTTAATTAGTTCGGAACATTGACGCCGTGACAAGTTTAGAAGATTTCGCTAATGTTAATTAAAGATATAAGCATTCAAAGTTTGGTGATACGCGTTACACGTTTGCTTGTAGAAGAGTAATTCTTCCAGGGGGTTTGCCGTAAACATTTGTTTTAATCCTGACCTTAAAATACTAATTAAAGTACCGTAGATTCCGCTTAATCGGGACACATTGGGCGTAAAACATTTTGTCCTAATTAAAAGGCTCTTCCAAATATGCGAAGTTCCACAGAAAATGAAAGAATAAGTGTTTTTCTTACACATGAATATGTAATACAGACTTATGTATCATAAAATAATATGTGTAATAGAATATGTATATATATTCTGGACAAAAAATTTAATTCTAATATAAAAAATAGCACACATATGCAACTGAATAAACTAAAATGAAATTCCCAATTCCGTAAGAATACATCAAGTGTAGTCTGTAAAACAAGATTTAGCAAACAGGTTTCAAGTGCCGTAATTCACTACATTTCATAAAGAACATATATTAAACTTTTTACAAATGTCCTTGTTATACAAATTTTCAATTGTATATATTTTTATCTGTATTTTTTTTTTGTCCCAATTAAACGGAATGGTATGAAAAATAAACAATGTTGTTATTCCTTTGATTTGATTTTTGTTCTTCAAGATTTGTCTTAAATCAGCGGCTGTCCCAGCTAACAGATGGCCCAATTAACCGGAATTGGCTGTATTAGTTTGTTTAATTTAGACTGTATTTTTGAAAACTTTATTTTCACAGTAGTACACATAGTTGAATTTTGTATTTGGACAGTTTATATCAGGGCTTCTCAAACTTTTTCCCTTCGCGACTCCTTTTACCCGAGCAAATATTTTCGCGACCCCGGGTATAAAGATATATAAATTAGAAATGTGATTTCAAAAATTTGCTAATCATAAATAAAATTTATTTGGAAACAATTCTTGGGTATACACGTAGTTTTGATATAATTTTCGCGTGCCCCAAATGGGGTCGCGACCCATACTTCGAGAAGCGCTGGTTTATATAACCGTAATACCATTTGCAATGGAGTATAAATAATATCTAGTCCGGGAGTTCGGAACTAGCGTTATTTCTGAATAAACTATGCTTATTGAACTTGTCGGATTTGGCAGTGACGGATTTTAATATTTTACAATTGACTTGCACATACGTGCGGAATAATAAAAGCAATTTCTATACCGTGAGAGTATGCAATGGAAATTCTATAAATAATTCATACATTTTACGAGCTTGCATTTGTGTTTCTTCTCTTGGACATTGCACGGCGTTAATATTTAATAACACACTAACACACGTACGTATTATACAAGCGCACAAACCTATACACATAGAACCAACGCAGAACTGTGCAGCCAGCCAGAGCTGATCGAGAATAACAAATCTATTTGCCACTCTTGTCTATCTCGATAAAAGTAGACGAGAGAGTGTCTTCTTCTCTTTTTTTATATCTTTCGCACACACACATACATTGATGCATTACCTTATCTCTAATAAATCCTGAAATTCTGGCTTAGAACTCAACCATAATCAATCTAATGTCTGCTTTCTTTTTCATTCTTAAAATCTGGCACAGAACACGAGTGCAATCAATCTAGTTTCTAACGTATGAAAGCAGAACGGGCATTAAAAAATTGTACATGCAAAAAGAAAATGGGGGTAAAGTATAGAATCAGGACAAAGTGTTACTGTGATTCACTTATATAGAATTCGATAAATATATTGTGAATAGGAGTAGAGAAGCACGTGTCACATGCAGATGCCCAAATCGCTTTTCGCTGACAGGGTTTATATAGAACACTCTGTCAACTGGTATTGAGTGACAGACGAGTTGATATACCGCCAATGAGATACGAGACCAATAATACTCAACCGCATCCGCGATATTATTTCAATAACTGTCTTCAAGGTAATTTACTATGAAAAACATTTCATGTATTTGCTTCTTTTTTTGTACACTTCAAAATGGAATTGCATACTCACCCTTGCAGAAACAACTTCGGCCCCCTGTAGCACTGCTTCGCTGAGAGTCGAACACAGGTCCGTGTAGATCTCTTCGAGTTCCTGGTGATGCAAAATGGTCAGTTATAATTTACACAATTGACATTTTCAGATCTCGACGTTAACGATATAATATATATTTTAATTTTGTATTTCTATTTGTAATGAATGTATAACAATAACCTAAATTCTCTTATATACAATAACCGTTTGAAAATATTACTCCATCTTGTTTCCATACAGCTTTATCGTTGTAAGCATTAGCGGTGAACAATAACAGGCTGTCCAGTCCGGTCATTACGCTAATTGGTATCTTTTCAGTGGACTGGCCGGATAGTCCCGAACTCTTAGCACGCGCTTTTAGCATGAAATGAATGTCATTTAACAAAATCCCCTGGAGTGTGCGAGGGAAGCTTGTTGAATTAATGTACTTGCAAGTTTTAATATCATAATGGCGGTATGAATATCTAGAGCATATCATCCCTTAAATGTACCGGGTGGAAAATACATAAGCCGCTTGATATCTTAAAGTAATCTCGTTGATAAAGTGGTAGTTTTAAAAACTATTCTTTATAGTTGAATACAATTATTAACTATCGAATGCATTCTTCCTTATTCATAAACATAGCTCGATTTGGTGACATTTGTTTATGCATTTATATTTGCATTTGTATTTATGGTGAAATAATTAGAAAAGCTTACATAATATTGATATTATGCTCGGTTTTAGTCCCCTACCAATATTCATATTTCAGTTACATATCTGAATTCAAGCATAGATGAAACCTAAGAGCTTATATCTTGCCTGTTATGATTAATAGTGTTCAGTATTCCCTGGCGTATACACGATGGTATGTTGTTTGAATATACATCTTTCATCCGCCAATGTACTTATTGATTATTCTAATTATTAACAAATAGGTAATCCCTTTGTATGCGAGCAGCGAGACAGATATAATACGTAGCTTCTGTACCAGGTCAGTAGTGTTCCACTAGGAACTTGTTTATCTTATAACTGAACTTTACAATTCACAGTCCACACAGTGCGTGAGGTGATTTTGGAATGCAAAGGATCAACATAATATATTAGAAATTACGGTGCCTGGTCCCTTTTAGTTAATTTGTTTTTACCTTTGAAATCATTTACATAGTTGGAGAAAATATCCGTTATATTGATAATTAAACTTTCAAATCCTTTCAAATTATATTAAGCTACTTATTTATAATCGTATTCTAATTAGCTTGGATGCATGTTGCAGGTTGAGAACTGATTTTCAACGTTTTGAAATTGAACTGAATGCAGATCTTCTTATTCTCAAGTGAACTTCAAATGTCAGATGCATTCTGCACTATGGCAACTGCACTGTTTGTGAGGTTATTGTGTGCGTTGGCGTCTGCCTGCTGTGCACTGTTTGACTTGGCCAGCTGTTCTCAATTATTGCTGGGATATATTAGTTGAACAGGGAAGCAATTTACCCAACGATTGAGAGCATGCAAATTAGCATCTCCGCCTGATGAAACTATCAGGCGACATTGAGTCTCAGCCATTGATGCATGAATATTGATTAGTAATATCTGCAGCGATTTCGTACGCTGCGGCATATCATCACTGTGGGTAACCTGGTGAAAATCGGATGTTCTAACCTCAATGGAAAATTCTTCTTGTATCTAGAGTTGAACTGTATTAATTATTGAAAGCTATGATGAGGAGCTGGGGTACATCTCATGGATTTTGAATAAACCCTGTGGTGTCCGACCGCCGCAATAACCAACATAATCAGTGCTGGCTCACCCCTGAGGTGATGGAGTCTCCGCTTCTGCAGTCACCGTTAACATAATCACAGGACCTGGTACACGTGATTCGATCAGGCATAAACATTTAATGAGCTGGGAACAGTGCCAATCAAAGTGCTAACGAGACTAGCCCGCTGGTCATTAACAATTCATCAAGCAGCCATTTGCATCCGGAACGTTGAAACAGTACAGGACGAAGCTGCCCCCGTTATCCATCCACGGTGGACACCGGCATCGGAAACACATCTGTCTGTTTGTTTGACTCAACTCTGATCCGTGACACGTGGACTAGTGCAAAATTGGATTTCCGTGTTTCTTGATTACGCGCTGAAATTTGTTTTACCATTGTTTTTCAAACGCGAATCTGAAGCCTGGCATTCAACGTTATTTGTTTTTACTAACAAATATATTCTTGAAAAAGATAAGATGTATTCGCTAATAGCTTGTTTATTCAGATTTGAGAAGCATTTAAATTTTATGTCACAGATTAAGTAATCGTGTTGTTGAAGTTCTCGTTAGCAATGCAAATTATCGTCTGCTGGATTTTAGGCTAGCAGATTTAATTCGGTGTTGAGAGATTTAAATTATATACTAATTTGCCTCCCGTTTATTCCTCATTAAATGACTCCATTACGACATGTAAATGTGTTATTTTCATCGTAGGAATAATCGTCCATTGAGAACGAAAACAGGCGAATTTAAATAATAATCGTAAATTCGCAATTTATTTGATCGGCGATTGAATAATAAATTAATGTATACAAAAAAGTCCAATACAAAGTTAAATGTTAAAAGGTGTTCTTTCAATTTTGAAATCTAGTGAATGAACATTATAAAGCCATTCAGTTTTATACAAGTTTTTCAGCCCGTGATTTAATAAATTAATTGCTTGCACAGATAAAGTACGCATTGAATCGATCAATCTAATTTTTTTTTTTTCATTGAACCGTGATGAATAAACATGACTTCTTTCAACTGGAATTATTTTTCGAATATAATTTGTTTAGGAAGAAGACTGGTGCTTACCTGTAGTAGTTGTGGTAGTGTATCCTTACTGTATTCATCCAGCATACCATTGGTGGCATGTAGTTGTTGTACGTACGCATTGTGAGAGTCAAAATAGGCGCTTAGCGATTGAGTTGTCGGCGCTGAAAGGTAGCTTAAGTAGGCGTTCTTATAATCCTGCCGACACTGAAACAATAACGCAATAATATATGGTTAGGAATATATATTGTCATATGGTGAACGCTATTTAGCTATTGCATTTTATTGGCATTTGATGTGGCCGAATGAATACCTTGGTCAACTTCTCCTCCGTCTTACTGATGATGGTCTCGTAACTTTCACGATGTGTAAACACTTTGCGTGACTGTAACTTCCTATGGAAGGACTTCTCCAGGAGTGGCCGTGACACTTGCCGGCCAAGGATACTGGCAATGTCACTGTGTGCTTGTGAATCTATCTCTACCTCCTGTAGGAGTGTCTCCCAAGTATGGAACAGGGAACTTGCACAGGCAGGTCTGCACGACAAGACGAACAGTATTGGATTATTAAATATATATATGGATAATGATTTAGTATTAGAAGCACAACGCCAATGTTAATGTTCTAGGCAACTTTGAGTTGCATATTCAACTTGTTACCTTTCCTTTCTTAGTTCGCCATTCCTCTTGCGAAAGTTTGACACAAGCAGCTGCAGTTCTTCAGCGTGTTGTTCGTAAATCTGCGACAACTGCTGTGTGAAGTCCGATACTGAAATAAGAAGCGCAACAATCAATATAGACGTAGTATTTTATTTTAGAATTGGTTCTATCAATGATCATTGGGGATAAAAATAGCTGGTATCTTTTTTCTCATTGAAACTCGTAACTTTCTGTACACAGTGGAGAATAAACAGCAACTCGCAGCTCATTAAATTTGAATAACAAGAGTCACGAGATCTTTTTAAGGTCTATGGTTTAAAATAATTGCCTGGGACGCTGTCTCTTTACATGCTTCTTGAATATAATTGGACGCTTCTATTAGTTGCTTGGCTACATTCATTCTTGCAATGATAAAACTAATAATTCAGAGGTAAATCCCTTGATTCCTGTTAAACCGGCGATATCTACCTACATGCACGCAAACATACACTCGTCTTGTGACGTGAAGTAGTTAGTGCTATTATTAGATTAAGATGGAATTCATTGAGTACACCAGATCATGTTATCTCTTTGATCATGATCATCATCATGAACTTCTCCCAAACCAAGTTACGCACCAAAGTAATTAGCAAATGGTAATGTCTGATATACAGTAAGACGTCACGAGACTTTTAAAGTGTAGTCACCAATCCACCAGATTAAAACACCTGCTCGCGAGATATACCAACAACTCATGCATTTTCCAATTTGAATTTTTTTTTTACTTTCAAAAAGTCAATTTAAAAAAATTAAACGTTATGTTTACCCAATAGAGTCTTTGAGTTAAATTTTTTTTTAAAACTCAACCTTCACACAGTGTACTGTCGTTACGAAATTGCAAATAAGGCCGGGGAGCAAATTTATTTTTCGTAAGTAAACATTGACATTTGCTTTTACATACGTTCAACATCAGAATGAACTTAAGAAGCTAAAGTTAGAAGTTGAATCCGTTTGAAGTCAGAGATATATTGTTCAATTCATGTCGAGCGTTAACGTGAAATGACGAGTAACGTTAACGAAGGTACAAATAAAGACTTCATGTAGGAAGAAAATATTGATCGAATCAATATTGATGACACTTCTAAAATATCGTATTACTTAGAAGATAAATTATGACAAATTGTGTCCACACACCGGAACGTTAGCAGAAAGTAGATGAACAAAAAAAAAGAAGGAAAAACTAAGTACGTGAGCAAACAAGTTTCGTATTCTTATGAATAATTAACGTAAATGATCAATAAAAACGGAACTTTCCTAACTAGTATTAATAATTCATATTTTCCCTAGGATATGTCAGTTATTCAGTTAGTCCATCGAATTATTGGAAAAAACCTACGAAATTGAAAGGCACAACATACCAAAGTAAATTTGTTTTGTTAATAGTATCTTCGTTAGTGTTTGAGAACTCTTTTTAATCAATATTTCCTTCCGAACCGTACGACAAATTAAATTGAAAACAAATTGAAAGCATCTCGTATTTCCCGTAATGCGATTGCATTCATTTTAAATTTAGTTTTGCTCTTGCAACGAAATTAAATTAGTAAACAAACTATAGATTCGAGTTAAAACTTGTAAAAGGAAAAAAAACTTCACAATTAAAAATCGAAAACTATGAGCATCAAAATGAGAGCAACAAGATGTGGTCGTCTGAGGATGGGAGTGAGTAGATGAATCCGCTGAAACTATGTGTGGGTTCTAAATGATTCATGAACTAACTGTTAGTGGGTGTATTGAGAGCACGACCAGAGTAGAATGATATACCAGCATATAAAAGATTCACAATGGTGCTACAATATGGCGTGTCGTGGTTTCGTTGTGGCATGTCCCTTGTCACGTGTTTGATGCCACGATATTCAAGGTATTCGATTACATTTTCGGCAGTGAAAGAAACAGTGCCAGCGCACGATGCCGGTACCATTACTGCTTTCTGTGTTTCCAGTCACTAAGATCCCACAGGAATATGTGCGATGGATGTATTTTTTATTTCGTTCTGAAGTCACACGTAGCGAATCTGAGTGATTTTTTGTTAAAATGTCGGCACGGAAGCTCTTGGGAGGCGGATAAAATCTCCCGAAACAACGGAAGACATAAAAATCTAGATCAGTGTACGAAAATATAATTCACCTTTAGAAATATCCTTCAATAGGTTTTTTTTTATAAATTTAATTTTGTTATAAATATAAAGTAAGAAATTAAATTCGCATTTTTGTCAAATCCATTCTATGCCAGAATCGATATTTTCCATTAGCTTATAAAGTCTGCAGGAACCGTAAATTTGATTTAGTAGCAAAGCTGAAATGTTTTTTTTTTCCTGTAGATGTCAGTTGTGTGTTGGTAATTTGTATATTTTGAAATTAAAAATATTTCATATGGTACGGTGTGTATACACTGAATTTTAAAAGCGAATAATAAATATTTGAATTGAATAGTTTTGATCACGGGAAAGCACAAGTTTAGTTTTCAATCTAAATAGGAATACGTTCGAAGATTCTATCAATGCTTGGTGTGACTATAAAATGTTTTTGTAACTTTTGTGCACGACAATTTCAACGTTGTGGCCACAAACTTGCCTTAAACTTAATTAAAGAAAAACTCCAATCCCTTTCCCGGAATATAACATGGACTTTACGACTTTTCTCAAATTCCATGAAAGTACACACATCTTGGTGTCACTTCCTGATTATAAGGTTATAGTGGAGCAGTGAATGTATACAATAGTAGTAGTGTATTGCCAGTTTATTCACAATGCGGAGATGTTTTTAGTTTCTGGGACACTGAACTCGGATTTCAAAATACTGAATAACACATTCTCATCGGACACATGTAGTTCTAGGGCAACTCGCGTGGCGCTGCATGGAATTCTAGCCTATAATTTTTTATTTGTTGTTCGATGAGCCGTACAAAGCGTCGTTATGCGGTGCTATTGTCTGCTTCACTGAACAACTAATAGTAATTTTATAATGTAAAAAAAAATCGGAAAATAACTGGTTTATAGCAACACTCACTCACACACTCCCTATAAACGAATACATACACATTTATTCCTTATAAGTTTGCTGACCATGAACGGGAACGAGGCAAATTAATAAATATTTTAATCGAAATTAGTATGTACTCCTAGTACACGATTTGGATTCAATAAAAACGTATGTAATTAAACCACTGTAATATCTTTAAACTAAATCGCTAGTTATGATGAACAGTTCTATAACTTGAATTCTCCATAAGTCGAATTTTTTTGTGGATAATGGTGGTTCGACTGTATTTCAATTGTTCGTCACAGAGAAATATGTAGGTCACTGTCGTCATCACCGTTATTCCGTAATGGAGCCATTAACATTTTTAATCCTGAAATCTCTGTGTAACATGAATATTTATATATTTCATTCTGCCCAAGGCACCATATACACCAATTTGGTATTGATTTAATCAGAATAAAACCATGCAGATATCATAAAACTAGCGTAGCGATCTGGAAAAGTTTAGTTAATATTTGTAAATTGCACCTCATATTTGTTTTTGCTTTAGTTAACTGTCAGCGTACGTAATGTTAAGAGGAAAACGTGGAATCCATAAGCATTTTATATCCTCTTCCTTTTTGTCATTGTATTAACTTCTGTCATCTTAATTTATATACATTGGACGTTAAGGATTAAATGGTATAATGTATTCCATAGTAAACAAAGATACTACTTGAAGTGAAGATGGTGTTGGGGTTTACGAGAGATTGCATGGATTCTATGAGGAAAAAACTGGCCAGACTATCTTCAAACATTTTTTAAATTGCACTACATATTTATTTTTACTTTAGTTAATAATTGCCAGCGTACGTAAAGTTAAAGGGATAACGTGGAATTTATAACCATTGTCTCCACAGCACCTGGATGTATAATAAAATACGTCGTTCTGCTGTTTCCATACAAACTAAATATTTCGAAATAACGAGAAATATCAAATTACGTACGGTGCTCATATAGGGTTTCTTTTTATATAGAGATTTTTATTTGATCGGATTTTATATCCTCTTCCTTTTTGTCCTTGTCTTAACTTCTTTCATCTTAATTTATATACATTGGACGTTAAAGATAAAATGGTATAATGTATTCCCTAGTAAACAAAGATACTACTTGAAGTAAAGATTGTGTTGGTTTACGAGATATTGCATGGATTCTAGGAAGAATAAAAACTGGTCAGACTTTCGTCACTTATTTTTATGTGTTCACCAGTCAGTTTTATTGCTATGTTTTCCGAATTGATGCAGCATCGTATTTGCGCATTGGACATTATAAATGATCGAAATACATTGACTAAAATTTGCAATTGCAAAGATGAACTTCAGCATTCCGCCCGCGCCACAATTTTTGTTCCGCATTCCTCAGTGTCTATATGATATGGTGCAGAGTATCTAGCTAGGATATAAATGAACCCGTCTCACATAATACATAAGTACGTCGCCATTTTGCAGACTTTTAATTATTCTCTGACGTCAAGTACGGTGTTGTAAAGCTCATATTACGTTGAAATAATACCGTCGTTACGCCATTTACGACGTGCGTAAAACAACCATCATCATTCCGACTGGTGACACTGCTTCATCCTACCTACATCATTGTTTCTCAAGGACAACTTACCATCATATTCATAGTGCATGTCACTTCCCTGAAAATTATCGGATATTTCTAGCAATACAATCAAGCGGACCGGACAGTTGCGACGTAATCCATTTCTTTCCCAATGTGAAGTTGAAGAAGGACAGATAGGTGAATCCCAGACAATGAAATCTACATTCCTCATTGACAAACACACGACTAGATTTACAAACCACCGTCGACTGGTTCTACATTTGAATTTCAAATAAAATTCATGTGATCTCAGCTTCAGTGCCAAGATTAACGTCGCCTCTTTTGTCAACGTTTTCTTGTGAGACTTCTCTCGCACGTAAGCGAGGAAGATTCATAACGTAAGACGACGGAAAAAGAAAAGAGTATGTTTTCTTTCATAGTAGGTATATCACATTGGATGTACTCTAGTAGTGGATTTGACATTGAAGTTTACATCTATTCAAACAGCGAATATAGTGCATTGTGCTTTGACAGGTTTAAACATGATATGTATATCCGCTTACATACGTTCTGCATACGAGTGGAATGAAGCGTATAAAAACCTATATTGAAGCTTATTGCTAATAGAATCAAGGATTTCTTTCAAGATTATTTAATAATATAATAATAATATATTTATTGAGCATGTTAATCATTACATTTTATGCTAAGTCAATTTATTTAAGTATCATGAAACTTCAAAATTCAAGTTAAGAAATCCTAACCTTACTTCAATGCTACTCTATGTAAGTCATCGTTACGACAGGATTATTCCATTTGTATGTACGTAATGCAGTGTAGTTGCAACTAGTAATTTACTAGAGTGGTTTAGTTTAGTTTTAGTGGTGCAACTCTGCATCTGCAGTTGTGATGTGTGTCTGTCAACTAACCTTTATATACCGTGTGTGACTTGTTAATTGTAATAACTATAAACAATGTAGGTACAACAATACTTTGTTTCACCGACTGTACCTGCTGTATACAGTGTATACGGCTGGTTGAGTTTATTGTAAACAGAAGTGTGCTTGAGGGGTGGAGGGTTGTAATGTTTGTTGTACAGGGACCAGAGTTTACTTTAGTAATACATCCAGAACAGAGGGGTGGCCTACACTAACACCGTGGTACAAACAGCCCTTGGTGCACATACACTATCCGTATAGGCGCACTAATACAACGTAGTAGATAGGTGCACATACGTATATTGCCGGCTGTCCTGGGTCAGTTCATGTCTGAACGGGTTAAATAGGGTTGCCAACACCGTCATTTTGACAGGGAGACTCCGGGTTTAGCGTTTATTTTCCGGGTTCCGGGTTTACAATAAAGTTCTCCGGGTCTGAGAATTAATTCAAATTTCATATAGATAGCTACGCTTTATATTTTATTCATATTTAAAAGCCCCAGAACAGAAACAGTTTGTCGAAATTGCGCAAAATGACAAAAAGTCTAATTTTAGATTACTAAGTTTTGGAATACGTTTTATATATTTATTGCCGCGATTGAATAAGCGGTGCGCATACCATCCCTTTTGTTTCGTGACAATATCTTTTAACTGTTAGAGATATTTATTTAATTTAGTTTGCTGAGAATTTTTCTTTTTGTTTTTTTAGTATACAGTGGAATCCGCTTGTAGTGAACCTGCAGGGACTAGGAATTTGGTTCACTATAAGCGAGTGTTCACTATAACGAAGGTACACATTTTTTAAAAATTATTAGTGTTTATTAGCGTATATTCTTGTCATACATGCATGTTTATGAATAAACAAACTAAAATTATTAATTTTTTAAATATAAGATTATCTACATTTCTATAAATATATATGTATGCTAGGGTGATCGTTAAATTTTTATCGGGCTGCCCCCCAAATCGGCCTCAAATAAATACAACCCCACAACATTATCATTGCGCACAAACCATATAATCATACACAGCACATATACAATAAATATAAAACTCCAGTACACACCCTATTTAAATCAAACATAGTATAAAAAATTAATTGTCAGAACTGTATCGCAACCTACATAGGACAAACCAAATAATACCTACACAAACGCACACAACAGTACAAATATACCTGCAACAAATACCAAATTTACATCAAACGACCCAACACCCACGAAACAGCTTTAACACAGCACGCAGTCAACAACAACCATACATTCGATTTCACGATCACAATCATCATCGATATCGAACCCAATTTTAAAAACAGGGTCTTCCTGGAGTCAACATGTATTCAAACAAATAAAAACAGTTTTAATTTAAAACTAGATACACAAAACCTATCAATAGCATACAAAAACCTTCTACAGAAAATTGTTACAATATATTTCGCCATCTTACACACACTTGCACACACACATTGACAACTGGATTTCGGCTTCAACTTGGTATCAACATGGCTGCATGTGTTTGCGTCTTTTTACATTTTATTTTATAACTATTTCTTTTATACGACTATGTTAATGTAACTAATGTTAGTAGAAACACATTATTTCTTATGTTTATCTTTCCAGTACAATATTTTTATACTGATGATTTATAGTTCGTTTTTTTCTCCATTTTGTACAGCTAATGCTGATGCAGTCAATATATATGACGAAATGGACACATTAATAACATCTTCACGTATTTATTCCGATACCTATATGCCCTATAAATTGCTTATAAAAAAAATAGAAAAAAATTCGGTAATTTTATATTTTGACATTTAACTCTTCTCCGCAATAGAATTGTGCGAATTGATTAACATTCGATGGCGTATGCTTTTAGTCAGGACTCAGAAATACGTTCATTATGTGCGAGTTTCCACTATATGCGTGTTCACTATAAGTGGATTCCACTGTATTATATATTACGTAAATAGCTATATTTTTTATTTCTTCCCCCCTCCCACTTTCTTCCACAACAAAATTTTTTTAGTTCGGGTCAGCATCGGCGCAATGTTGACAACCATAGGTTATAATGGAACAATAATGTGAAATGCACACGACAATGTTAGACTTAATATCGCAAATAAACTTGACTATACGCATCGTCACTTACAAAAGGCGTAACGAAGTAACTAAATTAGTACATGCTAGCAATGGCATGTCTAAATTTCAGACAGAAGAGGCATCTAGAAACTAGTGTATCGAGTAACGGAACAAAAGGGAATATGAATTGGAGGCATTTATATGAATTTCGTGAGATTTTTTTTTTTTTAGTTTTTCCCTCCAGTCGTTCATCATTCAAGATTTATGTCTCCTTGCGACTTATACGCTGGTTAACCCTGGTTTAACCTCAATGTAATGTCGCCTTTCGGTTTGAAAACTGTAGCCGTAGTGAATACAAATGCATCACCATATACAAGAGTATGTACATAACCTCACAAACATTGAAATACAGTCATGTAAACGCAGAAGTTCTGACAGAGGCATATTTAGAACTGGCTTGGACATATACGTATACAGAAGTGTGCCACATATACATAACGAAGAGCTTTGGGAATATGCACATCCACGTGATTACCAAACAGGAACACAAACTCAAAACCACAAACGTACATGTGCATTAGTTCACGTAAGGAGTTCAATCTGTCTTTCAAGTACAACGGGAATTTGTCATAGACACCGCGCTCAGAAATTGTACAGTTCTGCTAGTAATAGTGGACCAAGCACCATCTCAAAGGATGCACAGGTTAGTCAAGCGTCATCATAGTATGATAACAACAGAGAAACCTCCCATACGTTAGAGAATCTAGCGCTGCGTAATTGTAAAACGGTTTAAATATCACGACATGCAAGAACATGTTATGAATATACGATGCTTATGCAGCAAGAGACGGGATATTAGTTTCAAAGCTAAATGTTCATGAATAATAGAAGTGATGTTTACGAGACAGTAATATTATTCAACAAGAAAATTAGTTATAAGATATTTAGTTTGTATATTATGTAGTCAGATAAAAACATTTATTCAAAGATATGGAAAGATAAACATACCGTTCATTTTATAGTTCTGCTACATTAAAATCTGTAGCATTTTGTATAAAACACACTGGTTTAACGCTTGATATCGTGTAAGTGAAGATCTAAATTAGATTTACAAGCTGTTGGTTCAGACTAATTCAATTTGCTATCATCCAGCCAGTTGTGACTATAAAACAGACGTACCTACACTACATACAATTTGAACAGAGGTAGACGGAGTTTGTGTAGATTTTGTACCTAGTTTTGACAGCAGTGCTGTTATGTTTCAAACTGCATACAAACTAAAGTTTCCTACTCGATTAAATTGAATTCTGGTTGAAGAATTAATGAGTTCACCGTACCGGCATACATCGTGTATTCTGGTATGAAAAGCGAGGTTCTGTTCATTATAATAAGAAAAATACATAAGAGATATCATTGGAATTACATGCCAGTTGTTACAAACCGTCAGATACTTTCTTAATCTGGTGTCAACATAATTTATTAGCTACACATGTGGAAAGGACAATAACAGATTATAGGATAATTCATATAGAGATTCCCAATACTAAAATAACTTCTACGAGTCTTGTCTTGTGATGATGAAAGTATCAGCTGGTTTTCGTTAGATGTCATTTTCGGCGGTACGTACGATATGCTTGTGCACCGTTGCTGTGTGACCCGTTCGTCTATTTTTAATGTAACTAGGTCAAGTTTAACTCATTGGTTGTGTGTTTATATTACCGTAAATACAATTACGAAATGCAATCGCATAACACGCATTACTTTATGAAATGTAATTTCCTTTTTAATTTAGTCATATTTTGTCTTTTTGCACCGTAAATATTCACCAGTTTATAGTTTCGCAATGATGACATTAACGGTCGGCTGGTTGTAAATCGTCACGTTGGTAACATTGTATTTTTCTAGAAATTGAATCGAGGTAGAGATGAATAGATTATGGGAACGGAAAATGTATGCAAATATCATTGTTGCATAGTCGGAAGAATCCTGTTTCAAGGATTTGCATTTAATTTACGCATTCGGCGCATGGTGTAGTTGAAGACAGATTCCTGTAAACGTCTGAATAACAAACAATGAATCATATCCAGTGATCTGTGACCAACGAAACTAATGTTGTGTTGTACACACCGACCACGCATACCAACCTACAGGACGATAATTGGCAATGAAATGTTCACAGCATCGCCCGAGCTGGCTCACGTCCAACTTACATCTCCAAACTCTTGACTTATTGTTCTGCACATAGACGAGTAGTCGACCGAAGTTTTATTGTTGTTACGAATAAATAACCGATTTAATGAGGAAGGAGGAAGAGGAGTGGGGGCATTAAAATCAGAAACTTCAGCGACATTTGGCGACAGTCGTAAAAACGACTTATGAGATATTTGAACTCGTAACGGAAACTGGTGAATAACAAATGTTTCCAGCATACTTTTTGTGTAATATTAATTTTCGTATCGCAACTTGGCAATATGAAATTCGAATAAAGTTAAAAATCTAATATTCCGTTCCTTGAAATATAAACAATGAAAGTTTTAATTACAATGTGCGCTTAATTAATAATGGTAGCACGGAAGCAACGTGGCAAGTCAAAAGTTGTTAATTAGTCGTAGAAAATTGCAGAGGAACAAAAGGGAGAAGGTAACTTGTTATGTTTTATTAAATTTCTGTTTGGTGCCAGCGAATGAGAGAATAAACATAAACAGATGATGAGCAGGTAGTACAGGTGTGCACAAAGCAGGATGGTTAATGAATTCTATAAGTTGAACTGTAACGAGCACACATATACTAGATGAGATAGTGGCAGGCAATATGTACAAAGGAGAATAACATCTCATTATTTGACTGATCGCAATATCCATATTAATTATGTACAGGAATTACATAACCTATCATATGCAACGGTGAACTGTAAGTATCGCCCCTTCCCTCACTACTAAATGCTACTTGTCGTTGAGCTCCACAAAGGCAGGAACTCCAAAATGCAAACCGTTCTTCCGTATTCTATGCGTGTAATAAATTAAATTTTCCCTCTTCTACTTTCACTGTGCTACAATGGGTAGATTTTAATTAAAACAGTGAAAGTTTTCCGCCAACAACGAACAGTGAATTACTTTAAAATAACACACCATAGTATATTGTGTAAAAATTAATGAATTTTTCAAACTTTTACTAATTGAGTTTAGCGCGACGCATCCGAGGAAAAATATGAATATAAATAAATGTTAACGAGCTCGGAAACATTTACCTTTATTATGGGGACGATGACGTTCATTGTATCAATCTAGATGACATATATACGTATGTATGTAGTTGCGTGACTACAAGATTGAGACGGTAAATATCAATGTTGCGTGATACTAATAGCTGGAAGAATGGATAAAAGAATGTAACAAATATATGAATTTAGTTTTAATATTTTCTTTGTATATATTTTGTGGTAAATTATGGTGAATACAAAATGTTTCACAAATACACGATACAGAATAATTTAAGAAGCTTGTCCAACGATTGGTAGATAGCTATCATACATACAACTGTATGTCATAGACGATTGGCAATATGGTAGAAATATGTTCCAGAATTTATACTAGCAGTATATCTAACACAATTTCAGTACGTCGTCAAATTTCGTCGGAATTCTATTTGCAAATATTGGTAAATATATCTTTCGTTTATAGGTCAATGCACTCATCAATTTTATGTCATCCGTTTCGTATAAACTTCGATATATTTACGTTCGAATACGGACCGCGATGTACTGACGCATTTATGTCCGTACATTCAAATATACAGAGTTCCAATCATTACAAACTATTTGTCAAACATAACCACACATTTTCGGTGACAATGTGTACTGGGCTACTGGGTCTGAAATATAGTACGGATAAAATAAATACAAAGCAGTACGACATCAACCAATGTTTTTAGATGTATAAGAAGCCATATTTACCTCATGTGACATACGAGTACATGTTCAAAATTGACACATGTCAAACTCTTTGCAATCAAGTTAAGGATGCTGAGCTAAAAGCTTGGAAAGGTGGTGTCAAAACTTGTCTTGTCACATCTGTACAAGGGAAGACACGATTTGAAATTCAATTAAGATGCAGGGAGAAGTGATACAGATGTTGGAGGTGATTCAATCTGAAGTTTGTTCGATTTGATGATAATGGTAAATATATAAAGGGAATAATGTATTAGTTTTTTTATTAGATATCCAGAGCTGCTGCAAATTGCTGCAATAAATTCCGAATGGATTTAAAAAAGAAATATGTTTTTTGTAGAATTATTTAAATGCGGTTTGTGTTTAATCCAGGATTAACTTAACAAATAAACAATTTAATTGCACTTGCTCCAGGTTGAAGTAAACGCAGTTCCTACAGTCAGTGTAGTATAATTTTAACAAAATTAGTTTCGTTGATTACCTGATAGAGATTTAATTTCTATGATAAACATGTCAGCGTCAGCGAACCACACATACACGCAGAGAGCAAATATTGTTGGTGTAAATTTTTCACGCGTCATTACTATTTGACTATCGTTTAACAACCTTGTTTATTATTATTTTTGGCCGTCAGCCAAAAGAATCAGAAATATTCTAATGATCTTATTGAATGAAGAGCAGCTATGAAACGTGATATAGACGATCAGACAGATTAAAATCAGTGTACTTACATAATGTTTAACGAAACACCAATATTAGAATCAAGTAATCTATATAGGTAACGCTTGCGGAATATCAAGTACAAATCGGCGCAAGTATTAGTTGAGATGTAACTTGACAGCTGGTTGGAAATCTAAGAAGACATCAGTTGTTAGTGGACTACTTGGATATGCTGTCGTCTTTGACAGAGTGTTCATTTCAAGTGCTGTGAAACGTCGATCTATACAAACAATGGCCGCTGTCAAGTGCGGTGCAATTCTTTTGAGCAACGAGTAAATTGCGGAAACTCTTTGTGTAAATCAAATAAGTTTATTTTTCTCTCTTCTCGAGCATAAACTAAGTACTATATCTAACGCGAACAAATTTGCATCGAATTCTCAACTTTACTTACTTATGTATCTATAAATATTTTACTACTGGAGGAAAGATCATTACTAATTGTATGACAAAAACTTTCCGAAACATCTTACAATTAGATATTCTAAAACTTTTCCAGAAACAGTTGTCGTGTCTAGTCATAATGAACTTCCGAACAATATGGCGTCGTAACTTTTGTTTTGCCTTTTACGATCTTGTTTCAAGATATTTCAGGCCAGTAAAATTTATTATTTAAGAAACTGTCAAATAGCGACGGAGAGAAAAAAATGTATCCATCCGTCTGTCCATTGTTATTCTATTGGTCAATATCTTTCCATTTGACAGATACAGGAATATTTCATGATGATACGATACGTAACGATTTTCAAATGTCAAACAATTGCGCTGGTTGTGTTGGGTATTTTTGTCGAAGCCGCCTGTCTGTGGTTTGAGGTTAATTAGAAATGTCATTTCCATGCGTCCTGTTCTGAAGCAGGAAACTATCCTGGTTGGCAAGCAAGTACAAAACAAAAACGAAGAAGTTGTTTCGCGATAAACAAAAAACGAAGAACAAACAATAAAACAAGTATAAATGCCGTGCGACTGAATAATTTCCTGTATGTCCACGTGCTACAAGATGGCGGTGGAGTCTCATTTGGAACTTCTACAGAAATGATTGCATTGGTAAGACGCGAGTAATTGCATTTATTTGGGCCGTTGTATTTGACAATTAAAATATAATTAAATATCTTGTAATATTTGCTGGCATTTCGAACAAACGAATTTGTTCTTCGTGGCCCTTTTTAAAAGAAACACCATGTTTTGTTGTACTTTGAATTCGAATCTATGCGAATTCATGTGAATACACAATGAGGTGGAATGGAATATTGTGTTGCTTTTAAGTATTAACGAGTAGCTAGGTATAAACTCTTCCGGCGAAATCTACTTAAAAATGCATTACGATTAAGGATTACGCGGGCACACAATGGGAGCTGGAAGTTTCATGAAGTAAAGAAAGCGATGTTTTGCAACTTATAATAAAATACAAAGACGAGCAAGCAAAAGCAGCGCCTTAATCTCAGTTTCAAATTAATCCATTGTTGCCAACGTTTGGCATGAGATTAATTTCGGATTAAATTTATCAGTTGAACAGCATTACGAATTTGCGTTACACACTGCAGTACAGTAATGTGCTGTTTGAAACTGAATTGTGTCCCCATTAAAGTCACTATCGATCGTTATTCGATATATCGGTCACATACGTGTGAACTAACATACTGCCGTCACTGAAAGCAGATTAAAAGCGTACGAGACGTAAGGTATATGCGTGCAGCAGTGTTCGATGTAATTATTTCATTAAACTAATATCATTTCATTATGAACAGTGGCGAGCGGATATTTGTGTCATTGACTATGGAGGTTAATTTCCTGTCAAATCTGCTTGGAAGCGCCCGGTGATTTGGTAAATGTCCTTTTCGTTTTCGAGAATCTAGATAGCAGCGTTTCAATGTATTCCTTGTAAGCAACCAGGAGAATCAGTGCGCAGTGCGGGAAACCTTACAAACGTTTGTCACTGTCTAGCTAACGCACCTGACGTTTAGAATAAACGTATTCCACGGAGAAATCTTATTAAAAGCACCCCCGTTACTACTGTCATATATAGATATCTGTTCTAATTAAAATAAATACATGCATCTATATGAATATATATACATGCATAATTTTTGTGGTATCAGTGACTGGTTGTGCTGAACGCAATATGTACTGCACGAGTGCGTGTTGTGGTTAATTGCACCAACTGACGTTTAACTCAATTTGCATATAGTTGTTTTATTCAATTAAGCGTTAATTCTCCATTTTGATTCACCTTTCAGCGATTTGCACAAACAGAATGACCGGATATTGAATAACATCAAGTTGATCGGTGTGTTACGTGTAGGTATTCCTGGAACACATTAATCTACACATAGAATTTGTAGATTATATTCTCTTTATGCAAGTGTACTTGATGTGAAATATTCTTTACATACATATGTATTTACCGATTTCAATCTTGTAATAACGTTTTGTAAATATCCTGGCTACACTACATAGTATATTGTATGATGTTAATAAATAATTCACCTGACATACTGCCACGTCAGCTGCTGACGTACAATATACATAGTGCAGTGAAGACATTTCTCTGCTCACAAATGGGTAATAATGGTTCTCCGGTAAAGGTAACGTAATGGTTCTTGTAAATGCTAGTTTTTTTTTTCTTTGTTCATACGTCAACACATTAACCAAATTGAATAAACATGTAATATTGTACAATGTTCTAGACGTCAGTAAAGTTGAATTTATCGTTTTTGGTTAAGGTTGTGGTATTAATTTTCATTCACCTTGTGAGCTGGAGGAGAAACAGTACCTGTCATCATTAAAGACGAAGTAGGAACAAGAGAGGTCACGCAATGTACGATGTATATACTCACGTGAAAACCAGGTGATATTATACATGTGCCGCAAATCAATATTTTCATCATAAACGTGACTGTTATTTTCTGGAAAACAAGTAATAGGATTAACGTTGTTATGTTTACTGTTCCTCTCATGTTTATTACATGATATCGGATACGTAATGCTAATACAGAATATGTTGATTCAATGCATTAAAACAAATGCTTTTAGCTGTTCAGTTAATTAGCATTACCAGTTGTATTAGCTAACCCAACTTCCTTTTCAATATTTAAACGAACAATAACACTATGAACTAATGATTATCGTTAATGAACATCGATAGACACTAGCGATAATGACGTTGCTGTAATTTCATTAATCCTGTGGAATGTTCGTATCATCTTGAGTTCATGAACTTGAGGTTGAACGTGTCAGTGCCCAAAGTAAACGGCTCGGAACTTTATCAAAACTTTTGTTCTTGTGCCATTAACCTTGCGGTGTGTTGGTGAGCAAGATTCTGCAACTATGTACCTGTATACTATGTAAAGTGCCACTTCATTAGTACATAATACTAATGCAACACCGTGGGTTACTCTCTCAGAACTAGAGCAAGTTATGATGCATCGTCTTGAAGAGGCTTTCACAGATTTGTAATGATCACTAAACACTTCTATTTCCATTTCACCGTCCACCGCGGAATTACTAATGTTTAAATGAGACACATTGTGATTCATTTGGACGAGATTATTTCTAGATATTTTCGAATTTGCGTTAATGTAGTGAGTGCTCCGTTTCTATATTTAAATTAAATACGTTTTTTTCTTCTATAGAGTGTATAATAAAAGCTTCAAGCGTTTGAATGAGTTTATATGAACAGGGAATTTGTTTTGGCAAATCTCTTGCTGTTCATTTATTTATATACACATGTATGTGTATGTATGTTCGCATCATCATCATCATCATCATCATTGGACGTCACGCACTTTGTGTTTTTTGCGGACACACTTCCAATCGTTAACTTCACACTGATTTCCTGGTCATGTTCAGTCGGACACTTGCCTAAATAAATCGTTCCGGTTAACTAAAATTAGACGTTAACTAAACAACCGTCCACACAGCACACATGACGGCGGAACATTTAGGCCAACTCTCTTGACTTTCTTCGAGATTATACGTTGAACTAGTCAATCATAGTCAATTAAAATTCGACATACGTTCAATCGTCTGTGTTTATTTTACAAAATGGTTTGCAAATATTTATCTTATATTTTTCTGAAGAGCTTTTTAAAATATAATACGTCACATGGTCATAATGAATTAGGTGTTTCAGATTATTAAAATTTAACTTTTCTACCGTTAATATCAGGAAAATAAAGTTTGTTTTTCTTCTGCAAAAAGAATCATTAAATATGCTCGTATAAAATTATTTAATCCATGAAGTTGTTTTGAAATGTTAAATATTTGAAAAGCCATCGTTACTTCGTACATAAAAAATAATTTACAACTATAATTTCACCTCCATTGTAGCAGATAAAAATTCATGTATATATATATTTCATCGTTTGTGTCTCGTTATTTCTGCTCAAATACTGGAATAATAACTCCAAAACAACAATGAAAAAAATACTTTATCTTGTGGATGTTTCAATGACGGACAGAGTGGGTCGCGGGTGGGTGGATAAGGTAGTGTAGTATGTTCTGGCATATATTACAGCGAACGTATCGATTTTCTGTGCAACAAGTGAGCAGAGCACCTAATTCCCAGGTGATAACAACACCAACGCTGACCCTATCCGAAATTGCGGATACGCACGGACGTACGCGTGAACGTCATGTGCACACGTACACAGTGCCGAGTATAAAGTACATTGTAGGGACCGTATCAGTTACATAAAGATTAGCCAACATAGTAACTAGTAATCCGAGAGCATATTGTGCTTACTGCATTTCATCAACGTATTTTTTTCAATGCAACTCTCAGTGGACAATTCTATAACAATCTTAGGTCTGTCCCGATCCGCCCCAGCAGGAAATCCACTTCTGATTTGCGCAAGAACATTGTTGCCAAATGTCACGAATATAGGACACAATGCCTGCGTGAAATATGCCAACAGAAAATGAGAATTAATTTCTTTCACTGTAGCGCTCGGGGCATAATGTTGCTGCTAGCAGGGCGTATTGTTGTGGGGTAACATAATGGCGGTTTCCGTTGTCCTCTATTAATTATTAATTTACAGACAGCCGTGTATGCGCATGCTTGTCTGTATTTTTTTTTGTTTAATATAATTCTGCCGATGTTTTTTTTTTTTATGTGAAATTAAATATAATTTGCATGCATGGAACGGTGCGTTTATGAAATTTTGCGAACCAAAGAATGCGTAAATTGTTGCGCCGGTATTTTGTTTGGTGAAATGAAGCATATGATGGGACATCATATTGTTGATAACTTTCGTTTCTGAAACTAAAGTGAAGTTTTTTTCGAGTAGAAAATTATGATTGATCGTTTTTTTCACAATCTTCTGCAGTGGTGTTACTTTCTGAAGCAGGTGGATATTTCAAGCTCCATTAGGCACAAAGCAGAGTTATCTCTAAGGGGGCAATAGCTGTTGCCAATTACAGACTGTAACTTGAATATTGTGATTTACTAAATAACAAGCAGCCTGCTCTCGATCATTATTTCTTATGTTACGAGAAATATGAGTCCAAAAGTTTCACGGTTAAAAGCAGTTTTACATAATGTCTCTACCAGGTACGAAGCAAGAGTTTCTGCCACAATGTTAGCTTGCAATACACTAAACATCGATATTTTCGCTACTGTTCGTCATTAGTGCAGATGTGAAATGCAAATATTATGTATAATTTTCATGCTAGTACCAGTACCGGGTACTGTCCACAAACAGTACGTCAGTGTTTTATATATTCCGCTCGCATCGATCCACCGCACACGGCCTTCTGCGACAAAACAGAGTACATTTACATTTGTGCGTATGGTAGGAATATATTTTTTTCCAACATTGAATTAATGAAATTTACATATTTTAGCTTAGAGCAACGATATTTGTTTATCCTTCCACTGGAGCTTGCAGACGAGGTATATACAAATGTGAAACAAACAAAATTAAATTCGAAATTGAAATGACAGATCAAATATTTTCCATTCCATTCGTTAATACGTATAAATTGAACAATTGTGTTATAAATCGTCGCACAGCGAATTCATGGTAAAGATAAGAAAGACACTACAAAACTGGTCCACTTGAAATGGATGATAAGATCTAACATGAACAATTACATAAATCAATGTTACACATAAGATAATATTCTGACCTTAACTTTAACAGATTTTTGCTAGATTGGACGAGATCCAGCATTGTCGTACACTGTTGCCAACTATCAAAACGTATCGCAGTGATAAATAGAAATCGTACTAAGTTCCATCGAGCCGGGTTAATGAGTTATTACTTAATTCTAGTTTGAGGTTAAAAATATCAGCCAGCGATATATATATATATATATATATATATATATATATATATATATATATATATATATATATATATATATATATATATATATATATATATTCTGTGCGTGTGTGTGTGTGTACGTTTTTAGTTTGATTAGTATGAGTGTGATATTAAACATACCATTCTAATTGCCAATGAGTACCTGCCAATATTGAAAATGGCCAGAAACGTTTTGGCATTGTAGTTGTATTCTATTGGGGAGCAATTCAATTATACTAAATACAAAACTATGTAGTGTACAACATACCGGTCGTGTTATTATAGTTATTGTCAAATTACAACATAAAGCTGTACAATATTGCAGGTATTTTCAATAATATCGCGTCCACTAAAATGCAATACCATACGCGCCTCTACTAAAAAAAATCTATATTTCCATGAAGGGCCTCTACCATAGGCTGCTTACAAGAAGCACGTTCATTCAAATCCGCTATACACACGAGGCGACTCCAGCAATATACTTTCGTATTTACAATGGTCTCCAAAGAGTTCATGCCTACGTGTATACGTATGTACAGGTTTGTGTACTTTATTTTTTTTCCTTGCTAACGTAACTTCTCCAAGTGTTACTGTATACACTACAACTCACTGATTTATTTATAGAAATCTGGCGACGAAAATAAACGGGTCCCAGAGTTAAGTAAGCAAGCAAAAAAAAAATTGTCACTAGCGCTCGTTGTCGTCTTGTTCATCAGGACTACCAGTGCCAAATAGAAAAGAGGAGGTAGAGGGGGGTCATAGCTCACGGTCAACATACACATACATATAGATACATACTTAGTATATAACTCCATAAATTTGAACTCACAGCTTTCAAGTTTTACTCAGATTTAAACATGTAACTGTTTACAGCAAATTCAAACATAGACACAGACTTTAACATAATTTGCCCGCAGACACATTTAGTGAAAATAAAATAGATTTTAGTCTGCGTCAGTAATGCGTAAGTTGGCCAAAACAAATTATAATTTCCACATTTAATAATTCCGCTGGTTGATGATTCACGTTTATATTTTGCGACGATGAGTATGATATTTCAGACTGAAATTTATTACAAACAATATGATTAATGTTTATAGCTGTTACAGAGTATTGATCAACATTACCGCTTGACGTTTAACTTTTTATGCATAGTTAAACAATTGTACATGAGAGTAATTACCAGTTTGAATTCTTGCAACTATGGTAACCAAGTTTTGTTTTAAATACAGCGAAGTGAATTATATTCTTCGTTATTTTCCATGTTCGATAGCAAATGTTTGTGTTGACTGATCGAGTCAGACGACTGTCACAATTTCGTAAGTACACAGAAAAAAAAGACCAACATAGTAGCCTGCTTGATATTCTGAACGAAATCAAACGCTAGTGACTTTTGTCGAATGTAAATATTTTTCCACCATTTTCCAAAGAAAACAAGCTATGTTAACGTGCCTCATACGGACAGCCGTGTAGAGCGTGTATTTGCCTCTAAATTTCCATTAAGCAACCTAACTAGTAACCTGAATATATTCATTGGGGAGTGTGTAACAGACCACAGAGCAATATTAAAAAGTACGTACATCTTTTCATCAATGAACAGAAAAGGACTAGTCTTGTTGAATGAAACTTTCTTGTTTATCTGTTATATTTTCTCTAATAATACAATGTATATGCTAGAACGGATTGAATACAGTGCTCTAGATTTCATATAAGTTTCATTGTTCAATTTTTAAAAGAGGTCATTGTCAGACTTGGATGAGAAATAAAATACTTCTTCTTTTTGTTCTTTCTCTTATACTGGTTGTATGTATGTGTATATGTGTGTGTTCTGATAGTATCGTGAAACATTTATAAAGCTGAGACTTCCATTACTACAGCCAACTGAAGTCTTTGTATACTTGAGCTTTCATGAAATTTAAGCGTTTGATTTATTTTTAAAATACATTGTTCTCCTGGGCGTTGTATATATAAATATACGTATCTATCTGGAACACAGAGAAACTGTTGGTGGTTTAAAAATATTGCAAAATAATATCAAGTATTGCCGGAAGAGCGCCTTTTGCACGCGAATATGTTTTTAATTAACAAAAAATTACAAACAGCATTACTTATAATTAAACTTTATGCTGTTTATTGAAATTTCTTCCGATTGAAATGGAAGCAATATTTGTTTTTAATTAGTTCATATTAGTTTTTTTTCCTTCATTAATGGAAACTAACATATAACTTCACTGATGTTCTTTGAATAAAAAAAGAATCATTTTGAAGTATAAACTTTGCGTTGCGTTGTGAGGTACAGCGAAAACTTCTTATCGTTACCGTGTTTTCTTGCGTCGCACCCATTGCTTGTGGTTATAGAACGTTGTTGAAGCAGCGTGCTAAATTGCAGAAACATGTACATGTACCAGAACTAACAGCTCCAGGATTCATTGCTAAATACGTGCAAGTTTTCGCACAACATATCCAGAAAGGTATCCATTTTAGGATTTCACAGAACATGCTTGAATTGAAATTAATGTTACATGTTACATCTTATATGATCTTATATTTCAAATATATTCACACATGTAAGTACCAGACGCATGTACGTATGTCGCAAGTGACAAATTGACTGTTTGTGCGTAATTCACACAAACCTAAATGACATTATCGTTTTTGCGTGATTGTGGTTTAGTGGCAAGCCAGGAGAGTTGATGTTCTACAAGCCGCGACTTGTCAACAGCAACTACGAAAACTTGTGTACGTAAGTCGAGTTGATTCATTAGCTGAGTACATAACTTCACGTCTGATGTATTCACTACTGAATTAAGGCGATTAAACATTAAGCTCTGGGAATACGAATTAATTCTATAGAACGACGTTGGTGTCATTATAGCGTATGTAGCAATTAATGTACTTTTTATTTAGCTTCTAAAGAAGTGAGCTGTGTTAATATAACTCAGCAGCGAGTTACAGTTTATATTTATAAAATAATAAGTTAAATTAGTCTTCAGAATTAGTTGCTCTTGTACTTGATGCAAGGAACTGGAGCAAAAAAAGTTTCCAGTAAAACATTTAATATTCATTCCAACGATGTGACGAGTGAAGTTTTCTATCCAATAATTAATGTGTTGATACGTAGCACCTATTCATTAATACGTATTTTATTCAAAAGTATAACTCGATTATAATCGCCGTTTTGCTAATTGCAAAAGTTCTATATGCTTGTCTCTCTTCATCATCGATACAATAGCACGTATGTATAAACTTGTTGTTATCTTGCTCTAATGATTGCAATATTGCAAGTTTCCAGCAATATGTGCAAGTACAGACACAACCTCCTATTCATGTTGGCTTTGTTCCCTATCCGGTGTTCATATGCGCTTCTCTGGATGTAGGTGTGTATACTGTAATAATTAAATGTAAACATTGGTGTAACTCGTTGTTATTAAATTCATCCGCGGCCTTTGAACGATTTGTGCCCCTAGCCTATGTAAATATAGAGAAGCTATTTGGCCACTGGCCAATCATATATTGGTGTACACACACACACACACACACACACACACACACACACACACACACACACACACACACACACACACACACACACACACACACACACACACACACACACACACACACACACACACACACACACACACACACACACACACACACACACACACACACACACACACACACACACACACACACACACACACACACACACACACACACACACACACACACACACACACACACACACACACACACACACACACACACACACACACACACACACACACACACACACACACACACACACACACACACACACACACACACACACACACACACACACACACACACACACACACACACACACACACACACACACACACACACACACACACACACACACACACACACACACACACACACACACACACACACACACACACACACACACACACACACACACACACACACACACACACACACACACACACACACACACACACACACACACACACACACACACACACACACACACACACACACACACACACACACACACACACACACACACACACACACACACACACACACACACACACACACACACACACACACACACACACACACACACACACACACACACACACACACACACACACACACACACACACACACACACACACACACACACACACACACACACACACACACACACACACACACACACACACACACACACACACACACACACACACACACACACACACACACACACACACACACACACACACACACACACACACACACACACACACACACACACACACACACACACACACACACACACACACACACACACACACACACACACACACACACACACACACACACACACACACACACACACACACACACACACACACACACACACACACACACACACACACACACACACACACACACACACACACACACACACACACACACACACACACACACACACACACACACACACACACACACACACACACACACACACACACACACACACACACACACACACACACACACACACACACACACACACACACACACACACACACACACACACACACACACACACACACACACACACACACACACACACACACACACACACACACACACACACACACACACACACACACACACACACACACACACACACACACACACACACACACACACACACACACACACACACACACACACACACACACACACACACACACACACACACACACACACACACACACACACACACACACACACACACACACACACACACACACACACACACACACACACACACACACACACACACACACACACACACACACACACACACACACACACACACACACACACACACACACACACACACACACACACACACACACACACACACACACACACACACGCACATACATATACCTGCCAATCGAAACAGATGAATCATGTTTTTTTTTCTAAATCGTCGCCAATAAATTGCATCCCTCTGAAACCTTTACCAATCATCTAAGGCTGTCGTTCAACTATGAGTGCCCAAAGACCAATTTTACCTACTGAATATTTAACTAGACTCAAGGCCACGTGACTTTATTGAGTTTGTTTGCGCCCGCATTCCTCATAGGAATCCGAGGGCAAATTGCGTAAAGGCCCATGGGATCACGTACTCCTTCAATCCTGTGACTTCGTCATCAAATTTATTTAATGGAGAACGAGGTGTTACGGTGTTGGTTCTCTTAAACAGCTTCTCTCCGCTTTGATGTTATCAAATAGCGAGAACATTTCAGATACTTTGATCAGACTAGTTACTTTTTATTCATCATTATTGGATTCGCCTTTTAGTATTTGCTCATATGATTACCAGTCTATGAATTGTCGACAAACATTTAACATAATTTGCTATATTTCTTGATAAGTTAACATGTAATGCCCAGCTGATCGATTTGTGTAATTTAATATTAAAGAAAGATCCATTAAAACTATAATCCTAAGATGGACGTGCAATTTTCTTTAAGTATTAGAGAAGCACTATCAAGTTTCCAATGTAAGAGTGTCATCAGCCGTTGCTGCCGTGATAGCACAGTGCATTATTAAGTCTCAGGCCTGTGGGCGATTGCCAACTTTGCGCTACCCTTTCTTCAATATTCTGCAGACGAAGAAGTAATCGCAACCCGAAACTTAATACGCCATCTTCAAGAGTTGAAACAAGTTTTCACTTGTGTCTCGCTGCAAGCTGCAAAGCGGCAGCAGCCTACTTCTATGATTATAAGTTATATGTTCGCAAAGCTCCCAGCCGAAGTTTCAGTGTTTATATAAACGAATGTGTGTTTGGTGAGAGATTAAAACAATACTGTTGTAATTAAAAGCTATGTCAGAACTGAAACAGACAATTTCAACTCCGAAGATTCTGTATATGAATTTATATTTCACCATTCGCAAATATGACAGATACATATACATAAAAATATAATCTGTGATCAATTCTGGCACTACTCTTCGAAAGCTAAATACAACACTTGAAACTGAAAATAGAAGTTATATTAAATCATTTTTATAGCTCTCAATCGACGTACTAACCGGCAAATACTTGTGATAATATTTATTGCTTGTTGAAAAAATTCTAGGAACATTCAAAGTTTATTTGCTAACAAGAGTATGTATTGAAATATAGATGTTGGTTCTGCGGAAATGGCTATCATGTTTATAGGTTTTAGTGATACTTGAATACAGTCGTTTGGTATTATTAATCATAACTTTGGAATAAATTTGCCATAATCTGAAGTTTATGTGTCAATAATATAAAATATTGTTTCAATCTAAAAACTTATACGAGTTTAACTTTGTAAATGAAAAGTTCTCCTTTCTACTTGACGTTTCAGGACTTGACAATGAAACATCACAAAATGTGTAAATAAAAACTTATTAAACTAAAACAATTGTCTCCAAGTGTAAATGCTTATTTCGTTCCGAAGAAGTAGAAGACAAAGACAAAGTCGACAGTGTTTTACCTTTATACTTCTCAACGGCTTTAATCTTAAATCATAACATTGCGGATGGCCTGCCAAGCATATTAAACGACTTTTACGCTTTGCCGTGCAGAATAAGTAGGCAGAATTTGCAGTCTTTCAGCTCTGAAACGAATTTCGTCTACTGCCTAACTCCAAATGGACAGATATATGTATACACGCAGACCATATGATTATATTTGAATAAACGCATAATGGTTTCGTGATGAAATTTCAGTAGGATTTTATCCCGGTATTTACATTTCAATATCTGTAAGTGGTTCTTCCCATCGAGAGCAAAGATAAGAGGGAATATTAGAATTACTTATTATCCCTGTTTTTCTATTGACCTACATATTTTCTATCCAATTCTGCAACCTATTCAATGCTGCAAATATGTAGAACAAAAAATCACTCACCAGTTCTGATAAGCTTAAAAGTAACTGCATTGTGCGATTTGAGCGCTTCATTGTAGTTTGGATGGGCAAGTTCCCTCAAGGTCGAGTCGACGCTCGACGCCATCTTGTTTTCCACTTGCTTCTTCGTTTTGGTGCCGAAGAATGTCCTCTTTTTCGTAGGCGACCTCTCTGTTGCAAAACATAGATTGTCTATTAGTATTTTCATGTGACAGCAACGATATCAAACGGTAATAAGACAATATTATAATGAATATAGTTGGTTAATTACAGTATTTGTTTCTAGATCAGAAGATAACTGGATTCGACACACAGGACAAAAGGATTGACTGACAAAGAGTGGATCTTCATTTAGAAATAATGTTCGAGGAATGTAAAAAAATCATATACGTACTATTATACATTTATAGTCAGTAATAAATTACAAAATTTGTATTTCCCATGACCTAACTAAAATCTGTCAGAAACTACGATTTCTGTAAATTATAGAGGCTAGAAGAACTTTGTATCTACAACAATTTATGATTTACAAAATTGCATTTTTATTTCATCCCAACATGATTTAAGACAATTTTTGGGCAACTTATATGCGTAGGAGTAATTTATAAATTAGACACTGATCAATGAATTGTGTTATTCTCTTCAGTTTATTTACACCAATACGAACATTACAATGTGCATATGTACATGAAATATTTAAGTATACAAATTTAATATGCAAAATACCATAACATAATGAGGTCACAAAACTCATTAGTCATGCGGAGTTGACGTGTCGCGCGTTCACGACAACATTCTACTCTTAACACAAATTGAATATCGATCAGAGTCATTCCTATCCGCTCACTCTGGGGCCATTTAAACACATGTAGGTATACATGTCACATGCCTGCATTAGTTGGATCTGTCATTGAGTTTAATCTACCGTTATCAGCCATAGTAGAGCAATTTTTCGCGTCCTTTAGTACACCAAATTTACTCAAAGTGTACAACGGTTATGTAAACAAAACATAACACTAACGAATACTGCTGGCCTTGTTTGTTTAGTTGTACCAGGTTGCCTAAGAGATTTATTTAGAAGCTGTGTTTGTCGAATGGTTACCATGGATTATATAACATTCGTGTTTAGTTTTGTATTTTGTTTCAGACGGGTACAATTACCGGTGGAGTTTTATAATCCTGGCACGTAGTGCATACACTGGCACGTATATTTTTGACAAAACTGTACAATGAATCAGCTGTGTGCTTGCGGATGTAATAGGTCCTTGGAGATTATTTAGCTGGGAGAATGATGGAACTTACGTGTACGAACAAACCTAATCGGAAGACATATTAACACTCACGAAACGTATGCACTTGGGGTAACAAACTTTCGCGAAATCACTTGACGACAAACATCCGGCCAGTTCATAACAGCATAATGAAAACAACACTGTGTGTTTTGGGCAAATTCTCAAAAAGAACCCGCAAAATGAAAGCGCATAAATACAGAAATACATTGGCTACACTAGAAAACATATAAGAATAGATTTATCCGATGACGATCATATGCAGTGGCGTAGATTGAAGAGGGAATTATTCCTCCAAATGCATAGATTTTAATTAGTGTTTTCGTAAATTCATGTGCTCATTAAAGAGCTTCAATGCGTTATAGAATACGGTATGACCCCGCTTGACTCGGGGGATACGTTCCAATAAGTTTCAGCGCTAAACGAAATAGCGTTACACGAGGTAATTTTAATACTGGGTCAGTTTCTATAAATTGATACATAATTTCCGTAATTGTGTCTCCATGACCGCGTTATAACGAATCATCGTAAATGTAACGGTTTTCTTGGGTTCAACAAAAACCTCGTTATATCGAATCAGCATTATTCCAGGTATCGTTAAGCAAGGCCTTACTATATATACAAAATCAACAATTTCCAAAACAAACATCATGCCACTGTTCAATTAAGGCTTTCAATAGGAAGACGTGTCCGTTTGAAGATTTTCCAGGGAAGGTTACAATGTTCTGAAAATGCATGACTTCAATGAATTGAATATCTGGTTGAGATCCGCTGTGAACAATTCAGTTGTCGTCCGTTGTCACGCCAAACTGCAATTGACAAATCCCAACTGCGTCACTGACAACAGACAAAAAGTACGGATACAAATCTGCGGAGACGTTCCTGCGCGCAGAGGCCGGTAGTGCAGTTGTACGTGCATTTCACGGTCGCCGACATCCCTGTGACGTTGAGTTGCCTCTGGCGAACAACTAACACGGTTAGCCAAACGCAAATAGATCCCACACATACATACATACATACATACATACATACATACGGGTACACATGACCGGAGTATTGTCGGGCAATGTGGCCAGAAGTAAGAATCATACGCAAAGTAAGAAATATATGATCCAACAGTAACGATCACAAGCTATAGCAGGAATAGTAAGAAGCACCACTATTCATACCAGCATCAAAACTCGCAATCTCTCTATTATACACGTCTGTCAACAGCGCAAAGTGATAGTGTAATCGTTATCGCTTGCTCGTTAAAATTGCTCAAGTTGTTGAACAGTTTTTGATGGCACACTTTTACGAGCCAGTACGAGTTGAAATTGGTCTCACAGTATTTATTTTTCTTAAATCATATTTCAATCGCAAATGGTTTGAGAAATATCTGGATTGAGAAGCAAACTTTACTTGTTTCGACTAGAATCACATTATGGAGACAATTCTTTTCATTCAGTTTTATATGAATAATCAGAAGGAAAATGGATATGTATGAATAAATTCGCTGGAACTTGTGTCAGAGATATTAATGGACATACATTTATCAGAATAATATTAGGTTGATAAATTATAGGCGTGGTCCTTTTTGAATTAATGGCTTCGAAACTTTACAATCGTCAGTCAACTTGTGCCATATATTGGACAACGTACTAAAAACTGTTTAACAATTTTTAATCAACTGCATTAAATTGGAAAATATTTGATCAAATATTATAAACATTAACGGATGTTAGTTTGTTAGATAACACATTTATCAATTTCGAACGAACATGAAGTAGTTAAGTTGTTAATAAGCTGAAGAAGATTCAACTGTTTTGTTTTGTTTTTCTGAGCAAAGAAGCTTGTTAGCAAACCGATTCTTATCAAACTGCACTTCACCTGGTGTGGTGCTTTGTAACCCGGTAAGCTGTAACCGTGGATCAGGTGCTAATTCCGGCAGGACTATAGTCGGTATCTGACGACGAGTGTTCGGTGACTTGTCCGGACGTGGTTGTACAGCGGCGATACTGAGAGCCGCTGTGATCGTCGCAGTGGCAAGCTCCTTCCTCAGTGGCTTATCGTCTTTAGCTTTAGACGGAGATCTGCCACGCGGCTGCTGATTCTTGGTCGTCGAGTATTCCTCAGCGACTTGCGAGGAATATGAACGTGCGGGTGACGGACGATCCGATTCCGAATCGTTACTGGCACCGTTTACGTAAGCTCCCCGACTCGTCGATGGACTGCTGGCAGTGTTACTTCTACTTCTACTACTGGTGCTCTTATGGCGATGGTTGTGCTGGTGCTGGGGTTGTGGGTGATGATACTGGTATAGCTGCTGTTTATTCAATTGTCGACTGAGGTTTTCCAAGGAACTGGCGTCAGCAACTGTCGCGTTCTGTAACTGGTTCAGAACACGCGACAACTGGCTAGCGTCGGATGGACGAGGTACTATAACGCGACCGTACGTTAATGAAACTACATCATCCGCGGGAAATATCACATACATGCTATTCTACAGTCCGACATCGCTAACCGTTGCCCACCGCTCTCCTAACACACACACTGTCTATGGCGTGCACTACATTACAGGAACAAAGCCCATTAGTACCAATATCTGTATGACTGTCTACTGTAGTTAATCGTATAATGTGTTTCGTTTATCTGGACACTTTTTCTTCAAATACCTTCCTAAATTAACTTTATTTAACGTCTTTCGTTTCTTTTCCATTCACTTCTTTACTAAAGAACTATAGCTTTGCTTAGGAAACTGTCAATGCTTGTAATATTACTTAACAAGTTCTTGTCTTTCTCTTTCTTTGGATTCTCGATAATTCTCACTATTTACTTTAATCCAAGTTCAACACCTTCCAATTTGCCCATTTCGTTCGCGATCAGTTCGACTTGCTTTTATTTTCCTTCGTCTATGTCCTTTAAAAAGCAATTTCGTGCAAAGTAAATTCAACCGCGCACACTTTCGCGATATGAACGTTAGCGTGTTCTAGTTTATAATATGTTTTCATTCGTTCTATCCTTTGCACTGATTTATCACTCTTATTCATTATTTGCGGACCCGGATCAGAGGCGAGCAGTTTGTTCTGAAAAGAAATAATAAACAAAAATAAAATGACGGAAATGAAAAAACTGGAGCAAGTTGACGTATGCATATCCAAGTTTAGACTATCTGTCTAATGTAGCAACACCTCGCATCTTTAGAGCCCTGTTAGCCTGGAATTAGTAGCAGCAAGCAGTTAGAAATTATCTAGCTCAAGCAAATATGCCTTTTACAAAAGCAAACAAACACAAGGCATCTCTATTAAATATTTTACTTGGCAGTAATGGTTGTCTTACGAGTTATAAAGTAAGATTTAAAGTGTACAGTTAATAATTTACAACAAGCAAGCAAGTTATCTCAATCTGGGTCAGATGCAAATGTAACTAGAATCACTCACTCAATATTCATCTAAAAATACTCTTTGTTATTTGAAAAGAATAATTTTTGATAGTAACATAAAATTACTTTGTTATTTACATTATCGTTTGCAATGTAAAATGGTACAACTGGTAGCTAAATTCGCTCCCATGAATTATATCAAGGATAAATTCTTCGTATATTACAAATCTGGAGATTATTTAGAATATGTGACAGCCGCTGTCATCCCGCTTGTAATATCTTAGGTACGTCTGCTCGCCGGCACAATGAAGAAATATTTCTTCTTCGCTAAGCAAAAGGTCATAAATATCCTATCGGTATTTACAGGACTGCAGCAGGTTATCCTGCAGTGCTGCCCCTGGTGGCCACGTTGGGAAAATGAGTTGGTACGCGTGCACATCAGTGTTTGCCTTTTGATAGTAATTTGAAGTTTTAATTAGTTTTCTGTAACAGTTAACTGTATGAAAGGTAAACTGGAAAATGGAGCGTGACTCGTGATTATGGGCAATAGTTCTACTCCTAATTTATTACGTAAGGCAAATGTAATTTTTTTTGTTGTGGCATAATATAATTGCTAGCAATCGTTCACAACCCTACGCTGTAATTAAAAAGAAAATACTGTCTCTTCAAGCGTGACTAGTCAATATGGTTTTCATCCATTTAATGTTGAAATATGTGTACGTATTTATGTCCTGTTTTCAAGTCGAAAACGATTCTAGTTAAGTTAGATAAGATGCATCGACATTGAACGATAGCTTGTTTTGGCTACGCAACAAAGACATCGTCAATTAAAAACACGACCCTGCCGTTATTCTTCATTGCTTACGTTTTTAATTATTTCCAATTAATGGAACAAGGAGACCAGTCGGGAAATATCTCATTAGAGTCTGTGATGTACATCGCTGTCCTGTAATGACGCCATTACTCATTAGTAAGTTAAGTGAAATTCAGTACTCGGTCATGCGGTAAAAAATATTAATAAGTTTAGATGAAAAAAACCGGCCAAAACATTGAATATATTGACTGCTGTTCACAGCTCGATATTAACGACGCTACTAAAAGCTACTAAATTGTTCTACTACATTGTATATTATGTATATTTATAGCAATGCTGCAGTGTCACATTGTGTACGTCTTAATAGATCCGTCAGAATCGAGCTGTGGAAAGCAGGCATTACAGTACTACCCTGCATAGTATGGTTAATCAGGTCCACTAATTGCCGTACTATTTGAATCCGCACTAATCAGGTTGTACTATATATACTAAAAGTTATAAGTGTTATTTGTCACAATGACACCTTGATCCATTGGTTGAATCAAGTAAGTCGCATTTTGTGAAAGAAATGTAATTTTTCGTTTTAATTAAAGTTACAGAGACCACTTCGATGACCTGGAGCATTAATAAAAATAAAAATTCGGATTTTTTTTTAAAAACCGTACGATAGCGAATCCGTTCTGTACGATGTACGGAGTATTACTGTATTTTTAAATAGAGGTACAGCCAGTGATAAATTTGGATGGAATGTTATAGCATAGAGTGCAGTTTGGAATAAGAATATTCAATGTCGAAAACAAAGTCATGGCTGTTAGAACGAAGGATTCTGAAGTTATTCTACACAAATATTTAACTTTAAAAGTTGGTGACTTAATATAAGAGCTTTTTTTATTTTGTTTTAAACATGTCTTTCCATCATACTAATCTATTTATTTATAAAACACTATTTTAAAAATATATTCGCACTCAAGATCGACCTCGATAAAACCACGCACGATTATTCAAAAACCAAGAAAAAAATATGCTCCGTGTCCATGTACTAGGGCGAGTGGTCAAAATTAGCTTCACAGAAAATGACATATGTTAGCAATGCGTATATGTATATATGTATGTGTGTGTGTATATTGATGCCAAGTATCCGTGCGAAAGGCGAACCACAAAAATATTACGTAAGGCAGGAATTTAACATTTTTCATTCGAATGCATTCCGTCAGAATCCATTTGTCTAAGCATGGAACAGCATTGTCTTCGTATTCAATAATTTGTACCAGAATGCCTTGATGAATTTAGTGGTCATTTATTACGTGCATTGTTGTCAAGGTGCATTTCGAGATAAACCTTGTTTTCAGAAGCTTGAGAAGCTTTGTGACAATAAGGGAAAACGATTTCAAAAGCACTCTGGTGCATAGTTTCACTTCAATTTAATAGCATCATTGCTATGCTCTTTGGTAATAGAAAAGCGAGAAACTTGGAAATTATATAATATAATCGATATTCACTACGTCGGATGAGATTGTCGATAAAAGAAAATCACGATAAAATCTTGTAGACGATTGATTCATAGCTCTTGACCGTGACCTTGTCTAGAGATCTCCTTTTCGGAAGTATTTAAAGCTGCCAGAAGCTTGACAATGATGACGCATGATAGGGATAAGTGTAACGAAAATATCCATCATACTTAGGTGCTGTGTTAATGATGACGGTGCAGTGGGGATGGTGGAGGAGAAAGAGGTGGGTGATATTAACGCGCACACACCACCGCACACAAATACGAACAGTTTAATTGGCGTTACGGCTCGTAAACTCGGGTTCATTAAATCGAGAACGGTGGATTTAAATCTAGCGCTAGAAATCGCAGGCAGCTGCTCAGTTCAAAAATGATTAACACCAATGGACTCGACGTAAAATAAATTGATTTCCGTTCTGGTAAGGGAATTGTTACGAGTGAAATCATGATATCGAAACGATATCATTTGAAATGATGTTTGATTCCGATTGTTTTGGAAGATTTTATTTTGTGTTTGTGTTTTGTCAATGCGTCATAAATACAAATATTTACGTTGGCCATGAACTTCCGGCTGTTATTTACACATTGTTAAAAGGCAATATTCATAGGTTGACTCACTCACTTGGAATATGTATCAATATTTATATTTGTATAGAATGTAATATGTGTCACTGGTACTATTCCATACGTTTCACGTATTTAGTCAAGATATTTGATAATTTATTTTATAACAATTTATTTTAGTCAAAATATGAATAAAAATATCCTAACAAGAGTTCCATCTTGGAATAAATCTCATTCATGTGCTAAAAAAATATATAAATATATTTCGGAAATGTATGATTTGACATGGTACAAGAAGTGTAATGATACATATGTACTGCAAATCCCCTACATGTAACAGTAGACTAATTTGCTGGATGCGAAGACAATGGATATGTTTCTAAATAGTAGGATTTCGTACTAAATAACTCAGAACAATAAGGATAATACCGTGTCTGGCATAAGGTAAGGAGGTGTGAATGAGTTGAATAACATACATACATACTTATACCACAGAAAAAGTTTAGTTTATCTGTGCTTATACAAAGTGTGTATTCGAACAATACGTAATAATTGTCTTAAATGCTACATACGTAATTTTAAACCGTTTTGTGTGAACTGCTAGTATTATGTTTAATAATATTCCGATGACATTGAAACTTATAGAGTGCTATTTAAATATGTGGAATATGAAAAATAGTTAAAGAATAATATTTGGATGAAGAAAACCTCAAATTAAAATCGTTGTATATTAATAACAATTTGCGAGATAAAATTATTTATATGTTATAAGCGAAAGATAATGCTTTGTAAATTTCTTTAAGTGGAATAAGTTTTAAGTTTCGAAATAATAAAACAGTATATATGTATTTACGCGATGTATCGATAAAACAAACCTTACAATTTCTAGAATAAAATATGAAAACCAAACTTCTCCTCCCTATATACCTCTATACATACATATGTACATACATAAGTTAATAAATGATACAGACGACGGAAACCTCCCAAATTCGACAATCAATGCTTTTACATAAAATCAGTATATGATAATATTGTTTTAAATCTATCGCTATGATATTTTTACTCACATCACACGTACATATAAACATGACAGATAAATACATATTTATAGCATTTTAAATGACCACGATGAATTATTTTTAAAATACATACAAGATATATAAAAGTGATCATCAACACGCCAAGCTGAATAGCCGAACAGTAGAAATTTATAAATATACGTACGGACATCAAACGAAAATATAAACGGGCGACTCGCGTCGCGAGCAGGTGAGCCTACTGTATAAACCACAAATAAAACAAGGTGCTTTAGTTTTTTTTATATATGTATATATAATTTTAAATTCACATCGCTGACCGCCTATACGAAATGGCGAAGGGAAATAGTATCAAAATATACACTGAGTTTCTGGGTCATAATACGTACGAAATTATAATACAATTGCTTTGTGTGGTTTATAGAACAAATTGACAAAGTTCTGAATGTAGGAAGGATTATTTTGTTAACATATTCCAATTCAATGCTAGATTACTTGCAGATTATTCGAGTTGTGCTTCTAAGCTCAGTGTACAGCTGCTATGTTGTGCTTGTAATCTTGGTGCAAAGACTAAAAAATTTACGCTTCAAAGCTTAGACATGATTGTCTACACAATACAACAATATTAGTTTATATTGTTGTTTGTTTAATTAGTACGCAAGTAAATATTGTTTTGTTATTGAGGCTTGTGCAGGAATAAGTTTGAAAACAATTGGTGCATAACTAATATTATTCTTGAGACTATGCGTTAGTGCATAATTATTTGGTAGTTGATTTTCGTTCATGGATGGGGGATTGTATGTAATGTATTACCTACCTGTGTGTGTTTGGATGTACAAAGCTGACAGTTAAGCCTGGGCACATGATCACACAACTGTACAACAAGTATAGTAGTAGCCTCTAACGCTACGAAACACGCTCGCTCAAGTTATTTCTGTCCGCGACGGACGCCGGTCATACACTGACGACGCTACGCACAGCGTCGCGGGTTCCCGTTTGAACCTGTCGATCTGGTGCGCAAGCGTATTAGTTTGAGAAATCCTTACAATGGAGGATTTGTCTAGCTTCAAATGATCTTTCTACCTGAATTTCGAACAAGCACATTTGCAGCATTATTGTATACATATTTAATTAACTTTATGTACTACAAATGTGTTGACTGACTTTGGTAATTAGTATGTATTGATTCGGTATTCGTTTACAAACGTTTGATGTTTGCAAACAAGAAACGTATAGACTGGTTATTAATAATACCATTTCAGATACGTAACGTAATTCCGCTATAAAACTAATAAGGAACTAAAATTGATTACAACTTCATACAACAGCAGAAGAAAACCAATCTCGTCCACTGTCTTAATTCTCTATCGGAAAGTTTACGAAAAGAATCGATATTACTTCTAATGTGGTTTACTAGTGTCTATCGTACGTGAGAAATTATACAATTTTTGATTTGTAGTCATATGTGTGTGCCGTATCATAGCAACCAGAGAGAAAAATGAAGGGTTGTTCATACAAATGGTATTTGTTTCTTAAACATAGCTTTCATATTCATTTTTCTACATTCTCTGGGGAGTCATGAAAATTATCATTACTGGAATTTAGTGCTTTTTTTTTAATTCTTAAGAAGATGTAGGATTGATTATTACTTCTGAAAAAAGTACATTTAATTCTTGCTCCAATGAATGGTAATTGAGGATTCGTGCGAAACACGAGTAATCCAAGTTTGAGTGCGTGCCGCCTGCAGCGCTGTTGCTGTTTGCCATCTAATGGAATTAAAAGTTTCGTCCTGGACCGTTACACCGTGGAAAACGAATTCGTCTACGTTGTCGTCACTTAAAAATTTACTAATTGCTTCACATTCCCGTCTCCCGTTTTCCCTCTTAAATTGTACATTATTTATTCTTGTTCTTTAACTAAGCTAATGGTCAGAAGTACTGCTCGCTAATAGATTTCAATTTATCTTCAGGACAGTCTGGAATTTACTACTGGATGAGCGGCAATGTTTCAGTCTGTAGTTTAGAGAGACATTTTATTCCGTACTTAATCCCGTAAAATTGTAGTTTAATTTTAAAGTCTAAAATGTTACTGTCTGTTCAAATTGTTATGAATAATTACTAAATAGTCTCTACTCTGCTTTTGTTTTGAAAAACATGCTTCAATGATTTTCACTGTCCTTTTCAGGAGTCCAGTCCTTTCGGTTGATATCATTTCAACCCTTGTCATTTAATTTACGGTCAATTTAATGTCACGTGGGGCATATTAACTCATTTAATGCTAATATAGTATACACCTCGCCAGTGGTCTATATTCTACCTAGATTCTGGAGCGTTTGGTATGATATGTATTTAGATTTCTGTCAAGTTGTTTTCCAAGTTTCCGAGTATGATGTTTGTCACACATTTTGTGATGTTTTTTACGTCGGTCGTAAATTAAAAGTGCACATTATGGACTATAAATTGTGAAGCAATATGGATGTCAGTGTGAAACGGACATTACCCTGCGTTTAACGTTAACACGTGTGCAATAAAAAAAAAATATGTCTGTAATGGCATCAATACCATTAAAGGACATATTGGAAAATATAAAAGTCCGAACTTGACAAAAAAATCAGTAGTGCAGTTATTGTCTTAAAGTATATATTATAAATTTTATCATGAATCCTAAGAATTTTTGCATAAGAAATGTAAAATTTATTTAAAAATAAAAATAAATATATCAAAAACATTTCAGACACCGTTTTTCCTGTCATACCAGCTTGCAGGAAACTATAACGTGTAAGATTGCAGGAAACTTAATTCCAAAAACGTGTTACTAGTTCCTGCACTTGTAACTAGAGCACACATTTGCAGGAATTTCTATAAAGAAGTAGTAACCTGCTTGTTAGTTTTACATTATGCCTCCGGTATAGAGATGGCGCCGCTGTGCGCTTATATATGAATGCAAAAGCTCGATATTGACGTGGTCTGACGTCATGCGCGTCGCGACGACTACAGTCAAGTTAAAATCCCAGCAGGACCAACTATTTGCAAAGACGAGCAGAGTGGATTACTTACAATGATGCACAATACGTGACAGCGCTAGGGATCACTGACAATAAACACGCGATCTACAACTACATGAGACAAATCATTATTACGCAATATGGTTGTTAGCTACGTTATCATTTCTTTGTTCTATATATAGCAAAGAATATATTCGAAAGTATCTTGTTTGAAGCAATGGATTTGCCCATGAATAATATTGGATATTCTGTAGGGGAATCCTTTCTTCCAAATGACATTTGCGTAAATAAATAATTTTCGACACATTAAGCAATAAAAAATTTACTCTCAAATGTGTCACCGTTTTTTGTTCCATTGACCTACAAATTCTCGCCTCCAATTGGAGGTTTATTAAAATTTCAACAAACTTAAGACAGCGAATGGATATACTAATAATCCTTATTCAAACATGTCCAAATACTAAGTAACGCTACTTGCAGACACACGTCTGCTTAAAACAATATTGATTTGACCGTGTTTCAAAGGCTGAAGGGAAGGGCTCACTGGTCTCCGTGTTGGAAGTCCAGGATTTTATCGGGGACTGTACATCCAGCTGATCGATTCTCAGTTGAATAGTGGTGGGAGTTGAAAACAGGGTAGACACCAGTCCCAGTTACCGTCGTACCGAAAGCACGTAACGTACGTACATACATACATACAGACAGACACAGTGTGAAGAATCATACTGAAACATACACGCATCTACACACGACGACAACAATTCTTCCGTTTGCACATCGCTTTAGTGTACATCTGTGCCAGTAGTTTTTCTTTCGTAAAGTGTTAGTGTGTGAAACGGGAAGGAACCGAGTTCGCAAACGTAGCCAAAGCCAGCGAAGGAAACAGCGCGTGTTTATCGAAAGGTAAGATATGAAAATGGCGATTGACTTGGGCTACGCTAGATGATGTTCTTGGAACATCCCGCGGTGTTCATTGTTCATATATGACCTGACAGAAATGACCTTGCTGTAGAGAAAGAACGTTGCATGGCCTTGACGGTACTGATAATCACCGGAGTTGATGTGACACAGTACACCTGTTTGTACATTGAATTATTTATTATGTACTAATTTAACAGCAATTGTATCTGATGTTATATCAGTTATTGAGAACGTATGGAAGCATGCTTGAAATTATTATGTAATTCAGTAAAAAAAAAACAATTGTGGCTGTTGTTGCAAACGCGTCATTGATAAATATCTTTCTGATAGAGCAAGTAGCACATATAAATACGATTGCGCATTCTGGTATCATAAGTATGTTTGTAATCTATCATCGCATATAGATAACTAATATTATGTTATCTATGATTTAGCCTTATGATCAACGGAACGTTTAATCTAGTACGTTCGTTATGCAACTCATCTAACACGCAGTACATGTTGGAGATATAACTCTTACTTAAACGCAGAATCGTTTCACATCAGCTTCACTTTATATATGAAAATGAACAGGGCTTAGTTCCAATTTATAAGTAATCTCCGGTATAGAAACTGCAAAGGACGGCTTTGTAACGGACGCAGAGTACGCAGTTGGTATCTCAGTCAGGATAAATGTTAAATGAATGTATATGTTTGTGATATAGTTCTTCACAGATAGGGCAAATTCCATACTGTTTTTCGCTATAATTCCGTACATTATTTCCTGATCTTAATGCGGAAGACTCCTTCAGAATTATTTCAACATAAGTTTGACAAAACTTGTGACATAAGGCCCTTAAAATACCTTATCGCTTGAGGTCCATCTATTGTAAATATTAGTAAGTAAAATATTCAAAGTTAAAATAATTAAATCTATCGCCTGTTGCTATCTGTTGACATGTAGCTCATTAAATACCTATGCAGGCGTCACTCCAGTTCAATATTGACACTAACAGAAGAAAATTAATGGCGCACTGGGCTACAATATATTCTTGTTATTTTTTTGATTAAATTCACTTAACAGTCGGATAGCAAGATAAACATGAACACAGTAGCAAATATCTTGTTACACAATGCACTATGTGCGTGTTCTTTTTGTGTGTCCACACCAGTCCACACCTAGTATTTACGTCACTTTAAGTCTTACAAATACAAAGGAGAAATGGAGTAAACCTGCATTAGCAATACAGGAAAGAACAGCGAGATATGCTAAATGTTTTACATTATTTAGCTCTGGAAAGGACTTGTCTTACTATCACATAATATTAAGCAATGCATGTAGACATAAATGTTTACTTTCAATATAGTATAGTGTTATGACAAGTTCAAAAATGTAGTATACATTAATGATTAAAAGACTATTCAAATTTACCGGGCATGCAGTTTGAATGTAAAATTATGGAATAGTCAATTTGATTAAGATAATATAATGAGGTCTCGGTGCGCTGTCCCGCATGTGATTTAACCATATTAGTATATATGTATGTGTGTGATGAAAGCTGCATATGCAGACGTAAGTGTACATGTGGCTTTGTGTTATAAACCTGTATGTGTGTACATGTATGGAGCAGTGATTGGAAGACAATTTAATATTCATGTAATGCAACACGGCTCAATAGCACGGCTAATTAGGACACTATGTTGCCGGCTTGTCTGCTCGTTATATTAACGCCGGCATCCCGTGTTGCCGAAGGAAATACAGTAGCAGATCGGGTGGGCAGCAGTGCGGAGGTGGTAGATACCTTCGCTCTTGGATACCGGCACTGATGCCGGGTTACAAAACAGAAGATAACTAACTTATCTTGTAAAAGAACGTGGGGCCGGCTCTTGACTTATCGACCCGCGCGAAAAATAAAACCAACCGACAAGGAATGAATTTTTACAATCTGTGCTCCGTGTTACTAATGGCAATTTATATGGAGACATACTTGAGTCTGATTGCTGTCCGTTTATGCCTACTTGCGTTGGACTCTCCATCGCAAAATAAATTATCTCCAAAGTTGGAGTATTACTGCTAATGTTATGCATAATTAAAATTAATAGCGATACACATTTGCTCGGATATCTAGCGATGTTTCAAATATAAAAAGCTGTTGAGTAAAACACCTACATGAATTGTCTAAATTTTAGAATATTCTTGTCAGAATTCCAATTCGATATTGGAACAGTCGAAATAGCGCTTTCAAAATTGAACCACAGTTCGTTCTACGGTCTTAACAATAATTAATTGTTTTGACAGACAGATATACATTATTTCTTGAGAATTTGTGGAAGAATAACAGCTTCTTGTATTTGAAACAACAGAAAACATGCGCACGTATTGGTATACTTTTAAGAGTTAGATCAATATTAACTTTTCTACATGATTAGTCCTTCAAAATGTACCCCGTAACGATATATATATATATATATATATATATATATATATATATATATATATATATATATATATATATATATATATTTACTTTTATGTGTGTCACTTGAAGTTGTCCCTTGTGCGACAGCTGACAAGCTAATAAAATACGGTGTGTCGATTTCAGAACTGCTGTCGCTGACAGCTGCTTCTTCCACAAGCAGAAATTCAATTTCAAAATTGTTTGTTGTTGGCTGAACGTTACAGCCAATATACGTAAGTAAACATGACACGCTTATAAATTCATTTAATGCGATCTTAAATTTATTTTAGCATTTTATAATAAAGTGCAAAAAATTGTACGTTTTTTTTTTTCGAGTAGTAAATATTGTAAGAAGTAATGGACCAACATATTTTAAATTAAAATACGTAATCTTACAGAAACTAATAGAGTTAAGAATTTGTAAATAATTTGAATACTCCTGGAGAAGAATCCATTAGTATGAAAATAGATAGACGAAGGAAGAATTGAATTGTGATAGTTTATCACTGCTCGTGGTTGGCGATGTGGTGTGCCACAAATGTAACTAAAGCATTGGGAGGAAATTAAGTGGAATATGATGTGGAATATGATGTTGTTCGTTGGGGATGTTCGTTGTTATAATACGCTGCAAATTCGAATTCTCATTTCCTATTGCTTTGTCTGTCAATATTCAGCTGAACACGATTCATTTCTCTCTCTCTCTCTCTTTCTCTCTCTGTGCGTGCGTGTACATATCCCGCGATTCAATTTACATTTTACGTACCAGTAAATATTCCTGTACAAAAATATATTCGCTCGTTTGTTAAAACAAGCACTGGATCAACAATTCCAGAATCACTGAGTGAATAATTTACCAAATTATCTTTGTAATATCTTTGATCTATTTTAATACTTTGGTAAGGATTTATATCTGTTATATTTCTTAGTAAAATTCATGACCAGTATGTTTATCAATTACCATCTGATTCACGCTTCATGATAACCTAATACGATTAGGTACGCGCAACAATTTAATAATAAAGTGTGGTGTGATTTTTCAAAAATAAAAAGAAGAACCGCTCAACTTCACCACCGAGAGACAAAGTAATAATCTCCACTTGTGAACTAATTTAACTTTTAGTTTGAATTTATCGTCTACTATAAATAGCTTCGTCTACTGCTGAATATGCTGATGTGTCCGAACTTGACAAAGATGAAATTCGTCGTATATTTGCTTGCGTACAACTGTACAAAACAAACAAAGATACTATTGATTTCTCCTTTCAGATGACAGCAAATATTACGGCGCATATACGATGAAACGAAACAGATCTTTGGTTCCTCATCGAAGCGTTGTTCGTTCCGTTTTCTCCACCACCTAAAATGGTGGAGAAATTCTCTCATCATCCAGTGATGACGTGTGCATTTTATAATGGTGAAATCAATAAAACCATGTTGAATCTAAACACGCAACTATGTGCTACATCTACCTACGTCACAGTGTCCCGGCCATTTGTATAAATCTTACATCATCACTGAATATACACGCATATTCGAAAGGAGGCGTTATCCCTACCGACAACTTGTTTCCATGTTTATATGTTGTTTTGTTATTTACATTTCATTGTAAAATACTTACTTTTAATTTGCAAAGAAACAGTAATCTTTTTTCGAAACGTATTCATAAGGAGTTCTGTCAACCTGAAAATATGTTCCAAACAAAATTCAGCGATTTGAAAAGCACAAAAGAGCTGATTATTAAAGCGTTCAGTCGAAAAAAAAAAATAAAGTTAAAAGGGAATTTGAGAGAAATAATGGAAACACATCGACGGAAGCGAGAGCACAGGGAATAACGATAAAGTATATATAGGTATATGAAACAGACTCAACGAGCAGAACCCTCAAAGAGTATTAAGGGATATGGAGAAGAAGATGAAGACGTAGCTCGGAAATTGATTATAAATTAATTTTACTTCAGTAAAAAAGTATTTACTTTTCTATTGCAAAGTCGTTTTTCTTTTCCGTTGAACTTTATCATTTTTCTTTTAAGAATTTGAGTGTTTTTTATATTGGTTGCGTGTTTGACAAATATTTTTATTAAACATTTAGTTACAATATCAATTATACGTATTCAGAAAAATGTTCGATAAACATATAAATGTTTATTGGTATCATAGCTGATACTGGCTTGAAGTTTTGCATTTTTAGATATTTGGATTGATGTGATAGTTAGCATTTGGTACGCAAAAATGAATATGTATTGAGTACCTGTTTGATTCTGCGAATTTGCAGAAAATTGCACAGCGAGACAGAATAATTTACATCGAGTTGCATCAGTAATGCTTGTTACACAGCTCAATGGATCGCATAATCGGATCGAATCACAAAGACTCCGTTCCACATTATCTATATTAGTGGAGCAAATCTGGTGACATAAAAGCTACGCAACTAAAAGCTACATGATGATACTTAGATATATTCTTAAGACAATATTCATAGATGAGAATTATAATAGTATTTATAAATTCATCATAATAATATTTACTGATATTGAATAATCATCATACACATGTCGACATATCCTGATAATACTAAATGGTGGATTAATTAATTGTTTAACAGGTTTACTGGCACGGAAAATTAGATTAGGATGTATTTGTGTGAATGCACGTGTGTGTGTGTGTGTGTGTGTTAGTTAAGCGATATGTGACCACATGTCGCCTAGAGATAAGCAACGTTTCAGTTAAGTAAACCACAAACTAACTCTACAGTCTGCAAATGACAACGGAGTAGAGTTAATTTGTGTGTTTTGTACAGTAGATTTGAGTGCGTGTGTTGAAATGCCGAGAGCTGGTAACTTACTATTACATACATTGTCTCATTATATCATTTCAATTACATTGTTGTAGTTACACCAAGTGCAATCATTACTAATCAGAATTAAGAGTGTACATGATTCAATATAAATGAAAGCAACGAAGAATAAGATTTGAAACTATTGATGGATTTTATAAGATTGATTGTTGCAATTTTCTAGAAACTATGGAACACGTTTTTCCGCATCGGTGTTTGAATAAAACTTTGGCTTGTAACAACCGCAATTTCTTCGCGTCATTAAATGTATTACAGGTAGTTTGCTCAGGTTATTTGTTAAATCGTTTTCCAATAAATGACCGTTCAGTTTCGCCAACCCCACTTACGGTGTTACCAATCTCACGTCACTACCGCGAATCGGTAATACTCATGCATCTCGGCGTATGTGAAACGGAACACCGTAGTACGCTTACCTGCTATCATGTTTTACCGGTACCGTTAGTCATTTTTATTCATTTCCCTAATGGCATAAATACGGGCTGCCACCGTGGTTGATACATAAAATATTGTTCACAAATATTCGCCACAGACTACTCGTATATGACTGGCTTACTGGTGTGTGATTATTATTGTTGTTGTTGCTGCTAGCTGATCATCCATTTCAATTGCGTACGCGTGCCTCACGACTTCTTTCGCTGGTTGAATTTCCAATAAATAATTTCTCATACGAAAATGTGAGTTGACATTAAATCAATATCACGGTTTCTTTGGAGATCATTCATACATAACTGATACTTGTAATCGTAGCAGAGTGAATTCACATGTGTAAGGACGGTTCTATTTTGTGTTTAGATGGCAGGGGCTGATCCCAAATGGCAGAAGGATGCGGCAGACCAAAATTTCGACTACATGTTCAAACTGCTCATAATAGGCAACAGTTCTGTGGGTAAAACGTCGTTCCTTTTCCGGTACGCTGACGATAGTTTCACGTCCGCTTTCGTCAGTACCGTTGGCATAGATTTTAAAGTGAAGACGGTCTTCAGACATGACAAACGTGTCAAATTACAAATATGGGTGAGTCACAGTTATCATCTGCTTACTGAATTCTAACAAAACAAATTCATATTGTAAGTAAATATCATTTGAAGATTAATAATCACATTTACGAGGATGTGTACGGCTATTATCTTGTCGACCTAAATGTTGAAAGGCAAGGCAGACGAGGATGCTAAATGTATAAAAATGTGTGTGTAATCATTTGGAACAATGTATGTCCTTCTTTTATATTACTGTTAGACGAACGATATTTTACTGTTTGTTGTGTTTGGAATGAGCACGATTGAATTAAGTTTATTAATGCAACATTCTGGTTGAAATGTAGGACACGGCGGGCCAGGAACGATATAGGACAATCACCACGGCTTACTACAGAGGAGCAATGGGATTCATCCTCATGTACGATATTACAAACGAAGAATCATTCAACAGTGTACAAGATTGGTAAGTTTAAACGTCCATCTCTGCACATATATACCCAGCAAGGGAGACCATGTGAAAAAAGTATTGAACCAGTTCTAAATATTTACCCGGCGATGGCCAAGGGGGCAGGTCAAAAATGGAATGAGGTCATGGCTTCTGGACTCGCCCTCTATTTAATAAAACCGTATAATTTATCCACCCTCAAAATCCAATTCAAACCACAGAAGGGCTTTTCCCATTTGTCGTTTGGAAATTTAATCTCAGTACAAACAGCATAGCATCTTTTCATAAAGGCTTTTACCAGATTTACCAGGACAATCTTTGGGTACAAGGACTAATTATCAAATACAGAATTAAACCATATGAAAAAATAATTATTCGGCAAGGTATTGAGTTGATTTAGTAGATGTTTTAACCACATGGGATTATTTTGCCTCAGAATTCAACCAAATTCCAGTTGTATTGCCTAGATGTGAAAACAAAATCGTACTCTTTAACACAGAATTGAGCCAGGAAAGGTTCCACAAGCAAAGAAATGAACCACACAGAAGTATGTCATATAAATTTATATTCTTGTCAAGGTCAAACCAGATCGTAGATTTCAGTCAAGTATTCAGGCGTGGACAAGGACAGTTGTTTGGAATGTTGAATCGTGTGGAACTGGGATGGAACTATATGACTGGAAGTAGTTAAAGCGCAAGCTTCCATGTAGTATGGACATTAGATTTTTATACGCGCTACAATGAATATTAATGATGTAACCTATATATAGCGCAGCGCGCGCGGGGTTGTATTGAACTAATGGCTTGGGAAAAAAACAGAATAATGATTTAACATACAATTAATGCGATATTGAACTGGTTATTACTTGGTATACATGAGTCGGATTCGAGACTTGTAACTTTGATTTCGGGTAGTAGAGAAGCTTTCTGCACGTCTGTTTACATTTGAATATTTGATGTGTCGCACAGGGTCACCCAGATTAAGACTTATTCGTGGGACAATGCACAAGTGATCCTAGTTGGAAACAAGTGTGACATGGAAGACGAAAGGGTGATCAGTTTCGAACGAGGCAAACAACTAGCCGAGCAACTTGGCGTAGAGTTCTTCGAGACGAGTGCTAAGGAAAATGTTAACGTTAAGGTGAGTTAGGAAGTTTCGTGCTAATTAACAACGATGAAGAAGTATCCAGTATTTAGTTTCTTCTTGGGGCGCAAAGTTCTGCCATCGTTTTCTCAAGAGAACATATCCGGTCGTATGTTTTATGAGTAGTTTGTGGTTCACAAAACTTATAATGAGTTTATATCTAACTTTCTTGCCATTTTGCTTCAGTTCGGGAACAAACAAGTTTGTCCCAGCAACATCAACGCAAAACATTGATTTTCTTATGAAACTATGTATATAACTGATATAGAGAGGAGTTTGTATCGGTTGTCACATAAATATCTATGTATGTTGTTGGTTATTTATAAACGTATGTATTTATGTGCAGGCCGTATTTGAGAGACTTGTAGATATAATCTGTGACAAGATGTCGGACAGTCTGGACTCTGATCCGACGTTGATGAGCGGCGGTGCGAAGGGTACCCGTCTGACGGAGCCGCCACAGGGTCCTCAGGCTACCAACTGTAACTGCTAATAATCCCAAATTAACATGTCATACACCCCCAGAAAACCCAGTCATACCAACTCCGTATTACTACAAGAATACCCGACACACCTCAGACCAGACTTATCGTTAAGAGCTGCTGCTACAGCGATCAGTACTGCATTCATCCACGTGTAAACGAAACTTTATAGACGTCCAGTATACATACCGCTTATGACAAATATTTATACGATAATAAAACATGGTTATTAATAATTAGAAAAAAAAAACAGAATGTCAAATAATAGTAAACATCCATACGTAAGAGAATTTAATGACAGATTAAAAACTTGATTTATATTGTTGCTTAATCCACTTTAGTTAAGTTGCGTCATTCGTTTAACAGTACGTATTTTCAGTTATATCAGAGCTTGTCATAGCGTTTGATTGCAATGTGTTTGTGCTCTACTTTCAAGTGCGTGTGTCTGATTATAAGTATACGAAAGTGACGTGAAATTTTGTATATTCCAAGCGAAAAGTGCGTATTTATTATGTGTAAAATTTAATTTAAAATTATTATGTCAATATAAAGTTATTCTCATTGAAAATAATGCTAGATTTTAATCTACATTAAAACAAAGGTTTGTTTACAACTCACAGATGAATGCAATATTGATACGTACGTAACTATACACTAACTCTTTGTCATTTCAAGCTCCAGTTCTTGATAATATCGATTGTTCATTGCTCTTGTATACCGACTGGTCCAATAGTTGTTGAACAATAATTGAAACCAAAGTGTTTCAGACCGCTCGACATGTTTCATTATGTGCTGGTTAGCTGCATCGTAGCTGTAGACATATTTGTATATGTACATATATAATTTGTTAATTTTTCATTTCGATAAGTTGTTTGATGATGAAAATGACCTAATTGTTATAGCATTTGAGTGTTTGATAGGAAGATGAGTAAGACATGTGTGTTTAGTTATTTCTATATATAGTGCACTGCATATAGCTGAATATTAAATAGAGGGAGAAGGATTTTGTGTACTTTTTTTGTAAGAGTTAATTAATTTGCGGTTAGGGTGGGACCATTTTCAAAATTTCATAAAACTTTTTTGAGCACAATGGTAAACTCTTACAGACATGCATATTCGAAAATTATATGAATAATTTGGAAATGAAATTTATTTCCTAAAATATTCATGTGATTTTTTTTTTGAATTCTTGTTATTTTATTACATTACGCTACGATGTTTACTTCTAACATAAATGTGTTTCCGTCGATCATCTAAGCACAGTCACATGGATATTTGCATTTGCCGTGTGACTGACGAAAAACCATACTGAATGTAACAATGTGGAACCATTTTTCAACCACACAAACACTGCAACTGCAACTAAATGTGTTGTCCGTATGATCATCTGTTTTTGTGATGTTACATATAAATATATATTTATCTTTAAGAATGAGATGAAGTTAACTTTGACGTATCATATCTTGGCCTATGTTGCTACTCTATATCAATAATAAAGAAATTATATTGTTGTGTTTAGATAAACTATTCGTTGACTATATATATTATGAACGTATTACTTAAACGTAGTGAGAAATTTACAAAAAAAAAGAAAACATACAACAAACCAAAACGCTGTAGAAAAATATGCTTTTTCGTGATTTTTTGTTGCAATTGACGTTGGAATTTTGCACATCCGGCGTCACTGAAGGTGTATCTGAAACGATATTTATTGTAAAACATCCTACTAGTTTCTAAGTGAAATTAGATTTTTCACTAATCCGCAGATAATATCCTGTGTTTAATATCTTATTGTTAAATTAAAACAACTGACCGGGATACTTTTTAGGTTACCTGGAAAATCTATTTTCTAGTGACAACTAACGAAATTTAATGGGATGCCATCGATGAGTAAATATTTGTGTCCACACAAGACGTTCAGTACCGAACATGAAATATTTCATTTTTCTCCCAGGAGTTTTAGAAGTTAAAATGTGACAATACTATATGAATTGATCAATGAAATTATTCATTATGACAAATCTCTTTTTAAACTAACTAATTACCTACATACATACACACTGAATACTAATGTAATCAATCAAGTTTTAAAATATATTGATACAGGCATTTGTTAATTACAATGGGCAAGATTAGTAAGGGAATAACATAAAATCCAATGATAATGTGAAACTAGCACAGCGATGTGACTTTGTACATAATAGACATTGTATGTATGCTATACTAATTTAATAGGGATATTCAAATTATTTAAGTATAAATTATGATTAAACATGACAACGCTGTATGATTCTGAAACTCATCACTCTGTACCGAACATGTTACTGTGAGTTCAGAATGAATTAACATTCAGCAATCCGATGCAATGATGAAAATTATAATAGTATCATTATGACACATTGATCACGCATGACCGTCATGTACAGTGCGTACATGTGTACTGTAAACCTACCTTTATTATCTGTAGTCACAGTGTGTAAATGTACTAGATGTTTCCGAATTTGTCATCAGCTGGCATTACACAGTCAATTATTACGTTAATATTCCTGAAAATCATAAGAGAATTATGTACTTTGAATAATCATTTATACATTCAATGTTTATCTGTATTTAAACATGCATGCACTGTTCAAAGTATATGATTCATCTCTTTACAACACTGATTGGTGTAAAATATTTCAACATTCTTTATACTTTTAACCAGTAACCAAGTTTCTATAAGTGTCCACACTCTCCATCAGACTTCAATTACATATTATGTAAAGCTTGAAATAAAACCTAAACGCTTAATCTAGTCAACAATCAATGAGGTGTCTATGTGTAGCGAAAGCATCGGTTCATTGGCCAATCAACGCGTTCCAACTATCTGAATTAACCAATCGTAATCCAGCTGGTTATAAAATTTGTCAAAAGCTAAATTTCGTGCCTCGTGATACAGAAAGACTGGATCTGCCTGTTGAAGGAAGTGTGGACGTGCGTCCTAATGTATTTGTTGTAATGTATGCGGAGTAGATCAGGAAGGTGGGGGGGGGGAGATGCTGACGTACGTCCAAACAGTATAAATAATACAATATTGTGAGATCGCACACATTCTCTCGTTTTCTTGTTTAGGGTCTATGATATTCTGTTTATAAATGGCAGTGTTTTATTGCAATGTACAATACACAACATGTAACGATATATAATATTTTGTGATTAGTGTTAAAAATAAATTGTGTATATGAAAGACTGTCGGCCTTTGGTTTGAACACTTTTCGTAACTGAAGAAGTGTCATCAGCATCCTGCCTGAGGGACTGGCGATAAATGAAATGAATATTCCTATACTTTATTTCTTTATTTGTATTTTATCTTCACATTTTACAAAATCATTACTAGTTTCTCCATCTTTTATTAATGTATATCCGCCACTTGTTGCACAGAAGTTATTTACAATTGGTAGCACTGATGGCCTGTGAAAATATAAACAGAAATTCTACATTTTACAGTTACTTATTAATAATGGTATACGTTACCCATTAATAGATTTTAAAAGAGTTACACTTAGACTCTCTATACAAGTATTATTATGACATCGAAAACAAAATGGCGTCGTATAGTGCCATTTCAGTTCTACTTCCTGTATGATATCCATGGCGTACGTTGGAGAATAAATTATAAATGGAATTGATTGACCCAGTATTATCGGCACAGATGTACTGAAATAAATACCTTGATTTAATTATTACAATAGAAATGCAATGAAAGAAGAGTAGTTGCCTTGGATCCTTATTGAAGGTTGTTGGTTCAAGAACTTTATTATTACCATCGGAAAAGTGAATGTTGAAGTAACCATTGGAGTTTTCTTCAGCCTTTGTACATTTCGCAAAGTTTATCACAACTTGATATGCATTTTCTGTTTGAAGATTGACATTGTAAGATCAAGGTTGACATAAATATTGATGGAAATATATTCTTACTACAGTATGGCATACAGCCACCAGTTTCCAAAGTGAATTTTGCATTTGTTTGAGCAGAGAATGTTTCAACATCTACGTCTAGACCAAATGCGGCACAAATGACGTCTCCAGTTTTTGTATTAATACATCCCGACTACAAAATATATTAAACAATTACAATGTTATCTTTAAAGCAAACCAACTTTGCGTTACCTTTCGAAAATCCACAATCTTATCGTCGTTAATGCCTGTGAACTGACACTTTTTGTTGCAAACCGAGTCCAGGTAATATTTGAATGCTCTCTTGTGTGAACAATCGGGCAATATAGTGCCTTCCTTGATTTCGTCTCTGGTCAGGTACAGTACTGAGTTGTACTCATTGTTTACCGTGCATCCTGGTTGGTTGGACCCGTTGTTGATGTAGAAATCTATATGTCCCATCGGTTCCAGTGTTCCTTGTCGATGTTTTCCTGTAACGTGTGTTTTAACCCATTTGGTGGAATAAACAAAGATAAATGATTTAGTTGACCAACCTTCTCCATCCGTGTGTAACACTTCGATGTAGGTAGCGTCTGTAGTTGACAGTTTAACAATTTGCGGCATCCCTTCAAACTGCGGACCAGTCGGGTCCAGTCCTGTAACATGTACAAACATGTCAAACGCTACAACGATTCATCACTTTGCGTGGCAAATTAATCTCACGTACCGGTTATCCTTGCAATATTCCGGATCGATTTACCAATGTATCCGGCAATGTGCGCGCCAACACCATGGCCTATAATGTGTAACTGTGTTAGGAGTAATCCATAATCATTCTGCAAGCAGTTAGATAAGTTAGAACTTATGCAGACACAAATGTAAGACAAATGATGAAAAACTTAATTTGTAGAGAACTTACCTTAAGCGTTGTTATTAGAAATTCTGCTTCACGAGCAACTACTCGAGCATTGGAGATTGCTTGCCCAAAAGGTGGTTCAGCACCAGCTTGCCAATCAACTGATATTACATTGTATTTATCCAGCGCAAATACTTGTAGAGCCATATGCTATCAACAGAAATACATACTTGCACGTACATCAGCTTAAAATTTGAATAATTACCTACTCACTTTTATCCATCCTGTATATCCATTACTGGTAAAATCATGTATAAGTATCATAACGCTGTTGTAACGATTGTATTTCGTTATATTAATGGTCAAAGGATTTGAAGAAATGGTATCGTATAGGATGGTGTTGTTCTGAAATAATTTAACAATTTCCAAGGTCTGTCACATGTTATTCACGTTGTTTACCTTATTAGAAACTGGTGTCAGTAACAAGAATTTAGTATTTATAACATGTCTCTCCAATGGCGCAACATTGGTCGGCCGTAGTTCAGGATCAAACCATTCTTTGGTAAAATTGATACAGCCCAAATGTTCGTAACACGTAGAAAATTCGTCTACCAGTAACAGCTTTAATTGCAATAACTTGTATGAAATAATAAGATGATGGTATTACCTACTTTCACTTAAATGAACATATACAACTACAAATAAAAACAAATTGAGTTTGATCAGTTGATTCATAACACTTTCTACTAAAATTTAGTAAGATTCATAATCTGAAAAATAGTATGTACAATGTAGATGTAAGTTTCAAAACTGTCAAACAGAATTAAATGTCAATACATCTGACATTTAAATTGATTTAAATTTGTTTCCAATATTCAAAGCTTACTATTACATATACTATATATTATTGCAAGACAATTTGTTTTTTCCATGGCAGGAGTAGAAGTCGGTTCCTATGACAACAAAATGGTGAAAGAAGTAAAGCATTTACACCCTGGGACGAAATAAGAGAACATTTTACCTAGGGAAGTTTTTATTATAACAAAGGCTTTTGTAAATAAGTGTTTGTTGTCATGATACGTTGCATGGAAACATCCCAAAGGCTTTTAAATATTATAATTTCGCTCCGATTTATTATAATTATTTATGAAATTAAGTGTTTCTACTCCCGATTGTGGAAAAATAGTATATACACCTCGGGAGAGACTACAATTTTTCTCTCGATATATTTGTAGCCCTATGGCTTCGCCCTCGGGCTTCAAATTATACCTCAGGAGAAATAAGACGTTTCCCTCCCTTGGTCTATAATGTATTAATATTTGGTGTTATTATTAACAAATAAAACAACGTATATCTAATTGTTTTTTATATTTATATTAATAATAAATGCAATGGTGACTGCTATAATACAAACTTATTCGTGAATAATAATAATAATAATGAATGGTAATAATAAGACTATTTATTTATCATCTCTAATGTTTATAATCCTCCTATATACACTATATACAACAATCGATAAAATGTTTTAGAGATTTTTTTTTGTTTTTGGCTTGTATATCAGTATAGTTAATATTCCATTATTTTAAATTGCTTTTATAATGTATGTGTTTTAAAATTTTCAAATTTTTCATAACAATTAGTTTATAACTTTCTTTATTTAAACATTTCTCTATTTCTCTCTCTTCTGTCGTTCTGGCTAAACATTAATGTATGTAATAGAAATTAGTTAATTAGTTATTATAACTGTTCAATGAGTATGTATGTTTGAATGTATGTACGTATGTGTGTGGGTGTGTGAGAGAGAGAGATCTCTATAATAAAAGTACCTCTGATTCTATTTAGTAATACCTTTCTCAATGAATATATCACGGGACGATATAATAGTTATGTGTATTTGTGTGTTATGTTAATTGTTTATTTATTTTTTTAGTATAATAATATTAAGTTACAATTTCCCAATAAACTTTCAAATATCAACAGTATGATAGAGGTTTGCAATCTAATTTATTTTATTATAATATTTATTATAATCTTTTTTTACTTTACTTTACTTTGAAGACGGAGAGAAAATTGTAAAATTGACGTTTCGATAATGATAAGGCCTATACAACGCGAAAGTCGTAGGTTTCATTCCAATCGACTACCCACTCTCTGTCTCTCTCTTCAATTGATAATGAACGAACTTTGTCTAAATTGTTGCTGGTTACCATGACAACATCTAGCAAGCAGTTAAAATATTTGCTAAACATTTCCATCAATAAACATAACAGAAAATCCCGGTTTTTTTTTAAACGTCGCAAAGAGAGATCTATTGAACGCATTTTTCCGAATAACATTACCAATAAGATATATAATTCATCTTACAGTTTTCTTTCTTTCAAGCCGTAAGGGCCTAAATGTCTAGAGGCAAATAGTTTTTCTCTATGACTGTCCAATTGTTCTAACATTTATCACATTTTTGACAAGTGTTTCTTACCGCATTAGTTAACTTTTCACCTACAAATATTCACTCGCGTTAAAGTTACACGCATGCGCAGTGCACGTGGACAATATGGTGTCATCTCACGTGACACATAACGGTCAACTAATGAGAGGCGACGGTTGAAACTTTAACGACATTGAAATGAATATAAGTTGAGAACGAAAAGAACTAAGTAACCGAAATTGAGTCTGCGAAAACATTGACAAGAATATTTATTTCTATAATTATCTATGTAGATAGTTCTGAATTCATAATATTGAATCATAGAATTTGTTTGTTCTGCATTATGACGACGATTTTGAAGGCATCGGTTCTGTACTTATTTTTGTTTTTTGTTTTGTTATTTACACAAATCGAAATAACGGAAACGAATAATAAATAGTTATTTTTAAGGCGTGCAACAATGGTGTTTTTATATTCAAGGCTTGAGATTTCCTCCAATGAAACTCGTAATTGAATTCTACTAAACAACGGAACATCGTCTGTAGTGTAAGATTTGTAGGTTGAATTTTACAGTTACAGAAGAGGAAATGTACAAGCTACTTGCTAAGAGTAACAGCGAATTAGCTACATAGTTTCATAATGTATATGTATGTATGTACGTGTGTATGTGTGATACGTGCCAGGAGATCTTATCAAGTATATTATGTTTTGATTATTATTATTAATAATAGTTTATGTTATTGTATGTGTTCGTTAAACCCTCAATCTACATATGTAACTATTATAACTCTCTGGAGAAGAATTAGAATTGTCTGTCTGACACTGACAGTAGGATAATGAGTTCAGTTAGATTTAGTGAGTGTAATATCGCCCAATAATCTATAACAATGATCCTTCAACTATACTTATTATGCTCTATAAATTGTTATTTGTGAATCAAATATCGCATAAGATTTCATTTATCACCACTCTACTTAAGTTACTAGAATTTGTTAATTGGCAGTAGAATTGTCATTCAATAAAAAATCAGTTGTTTTAGTTTGAAACTCATAGACTGATTATGAAACATAAATATGTTACCCGTTATTTTCAAAAACGATTACAAACTAAAACATGCTGCAGGAATGTGTTTGTGTTCTTCTGGTGGTATGGATCGACAGAGTTATGTAGTGGTGGCGGTGGTAGTGTCTGGGACTACGAAACTCTACATGTATATAATGATAATCATCAATTATGTAATTAATACAAACAGAAAGGCGCGCGTGTGGACTCGCATCACAGGAGGAGGAGCTCCCCGTTTAGATGAAGGCGTGTCTCTAGTTATGATATATGTACTAAGTAACATTTAGTGGTCGTTGATAGTTAACAATAATCCTACAAAAATAAACTACATTGTGAATTCGAGTGCGTCATTGCTTTCGTTTAATTTACTAGCTTAAAATCACCTCACGCTTATAAAGAGAACGTACGAGTAAACTTAGTTACTTTTCAGTTATTAGATAATTAGTTAGTAAATGTATGTACTATAAGATGGTAATAATTGTAAAACTGTTAGTAGTAGTATTAGTACTAAGTAGTAGTAGTAATAGTTAAGTGTTTAGTATCCTCAATTGCAAGTTCATATAACGATGATACTGCTGCTGCTGGTAGTGTGTGTGTCCGTGTGTATGTGTGTATATTTGTTTGTTTGTTCATGAGAACGGCGTGGTGTTACGTTCCGATTCACGGACGATGCCGTGTAAACTTGTTTTCTTCAAAATAGAATTCGGCTTCTTACTTCAAGGCGGATCATCCGCATCTTTGTCTCTTATTGCTTTTAACAGATGGCTCCTCAGTTCCGATTCGGAGCTACGCCACAAGTTTACCAGTTCATCTTTGGATAACCGTTCCAGTGGCGAACGACCATTCGAGTTCCGCGGCGAGCAGTTTGGCGGCGGTGGTGCGGGCGGTAAATCGTGTTCTCGGCACTTCGACGATGAACTACGATTTCGGGTCGTCTCTCTGGTGTTATTGATTACCGGGTTACCGTCTAATGATCGTGAATGGTCTGTTGCTTTAAAGTTTCGCCTTGATGGTTCCGGCGGCACGGGACTTTTTGGAGGTTCGCCTAAACTTCGATGTCGATGTTTGATTTTTCGATCTGACGTTTTCGGTTTGCTGGTATCTTCTACCTGAATTCGTATTGAAGGGTTTGTTGGAGGCAAAGCAGCACTGTTACTTTGAGACCGCGTCACTTGGGGTTTACCAGTATCTGCTCGATTCAACTGGATCTTTAGTTGATCTATTGTTACCTTATTTCGTTTTGCTATCTCATCGTCCGATAAATTTTTCTTCGTTGGGGTGCTACTGGCACTTCCTGTGTCTACCTCTACTTCTAATTTCTTCTTACTACTGTCTGGAATATTCTGGTAACTTTTGGCCGTTATAATTTCGTTAACTCGCATCGTCCCATAGTTTGGCTCATTTTCCACCTTTGTCAGTGTCTCCTCGCTCTTTCCAATATTACTGCAATCCCCAGGATGAAGCCTGTTCGAGTTCAAATTGTCCTTGAATTTCGGTAGTGTTGCTAGTTTTCTGCCTATACTCTCCGCATCTGAGACTTTTCGACGATAATCATTTGTCTTCTTGCCCACCGATTCACATTCAGATACATTCTCTATGGATAACACAGGGCTCTTGCCTGATAGTTTACCCGAAGAGTTTATTATATCCAGGTAACTGGATCTTCGACTGTTAATATCGGGTGGACTACAGCTCAAGAACGCTGCGTCCTTACTTAGTCGTCGACCAATAGCACTACTGCGATCAACTTTCAGCGTCTGTGAGTTAAACACACTATCCGTGCTGAATCGTCGCACATTCAGAGCTGTCTGGCTTCTGGTTTTGGCCTTTGAACGGGGACTGAATAACGATGAGCCGAAACCAGACGTCGGTGACTTGATTTTACCCGGTCCTTCCATCTTGGGACTGGAGCGCATGAAGGTGCGACGGATGATATTGGGACTGAGTTTTCCCTTTTTTTCATCAGGTGATGATAGTTGATATTCTTGGTCAACTTCCGTGAGGGATGCTAGAGGAGGTTGTTGTCGGACTTCTTGTTGTTGCCTACAACGGAGATAAAATACATTATAATAAATATACTGCGGTTGTGGGCATACAGAACTCTGTTAATGTATTTCACAACTGTTTAGAATATGTATAAGTTTTGTAGGGATAATTAGCAGGCTCTAATTACAGAATTATGGTCACATTACTTTCAGTAATAGAGAATTTATAAATGAATTAGTAATAGTTACTCTGGCATTTATGACTTTTTACTTTTCCACTGGTAAATGCGGTCTGGTACATCACCAGACCGAATTTACTCTGTAATAAAAACAAAAATTAGTCCGTTTGTGTATTTGTTACCTTGTTCCCGCAATATTAATGTGTACATGTGTGTCTTTGCGTATGTGATTACCTTCTTATCTCCTGGATCATTTCGAAAAACTGTGCCTTGCTTTTTCTTCGGCGGCGCTGTTCGTGTTCCTTCTGAAACAAATGAGATCAAAATGCAAGTCCCACACACATCCGTCGACAAATACGAACCCGTTTCACGCTCTTCTGAAACAGACTCGTTATCTGACCTTGTCTCAGGGTATGGACAAGTTCCCGTGCCGCATGATGTGGCGACACTAGTTCCACACAGTTGATGAACCGGTACAGTTTCTACAAAAAGGAAACAATTACATTGATGGATGCACAAGCGTAGAAGTGGAAAGCCGCAGGTGAAATATTGCAGAACTCACTTGACTGAAGAACATAATATTTCTACTGCGCCATATAGTGCCCTTTGGCTTGTGTCGCAGAATGGGAAGCGTGTAACGGTAAAAAAGGTGTTCCACTAACAAGATTAGGAAGCCGAGAAAAATTCCCACTCCAAGCAGAATGAACACGCCAGTCACAGCTGTCACTCCCAATGGCCGCGGCTGGGCGATTTCCGTGACATATTTGAAACATGGCAGCCCACCATACCATTTTTCCTGCAGTATATCCATATAACCATTGCTAGAATATTTGGATATCACCGCTGATATGCTGTCCTACAAACAAACGTATATGTATTTATAGAAAATTGTAATATTACCAATTAATTTTCTGCTCTGCTTACCTTTAATGGAAATCCTTTCGTCATTCCAACCGCATAAGTGTCTTCGTTTATTGAATCGCCAATCTTCTGCAATGTGCATCCATGATCTGTGGCTCGGTAATAATCCAGGATCGGAGTGTCAGCGATGAGAATGTCAAGTGAGCCGTTGCGAAGCCTTTCGATTCCATCCTCGACGCTCTCCAATGCGTACCGATGCATGTGGTCCCAGAGAAGATTACTGGCGCGTTTAACATAGTATTCAGCTGCAGAAGCACGAGGCGCGCCCACTTTCTGACTAAGGAGCTGTTATATAATAATAATAATAAATACAATTGCTACTTTAAATGAACCATTCAATCAATAACATCCATCAATAACATCTAGTTTAGTATTTTCTTGAAACCTGAAACACTGAACGTGTAACACGTTAGCGTTTTCGCTAAAAGTTTTCAGTAAATAACATCTATAAATAATTGAATATGATATTTAAGAAATAAATGTTTGTGACGTTCCATGTATCACGGAACAATTAATGTTTCGTGAGACTGGTCCGTTGTGTATTGTCTGGATACTTACACTTCGATCATGATAATTGCTGACCGTGTTCTGAAAGAACAGTCCAGCGATTAAGGCCGCTATGTTTGCCGTGTAGCTGGCTACGAATATGACGGAGAAGCCTCCCCACACGTTGATGAGAAACTTGTTCGGCCAACTCTTGGGTGCTTTGAACGCGACCAGGTGCCCACAGAGTAATCCCCACATCACCCAAAGGGCCGAGCTCATACTGAAGTTCTTCGAACGTTGTCGTCCCCAGGGATTCAGGCCAAATGGCGACAACCATTCATACACAGCAACAGCGACGGCAGTTATGTTCAGACTGGTAAAAATCGCGATCCACAATTCTGGCGAGAACGGCAACAGGAAGGCCATTAGCGGTATCTCGGATTTCTGCTGTGGCGCCGCGAGAAACGAAACCCCACTGAAGAAGAACGGTGTACTGTAATCAATCACCTCACTTCTCGAACTGGACACACTCAGTGCGGCAAACGACATATGTGCCGTGCCACTCATTAGATCTCCAACGATACCATTCCACTTGAGTTCGTCGTCTGAATCATCCTGCTCCGATTCCGTAGCAGTGCCATCAGTTTCTACTTTGCCCTCCTTGAAAATACCGTCCTGTTTGAATCTGTAATTCAAATACGCTTTGCCCACGTCCCGTTTGGTCTTGCGTCGTCCCTCGCCGCCGATCCGGGTACCGAATACTCCGTCCGCTACAATGTACAGCCGGAAGTCGAACTGGAGTTCGTGTGCGACGTTCTCAAGCAGGTCCATTGCGAGCCCGTAGCAGCAGTTCGTGCGAAACTTGTATCGTTGGAACGGCAGGAATTTATCTTCCTGTTCGTTGTATTCGTGTGCGTAATGTTTGTGATCGCCTTTGAAGTTCACGTCATCCTCTTCATCACCCATTCGCTCCTGTGTGTCCATCTCGTTGAAAACTAGCGTCAGGTTGTCTTTGTCTGAAGTTAGGACCCGATGGCATGGTATACCTGTACAGTAAGCAATAATTGTTTTCTCTAGTATATATGGCGTGTCATTTATACATGTACAATGGAAGTTTTCAATTAATTCCAAAGCGAATAAGATTCCATTAAAATATTAAAACGATATAATGTTCTGTCATGAATTATAAACATAGCAATTTCTAAAAAAGTATATACAGTCGCAATTACGGAAGTATTAATTACCATTATTATTTGATTTCTTACCTCTAAGACATTGACCATCCTCATCTAACCCGCTCTCCATTACAAACGGCGGTGCCAGAGCCGTAACGACACGGAACACGCTACGTGCTTGACTAGACAGGCCCGCCACCACAATTCCTCCACCGGGCCACACTATCGTGTCTAGATGTACTGTTCGTCCGGTCACGTGACCCACCGTACGCCATTTTTGTTTCGGTCGTGTCGCTGGAAATAATACTTTACACGTCAGAAGAATTCCACTCACTGTGGAATAAGTGGCTAGTTCATCCTCTGAGATAAATGAACCAGTTCTCTGTGCACTGTAGCGATAATGGTGCCCAGGTTACTAGACCAGTATGTTCTCTCTCTCTCTCTCTCTTTCTCTCTCATAATCACTTTATCACCGCCTAGCTCTTAAGGGAATACCAGTTTATGAAGATTAGAGAAAAAGAAAAATAGGTGCCGGAGAAATAAGTGGAGAAGGAGAACTAGGCAGTTAACAAGAGAGAGACGCAAGGAGAGAGCAATGCGTTTATCACACCTTTTTCTCTCTCTCTTACTTGATTTAACACTGCGAGACTGGACTGAAAATTCTATTGCCGTGGATAAAACGTTTGTTGTCTTTTTATTAATGTATAAAATTTTAAGTTCTATATTTGCCAAGTAATAAAAGGTATTAGTATACTCTTGCATCCCTGGAGAACTATGAATTTATGTAACTATATAGCAAATTGTATACTTTTTGTCTATTTACTACATTCGATTCGTGCCAAATATAATATTAAATATAAAAACATCACATACAATACAAAACGTCACTAACCTTGACCAGCCGCTTCGGCTGTTTCCCCGTCCGAATCCTTGCCCCCGATGTCCGGCACCAAATTGGATACTTCGAAATTAGAAACGAGCGACTTGTCAACTTTCTCGATGCCATTTTCTTGCAGAAGTTTTTTCCCCGCTAACGCGTCAGTGCACTGCGCTTTCAATTCTCTGCGAACAGAAGAACAAACACTCATACAGCTGTATCAATCCGTTCTCTGATTTTTGATTCGGTTGCTGACGGAGTGTGCTATTTTGTACTTTGCTCGGATTTCGATGGAGCTACATTTGTATTATTGGTGGAACAAGATTTCGACGAAACGTGACATGGGAACGTAATTTGGTTTCAGTTAGCCGGTGGCTGGTAGTTTTTATACAATTTACAGTCGAATGACAGAGCAATTTATTTGCGCTGAACGGAATACTGGCCTGTCTAAAGCAGCGCCCAGGGGAGAGGCTATCAGGATGAGCACCCCCCACCGCCCGAAAATAAACATATGCGAACTCTCCTTAAGCCAAATGTCTGGGTGCGCGCCAGGCATACTCAATGAATGCTCACTACTTTACAGTAATTCGATATACATACGTTAGATCTTTGATCTTTAAATAACTGTGGAATAGTATTTAATACTAGTTTAACTACATATCAAATACATGAAGTTAAAGAACCAAACTCGTCAACTCACTATATAAACTACTCGGAAACTTACTGTTTATGTCCAAAAGATATTTGGCTTACACGCATTTTTACTTTTATAACTGTTCTAAAGTACAGATTTACAATTACCCCTAGTTCAGATAAGCTTTGGACAAAATAATAGAAGCAGCGTTAAAAAATAGTAAATGATGTGTTCATATTAGATAAAACATAATTCAAATAATGAAGTCGACATAAACGACTTTTGCACATAAGAAACAAATTCGAACCAATATAAATGCATATGTCAAGTTACCGTAAATGGCAAACGCTTTTCGCATGTTCAACCAGGTAGAAAACATAGTTACAATCTACTTACGATATGTAGAATCGATGATGTTACCACCAGGTTATATTGCGAATTACACTGTGCCAGGCTAACCGATCAATCTGCTGTGGAAATGAGGTGGAAAATGGATGCACCCAGCTTCCATATACAAGGAGGTCGAAACAGGTACTGTGAAGTGATTGAGTAATTTGTGAGATTTAACTGGGAGCGAAGATGTGTTTCATTGGCAGGTAGTTACAAATTTTATCGAAGCCCCTTTTAGTTAAGAGTCCCCATTTACAATGGAAAGTCAATGGAACCAATGAAAATTTTACACCTATTGTCTTCGGCGGAATTAAATGGAGTAAAGAAAAAAGAATTTCATCAATAGCAAAAGACAATTGTTCTTTGTGGAGGAAAAAAGACATTGTTAATGGTGACTATTTTCAGTTGGGATGCATTCTTTTGAAAAAGGTAAATGCAAAATACTTGTACGATTGTCAAAGAAAAATGAGATTATTGACGGCGAAGAATAATTAATAGTTAACGTTGAAGAGAATGATGAACTTTCAAAGGTTTTAAATACATACATATGCGTACCTCAGTAATAAATTGATGCTTTTATCTTTGTTATATATATATATATATATATATATATATATATATATATATATATATATAATCACTCCTATATGCATGCAAATGACAAATAACAATGGTAACCTTGCAGCAGTTAGCGAAGCTCTTAAGCCCAGAGCTGTATAATAATTCATTGCAGAACTTGTCGAGATAATTTTAAATCAAAAGTTTTTGTTTTCGTACTTGATGATAGTGTCAGTTGGCTTAATGCCAACGTTGCGAACTGAAATGTGTTTTAACTTTTCAGTTATTCAACAATACGGTAAAAAAGAGCCAAATATTTAAGCACAGGTTTGAACTTTTGCACTTACACAAACATAACTAGCAATGTTGCAATTGTTCGTGCAAACTAGTCGCTTTGCATGTAATTTAAAATGATATCTCTTAATGGAACACCCTATATTTATGCACACGGCCCTTATCACTTTCGATGGATAACATTGCGTGGAAAATGTGGCAATAATTTTGGATGTAGTGCTGCTGATGTATGCTTTTTGGATAAATCTAATTTGCCGAGTAGGTGAATAATAAAGTAGTTAATTATTGACGACATGGTTAACTACCTTGTAAATCTACTGAAGCGTAAAGGCATACCAGAGTATTTTGAATATTTACAAAGGGTTCTAATCGAGAATTATATGTTGTGTTCCATTCTTGGTTATCTACTGAGTTGATGATATTTATTGTTGTTTGGAGAGAGTTTGTATAAAAATGCTAGGAAAGGGATCTATCAATTACATCACCATATTGATGGTATGAATATCTTTGTAAGTTATTACTAAAGATAGCAGGTATTTAACATCTATCTATCAATAATATCACACCCAGAATAGTACAGGTATTAGTTGCTATTTACCAACAAGATGACGGCATGTCAATGCTGCTTGGTTGCTATGATGCGCCAGCTTATGAAACGGTCAATCAATAGACAATGTTGGATACAAAACAGGTATAATCCTGTAAGTATATTACACTACCCTTACCCTTACACGCTTATTCCTTTCAAAACATACGGCTCCATCATATCTATTGGATTTTAAATGAACATGTCTATTATTGTAGTATGTACGTTGAAACTTGGTCAGAATAGTATAATACTTCAATTCAACAAACGTTTATCCTGTCTGAGTATGTGTGTGTGCGGGTGAAGAATCACACAATGAATGAGCTCGTGTGGCCAATCTAATAACCTGCCAAGACAGGCCGAGCGGGAAAGAGATAACGATGAAATTTTCGTCCATCCATCCATCCGTCCCGCCTTCGTACATCCATATATGGATCAATGGCACACTGGACGGATCTGGGGTTCAACTGTTCTACTCTTTGTTTTCGCCGTCCACACAAGGCGAAATCCACTCGCGATATAAATCTGCTCAGCGGCAGCAACATTGCGTATCGATCTCGGCGTGGATAAATATTGGTACAACGATAATATATTCTATTTGAATGAAAGGACGTACAAAAAAAGCATTCTAGTACATTATTTACTTCTAATATACCTGGAGAGTAAATTATGGAATCAATAGAAATTTAGTTAAATTTGTTTTACTAATAGATAATTCCTTTAATCTTTTTCTGAGAAGCGGATTCGATCTTTCGTTGCGTGGCGCGAATTGTCCAATCTGCAACTCATTATTGAGGACACAGCTAGCATCCATTGTCAGTATACGAACAGTAGAGGGTCGCATAATGGTCCTTGTGACATGAACCTTCGCACCCCCTTCTCTCGGACGAATGAAACATTCGCTGCTGGTCGTGTTTCTGTTACAGCTGCTGTTGTTGCTGCTGCTGCTGGTCCGCATGTATGTATGGATATATGTGTATTAGCCATTCCATAAACATCAATAAAATACTAATCTTTTTGCATGAGGGTGTGGCACGGAAATGTTTTCACAACTGTTAGTATATTTCCGTGTTTTTCTGGATACAGATTATTTTAATTAAATTTCATTGACCGTTAGAAATGAAATATAATGATATATGTTTTAATTTCAATGTGAATTCATATGTGCAACAAATTTATTACAGTATTTGGCAATTAAGTTGGAATCAATTAAATCAATCGCAAAAGTTCAAATAACTAGTAACGTTGTTTCTGATACGAATTTATTTTCAAAGTTCCGGTAATGTTTGTTGGTATTTGTTTTTATACAACATATATAAAAAATAACTCAAGTATTTCAGTTTACAAGAAACTTTGTAAGGACACAAAAAATGGTATACAACCTTCCGGCTTTTTGACACCATCATCATAAGCAATGTAGTGGTGTGTGCACTTGTCAACACTCGAACTACTACTACACAAGATTTCACCCGGACTTCTAAGCGTTCCTAATGAAAAATGCATTAACCATCAAGGAAACCTGTTCTTTTTGCTCATAAACTGAAAGCAGCCGCGTGTTTTTTCCTTTGCTCTCTGGTCCTTTTCACTCTCTGATCTTTTATTAAACCTTTCGTGTAAATTCTGTCACTTCTCGTCACGCGTAATGCGTTAAAATTAACCATCAACCGCAGCCAACTTGGTACGCGTACAAAGAAGAAAAAACAGGTGAACGAAAATAAACGAAGATCAGAGGGATCACTTTATGTTTGTAACATGGATTCACGAAGTTGGCCGAGTGTCGGTGGACTGGAACTTGGCGAACACACCGAAGCATAATAAATATACGAGCATCTACGTGCGTTAACGAGAAAACACGAATACTGCTGGGGCTTAACGAAATAACACGATGTTACACCGGCCGTGTACGTACAGGGGGTGTGTTAAGATTTACGAGTGTTGTAATAATTCTTACTTTGTGCGAACAACGACGGTGCGTTGCAGTTATATTTTATAAAGATAAATGTAAGTTATTCTTTTTTGTTTTCAGTTGTAAACAAATTATATTTCGATATATACTTGCTTGTTTCACGTTTGTTTCACACACATACATAACTAGGAAATGTATCTTTGTTGCCAACAAATTGTTGGTCTATTTATTTTCATTGCCGTTAATCGAAAAAAGGCTCAAGAACGTATTTATTTCTTACGATATACAATTTCTTCAATATCAGATCTTCCATGGATACCATATCTTGATTTACTCCAATTTGTAACAAAGGTATTCTTAAAAAAAAATAATGAGTTTACCATAAATAGTTAATTTTCTTCGAATGTTCTTCTCCAGGAAATTTACGTGGAAGACGACACGATTCAACCTGTACACTTTTATTACATTCCGTTTGTTCGTACGACACTCCACGGGACAATCTCTATTGTGGAACTGGGGAAACATTAACAACAAACCGACATTACTCTGCTTACAAGCAAGCTCCGGTTTTTATTATCTCCACACTGGTTGTTCGCGCATATACACTTTGCACAAGAGTTGGAATCGCTTCCGTGAGCCTCGCACACAAAGCGGTCGATGTCCTAAATTCTGACCACATAATACAAGTACGACCTTGATAACCGTTGTGGTGATCGCGAACGTACGAAAGAATAACCTGGTTATTGTAATACCCGAATCTTCTCCTTATTATGATACACAACTGGTGATATATTATAACGACAAAACAATGTTCGCTACTATTATCGACTATTTGTTTATTTGTTTGTTCCGATTCGTTGAATGGTTGGTGTATGTGCGATAACTGATATTTATCTTCTCTCTTTGCGACACAACGACAAATATCAGCCCGAAACAGTGATTATAATTCTTGTTTAATGATCGCTATCAGCGTAGATAATAATTATCGAAATTAATGAGCCATTTTCTTTCAGCTATTGGAACCTTCCATTAAAGGCTGTAGGCTTTTTAAAGGGGAAACATTTGTTTTATATATTTGGTATTTTCTGAACATATTCCACTGAATAATTATCCAGCCAATATCACACCGTGCGACTTGAGCTATCAGCAACCAAGTTTAATTATGTTTGAACGAAATTGGTCAACATGCCGCTAAGTATGATGAACGATTTGGAAATGAAAATCCAATGAGTTACGCATGTGTCCCACAAACACGCTGGGAAGCACGGCAGACTTACCAGTGCAGGAAGTTGGCTTAGGGCAGGATGTACATAATCGCAGAGACAATGATTTGTGGTAATTGATGACTCCCGTCTAACCGGAACAGTAAAACCTATAGCTAATTTGTCTACTCTTACTTTAGTTCCAAGGATTCAACGTGTGCCGGATTGGCTAATTCGTCTCCTATTGATTTCTCCATACCTACACTTATCCGGTTCGACATTCACATCCTGACACCATCAATCTGGTTCTTCCAAGACCTATAACGTTGACATATTACCTTGTTCGGAATGATCTAGTAATTTTTTATTTAAACGGGAACATAATAATGAGTCGAGCTTGCATTATTAGAGAAAATCCATATTCGTTTGTTGGTAACCCTGGGATACACATAACAAATCCTTGTATAAATTCTAAAATACCAAAGTTCACATTTCAATATTTAAACGAAAGGTCATTAGTTAATCAGTTTGTGAAGTACTTTATCGTCTCTCCGCATTGTCGAACAGACGAACACAACTAGACCAAATTTTTGCTCCCATTACTAATGAAGCTTGCCCCGGTTTTAACCGTAATCTACCGGGGGTTTGGCGCGTTTCGGTTGCGGTTTCAACCACGGTGTTTTCAATACGACCAGGATTATACCCGGTAACACCTTGTGTGCACAAGGGTTAAATTACGAGTTTCGCCAGACTCGAAGTGACATATGAGCAGAGTTTCCTACACTGCCTGTATACGAGATCGTACGTATGAGTTGATTTGTTTACTTAGAAGTTTAGTATCGTTATTTATTGCTTGCACGGATAAACTTGAACATCTTTCTCTCTCTATCTGTGTGTGTGTCTGTGCATCCGCAATTCATATCTGTACCAAAAGATCCTAGAAACCTTCCTTTTAAATTATGTAGCCAAATTGAAACTTAGTTTTCCAAGAAAAGATCTCTGAAAATAAAGTGATTGTATTAACGGACTTGCTTTTAAAATATTCTCTTCTTTACACGATCCAAACACTACCTTAGAGTGGGTCCACACTTGAACAACAAGCAGTACGAGCAAGGAGATTTCGTCAAACGTGGTCCTGTCTTCGAGCCGAACCGAATGCGCCAAATATTTTCCGAAGCTTATCGGTAAATCGGAAATGCTCAAAGAGATTCAGTTGCTCGTTGGTGCGCAATTAGGACGGCCTTTTCGACTATTCGGAGCATTCGCGTTGTTCGTGTTATTTGACAATTACGATCATAGGATATGAGAAACATGGATTGCATTATAATAAAGTAAAAAAACACAATGCCTGCGCAATTATTTACGAAAACATAGGATGTAACGAAGGGGAAGCGAAAAAGAAAATGGATAGCATACTTGCCAGCTTCAGAAGAGAAAAAGATAAGGGAAAAAATCTGTGGGAACTGGCAAAGGTATTTTTCTCCCACAATTATCTTTTACGATAGTGAAGTTATTTTCGACTCCTTTTATTATAAATATTCAACAGATTGAGTCACGGAATAAAATTGAGGTTAAAGTGTTTATGTATATAGAAATGATATAAAAAGCACCACATGCTACAGTCATATCAGCATCCATTATGTTATGTACTACGAATCTTGCTACGAATGCTTCGAGCACGTTGGAAAACCAATAATTCGGCAAATCTGCAGAACGCAACGACTTTCTGTTCATACTATTCTGCTCGGTGCGTTCTATTCGTTCTGTTTGTTCGGCCTAAAATGTTCAAGTGTATACCCATTCTTAGAATAGAAAACTTAGTCCAATATTGTCAACCGCTTCGACCATGTTTGTCAATGTTTCATCTGTCTATTTCGGGGAATGTAAATCGACCGTCAACCATTTCGAATGGTAATTAACAGGTCGGTAATTCAGTGGTAACTGGTATAAAGATAGTCGGTAAACCACATTATTCACGGTCTATCAGTTCTTGTTTGTTTGCGGTGTGCTGTGACAGCGGACAGGTAAACGTCCGGTGAAAATACATCGAGCCAATGAGAGGAAGGAGTGTGCACTATACGGGTATTGTATTTCTCTCTTTCTCCCTTTTCCTGTATTGTTTGGCGATCGTTAATCTCCATTTCATAGCCAGTGGTATCTTTAAAATGAAAATATGAAACGGAAGTTTCTATGTGTTTTAATATTGTATATTTACTTGTGCATTTATGTGGATGTGTGTGTGTGTTATTTGTTAATAGCATGTTTTTATTGTGCCCTTTGTGCTGTGAAATCGATATGCAAAACATAATAGTAACTGTACCAATTGAAAGATTATGCATGTGAAAAGCCATGTATCCGAGTGAGATTCAGTGATACAGACGGCGCTTATCATTTTAATCATTGCCGTTCAAACGTATCATGCCGATTTAGCAGCTGCCACAGACAGACAGTAGCAATAGCAGCCACAATTGAACTGATTGAAGTTCTGGCAGAATGTGCAGTTTATGATACGGAATAGTTACTAATAGTTGCCAATGATTACACAATAATCCTAGTGGAATATTATTCACTCATGCTATGTTATCGAAACAAGACTGTAAATGCGTTACGGGTAATAAACGAAATCCTAAGCTTTTCTAAACGTCATAATACAGATATTTCATTTAATTTATTATTATAATTAGACAATATAAGAGGATTATCAGTATTGTTAATCTGATATTACATTTGCAACATTGTCGCGTTAATAACACGCATATATGAAGTGTGTTTGATAAATATGTATTCATGTAACATACATTGACTCACACTCTTGGCAACGGGCAGCGTAGCAGAACAATAATTAAATTTTGTAAACACGTTTTCACTCCACCATTTAAATTTTCCAATTCCATATTTCACGCGTTGAATACGAAATTTCGTTTTAAAATATCGTAGTAATACATTTAACTTTCAAACGGTAATTCGTTAGGCACAGCATACAAATCCTTGGCTAGAAGCACGAGTAGAAGGGGTCGGGGGCGATGAAGAGAGTGACGCAGAATCTTGTTCCGTAGCTATTACCGGTTCAATTCACCATTGACATTGGAACTGCATCAGACTTATAGCAGTTAAATTGTCTATCGTAAATTTTTGATGATATCGAATTTGAGAGTAACAGTAGCTGTGATGTTTCGTTCGACGAACGTAAATAGGGATTAATGGAAGTGCAACAATGAACAAGGGTCGTAAAATGAATGATGTCTCTTTCTCTCTGACATTCTATTCATTGTATTGGTTTCTCTACATCTCGCTTTGATTCGACATTTTCTGCTCAGAGTTGACATAATTGTGTCAAGCTATAAAATACACTCGTACACTTAGGTTGTCACGCGTTTTACACTTTTAAGCTCATTTAGTTTTATCACCGACACTCGGCGGCAAATTTTGATGTGAACATAAAATTGTAACAAGCTGCACTTGTGATAATGCGATCTTTGACAAAAAGTTCTACAAGTTTGTTCTAAATCTTCTAAAAATCTCGTGAACGTTTTGTTATAGATTGTGTATATGTGAAAAACTAATTAAGTATATACTTTGACAGTGTTGTAAATGTTAGAGTATATAAACCTTGGCACAGGAGCGGCAACTTGCAAAACCGTAACCTCAATTGAATGTAAATGACATGTATGAAGTACGAGGGGTTGTTTAATTATTTAACTGTTTCTAACTAGAATTTGGCAAACCACACACAAACACATCTCCATGAACGTGCCATGTGTATGTATGTATTACAGAGGACCACAATTTGTGACCGCATAGAAGAACGCTGTTGAAATATTTTGTAATAATTTTTTATTAGTAGTAGATGAAAAACATAATCTCCAAATATAATTACATTTATCATTAAGTTAATTTAAGTAATTCTGATTATAGATTTAATAAAACTGTGTTGGTCATAATTGTTGGTCATGATTATTATGTCCGTATGTATGTCACTCGTCAGGCATAGGCGTCAGTACCAATTGTAGTTTTAATGTGCAATATTAAACTCGATAATGGCATCACTAAACTTATAATGCGAGAAAAATTGTGTGCGAGTTATTCTAACGGTAATTTTTTACATAATTGGATGAAAAAACAAATTAACAATTATTTTAGAATTGCCAAGCGAATTACTCTTCCGCAATAAACTAAAAACAGATGTCCAGGTCATTTCGCGTTCCATTTCATTTATTATTATCCATAATGCGATTAAGTTCATTTTCTTTCTTTAATTTTTCTTTCTAGTCTTCAAACTACTTGCTCATAAATCAAGGAACAAACCAGAGAAAAAGCGAAACAGATAAGAGCATTTGTCGGATGAGAAGATAAAGGATTAATGTGATCACTGTCTCCCTCTCTCTCTTTCTTTCTTATGCTCGCTGTCCTAGTGGACCAGCGAGTCCTTTGTGAGTGGTGGACACTTCCGGAATGCTAATGAAGTCCTATTGAATGTAAGAGTCCTGTATTAGTTTGATGATCTGCGGCAAGCGTTAGTTATATTCCGTTTTAGGAGAATACCGAATTTGTAATGAAATATATGGGTGTGTTTGTATGAAAAAGAACACACTGTAGCACGATTTGGACGTTTGGGATTTCACAGCTGATATTTGTGGTTACAAAAACCAGTGAATAATTTGATTTTACCAAACTGACCACGGAACATTACATGGGAAAAGTCATGGGGAGATCCGAAAATTTGGATATTGTATCTATGTTGAGTTGTACAAATTGTTAGAAATATTCAAAGACGATATATTGTTTTCATACAACAACAAAAAACTATTATTATAACTATTCGTAATGATCCTATCAGTTCCAATAAAATAGGCAATAATTTTTCATCACCTTGTTCAACTTCAGAAAGCATGGAATGAACATCAATTACCTCTGCAATAATATTATTGCGCGTAGATTTATTGACTTTTCATTATGTACTTTTGTAGTATAATGTCTGTTTTGCTTTGAACTGTCAAATTAGTTGAAGATAATATGGGAATTTTCTACTCGCGTTTGTATATTCTTAGAACCTAGACGTTACGCACGGAGAGAATTTATGAAATAAACAAGAACAAAGAACAGTCGTGCAAGGTGTCTTAATCCTTGTTGCTTTATATGAACACCTTCGTATAATCCCTCGTGTACTGCAGCCGTCCGCATCCCCATGGGAAACGTATGGTCGGGTAAAGCTCCGTACATACCTGACTTGCAGGCGAATCTCTACTCTTGAGAAGCCTGAACCAGTGCATCTATAGAGACGCATTCACGGATTATATTTCCATTTTATCAACATATAAATATATATTATCTATATAATATCTTTAGACAAAATCGCTAGTTTTGATGAATAGTTCTATAACTCGAATTCTCCATAAGTTGAACTTTTTTTGTGGATAATGGTGGTTCGAGTTATGAAGGTTCGCCAATATATATACAGTGAACTTCGCTTATAACGAACCTCAAGGGACCGACGAAAATAGTTCGCTATAAGCGAAGTTCGTAATAAACGATAAACATCAGAAATTCATTTTTTTTATGAATGCATAGGTACATGTTTCAAGTAGGTACATAATATGAAGAACTGTTTTGCAAAACTAGACAAATCCAGATTTGTTCAAAATTGAGTTAGATATTGTTTTGTAATACATATACATTGTACACTAACAATACTTTTTATGAAGCTTATTTGAAAAAATCGTTTATTTTACTTTTGTTTATACTTATTATTATTTTATATTATTTTTATATATTTAAAGTTAGAGCTTTACGTGTTTTCTTCGAAATTGCGTAACTCATAATTGTACTTCTTTAACACATTAAATACAGTGAACAGGGGCGGACAGGACATGTGGAGCATGCTGAAATTTCCGCATGATCCGTTCCAATCGCGGAAAGGTCCGATAATTTTTTTCATACAATTAACCACATATACACAAGAACCCCAAAAACTGTTACGGCGACCCTACATATGCGGAGTTGAAAGATTTCGAGGAATCCCCTGATTATTTGGTAAAATGCCGTTTGAAGTTCGTTATAACCGAAAACTTTTGCGATTATTACAAAAATTAAGGTTCGTTATACCCGAAAGTTCGTTATAAACGGGTTCGTTATATGCGAAAAAAATAACACACGTTTAATGATACTTTAGTTCGTACTTTACAGATTGGTTCGTTATAAGCGAAAGTTCGCAGTAAGCGGGTTCGTTATAAGCGAAATTCACTGTATATATATATATATATATATATATATATATATATATATATATATATATATATATATATATATATATATACCGGGTGTTAATTAAAAAACTGGCCATAGGCGTTTAACATGTAAAATCAGTTTTTCCTCCTGCATTAGTTACCAAATTACTTTAGAGAAAAATACTTTAAATAAAAGTTGTAGAGAATTAAATTCTGCATCTAAGTGAGCAATCAGATTTAATTTTTGGCATTTCCTAACTGAGAAAATCAAGTTTAAAATTTCATGAAAACACTTAATATATAGGAATAGCCATGGAATTTAAACAAAATTAAAAACAATTGTATGACATTTGCTGTCAGAAAAATTATTAAATCACGAATATTTAGATAAATTTGTCCAGAATAGAACCATTTTATTACTTGAAGCTTTTCTTCATGTGAAAACTGTTCCATACTTTTAGAAATATCTGTTATTGAACGAAAATTACGAAACACAAATTTTTTTGACAGTTACAATGTCATACAATTGTTTTTAATTTTGTTTAAATTCCATGGCTATTCCTATATATTATGTGTTTTCATGAAATTTTAAACTTGATTTTCTCAGTTAGGAAATGTCAAAAATTAAATCTGAATGCTCACTTAGATGCAGAATTTAATTCTCTACAACTTTTATTTAAAGTATTTTTCTCTAAAGTAATTTGGTAACTAATGCAGGAGGAAAAACTGATTTTACATGTTAAACGCCTATGGCCAGTTTTTTAATTAACACCCGGTATATATATATATATATATATATATATATATATATATAAATATATACCGTATTTTACGGCCTATAAGACGCACTTTTTTCTTCAAAAAATTGCCTGCAAAATTCAGGTGAGTCTTATACTCGAAATTAATATAAAAAAGGATTTTAAAGTTCAGTTCCGTTTAATAAACCAAGATTTTTTTGTCTGGCTTTGCAATCTAATAATAAAAATGTATTTTTTTTTAAATTGAGGTGCGTCTTACAGTCCGTAGCGTCGTATTGTGAGTAAAATACGGTAAGCGATGTCCACGCATTTTAGGGACACTCTGTATATACTAGACAAATCCAGATTTGTTCAAAATTGAGTTAGATAGTGTTTTGTAATAATACATACACATATGTACACTAACAATAGTTTTTAGGGATCTTATTTGAAAAAATCGTTTATTTTACTTTTGTTTATACTTATTATTATTTTACATTATTTTTATTTATTTAAAGTAAGAGCTTTATGTGTTTTCTTAGAAATTGCTTAACTCATTATTGTACTTCTTTAACGCATTAAATACAGTGAACAGGGGCGGATAGGCCATTTGGAGCATGCTGAAATTTCCGCATGGGCCGTTCCAATCGCGGGAAGGTCCAAATTTTTTTTTATGCAATTAATCACATACACACAAGAACCGCAAGAATTGTTACGGCGACCATACATATGCCGAATGTAAATATTTCGAGGAATCCCCTGATTATTTGGTAAAATGCCGTTTTAAGTTCGTTATAACCGAAAACATTTGCGATTATAACAAAAATTAAGGTTCGTTACACCCGAAAGTTCGTTATAAAGGGGTTCGTTATTGGAAAAAAATAACACACGTTTAATGATACTTTAGTTCGTACCTTATAGATTGGTTCGTTATACTCGGAAGTTCGTTATAAGCGGGTTCGTTATAAGCGAAGTTTACTGTATATATGTATAGTGGAAGACTACATTTCAGCTTATTATACTTGACTTATAAAACAGTTTGTGAGACCCTGTTCACCCTTTCTAGTTAAAGACATTATGATATGCGGCAGGAATTTAGACATTGAGACACCGAGCGCCCCAAGCTTCTTAAATTAGATGAGAAATTTACAGGAAAAATAATAATCATCGCTTGTTTCCGCCCAATGAGACGATATCATCCTCGCAACTCCCCTTGAGCCATTACACGTTTATGTGGAATGGCAGGCCGTGTCGTTTTGTCCCGCTATGCAGTGATTATCCCTTTGTTCTACTAATTAGCTTCTGCAGGTACGCCTGATCTCGATGCTGACGGCAAAGAATTTACATGTACGGCGTGGAATTCACATTATCATTGTGCCCTGCAAATTTCATCCGGCTAATATTTCATTCTAAGGGCGTTAACGGGTCGAGAACGACGGGGCTCAGAAACCAAAGATGGATAAAGTTACTTTGCCAGCCAAGTATTCGTACGGATAATAGCTCGCCATCTGGGGTTTAGTAATTTTACATTTACGAAGACATAGTATTTGTGAAATTATGTACTTGAGTGCGTATAACGAGAATTTCTGTACACTGCTTGGAATAAATATAAAGTTATTCTACCCAAGTTTATTCTTTACTAATACGCATTATTAAATACAATTATGTTTTATTGCATCAACAGAGTTCAATACAACTGTTGTAGAAACAATGAAACATTATTGGATTGGTTTACAAACTTTGTTCAATTGTGGTTATTGTGTTTGACACTTTTATTACCGAGGTTTACCAAGCATACACGTATTGATTTCTCCACGTAGAGATTTCACTTACCTGGAGAACACAGCGGAGAAGTTAAACTCACTGGCAGATACCGGTGTCCAGCAGCTGGTGGTCAAGTCCTCCAGAGCGATACTCTGCGCCAGCCAATCAGGACACCGTGCTAGCACTGTTCGTAAGGTACCCACCAACAGTCGCACTGCACCCTTCACAAGGTGTCTGTCCACTTTCATTGGAAGCGCTCGGATACTTAACAAGCCCACCGGTAATTCCGGCCACTCTTCTTTCCTCTTCCGGTCGTATCTTTTCAACGACTTCTTCTTCGCACTAACTACACTATCACGTAGATACTTTGATTTAGAACCTTCAACGCCATTTTGACGGTTAAACAAAAGAAACTGATCGTTTTTTACTAAATAATTCATATGCATATCACTTATATCACTCTTCACAAATTCCCGGTGCTGTTGCAGAATATTGTCTCGTTTTTTTCGATGGAACTGTTGACTCCTACTCGACGCTGGCTGTGGTTGTACGAAATTAACTTTCCTTGAATGCACATCATCATCATCATTTTCACCACTGTCTGACGGAAACTCTGTTGTCGATGTTTTCTGTTCATTGAAGGAACCTTCGTCTGGATTTTGGTCCTGCATTTTGAAATGCGTAGCATTCATGAGAAACCTTCGATGATCGTTTAGTTCTTCTGGCGTTTCTCGTCTCTCCCTCTTGCTATCCGATGTGGGAGGCTTTTCTGTTGATGCAGCACTGGTAGCCGAGAAATTTAGTGGTTCCGTATCAATCCACAACCAGACGAAATGTCCATCCACCATATTCAATCTTCTCGCTTCAAACAATACTCTTCCGGCCGCTGGTCGATCGCACATTAAGATGACCACACCCCTCGTAGATCTTGCAACGTCAGCCAGTCGCCTGCAAGAGAAAAAAGAACGTTTGTAGAATTAAGATCACTTTTCGATGAAGTAATTGGGTTTGCTAATAAGTGAGCCATGTGAATCAATTTGTGGGGTTCTGTTTGTTCACGGTCGTAGAGAATTATAAATACATTAATGGCAATGGTGGAGGGATGCAGTAAATTATTTTTATTCGTCCTAAATCATCAGCAAAATTTTATACTCGAAGCATGTTTATTATTTTTCCGTATTGGAGATAGGTACATATGTTTGACGTGAGTGGACTGTACATTGATCTTTACACTTGTTTCAATACTGATCACATGTGAATACTGTGATATGAACATGAGGTGAGAACTAACATCAAGAACTGACTGCGAGAACTTGACATTACGAACTCACTATGAGAACATGATGTTATGAACTGTAAGAACTTGACATTGTGAACTAACTGACTCTGAGCCCTGATGGTATGAACTCACTAACTCTGAGCCCTGATGGTGCGAACTATATCTCTCCTAGAGCCCTGATGCCCTAGTATCTGTATGGTCTGCCCCACTACTGACCAGGGTGAACACCCAAGTAGAGGAATGTTGATTGCATCCGCTGTTATCATATGCTATACAATTCTTTCATACAAACAATACAAGAATGTTCATGGAAATGATGATGAATGTAGACCACCATATGTGTCTATAAATCTAACTTATACGTCTAAATACAGGGGTCAATAAATCTAGTTATATAAAGACCACACAAACTATTCCTTTAAATAGTTCTAAATAAGGAACACACACGAACTGCAAATATTTTCTAAACAAAGCACGTAAATTTTGCGGTCTCGATAGCTACACACATTTACAAATATATTACGTGCCGAACGAATTGAACGTTTTGAACTGTAAAAATATAGGAAAACAGCGTGAGCTACGCATTCGGAATGATAGGGGCTAAATAATTTAATTAATATTTTATCTATTAAAGATCGCGTTGAATTTTGTTATAATCACCGCTAATTTCGAAATGTCCACAAGCAATTTCCGAAACATATCACCAAAGTCACAGCGGATACGGAATGTTGTTCTTTAATTCTGAATGAAAATTAACCGTTAATTGAAATGTGGCCGACACTGACGTTTGTTTTGCGGTATAAGTTAAAAGGAAACCCGAATCCATGGAAATTAAAACTTTATGGCAGACACGCATGCTGATGACATTCGAAACGGAGGTTTTGGAGAGGGAGCGTATAAAAAGAGGGTTAGACAGCAGTGAGGTAGGAATAAAGAGTTGGTAGTATCGTCCTTGACATGTCCGTCCAGTCAACAGCAGTAGTAGAAGCAGTCTGCCGCAATATTTATTACAATCAACGGAGCGTACAAAAGCTGCCCTTACGAATCACTTGGTTCATTGGTTTTAGACGCACACACTGCTGCTGCTATTACTACTGCTGCCATTCGAGGAGCCCTCGCCATTGTTTTATCGACCTAAACTGCACATTCATTTCATTTAAACGTCTCCACACACATATACAAGAACGCGCGCGCCTCGACACCGACACGTAGCCCCCTTAACTCAGTTAAACTCTAAAGAAACGGGCGAGTTGATGGTTACACACGGAGGAGCTGGTAGACACTCGATTGGCTTTAGTTATAGCGGCTGGCCGTGATGTATCGTTGAAAGGGACACGTCTGTGTGTTACACGGGACATATTTGGCGATAGAAACGTCACTCAGATGGGCTAAAGATGACTTGATTGAACTGAGAATTTATTGGTTTCCTTTTTCAAAGCAAAAAAGATTTAATTCCCAAGCTTCTAGGCATCGAAATTACAAAAGTAACCAACCATATAACTTAGAAAGTTTTTTTCTCCCAAGAAGTTCATTTTTTATTTTGACAAGGTGTACTGATAATAACGATACAACGATACAAATACTCCGTATTTGGCGTTGCCATGGTTACAGGTAGACGGTTATACAGAAGAACAGAGAAGGGTCGAAGCAGGGAGATGCTTCCTGGCGCCTGCCCGTCTGACGACTTCCTAACCAGTTGGCTTTTTTAAGGAACATAATATATTTTTTCCGAGCAGCCTGTGTGTAGAAATTAATGGATAAAGTGATTTATGATTGCACCGAAAAGTTTTCTTTTCCAAATAAAATCTACAATTCCCTTATTTTTTATTACAGTAATTCATGACTAAATGTTTGTGTCACAAGACACAGAAAACATAATGTCGTTTGGTTTAATGAACTAGCAAGTCAATCATAGGCTCGCTATTTGCATTAGTGAGAGAACACAATTGCAAAGTTATTCACGAATGCATATTTCATTGTTTGGAAAGTTTGTTTTATATTTCGTGCATTGAAATACGAGTTATTGCGCAAGCATATAAATCAATCACTATAGTAAACCGAAACGGTGAAACAGGCGTACATACCGTACGTACGTCCGTTGTACAGACGAAACAAAAATCTCGATCTTTTTGTTTCCGGCCCGTATTTCACAGGAACGAGGAGGAATCCGGCCTGAATATTAAGTGAACTGGATATTCTAGAATCGGGACACAGAACTATTATTGGAAAGATAGAGAGAGAAAGAGAGATCGACGAACTGTTTTGCTGGATAATAGTTTTCGGTTGAAAAAAAGTACCTAGTCAAAGTTAAATCATGAATAGATTAAGTTATCTAGTTCACACTTAATTTACGACAACTAGACTTCTCGAATATAGGAATATGGTGGTTATATAAATGTTTGACTGCAGTGTGTATAAATAAGCCCCAGAATGTGTGGTGTACTTGCTTACAGCATATGTACAAGCATATATTAGCATGTTCGCTGTTCAGCATAGCTTGTGTGTACATGTACGATACGTGAAAACTATAAAGTTGGATTTATTACCAACTGTAAAAAAACTGTAAAAATAAACAAACGCTTGCAGTACCGCAGTATTACAAACATAACTTACGTTTTATAAAATTTTACGTGTGGTTTCAAAACAAAACTAGATCGTTATACCAGTTCTAACACGAAAATTCACTCAAACTAAGCTTGTTACGAAGTAATGATAAATATTTAAAGTTCTATCTCTGTGTTCCTGTGTCTGTCTGATCCAGAGTAGCAGTGAAATCTTTGCAATTCGCCAAAACAATTACAATTATCCAATGACGTGAATGTCAAACTTGTATTATTCCACGGCCGCCATTCTGATACTCAGCCAATGTTAGAGAAGTACTTTGAGGAGAGTGAGCTGTGAGTGTGCTAGTGTACATAACTCACCGGAATAGCGCCTGCGGTTGTTTTAAAGCTGGCAGCTGCACCAATGTTGGATGAAGTGGCGGTGCTTCTAGAATGGCAACCAGTTCCCGGCGCAACAACACGGATGAGATGACCGAATCGTCCGCCAGGATCGTGAAGGAATGCCAGTGAGTCTGGATGAATAGTGCACGAAGGGCTTCCATCAGTTCGCGAGCAGTCGGCTCCAGGTATACTTCAAATGGACTCAATTCCTGCATGCCGCAAACAAAGAACATAAACGTTAGTAGGTATTTAATTATCGTTCGGTTTGAACAGCATTTTCATTGAGCTAACGGACAAGTTCATTGTACGGAATCGCAGTTCAAGTAAGGACAAACACTGAATGTCATATTAATAACAATTTATTTTCATTTGAACTACTTTGCTTTTACTCTACAATGTTGCCAACGGTCGATCGAAATTCACAGAAACAAAAGAGCATGTAACGTTAGCGTTGCGTGACGGGAACGTTAGTCATCTAGACGAAACAGATCGTTGAGTTCCGTTAAATTTACGCCAAGAAGCGTTCAGTCGATTACAGCAAGTCAAGTAAACTGAAAAGTCTTGTGAAAGAAAAAAATGTCTTCAGTGAAAAGTTCAACGAGCCAGACACGTATAGTTTCAGTATGATTACAATTATTGTACAAAATCATGTTCAACACTATTCAGTATATTTTTTTTATCATGTCTGTACTGGGGTATCGCCTGTATAATGTGTTGTGCTTCCATAAAATCCCAACCGGCCCTTAGCTTGGTTAGCGCTGCTGGTAGTGGTATTATCATAGCACTTATGCAACGTGATAAGGTTTGATGGTATCTTGTGGGCTATAACTGTGCGTTATCATCAGTACATATGCTGATAAACCTGTATATATGTATATTTCGTATATGCTGATAACATACTCCACATATGCAGACACACATATTTATACATTTAGCCATAATATACATATATATATATATATATATATATATATATATATATATATATATATATATATATATATACAGTGCGAATAATGTAAGGCTATACATTGGCAACTTTATTTTAGCGTTAATCAATTTGCCCATGCTAGTATCAACTCGTTGAATAATTTAAAATTAGACATAGGGCATTTACTTAATGTTACCATGGTGATATCATACAAAAACTCCAATTTATTATGGTTGAATAATGTAAAATTAGACACCAGTCCACAGACTACTATATTTATTTAAATCATTTACAGAATTTATTCCAATATTTTATTAAATCTATTACATGTTATTGAATTAAAAGTACACTTCAAGTACTGAAATTGTAATTGGTATCAGTACATTTCCAAAATCACTTGGGGGTGATAACTAAATTTGCCATCGTTTGATGACATGTGATGGGCCCTGCCCGGGAATTCAAAGCTGAAATAATCAGAAATTTCTCGCAAAGACGCCCCTTCTAAATACCAGGAATACATTTTAAACTTTTCTTCTGTGATGTACATTTTTTGCACTAATTATTACGCAAACTCGTGAGATATCAGTAACACAATATTGAAAATAGTGACATTTACCAAAACAAACGTCATTGTAATTTCAGTTGTTACTGACATGGGCAAATTGATTAAAGCTAAAATAAAGTCGCCAATGTATAGTCTTACGTTATTCGCACTGTATATATATATATATATATATATATATATATATATATATATATATATATATATATATGTATATACTGTTTATACATACATACATATTCATAATGGAAAATTTGTAACAAATTGTATCTTTTTCCCAAGCTAATCATTTTTTTAGTCTTCTTTCATCTTCATTATGAACAGTTCCGAAATTAATTAATCCTTTAAAAGCATTTTTCATTAGGGAAATATAAAAGGTGAATCGTTAAACTAGGTTTCCGTAAGCCAAGAGGTATAAAAAATTCAAGCGACGAGTTCTTCTACAGTGTGCAACAAAGCATAAAGCAAAAAAGGAAAGAAAGAAAAATACGAAACAGTCATCCCAGTGGACTGAAATATTACTATTAAATTTTAATTTAATTATTTGCAAATGTCCCTCGAATTTTTTGACGTTTAAATGGATTAAATTTCCAACTACCAACAGCGATCACAGTCACTGGTTACACAGTTACGAATACTTGAATTTAAAAATGCAAATGATTGATTATTGGAGATGCACTGCAGGATGAGATATTTGCATAACCTAATTCGGTTTCAATGTTCCTGATAAAGTTTTATTTTACAAGTGGAATGAAGAGAATTAATTATTGTAATTACCGCACGAGATACGTAATTGGATGAGTGATTACGCTGTACATGTACTGGGAACTATTTACTCATAATTACATGATGAATTGTAAGTGTGACAATGCTCTTTAATCACATGCACTCATCCATTAGCACGCGACCTAACATGGATTGGTCTTAGGCTCACTTGTACAGAGCGATCGAGATATATTGTCCGCTACGTAACTTGAAAATTTCCGTATCATGATATAAAATTATTATTTGTTGCCTACGTGACCGCATTTTAATAAACACTTTTGTTTTTGAATCAGTGACAGCTTGTGTTTTCATTTTATTGACAAATATATTGAAGTTAATTAAGTAATTTTGAAATTAGACTGCATTAAATAAATGTAGTGAGAATGAAGGAAGGTATTTTGAACATTTATTATCAACTTTTTTTTAAATGATGTTTTTTAATTCTTTATTTTTAAAAAAAATTAACTGTACGCCAATGTGATATGTCAATCGTAGTCAGTATGACAACGATGCGGCAAACAAATAATCAGAACGAGGCGGCACGGACAATTCATCTCGAACGCTCTGTCCTTACTATTTCAGTTTGTAGAATAGCAGTATAATCTTTATATTTTAAATAGAATTTCTTCACCCAAAAGCTACGTAATGATTTTCATTTTTCCCATTTTCGTGTAAAATTTGAACTATAAAAAGAAATCTAAAAATTAATAGAACCGCCCGTCTGAACGTGTTTAGCGTTGAGTATCATCAATTATCGTCTCCTTGAAGTATAACCAGCCAACAAAACGAAATGAACGTAACGAAAAACAGTATTCTGCTGACCACATAAGCCAGCGCCGTGCATCGCATGACCGGCGATAGCGAACAAGTTTCGACAGAGAAAAATGACCTACACCGCCTGACGAAAACCGCCAGAAATAGCACAATATATTACAGTAAAGAACTAACTAGATTACAAGTATAAATAAACCACTAGCCGTAATGTCTACCACATTTATCTTTCATAACTAAAATGTCATCTCAGAATCATATTGGGATATTAGAATTATGCGATTTTAAGCTTATAGAAATAAAATAGTCTTATAGCCTATTAGAAAGTAGGACTTTTCCTTAGCGGAATTAAATTCGAAACTTTTCTCGTGCGTCACGTGAGCGAAACTTCTTCCAACTAGATAAACCAAGGAATCTAATGGTTAAAAGCACGAATCCCAGAATTACGTGAAGTATATTTCCTCGACCACGAAGAGAGAAAACTTAGAAACACAGTTAATGTGAGGATCCACAAGATTTTGTCCGCTTTTAACGATGGCGTCCGGGATTTCCCAGCAGACATCAGGCTGTGAAACTAGGGAGAAGATCTCATAATAGAAGAGAATAACAAGAGGAGACAGAGGTAGAAACTGTGCGGAGAAAATGTCCTGTAAGAACTAGGGATGCTGTTTGCGTAAAATTTCTGACGTATGCGCCCAGCACACGGAATTAGGTTAACTCCGGTAGCAAACATCTTCTGACGTCAGAGCGTCGCGTTGTCAATGGCAACGGTGATGGTGTGGTCCCCGACCCAACCCAGTGTCTATCACACGTTCCGAAACATGGTTTGTTCCATTTTTCGCTTCTTCCTGGGCCCCCTATTCAAAGCCGCTCTTGAATTATCTACTGTGTTTCTCTTATCTCATTCCGCCATCTTGGCTTTATCTGCCGCTTTTCCTGCTTCTAATCTATCTTACTGTTTATCGCGTTACGTTCTTCTTGTAATTCAGCTTCTAAAACAGTTTCACTAGACCTATGAAAATGTTGGAAATTATCAACCCATGCCCCTTAAAAGTAACTGCTTAATATTAACTTCTTCGTTTCTCAATACTACTTTCCTATCTAACTTTGCAAATGCACCCTTTCTAACTTTTGCCTTCCTATATTCGCATTCGCTATACTTTTTCCTCTACAGTTTCTTTTACCCATTCAGTCGCTATTTAGTTCCTCTTCTCTGGCTGCATGTACGCAATTTCCTACCGCCAGGAATTCCTGATACTGCTCTACCCTCCTCTCCCTCGTTCTCTTTATTGCCCCCTTACCTCGCCTTCGCGGTAACTTGTATTTTCGTGAGATATGGTGTCCGTTATGGCTGGCGTACATGCGAGAATGGTTATTGGCTGAATCCCATTGGATTTGTCTTGTTACAAGTACTGTGACATCTGCTGTAATATTATCCTCGGCGGTCACAATGGATCTTAAAGATAATAAGATGTCACAAGTCGTACGACAGTCGACAGGAATTAGTCCAAAGTTTAAGTCAAAGCACAAAATGGGACAATGGTATTGTCCAATTAACCCGGCGACTGTGTGGTCAACTTTTTACTTCGGATATGTGTGGTGAGGTATCACATACCCCAGATGAAATTGAATGCCGAAAAACAAATATGTTTTAAACACTGTTATTAACGTTTTTAAGTTCTGTAGATTGTAGTTAATAATGAAAAAAATATTTAGTTTTACCATTGTTATTTAAAAATTAATATATATGTATAAAAAAAAAAATCGAAATTTCTACATCTTACAAAACAGAAATTTTTTAACATCAGTTTTTATTGTTTACTATTTATTTGTAATATAATAAAATATTAATTATATATAGAATAGCCCTTGTCTGTCCGTCACGCATGAAGTTTGCTGCAATTGCGTAACCTAGGCAACATTAATGACAGCGCATGAAATGACAACCCCCCTTAGCAACATAAAAATAAACAATAATAACATCATTTTGACATCCCACAGATGCGCAGAAGTAGTGTTTGTGAATGCATGTTTAAAATATCTAAAATACGTTATTTGTACTTCTGCGAAGTTTATTAAAGTTTCCGTATCGCTGGGTCATTATTTGTAAACCCCCGAAAATAGTAAATATTTTTTTGCAATATAAAGACGATTAGATGGAGAAAGACAGGGAAGAACAAAATCAAGATATTTTAGAGAGTTTGCGACTAACGGACACAAAGGTACATGCAACGCAGAAACAGAAATTTCAAAAATAGTTTATTATAGAAATTATGAATGTGGGCACATGGTGCTCACGGGTAGAGCCTAGTTATAAATAAAGAAATATATGAAAATAAAAATTATTCAGATTCAATTGCAAAACATGTGTCACAGTAAATTACTGAATGTGGTAAACATGTCGCTTTTTTACTCTCTACACGTCGATAAAAAGATTTTCCATCAACGTTCTACGGGCAAATTTCATATCTTTTTAATATTCTGGTCTGTTTTCCTGGTGATTATATGGTCTATTAGAGTTGTGTGTCAATTTAAGCATCAATTTATCGATTTATTTTCTTTCGACTCGATTTTTTTTGTCGCAACTTTATATTAGTCCATTTTGCAATATCATTTATAATACCACCATACAAAACAAATTGAAACATTCAATAGGTGTTTTTAGCATCTCTGCCAATTGTTTTAAAACCCGATAGATGGGTTAGAATGTTCTCTGAACGGGTTCTAACAATTTTTGAAAAACTATTTTTAACCCATTTTATACCGTTTTTCCCAATATAATATTTTTCTTTAGTTTGTGTAAGTGATGTTTCTCAAATCTTTTTGACTTTCAGCATCTTCTTAATTTCTTATTTGTTCTTCATCCTCTTGATCTTCTGCTTCTTGCTTAGTACATCATTAGAGCTCTCACTCTCATGATCAATTTCATTTTTACTATCAGATGCAATAAGAGTATATTTTTCAGTTTCTAGGTTTCGCCAAAGCTCTAGTAAACGTGCTTGCTCCATTTCCTAATGCGACATTATTAAAAATACAAAACAAAATTGCTATTTATTCAAGGAAACTATAACAAACGAAAATAAAACAATGGCACAAAACTAGAAACTTGCCTGTGTGGTGGGGTATGTGATACCCCGACAACTTTTGAATACGCGTGTCTCACTTGACATTCACATATACAATAAAGTATTAACAGTTGCGTGCTCTATTAACTTCAACTTGAAGGTGCTGAGTTCGCAAAGGCACCATCTATGATGTCCTATAAATACCACGTATTTTTAATGTGTTGGGGGCCTATGCAGGGCCGGACCAGGGCATGATGCAAGTGATGCACAGCATCAGGGCGCCACCGTAAGGAGGCGCCTTACACGATTCTTTTTTTAAATAAAATGTATGCTGTTTATTATGAGCAATTTTGCAACTATATAGATCAAGTGATTTCTCACATCGTCACATGTCACATATGAGTCAGGATGTTCCAAAGTACAATGTAAATGTGGTAAGTATTTTACTTACCACATGGATGTTAAGCAACATTTAAAAAGTGCATTAGATGCATCAGACAATTTAATATGTTTCATAGAGAAATAAGGAAGAGATAAAGGTTTTAATATAATTTTAGCTACAGAGTTAGAAATTGAGCCAGATTTTATCCCGTCAATAAATGTACGAAAACGTAATATAAAACAACAATTCAGTTACGGATCTGCCGGTGAAACATCAATTGATACAAAAAATAAATTTAAAATATTTTTTTTCAATACTATATTAGATACAGAACTCTTTAGAAGAAAGATTTAGTCAACTTAAAAATCACATTGATTATTTTCAATTTTTTTAAGATGTGAAGAATTTGAAGTGTTTGTTTGGAAATGTTACCATTGTTTTACGAATTTTTTTAACTTTGCCTGTTGCAGCAGCTTTTGCCGATAGTTCTTTCTTGAGACTAAAAATAATAAAAAATTAAGGTCGTTTAACAGGCTTATCAATAACTGCAATAGAACATGATGTTGCTACTATGCTTAGTAATAAGGAAATTATTGATGAATTTACCAGCATAAAAGCAAGAAACGTAAAATTTAAATATTTTGTTCGTTTTTAAATTTAATTTTGTTAAGAATTTGTAATACAAGTAAATTTGTTTTGTTTCATGTATACTGCTTAATACCTACATATGTAGTATTTATGTTTATGGATTTGAATAGACTTTACTCTATAAAGATTTATATTGAATTAAATTATTAATAACAATATTATATTTTGTTTATTTGTATTACCCGAAAATTAGCCACTATTGTGTTTAAAATAATATGGGGTTTGGGGGGGGGGGGGGGGCGCGCGCATAAAAGAACTTCGCAGCAGGGCGCCGACTACCCTAGGACCGGCCCTGGGTCTATGATACCCCAACACACAGTCGTCGAGTTAAAACTCAATTGCAATATACTTCGTACAAAATAGCATCAGGTAACCATGGAGTAATGTAAACAGATGCTCAGTTGAACACAATTGCAGAATACAGAAACAAACTTTTACATTTAAATGAACTTGCCTCGTTTGCTGTTATGGTCGCAGAAAAATAGTCGTGCTGTAAATTTCTTAATTCTGTATTACAGGCACACTTTGTCCCAGTTAAAAAGGAAATAAATAGAAGAGACGAAAGAAGAATGAGAGAGGAAGAGATTGTATTTGAGAAAGAGAATCATGGAGGAAGACATTTCACTGAAACAGGTAATATTAATTCACTCGTTAGTTTTTTAAGCTCACTGATTACGATGAGAAAAGTTTGTGTTCGCCAGAAGTAAGATTAGAGTTGAAAAGTAAATTGTTTATCTCTTCTTCAATCTCCCTGTTTCCTATTTGAGAAATTACAGTTTGGCATCCGTCAGTTAATAGTAACGTAAACAACAATACCAAGACTGATTTACACCAAGGGAAACTTATTCAAGTCCATTGTTGATGTAATGGAAGTTTAACCAATGTTTGATCCACTGCAAGAGATCCCTTCAATAATAAATTGACTAATATATCAAGTATACATGCCGAGTGTACCGAATTCCTTGTTACGTTTCTGCATAGATGGCTGAAACGTCGACGAATGAAAAAAAATACGCGTTCGTTTTGTTCCATAATATGTTCGAAGCGTCGTAAAGATATTTTAATTAAGATTTTACTTATCGTTTGACGGCAATATTATGAAATGTTTTATATTAACGTCACCATCAGGAACCACAAAAAAATGTCAAACACAGCAAAGTCAAGTATTTATGCTATGCGCGTATTTAATACAGACATTTTTCCCACGTATATTCGTGACATCCTCGCTGCTTCTACTTCAAATAATTCCCTCGAACATACAAAACTAACGAAAATTTTAATTTTGTTATATTTTTATGCGCGCCCCTGCTCAACTTTTGAAGAATAGTCGTACATTAATGTCAAAAGGTATTCAAGTGTAATGGAATGGATCCGCCGTAAATCCGATATGGAATATAATGGAAAATGAATATCCACTTTGATTTTGGGCGACATGCAAAACGACAATTTTTCAAACAGCCTCCATCAATCGTCGGACATGTATGTAAATTTAAAATACGAGTATCACCTTCTACAAGTATTATAAATGAAAGATAACCTTTGAATTTGTCCACGTCACAACGAATAATGTATGGTGTGTTGACAACGAAATCATAATTGCAAAATCTGTATTTTTATTCATCCTTATTATATCCAGTGTGTATCTATGGGTGTATGCGTGTAATTTTAACGTCCACCTATAAACTCAATTATGCGATATTTTACGGTAAAATTTCAATTTTTAATGTCAGATGTTACAAGTGTTGCTACTGCTGGTTTATGCGGAGCCATATCTAATGTAATACTGCACTTTTATAAAATCGTCTCGATAGATATATTTTATGTGCCATGGGATTTACATGATTCTTCTATAAGTCACATTTACGACCAAGCTCCTCTGTGTATTCTATGCTATAAATCTTCTCTAGTATTATCAATAATGTATTATTATATTTATAAACGAGACACACACACACACATCTATTATAAAATATGAAAGCCTCCTCTGAAATTGAGCGCTGGTCTGAATAAGATTGTAGTGTAATATACTTACTGGTATTGTCCAGAATGCAGCAAAGATACTTTTTATTTGAGTAATGTATAAACTACTTACAGGTACATATATGTATGCACAACGTGAAGCCGAAACAGCACTTCTTACTGTTCCTGAATTTCTACAACAGAATCACGTCTTCGGTACGGAAGACATTAAATCCAGGCAGTTTCGACTTTCGCATTTCCCCAAAGAATGCCTCTTAGCGAAGGTCAAATTGGAATTTGCAAGAGACAGATCTTGGAATGAGAACAAAACGCTCGGAATACAAAAAGTAAAATCATTAGATGCTGCAGTGCAGAGCATTCATGTATTTTGTCTCGATAGATTCTTGTTGATATGTTTGCGTAGGATATCTGCATGGAGATTACCATGTGCATACATTGTTGTAAGTTTTACACCATGTGAAGTGTGAAGTCATTTGTGAAAGTGCATTTTGAACGTAACGTAACATAATGTGACATGTACGTTGATAGTCTGTCGTTGGTACTGTACGTCAAAATCATAAACATCAAATTTAATAGCTGAATAGTTTTATTGGTACTAAACTGGCATTTACACGTACTTCTCACTAACGGCAGAATGGAAGTAATGTTTGACAGTTAGATTTTATGGCATAATTGGTTTATTTCCTGTAATGGCATTAATATACAGTATCTTCTAATAATAATTTATTTAGAACTTCTCGATCAAATAAATAACCGTAGTCGTATTCTTTAAAAACAGTTGGAAGCGTAGCATAATATTTGTTTTCATAATTTCTTATGTTTGTAAGCCTACAGAACAAGGTTATTAAGCTCTGCTGTATTTTATTAGCGAAACTATAATGTATTTTAGTTTTAAAACCATTCCAGCATAATATAGCCGTCATAGTTTAAACCTATTCCAACATATCTTCAACGGTTATTGAAAAATTATGCACATTATCCATGGCATGGCTAGTGGGATATTGCACGAATATTACACCTCACAAACCCTCGTCAAATACATAAAAACATGTAGTTAGGTACACGACAACATTGCATATGTGATCACAATCGTTGTAATACACACAAGAATTCTACGATGCAGGGGCTTACTGAATTCATGCAAACTCAAAGTGAATTTTAAATATAGATACAAGAGAGAAGTCCTGTATTCAATGAAACGTACGTTCGTTTGTGTTGCTTTAACAGTACAAATAAATGTAACGTAGAAATTCTGCACTAGAGGGAAATATAAATGTTTTATTTTAGATACTTTTCATTATAAAATTATTGTAGCCATTTTGGATGCATTTCTGTAATTATTATTCTTTGAAATATACGGAAATATACAAAAAAAAAAAAAAACTCAATAGCTAAAGTACTAATAATGGTATATTCCGCGAGCATATTGTTGCCCTGTTAACTAGTGACATGAGCGGATAACATCGCAATTACAGAGACTTCATTACAAAAACTAATACCGCAGTTACGTGTGGCCACAAATATTTGCCATGGAAAACCAGAGTCAACATTTATGCATGCGCGGAGTGACTAGAGAGGCATCTGACCAGATTAGATTAACACTAAATGAACCGCTGAAAACGACAACATCATCCAATTATTGGGTGCAATGAGTTAATCGTACAAGTAGCAACACACAGAGCCATATATCAATCGAATCGGTACTGTGCAAATCATACATGTTCGGGATTATATTCAGATGCAAATGACCAGACGATATTGATCAAATGTTATATTGATTATTGATAAACAGGTTAGCAAATATTTTCACTGATATTATTACAACAGTGAAACGTGGCTTGTATTATACGCTTGCTAAATGAGATACAAAGTCAAACAATGTTTATACAATAACGGACATTATCATATATTCATGGCTCTGTTCAAAGCGGCTACTGTTTATTTAACAATAACCAAAGCCCGTGCATGCCACAAATACCAACACAGTGCTGTCTGCACATTGAACAAACCTTCTCGCTATACAATTATTACCCACCGTGAACTCAGGGTACAGAACAAAAAGGGTTACATTTTTAGGAAAGTAATATGTCTACTCTAGGCTCGTCTTCAGCCGTAATTGATATCGTGCCACAAGACACTAATGCACGGAAGAAAGTAACGACTTCCAAATGTACAACAACAACAGCCTGCCAGTGATTGTTGCTGCCTCGAAACTTGTTCCCGCTGGTTCTCGAGGAAAGGAAGAGAACGATGCGTAAACATAAAAAAGAAAAAAAAAACTGCACTGCTTTTAACGGCGACATCTCTTTTTTATAATCGGAAGCGAGCATCACATTAGCGAGGCAGTGATATGCCTGCGGCGAATGTACAAAAGTGCGTGAAGATGCTGGGAAAAAGGAAATGGAATCTGGCGGTGAACGACCAGCATTATTTATGAAGAATATATTAAATTATCAAAAATATATATAAAAAAAAAAATTGCAGCAGTGATACGGCACGAGTTCATCCCATGAGACAAACTCGGATTTCAGGCACTGAAATATTAAGTAAGAAAGAGTGAACTTGCTCGAATGTCCGTCCAATGACGTAAATTGAGAGCATACTTCTTATCGACAAATGCTCACATACTTTCTTCGCTAGAGATTCGCTCCACTAGAATCGATCGACATACAGAATCATCTCATCCCGTTGTTGGTCTAAAATTAGAGCGACAACCACTAAAGTTTGCTCAAGGCCACTTGACGTATTCCATCCATCACTCCCATCCAATATTGATTTCGCTGCACTTCAAGTAACAATGTATTACTCTCGATGTTCCATGTGCAATATTCATATGTTGGTTACACAAACAACAGTCAATTATAACAATATAGTACAAGTACACTTCACGTTGCAACAATAGACAATTATATACCAGCTAGCAAGCAACAAGAATAGTAAATGTACATATCACAGAATAACACTTGCCTCATATATCATACGGAAGATCACAATAAAACCATTAGATTTTATACGTATTTCATTACAACTGCGATATTATTTTTACTCCATATAGATATACCGTGTGCACGACCTTCTCGATTTATACCGGCCTGCTAGCTGAACGATATAACAATAGATTTGTTGGGCCGACAGCTCGGCCAAATGTTGAAGTATTGGCGCTAGTAACAGTAGCTACTTGTCACTGTCAAAAAATGGCAGTTAATATTGTAAAAGGTTGTTGTGTAAAAATTATTAATTATAAATACAAAATAAATCATAAAATATATAGATATATTAATTTAAAAAATGATTTTTTAAAGAAATTTGATTTTATAACATTTAAAAATAAAATATATTACTTAGGTATACAATTTATTGCAAAATATATCACTTAGGGTGTTACCATCATTATTAGAACAATTCGGCTGAAATATAATTTATTTTTAATTAGTATAAAATTAATTCAAATGAATACGTATAATAATTTTACAGAAAATACCATAAATAATGTAGGTAGAGCATCACGTTTTAATAGATTTCGTGTACAAGACGTGTGACGAAAACAATCTTCTGCAAAGTGATTACTACAAATATGAGGGTTTTTCACGTTGCGAATCTTTTTCCCTGAACAAACATATTATTACCTATGTGTAACTATAAACTATCATGCCATTTATGTGCCATATTCATGTTTGACGGGAATTTATGCAATAAACTTGTACCTCGTCGACTGCAGCTTGGTACACAGCACTTCTTATCATGAACCATAATTACAGCGATGTGTTATTAATATAACACACCAAATTACACTGCAGTTGAAAGTGTTGCTGTAAAAACACCTAATAATTTCCAGTAAAATGAATAATAATACCTGAGAATAATACCGACCTAAATATTACACAAATAATTAATTTATAATTGCACTAAATGCACTGGTTGTAAATAAATTTTACAGAAAATATTCGTGTATCAAGACTGAATTCTGTAGTTTGTTAATTAACAACTGTCAAAATCGTTTTTTTTTTCAAATGTTTTCCTACTGTTACTAGCGCCAGCGGCGGCACGCTGAAACTGGGCCTGTTAGCGGGCCGGACCGTGTGTCTCATGACGATCTACACATAGGAACGTTGCATACGCTCTTGATCGTGAAATATTAATTTGATCGTTTTAGTTTGTTACAATCTAGACAGTAGAATTGTTAATTTTATACTTACTATTTTATTTCCTTTTATATTCTAGTATAATTTTGTAACATATTCGATGTAATAGTACATTTTCAACGAATTTAAACGTCAAATTGACATTTCAATTACAAAAAAAAAGAACAAAAACAAACAGATTAATATTTTGATTTAAAAATCAAATGAGCGCGCAACGTTCCTATGTGTAGATCGTCATGAGACACACGGTAGATTTCATTTGAGAAAAATGCATTGTGTTACTTTCTCCGCACGAGACGATGCGGAAACTGAATAGACGCTTTTTCTCATTATATATCCTGAGGATAAATTATAAGATTGCAATAGTGAGCGTAGCATTTCCAGATACCTTTCGACGAATATTCGTTCGCAATACGAATACTTTTGAAAGTTATCTGTTTGAATTATCTATGTATAATAAATAATTATCCACTTTACGTTGTATTAATAATAATTGTATTTCAAATTGTTCAAGGATATACAGCACAAAATAATATTCGACCTATTTCAAATGACAACTATTTCGAGACTAATTATAACTTTGTTTTTACGTTGCTAACAACATTTTTAATTTTACACAAAACAAAAATATAATATATAATATTTAAATCAACAATTATTATTTTAACACTCCCTCTTAATTGTTGATTCCTGTAATACAGTCCTTTAAATAATTAAATCTATCTTTAGGTAAAGGTTTAGTAAAGATGTCTGCTTCTTGTTGTTGAGTTGATACATGTTGCACATCAATAATCTTTTCTTGTTGTTTTTCTTGAATAAAATGATACTTGATGTCAATATGCTTTGTTCTTCTTGAAGCAGAACCATTGTCATTTTTAATTAAATGTATTGCACTTTTGTTGTCCACATAAAACAGAATCGGATTTGTTCCGATCATTCTCAGTTCCATTGACAGTGTCCGAAGCCACATCAATTCTTTTGCTGCTTCAGCAGCTGCAACATATTCCGCCTCAGCTGTTGAAAGAGCAATCGTCGATTGTTTACGTGATTTCCACATTACTGCCCCTCCTGCATACTTGATCACGTATCCGGTGGTTGATTTTCGACTTGCATCATTTGCAAAATCTGCATCACTGTAAGTTGTTAACTCTTTTGGTCCATGACTAGAGTACAGAATTCCATGTTTCATAGTTCCTTTAACATATCGCAATACTCTCTTAATACTTTTCCAATGAATTTCTAATGGAGTTTCAGTATATCTGCTTAGTTTATTAACTATAAAAGCAAGATCTGGTCTTGTTGTTGTGGTGAGGTACAGCAAACTTCCTATTGCTTCTCTATAAGGTATATTCTTAGCTACTGCACTAGTATGTTCATCAAGATTTATACCTATTTCCGCTGGAGTTGATACTGGATTTGCATCAGTCATACCAAAACGTTTTAACACCGCCTGTGCGTAAGCTTCCTGGTGAATGTAGATGGATTCATCAGCTTCTCTTTTAATTGTCATCCCCAATAATTGACTTGGTTTATTAATCGTTAATTCATATTTCTCTTGCAGGTGACTTAATAATTTTTGTACTTCTGATTCACTTGACGCAGCGATCAAACCATCATCAACATACAAGGCTAAAATGAGTTTTGCTTCAGATTTTCTTATATACACGCAAGGATCTGTTTTCGATGATGTCATATTAAATTCTTCTAATGTTCTTGTTAGTTCTTGATTCCAACATTTTGGAGCTTGTTTTAAACCATACAGACTTTTTCGTAATCTACAAACACGATTCGTTCCGTCTTCGTATCCTTCAGGCTGCTGCATGAAAATCTCTTCATTCAACGTGCCATTTAGAAACGCCGTTTTTACGTCAAACTGTGCAAGCTTAAGATTATATGTGGCTGCTGTTGCTAAAATGATGCGAATGGATGAAAATTTTACTACGGGACTAAATGTTTCAAAATAGTCTACTTCATACTGTTGTTGATAACCTTTAACGACTAACCTTGCTTTGTATCGAATGTTTGATTCATTTCTTTTAATTCGGAATATCCATCTGTTTGGGATTGCTCTCTTTCCTGGTGGTAAATCGGTCAACTCCCAGGTTTTGTTCTTATTTAAAGCATCCATTTCTTCTTCCATAGCTTTTCTCCACTCATTAGCGAAGTCTCCCTTCAATGCTTCTGCCGGAGTATCCGGTTCTTCTTCCACCGCTAAAGTTGTAACGTAGTCACAATACCATGAAGGTTTCTTCAATGTTTCCCGATTTCTTAGTGTTAGAGTGTTTTTAGAGACTGCAATCTCACCTTCTTCTCGTTCTTCATATTCATTAGTTTCTCCCTCTAAATTTTCATTTTCTTTTACCTCTTTAATTAATTCGATGTCGTTCTTATCTTTTTCTTCAACATTTTGCGAATTAATTGGTCTCTCGATAAAATCAGTAGTTTCTCGTTCTTTAAATATAACATCCCTATGAAATTCAAATGTTTTACTTTCTTTAAAATAAATTTTATAGCCTTTGATGTTTTCTGAGTAGCCCATGAATATTCCTTTCTTGCTTTTTGGACTCCACTTTTTCCTTTTTTGTTTGGGAATATGTGCATATGCTTCGCAACCAAATGTTCGCAGATGTGTCCAATTTGGAGACTTTTTGAAATAAACTTCGTAAGGTGTTTTTCTTTCTTGAGGACTATTTCCCGTTCGATTGATGACATACACCGCCGTATTTATAGCTTCAGCCCAAAAATGAGTTCCCATACCTTTTTCTAAAAGCATTGTTCTTGCACTTTCCACTATGGTTCGGTTATCTCTCTCTACACGGCCATTTTGTTCAGGAGCGTAAGCAGTTGTAAGTTGGTGACGTATACCGTGCTCTTCAACAATATCTTTTACTAAACGTCCGATAAATTCTGTGCCGTTGTCAGTCCGAAGTATTCCAACTCGATTTCCTGTGTCATTTTCAACTAATTTTATATGTTTCAGAATTATGTTTTTAGTTTCGCTTTTCTGTTTAATAAAATAAACAGTTCTAAAGGATGATGCGTCATCTTTAAACAGAATAAAATATCTAGATCCGCCAATTGAATCTTTTTCCATTGGACCACACAGATCAACATGAATTAACTTGCCTGGTATTATTTCCCTGTTCTTACTTGTAGTAAATGGAAGTCTGTGTTGCTTCCCAAGTATACAACCTTCGCAAAAATTCTCCTTTTTATCTTCAGCTTTGATTCCAAAGTTTTTCAGAACTTGTCGTATGTGTTGCATATTCTGATGACCCAACCGTCTATGCCAGTCCATGACAGTTGCAATTTGAGCTTCGCATTCACTATTTGCAGATAATCTAAAATTCATTTTAAATAATTTTCCGAATCTTCTACCTGTTGCAACCACAGTTTCATTTTTATAGAATGTACATTCGTCTTTGTCAGATTCGTATTTTAACCCTTTGTCGAGTGCTGCTCCTTCTGAAAACAAATTATTTGCAATTTCTGGTACGTATAATACCTTTTTAATTGTTGCTGATTTCCATGTTGCTCCATTGTACGCTTTTATTTCAATATTTCCTTCACCGAGTGCCTCAATGAAATCGTTGTTACCCACTTTTACCTTTCTTGGCTTTTCAAAATATGTAAAACTGTCTTGCTCAAACCAGTCCGCCCTATATGACATATGATCACTTGCTCCGCTGTCTAGAATCCAATCGTCCCTCCTAATCTTTCCTTCAGTAGCAATTAGTGCATGCTTTGATTCAGATTTTGACTCATCTTTTCCTTTCTTATGCCAGCAATCTTGTTTAATGTGTCCCGGCTTTTTACAATAGTAGCAGAATTTTCCTTTAACATTTTGTTTATTTTCGCTATTTAAATTCCTTTTTGAACGACATTCATTTTTCCAGTGTCCCTTTTTACCACAGTTAAAACACGTTCCGGACTTATATCCACTTATATCTTCCAAACATCTTCCATCTTTGTTCTTATTGAACTTTCGAGCAACCAATGCGTTACTTTCTACGGACTCATCATTGTTTCTAGAATTTATTCTCTCCTCTTCCAATAAAAGCCGAGTTAGCAAACTCTCCATAGTTTTTTCTTGTGTTGAATCCCAGGCAGAATGGAAATGATCGAAAGATGGTGGTAATGTCGAAAGAATTTTATTTATCATCATATTATTTGTTATTTTCTCACCCATTGTGTTTAGTTGATGTGCCAAATCTTCAACTTTTGCTATATGTTTTGCTATACTGTCTCCGTCGTATTTCAATCCATAAAATTTTTGCATCGCCGTATTTACCGCTGCTTCCGACGAACGTCCATGAACTGCTTCCAATCTCTTCCACATTTGTTCAGATGATTCACAAACCATAAGATGAACCATATTTTGTTCACTGACCGACGTGACAATCCATTTTTGTGCTTCATTGTCCTTTTTTATCCATGCTTTGACCTGAGCATCAGTTTCATTTCCATTGATAACCGGTTTTCTCGTTGTTCCACTAACGATTTCCATCAAATCCAAATTTCGTAATACAATTTTCATCGCGAATTTCCACACCGCAAAGTTACTTCCGTCTGACGCCAATTTAATCGACGCATATTTTTCATTGCGTTCTTCCATTGTGTGTTTTTATTTTATTTTTACCACGACACGTAAAGTATTATTTAATTATTTTTAGTTTCGTGGCTCTGGGCCCATAACCTGTTTGAATTATCTATGTATAATAAATAATTATCCACTTTACGTTGTATTAATAATAATTGTATTTCAAATTGTTCAAGGATATACAGCACAAAATAATATTCGACCTATTTCAAATGACAACTATTTCGAGACTAATTATAACTTTGTTTTTACGTTGCTAACAACATTTTTAATTTTACACAAAACAAAAATATAATATATAATATTTAAATCAACAATTATTATTTTAACATTATCATTAATATTATTATAATTAACCGAATTATTTTTACAACTGGCAATCGAGTTTAATTGGCAATTTCAATGAAAATGCAACACACGAGTTGTTTACCAAACATGAGTGCTTTCATCTACGCTCTGTTTATATTTTTACATATCCAAATGTGGTTTTACAAATGCGTGAAATAGTTTGCAGTTTATCTTCCAATGAACCACGTAATTTTTTCGGAACTCGTAAATTTTATTAGTATTTGTAAAGGTTTAGAACTTCATACTATAGATGTTAAACTATGTATTTAGAAACCAGCGGTTTAAAACTGCTGTTTCCACAACTTGTAAAACATAATTATTGACAAACTAACAACATGGTGTGTTTTTGATGTCGATCAATGATGCTGGTATGGTATCGCGGTTTGCTATGATCCCTGAAAACTCAGGTTCCACGGTTGCGACATGGTGATAGAATCAATCAGTGTAGAAAACATAACAAATGACAGGCAGGGATCCATTTGTCAATCACGTTCTCCTATTTATAGCCGACGACGATGCTGGAGGTGGTAGTTCGATGTGGCGTATCGACGAATCAATCTTCGTGCTTGACGAGGAAGTGTGTGTAGGTCGCGCATTATTAATGACAATAAATCAATTCCATCAACAATGAACCGAGGCACACGCGACAAGACCTCAACAGCGATCTTCTGTCAAAAGTCCACACAGACTTGAAAATTAATGAAACGAAGATTAGTACAGTTTCGAATCTTGCAGCCGCAGACACTGGAAGTTATGCAAAATGTGTAACTTTACACTTTCTAAATGTCAAAGTTAGCATTTAGTTCAATTAACTTATCAACCGCGGCGTCAAAAAAAATCCCATTCTAGCATTTTATTTTACAGCTTACTATATAAATTTAAACAACGGAAATTCATTTACTCGCAATGAGAAAACACTGCTGCCAGTGAAAATAATAAAGGAACAGTGTTCTTGGAACGAACTGCCATCCTACTTTGCGTCTCAATTAGCATTAGTAATAACTCAATAAACGAGAGGAATTAAGTGTTGGAAATGACAGTAATCGTATTTCCTTTACGGAGTACACAGAACTCAAGTGAAGAATGAGTTAAAGACAAATAGAAAACAATTTTCTGTGACTTTCCTGGAATCTATTTCCTTGATTAACGGCTGGACGGACGGGTGCGTGGAATCTATTGAACTGGGCGTCAGTGGAATGCTGACGTCGTTGGCGGACGGAAATGTGGCGTCAAGACGCGAGCAGAAAGTCTTAAACAGGGTACTCCCTCTGGTCATCATACGTGACGTGCATATTCATGCAGTGTTCCATCTATCGAACGAAGCACATACTAACCAAGCAAGCAAGTAATGCTTGGCACCGGTCTAATCGACCGGTTTCACAAAATCAAATACTGGAAAAATAGGCGGATTCAATGGAACGTCAAATGGAACATCGAGGTAAATGAATATTGGGAATTCGCACGGCTAAAGATTTCAAGTCTTTTTAGTTTTTCAAACTCCTAGCTGAAAGGATTTTGTCAGCGCTCTTCACCCAACACGAATTCTTCGAGTGTTTCACGAAATTGGTTCCATTTGTATCTCGATTTTTACAAAGTAAACTTGAGACTGTATTATGGTAAATGTTCATATTCTTCCTTCATAATAAGAACTTATTTTATAATTATTTCTATCTATCTCAATATTGTAACATTTGACCAGAAGAGCATATTAATAACATATAATTAACAGAATATTCAGAAGAAGCGGCTGTATTAAAAATGTTTCATGTAATGAACGATATTAAAATTGAAACAGAATATCAGCGAATATTATAAGACCTTTAAATAACCGTATACTTGGCTACAAAACAGACAGCGAACCAGTGAGGAAAAGAAAGAACATTCGAGAGAAAAGAAACAATATTAATCAAGTAACAAAGTACATCAGTCATTTCAGAAGTTAGAAGAAATTGCTTTTAATTTAATGTTTTTCACTTTTATTACACGTTCTTTCCTGTTTGTATCGTTATCTGCCACGCGATCCGCGCCACTCTTCATAAAGTTACAACCATAGCCGCCGCCCTGCTATGGCACCGACGTCGCTGTGACGTCATCGCACTCCTACTGAAGCTTTTTGAAGGATGAGGGGTGGGGATAATTGAAATTGCTAGCAAGAGATACCTACGAAGCATCATCATTATGTTGAGAGTCTATACTGCACGCTCGTAGATTTCTTCTGCAGTAGCATACTTCCCCTCCGTCACTACTGGACTGTGGTAGAACTTCTTACCATTTCACTAGTGGTAGTTACCAGTTTATGTAGATTACCCAGTTACCAAGTTTAATTTCTTGATTTGAAGGCGCACCCGACGGAGATCGGTATAATTCGTGTAGCCTTGCATGATAGGAATATTAATTAATTAATAATAAGTCTAGCAGGAATATCTCATTGTATACAATGATAGATCCAGTGATCTTAACTGAAATATCCGTCATTTTTCACCATTTCCTTTTACATTGTTTTCAAAATTTCCCAGCATTCTAATTTAAAATACATTTGCGAAAATGAAATATATATATTTGTTATTTTTAATAAGAAATATCCGATAGCGTAGACAACATTTGGACAGATTTAAAATTAAACAAACAACATTTGGATATAAATTATTACCGTGTTTCTTTCATCTGACATTTATCAAATTGTACGATTATTTTCGTATGTAATTTATTTGAAATACTTGTAGAAACGTTGTAGAAAGAATGGTGTGGAAAGAAAATCTTGTTTCTTAAATTGATATTTGAATTGAACTCATTATTTATCATGCTACGCTTATTATGCTCAATACACATGAACATAATAATAGAAATAAGAATTCATACGCAAGTTGCAAGAAAATTTCACCAAGAAGCAAATATACCTTTTGCTTACCTCGACTACTAAAATAAACAACAGTTAAAAACATACTTAGGCGAGCTAAAAGAAAAAGCAAAGACGCGACAGACAAAATTGCTCTCTTATTTGTCGAGCTTTCCGTGCGCCACTTGAAATGCACTCTCTGCAAATGGTGTAGGTTCAGAACCCTCAGTTAGTAATTGAAATGCAACGCTCTGGAAACTCGTCCGCCTCTGATTTCACTCCTTATATTGTCTCATCGTACTGTGGAGGAACACGAGGTAAGTAACACTGCATTGTATGTATAGCTAGTATCCACGTACAGGAGAAGTGATAGGTGGATGAAGGGATTATAAATCTCTTGAAGATGATACATAATGGAATCATGAAACTTTTGATATGAAAAGCAAGAGTCTTCAAATATTGAACTATATAAAGGAAGATACTATTATGCATTAACTTCCTTTGCCTACCAAAAACATTACTCCCTTAAATACCAATATGCTAGACTGTAGTCTTTCCAAAAGTTGTAATCAGATTTCAATGTAAAGTTATATCTATCTAGGCTACCTCTAAGGCGCAAACAAAAAGCAAGTCTCTAGGCTTTTATTCTGGCCAGACAGCTCTCTGCATTTAGTTCAGTTACTATGCAAACTGTAGCAGTATTTCACGAACGATACTATCCAGCAGGGAACATTACCTCGGGCTTGCCACTTTCCAGCCTCGGGTCGACTTATTTAAATAAAACACACAAAGACTATGGAGGGGGCGAGAAGTTCTTTACTTTTTTTGGCCCCACTGACAGTAAAATACCACCTCACGTACCACACGTCAGGATAAATGGAATGTATAATACAGAACGTGCCATGGCTGGAGCAGATTCTTCGCCATGACTAACAGTGAAAGAACACACAAGAATGAAGACAAGATAACGGACAACGAGAAAAGGGGCAAAAAGATGTATGGATGGAATGTAAATAAGACAGGAGTATGTGTAATATATTATTTATAGGATGTTACAGCTTGATGAAATGTATGCATGTTTGTGGTTGTGTTCAACCTCTACTACGGAGAACAAACATTCGTTAAGCTGATCACCCTATAACAAACTTGATAACCATTGCGGTTCAACCGTTTCATTAGTCTAATTGTCGTTGTGCTAGACTCATAATTACAAGAGTACCAAGTCCATAATTACCAGGTTTTTGAAACGTACAATCAAATGAAACCATATTGTCTGTAATTATTTATTTGTCATCTGCATACAAAATAATCGAATCGTAACGCACCGGTTCCAAATGTTATTTCTTATTTGAACTGAATACTATAATCCAAAATAAATGAACTTGCTTCTCTATGTGTTCATTAAGTGGAAAATTAACGGCAGCAGAAGTTCAGTGTAATCAGAAAAGTTCTCTGCGAGCAACCATCTACAACCAGAGGCGACCCACGAATCTTGATGCTTTGGATGAGGCTATTACGTATTTATTATTTATGTAACACTTCTTTCCATGTTTTCGCTACTAAGTCGAAGTAATGTCATTAAACTAAAGTGCCAAGTATCGATCTATTATGTTACGACTATTAGTATTCAACATTAAACGGAATAACAATCTTCGAAAGAACTTTGCTTTTAACTTTGTTACGTTAAAGAACAGATACATTAATCATTTATATATCAAACAAGTAATCTTACTATACTACCGACAATATATGCCTTCTAGGTATGAACTGTAACTCCACTTTGAATGTTACACAGTAAGGATCTATATATCAGTTTCCCGTCAGTGTGTTAATAACTCAATTACGTCAGTCGACGCGTGCACCGACGCCCAACGACGTTGGCGGCACCAAATTTCACAGAAAGGCATCGCCGCGCAACGCTCTAGCAGAGTCTTATTATCGTACGCACAAGCACATCTTGAGAAACTACGTTCTGTAACAGTCTTTTGTTTTGCTAATTTGATTTTGTTTACGTAGAATAAATTTGAATATTGTGTTGTGTCAAAAACAAAGCATATTTACAAGATGTTCGTGTCAATTGTAAACTTGAATGTTTTAAGAAAATTAACAATTAGAAGATGTAAAATCTACAGTAGACTCACCAAGTTGTTGAATCCGGGTAAAAATGTGTTGGTACCCCTGGCCCACAATACGGGGATGCCCGCATGGCCCGCTGCCAGCGCTACGGTGAAGGCGGCCCGTGAATTGCCAACGACAAGCACAGCGACGACGTGTTTGTCCTCGAACCGATCGCACACGCTCTGCAGGAACGTGCTCGAGAAAATTCCGGTCTCCGGTAACTCGATCACCAAAGTCTCCAGGCTAATGTTGTACGTAACAACGTTAGACTTGCCTGTCAGGTATGATTGAGTTATGTTTGCGAGAGTCTTGTTGAAAGCACGACTGTAGATCTGACCGCTAGATGTGGCAGCGATCGCAAAGTACATTTTACCCGAGTACTGACTTCTACTTCCATATTGTTGTTGATGGTGTTGGTGTTGACGTTGCTGCTGCTGTTGTTGTTGCAGTTGCTGTTGGTAGTTAAACTCTTGTTGCTTCTGTAGACCAGCTACAGCCACGTGTACCAACAATAAAAACACAATAGTTTCCAGAAGGGTTACCAGCTTGAGATGGACAAATAATGACGACGATGATGATGAAGGCTTCTTGTGAAATGTGTACGATTTCATGATGATGAAACTGGAGACAAGGAGATAGTGGATTAATGGTAAGTTGTTGCTACGTCCAAGCAGTTATTCGCAGACAGTCACTGATTATTTCAACCTTTTCATATCGTTATCATACGTGTCCTACACTGGCGTTAATGGAATATTGCTGGTGTTGGTCGAGATATAATCGCAAAAGTTTCTCATTCTTAACAAACTGGCCGCACATTATCGTGTCGAGGTCGACAATCAGAATCAATCTCTTTGACATTTTCAACGAGCGAAGGTATTCTTTTTTACTACCGACGGATATCCGTACGTACGTGTGTATGTGTATAACGATCGTTCGTTCGTTCGCTTATGTGGTTTGTACTTCCGGCCGACGAGTGGACAAACAGTTCCGTTTCAGTCGGGTTTTATAGTAATTTGGCTTGATCCTTTGACGATGATAGAAAATATTCATGATATGAGGGGCCGCCAAGTTCCAATCGACATTCTCCTCATCTGAAACAGAAAACGGAAAAACGAAATGTTAAACATGTAATATTCAATAAGGCACATACACAATTCCAACAGATACAGAAATCGTTCCTACAGTAAATGCCCCTTCAACAATATATAGGACAAGTATCTTTATAATTTATACAAAATTAAACATACAATACCTTGCCTTTCAAGTGTTCTAACTAACGAGTTTTTCTAGATACGCGCCGTCTCTCGGACGAATATTTGCTGTAAATTAAGTGCTAAAATTCTGGGTTCAAGCCAAATTCAGATCAAAGAAGTTTAATAATAGGGCCGGGACATGGCAATGTAAAACTTGCATCAAAGCGTTATCAAATAGAGTGAGAGATGGATTTATGGAAAGATCGTGTTTTTATCTGTGTTAATACTCTCCTACTTATGCGCATGCGTAGTACACCAAGAGGTCATGTACGCCAGGCGATTAAGATTCAATTATCAAATACGGCCTTTATTTTCCACCAGTCAGCATCTTCTAGTCGTCTGATCTCCAAATTAAATGCTGTACATTATAATTAATAGAACCAGTTTATTGCAGTACGTTCTAATGTATTGTTTTATAGAATATTCGTTATTTATAAGAACATTTTTTTATTTATTTCTAAAAATACGGTTTTTTTGGGCCCCGGAACGGATTAATAGTTATTTAATTCACTTAATTGGGGGAAATTGAGTACGAGCTCCGTTATGGAACGAATTAAACTCGTAGTTCACAGTACCACTGTGTATGTTTGACATTTAGAGAGAAATTATATGTCTGACATAGAACAAAAGTGACTACAAAAGACAAACACACAATTTCAGTACCAATTACGGCACGAGCAACAATTAATTCATTATATTTACACAAGGTAATTAATAAGAAAGCTGCACGGCAACACCACTGGCCTTACATCACCTTTCTCCTGAATTAGGTCATCCAGACAGAGATTAAGAACTTTTATTATTTTTACAAGAAAAGAAAAACACAAAGTATGTTTGATGAAACAGATGACAGTAAGATATGGACATAGAAAAAACAGTATTACTTTTGGCTCCAAATGATAGAATGACAATGATAACAATAGATAAATGTGCCGAGGCCTATTGCTGAAATTTTAATTTATATGGAAAATTGTTTGAGTTCTTATTATCCAGACAAGTTTTTACTTATTGGTCAGAATTTGTTAAAAAATAAATATTACGTTTCTCATTCTATGTCCAATTGTTCTTGCAAGAATTTATCAACCAGAACAATAAATTCATCTGATTGATTTAATGGTCTAATGTGGCGTACGTGCAGGCATTTAAATGGCCGGATCGGAACCGTTAGGATTTATACTTTTATTGCCTTTAGAGAGGGGGCTTTCCTATTTTATTGGTTCTTTCTTCGAATTTTAATGGACCAGTCTACCACGTACCATAGTAAATCGTTATAAAATGTTGCTGAACGATATTGGAATGCTACTACATAGCAGCATTCTAATATAAGATTTTTTTATTCCTTAAAAATTAAGATGAGTTTCCTGCCGCAAATGGGATCGTAAAAGGAATGATTTTGGCTGGATATTGCATTGAAATGAAGGTAGGGCATATAAAAAAGTTAATAAACTTTTTCGTGTCAATATTATTTTTATACTTATTATACCTTCATATCAGATTATATCAATCCATGTCGAAAAGAGTATTACTATAATCTTTTATAATGAAATCACCAGGCTCTCTGAATAATACTACAACATAGGATTTCTAAAAGACTTCCTTTCTTTCGTTACGAAAAGACAATATCGTTTGAAAATCATCGTATGAATTCCCGTTGTATTTCTTTTCTCATCTGAGAGTGTAAACGTTTCCCAGTAGAAATTATCAAGGAGCCGTGTTTATTAAGGGTTACAACTCTCAAGTTGCTTCCACTGATTCGATACTAATTAACGGAAATTTAACGCGCACCACCCTTTTCCTCGTTGGGCGGTGTGGGAATGCGAACATCAAACATTCTCGATGCTCATTTCGATAGACACATGCAATTAGTGGAAAATTACACAATTTAACGAATCGATATAATGTTTCACTGTCCACTATGTGCTCTTTCAGGATGAATAAATAATTTCTAATCAAAACAGAACAGTGTCTTGATGATGAATCCGTATAACTAATAATCTAGGATGTAATGTGGAATATCGAATAGACTGTTACATAAATGTTCTATCAAAACAATCATCAGGGGTATTATGAAAATCAAATTCTCTGCAGCAAAACATTTAAATGCGTCTACTTACGCCACACTTTACACCGGTATGACATTCGTCGTCCCAGTTCCACATTGGTGCCGCAACAGAAGAAATAAACATGAGACACCTCTTACATTGAGGAATGGCAGAGGAAGTAGTTCTAAAGTGGGTGCTTACATCCACGTAACACAATACAGCAGGGGACACCGAGCTCCTGTGCTCCAAAGCATTAATATTTGATGACGTGGCAATACACTACCACTCTACAAGACAGAACAGATACCGTGATGCTTAGAGTAGATAAACGGCTTAGACTAAGTTATCAACATCCTGAATATGGATACCGTTCGAAGTGGTAGAACTCCTGGACGATTCTGTCCTGTAAGAATGCAAATGATGATTTTTTTTTCGACTGCATTGACAACGCGATTCCGAATTGTATCATGTAGATATTTTGCATTGCAGTTGAATAGGGAAATATTCTATACTCGAACTTAATTTCGTAAATATTTAATAAGACTACAAATCCTCTTACTGCACCTCACACGTCAGAGTTCGAGCAAATCACTGGACAGAATTCAAACAACAGCGGACCATTGGTTCGAAATAAACGATAGTGGATCAGGGTCTACTTGTGCATGGGGAGCGATACTCGTTCAGCCGTTCGGACGATTTCCGCATTACGACGGGGTTTCGGCCACGTACGGATTAACGATACATGTAATCGTATACACATTGCTCTTCCTCTGTTATACGGAAAACGTGATGGTACCACCAGTACTGATTTGCAAATAAAATGCCAACTCGTCTGGAATAATAACAATAGCTTGATAGATCTCCCGTACAATATTTTTAAACGAACTGCAACGCCAGTATGTCTCTAATAGAATATAATATATCAAAACATGCAGGACTACTGCTACGCTATCTGTAGACACAATCATTCTTGCTAATTGAAGTCCAGCAGGATGCCTGCCCCGTGCGCTTTTAAAATTATCTCTTGCACGTTCCGTAACAGATTTGATTTACGATGTAGACCTTTTACTTCGGTTTGTTTTTATTTCGGGATTATTTATTTCATTCCAGAAAAAAAAAACTCCAGTAGCAGCAAAGCAATATAAATGATGTAAGTTTTTCAAGGAATGAATGTATTGGTTAAGCTAAAACATGTTACAAAAACAACGTTATTAATTACAGTGCCATTCTGGATGGAACTAATTTTAGAAGTTTACTTCTTGCAACGGACGAAACTAATTTTCACCAATCAATACTGGTGGTACTAAGTTGATCATGGTGATTACAGCTCATGCAAATACAATGCGTGTATCAGAAACTTATACATATTTCACAGTGTATCTTTCTTTTGTAATACCATAGAATAGTTACTGTTGAATGAACCAGTTCAACACCAAATCCCCAGATAATAATCAACCGCTTCACCACTGCATTACACCGTACTATGCTGTATAATTTCAACGTTGATCAAATTTATACGCGGACTGTAACAACATATAAATCTGAATTTTATGACCATGAAATGGAGCAATACTCCATCTAAAACTAAATCTTTAGAATAACATTGCTGCAAGTAGCTCTGGTGTTTACTAAGTATTCAGTTTGTATTATTCATCAGCTGCAATGTGTTAAAAATTCCGAATCTATAAAATCGGTTGACAAGGTAGTAAAAATATCGTTACCTCTTACGGATATATGTATGAGTAAACTCCACATTTCCGTAGTATCTCTCGCACATATCATTTTGAATATATTGGTAATTTTTATAATCACAGCTCCTTGACAATATTTTTATTTAAATTCCGTCGATACATTTTTACCATTCAAAGTAGAAGACAGTAAGAAACGATCGCTACGACACGACAGCTTAAGTGGCACATCTCCAAGACGAACTTTCTTATCGATAATAAAAGACTTCGCGACAAGTAAATTGACGTATTAAGCTTGTTCTTATTTGCGGAGGAGAAGAAGATATACATTAGGTAACTAGGCTTGTTATTATTATATACCTTCACTTTCGTGTACAAATTTTGTTCACAACAGCTAATGGAATACTGCTGTGTCTCTATTTTCAGTAATCAACGCTGTCACTAATTATATACATACAGGTACACTGATTACAGTAACCGATTTCACTCGTACATTTTAATAGTAACTGGTGTTTAACCGAAACAATAAACGGTTAAAGCATCATCAAGTACTGGATGCATTAATAGAACCACAGTGTAAAGTTCTGAGTGTAAAGGTGTGTTTACAATTACGTGTCGTAAATGCTATACAGCCGCTGCACTTGTGCATCTGACTTTAATTGTTCATATGTCTTGTGCAGCCATTACACAACAACAAGAATAACAAAATGGATGATTTATTTACGATTACAACTTTGAAACAAAAAAAAACTATGTAGTGAACGTTTGATGCTCATTTTCGTGGAAGATTACTGTGATTATAGTTTGTTATTTAGGACATTGATAGATCAATGCTTTCCAATAATTAGACCCCTAAATAATATGCTGTAGTTTCCTACATAGAAGACATATTGTAGTTCATACATTTTCATGGAAATCTAGGTTAAATTAAAGGAAATATGCATTTCCCGTCGTAAAATTTCCGTTGTTAAATGCATTAGTTCCAAGTTCCAAGCGTCTTCAATCTTCCGTTCGCAACGTCTGAATTTCAAGCAAAGTTCCAAGTTTCTTTGCACAATCGCTGGCTGTCATGAATATGGATGAAATGATAAGTAAACCAAGGTACGAGCGGCAGAACGCAAGCAATGAATGAATACATACACCAACTCCTTACACCGCGAAGTGACGCGAATATTAAATAATGTCTCACAAAAATGTTTTCTGTTTACAATTTTACCATTATGGTATTGTCAGGTGATCCTTTGTGGATATTGAAAATTGGAAACAAAAATGAATGTAACAGATCAATTGTATTAATAAATTATTGTAGTATATATCAGTTTCTGAAGAACCAATTTTGCTCAAAATGTAAAGCTATTTATATATAAAAAATACAATTACATGTTTCACAAATACACTTATTTATCTTTGTTTGGCAGAAAATATTTAAATTTTGTTTCGTATTCCATTTTTTTATGCCGAGCTGAATGGAAATCTAACAAAGAAGTTTTGGTAATGTATTCACGAGACAAAAGAAAAGATGGTTAATTTCAAAACACCTGAGGAAGAAAACTGGTGGAAAGGGAAACAGGAAGAAGAGGAGGGGTAGGGAAAAACAACAAGGGATAAGCAGAAAATATAACCAGCGAGTGTACACTTAATGCAGTGTCTGTTCTTTCTGGAAATTACGGCCAGATAATGATCTTTCCTTTTAAAGACCATTACCGTAAATTAAACGTAAAGTAAGAGGAATTAATGGATTGTTGTGAAAGACGAGACGGTGCGAAAAAAAAAACAGACTGATTTGTCCGAGAACCATCTAAGCATCGAAATGTGATTTCTTTGCCTTTAAAACGAATGGCAAGTTCTCAACCATCACATAAGTATGTACTCAAAATTTAGTTTCATAACGACTGTTGATACATAATAGTTGAATGTACCGTGCTAAGCAAATCATATATAATGTACGTTAAATGTTATAAAATATTTACAGCCAACCGTTCAATAATTCCACTCCAACATGTTCGTACATATGTGCTTTGCTAAATATTGACACCGAATATTAATAATGTATCCATAGCCAGAGCATAATAAAAGATTTTACTGTTGCTTCGGTAACGTCAAACCCGGAAGTTAATAAAACGCAGGCATGAACCTGCCAATCACACACAGTTTCCATTGTGACTGTGGTGTGTGTACTGTCGGAATAAAATTCTCTACTTCCGCATCCATGATATGTGCCAGAAAGTGTTTGCGGAGACGTGGATCGACTTCGGCTCGGATCTCAGTATGTGCAGATTTGTATTATTCGATTCGGTTATTTGAAAAAATTCTCTCCAACCACGTATTTAGATAGACGGGGGAGATGAAGATAGAAAATTCCCGGCAAGTTTGTGTTTGTTGTTGGTCAATAAACATAATGACTGGGGAACTTTTTGTTCGAATCTTTGGCAGCAATGTCTGTTGAGTTTTCCGGGTGACAGATGATGGTATTACGTTACCGTGTTTCTTTCGGACCGATATAAATTCTTTGTTCCATTTGTGACTTTTTGTTCGAAATGTTTTTCAAAGTTTGGAACCGTTTATGTTCAAGTTTTTGATTTGTACAGTTAAATAAATAGAATCTATTTAATTTTTTTTTTCTTTGATATATAAAATTTACGAAATCCGATTATTCATCATCATTTTACATTTTGTACCGGTACAATGCTGTTTTAATCTGAGATGAATTCTAACAAAAACAAGCAAATGAAAAACATAATATGAAACGGGCCTCGTTAATCTGCTACACTGAATAAATGTATAAAGTTTCAGATGACCTGATTAAATTACCGGCTTCCATTTCTGGAAAACAATAACCATTATGCGAATTAAAATGTACATTTGCAAAAGGGAATAAAGAATGTTGATAATAATTCTGCTCGCCTGCTTCCTTTACTGATGAATGTATTTAAATCAATCATGATCTATTAGTTAAAACTAGTATTTTCTAAATTAACAGCGGGGTGTTGACTGAAAGAGCATTGCTACTAGAACTGTTTGTCGGAATAATGAATAACTTTTTATCAGTCCCAATTAAACAAAGAATCTCCACGCTCTACACTACAAAGAGTTTCATTTGAAACATCTTAGCTCCTAGCCATGAAGGAATGGCTCTGCTGGTGCTCCTGTTCAAGTCAAAGTGCTAATTAAAAGAACGTTTAATTAATTTTACTTGACGAAAAGAACGAGATATGATCACTGTAATTACAAGGAGACACTAGCAGAGATACGAAACAGAGAAACAGAATGACCGGGTGAATACTGTTAGCCAAAACTGCATGAGAAGGGCGTGTAGTGACTACATGGCCGAGAAACTTGATCGAAAGCAACCACAGATTTGATTAGCATATTCATAGACGAATTATCATAATACAGATTACATGAATGTAATGTAACACACTAATTATTCATATCGATTTGTCATAGTTGATGCTTAAAATTAACAATTTTCCCTACTGCCACTCTTTTTATTCCATCCTGCAGAAGATTGTCTTCATTCCTTTACTGCTATGTTCGCATTTAATTTTAAATAAGACCTGTCTCCCTTCTATCGAGCTTTTCGAATAATGAAAACGATCCGTGCCAGTCAAATTCATTGAACCCAAATCTATTTAAAGAATTAGCTAACAGAATGGAGAAAATTCTTTTTACGGTATAGTCATATTACTCAATGAACTTATTTAAAAGTATGTATGAATATTGCCAGTTTAAATTGTACGAAGGATATCAGGTTGAACGATGTGTTCACAAAGGATTTGTCCAGTTACATTTGAAAGATTTGTTATGTGCACATATATCGCCTTGTGTATCATGTTCTCCGGATATGTGAAACGCGAACTCTGACGTCAGCGCTTGCGAGCAATGTTGCCGCGCGAAATCGGAACCCGTGCAAGAGTTAAAAACTTAATCAGGCCAACAGTAGGCACACCCCCCTCTCTAAAAAACGTATCGCTCGGTGTGGAGGAGAGGTTGGTAATTAAGCGGGAGCTTATCAGTAATTAAAATGCGCACGAACTAAGTACTCACCTCAATTCCGTTTGGTTTTTACAAAATTCACATTGAAAAAGACAAGTACACACTGTAAATTTTAACTGCACCAAATCAGTCAGTCAATTTAAACTACGCGCAAAACAAATTATTAAACGCATGTTGTCCACGGCACTAGTTTTACAATTTTGAAAAAAATAAAAACTTCAACCAACAATTGGATATTGCGATAAAACTTTTGCGCTAGTCTTCCATGTGTTAGCCGAGGGAGAGTAGATGTCCTAGACGCACGTTGAAACCAGTTCACGTTATCACTTCATATTACAGCAAACTCTGCGCGTACATATGTATGAGCTCCGCTCTCTCGCCCTCTCTCTCTCTCTCTCTCTCTCTCTATGTGCGAGAAGAACTTAGAGAAATACGTGCGAGTGCGTGTGTATGTAACGTTGGTGATACTTGCTGACGAGACGAAGGGCTGCAAGCGACTGGTTCCGCGGATCGTGAGCCGATCCCCGTCGACGGAAGGGCGCGCGCGCGAATCCTAAATCGATCCTACTCATCCCTGGAGTGTTCCAGGACCGGGGACCGGACCTGCCCGACCCGACAGCCAGATATCAGTGCGTTCGTTTGACACTGCGGAATTCCAGATCGGTCCAGTACCTTCGTGTCTAATGTAACCGAGACGACTACTATAATAACGTAAGTGTACGAACTGCTACCGACGGAGACTCCATTGGCAAGTGGACGCTTACATGTCGGGGTAGTACAATGATCCGTAACTATTTAACCACACACACATACACATGTAAAGTCAGAATGTAATGACAATGAATGATTGGTTTGGTTCTTGTGTGATAATAAAATAAATTTATAACAAAAGATAATCCGCACAGTTCCATGCCGAGGACTCATTTGTTTCCGACAGATATAATTAGCAACAGTTTAATCTAATTTCCTCCACTGTGAAGACGTACGGAATAGAATACTGATCAGAGCAGCCCTTTCAATCACTGTAATTGAGGCGCCCTACATCGCTTCCGTTCCACTGGACTCTTGCACAATTGACGTCCAAGGCCAGTACCATTCCTGGACGGATTAAACACATTTAATGAAATATACAGATTTTGTATGACTACTAGTTTACGTACTAATTTATTAGAGATTTTTTTCTTTTTCTATTCATGAATTTTTTTCATAACATATTCTGTGCTTAAGGGGATTCTTGTCGGTCTGATAGACACGACTTTTAAGCTCTGTGTGAAAAACTCAAAGCTAAATTAAATGCAGCAGGAAATCCTGCTGAAAGAACACCAGACAGAGAACATTCCGTGCCAAGTCACACTGTGACCAGCGTCATACATTATTAAAAACTTACGTGCTATATCTCAAGTATAAAAGGCATAAAAACTACGTAATTGAAACAAGCAAAAAATAAATAATTTTCAGGTAGATTCTTCTAATTATTTTATATAACATATTTAAGCACACGGCAATGTCAGCTGTACTTTGTTACAGAATTAATAATATCAACTTCTTTATGTATTAACGCACACGTATCTTCGTTATGGTACATTTGGCCCAGTGTTCCCGCGGGAATTTCCCACTATGGTGGTACTCAGCTGTGGTACTAGAGTTTTTGCCGTGGACTCATTAAACAGATGTGCGCGGCGGGTTGCGTACACATCAACGCGCGAACATAATATCTTCGCGGTCTGGCCCCCGTGCTTTTTGCCTCAATTTACCGGCTGTTTTGGCCGGCCACGACGTGAAATTTATTATTACTGACCTGGACATAATTAATAGACAAACGAGTGTGATGCGCGGTGTGCTCGTCACATGAAATTATGCACGAACGTGCTTTATTTATGTACATGTGTGTACATGTGTGCGGTTTCAGCGGTGCTAAAGTTGAATTGTGTTTCACAGTGATGATGTGACAGAATTTAATAATATATGAGGTACTTACACACATGCATAAACACATAAAGAAGTGCATTCAAATATAACTAAAGGAATTAGATACACTAACATTGATGAATATAAGTACGTAGTTCACGGAGTAGGACGTGACTGTATACAACTCCTACCACTCCTTGCAGATATATGTGCTGCTCTGAGTTCTGCACTCTCGATAAACTTGCTGTGTGTGTGTGTGTGCGCGCGCGCTGTAGCACGAAAACTGTGTTAAAATACGGGGGGATTGTTGATTATGCCATGAACTTGGGTCGACCCAGTTGTGAGACGCGAAACTTTGTTTAAACATATAAGCGTACACGTATATATGGGCGTAACTTGTATGAAATTGCCTCGTGCTGTATGTATCCGACCGTAATTATTTAATAATCATTACGCTGAGGCACAAACAGTTTACAGTTCAATTAAGAGTTGTGACAGTTTACTGTAGCAAGTAGTAATAAATAAAAGTGACACATAAAATTACAGTATATTTTTAAATTACTTACTAAAATATTCCTTGTTCGCAATATTTTTATAATAGCGAAATGTATCTTCTAAAGTCTTGAGCAGCGGTAAGGTATTCTGAGAAGAGCTGTGCGAGTGTATGAGAGTCTATACTACCCTCAATACACCACTGTAAAACCAGTTACTACCAGTTCTCGCGAGATTTCAGACTGATAATTTACACTTGAACACTTGGAGTCTTCAATGGCATGTCAAGGAACTACGATTTATTTATTTAATGTACAGATTCAATCAAAGGCCATGTCTTGTTTATTTTTTCATATCTTATATTATAAAATGTAGCCTTTGCTAGTAATTTAGTCAAAAAATATTTGCTTTATATAAAAGTTATACAGCAGCGAACATTATCACTGATTTTCGCCTTACCCCATTTAACGAGCATTATTCACAGGGGATTTTTCAGCTGACAAAAAACAACTATATTTCAGAACAGTTAGATACCTTTACTCTGTCATATTTTACTGGATATAAGAGGAGAATTTCATCTCGGCCACCGTGATCTTCGGGTTTTTATAAAAACCTCACCTTTGTCCTCCTCCTCTATATCTTTATTACTGACAAGGGACGGATGGTAGTGCTATTCTCTTATGCTACCGGTGTTGGTTGGATCACGTGTTCTGTTTTTGTGACCGCTGCCGGCCCTTCGTGTTAACCGCACGAATCGAACTTTCTAGTTAAACCCTGTTCGATGGCGGCTTGTTTTAGTGTGTTACGAAAACTTGGCCATTTGGTGGGAGAAAGTGTGCTGTGGCACAGCAGTAACACCCTCTGACACTTTCACGTCAAACCGCTCCGTGTAATGGAATTTGTCTAACGTGACCATACGTCCCGTTTTGAACGGGACCATCCCGTTTTTAGGTAGCCTATCCCGTTGTCCCCAAGCACAGCTTCGGGACGCCGAAATGTCCCGTTTTCAGAAAGAGAGCAACCCACGATAATAATTAAAAAAAAGGCGCGAAAAATCAAATAATTTGACGGTAACGCCGAGTAGTACAGCGATGACGACATACACATGCGCACTACGTCTCACACATTATGACAGTCTGTCAGAAGTCTGCTAGCTCGCTTGCTTCTATGTTGCAGTTACGCGTATTCAGCTCGTGCATCTTTCTTGACGATTGATTATATTGTTATTTTATCGACGTGAGTTATTATAATTAAAATTTCTTGTACGTGAACCTTTCATTTTAACAATGCCTAAACGCAAGTGCATTTTTAATATAAACTTACAAACTAAATACCCGTTTATAAAGCAAAGAAGTACTCCATCGGACGTCAGATGTGAAAAGTGTCGTACAGAATTTAGTGTAGCCCATGGAGGTGCCAGCGATATTGAGCAACATTTAAGATCAGATAAACATAAAAATTCTGATCTTGCTGCCGCTTCGAGTTCTTCAATGCTTAATTTTTTTAAGAAAACGGATTCACCAACTTCGAAAGATCTAGACGTTGCTGCGACAGAAGGCGCCTGGGCTTATCATACGGTACAAGAGAACCATAGTTTCCGCTCAAACGATTGTGCTTCTAAATTAATTCAAACATGTTTTGATCAGAAATTTAGATGTGCTCGTACGAAAACAGAAGCTATTGTTGTAAACGTGTTAGCGCCAATAGTAATAGCTGAATTAAAAGATCGCCTCAGCGAATGCAACTGTGTTACTATATTAACTGATGCTTCAAATCACGGGCCCAAGAAAATATTTCCTGTTTTAGTTCGCTTCTTTTTACCATACGAAGGCACACAAGTCAAACTTTTAGAATTTCAAGATCAACCGGGCGAAACATCAGACATTATTGTAAATTATCTAATGAAAATATTGATAGAAAATAATTTGACTTCAAAAATCGTGGCTTTTTGTGGAGATAATACTAACTGCAATTTTGGCGGATTGAAAAGACGAGGCGTCAACAATGTTTATGCAAAACTAAATTCATCCCTCGGTAAAACATTGATAGGAATCGGATGTGGAGCTCATATTATTCACAATGCGATTAAAACTGCCGCAGATTGTCTACCTGTAGACTTTGAATGCGTTATTGTGAAAATATATTCACATTTTTATATATATTGTGTGCGCGTGGAAGCTCTGAAAGAATTTTGTAATGAAGTTGACACAGAGTATCAGAAATTGCTAGGCTATAGTAAAACTAGATGGCTTGCGCTTATGCCTGCTATTGAAAGAGTTTTGAAACTGTACAAGCCATTACAAAACTACTTTTTGAGTATCGATAAATGCCCAAACATATTAAGAACCTTTTTTGAAAACACTAACTCTGAATTATGGCTTTTTTTTATGCACGCACAGTCAGCAACGTTCCATCAAGCTGTGTTAAAAATCGAGGGTCAGAGTATTTCTGTAATTGAAGCTGCAAAGGAATTAAATCAACTTAAAGACAATTTGGCCTTGAAACAAAGTACTAAGTTTCTTCCCCACTCCGTTCGTAATTTAATGGAACAATTGCAAGAAAGTGGCTGCAGTGGTGTTGAAGAATATATGAAAACTACTGCTTCTGAGTTCTATAAAATAAGCAAAGAATATTTGGAGCAGTGGACTTTATTCTTTGAAGAATTTGAAATATTTCAATGGGCGAATTTAACCAAAATACCTACGTGGGAAGAAATACAAAGTGTAATGGATGTAGTTATTAAAAAGGGATTTATTAATTGTAACCAAGACACAGAAGTATTTGATGAGTTTTCACTCATTTCTAACTACATTACACCGCAAAAAGTGACAGAATGGAACACTGAGAATGTTTCAACGGAAAGTCGTTGGGTGGAATTGTTCAAACACTTCCAAACCAATAATTTAAAACATAGGAACTTTCGTATAATTATTGAATATATTTTATGTCTGCCCGGCACTAATGCACCTGTAGAAAGGGTCTTTTCACTTATGAATAAGTTGTGGACGAGCGAAAAAACACAGTTGCAAGTCGATGTTCTTAAAGCGATATTAATTACCAAAATAAATTTTAAGAAAACCTGTCAAGAATTTCATTCTTATTTGAAATCATCACCAAACATACTTAAACAAATATGTTCTTCAGAAAAATATAAGAACAAATAAATTATTTATATTCACGTGTTCTTTTTATTAATAAATAAAATTATGAAAAATATGCGTTTTCTTAAATACCCATACTATTACCTAAAAATTAGTAGATGTCCCGTTTTGAGGAAAAAAATAAATGGTCACGTTAAATTTGTCGCATAACCTTTCTAACACGTGATACATTAATGTTATTTAAACGAAAATATGGTTTCAACAAGCGTGCGAATTCTTACAGCTATACATTAACGTTATAGTACAATACGCGCATAAGATTAAAACGCGAAAACTGCATATCATCTTTAAACGACGTAGACGCTAGTTCTATTTGTCACCGTTAGTTTGCGGTGCATTTGCGTTGGGAATTATTACTGTGCGAGACATAACCTAAATATTTCGTTTCGTGCTTTGCGCATAGCACTATATATGTTTGCGTGCGTGTGTATGTGTGATAGCTCACGAGCGTTCGAGAGCTTTTTAGAATGCAGATTACGTTTCAACAAAAATGAAATGCATTTACGTACGTGACACTGATGTACGATATGATATCTGCCACAGTTAAACATACACACAGACACATTCATATATACACGGGATATATTTACACACACAAACACAGGTAGCACACAGAAACACACATACACATATTTATACATGAAGGCGTAGCAAATATTTATACATAATGTTTGTAGACTGAATAGAAAAAAAAGTATGCAACAGTTACTCATCCGCTTTCGCACCTTCAAGAAATGCAGATTATTCTCATCTTAGATTAAAAATATGTTGCATTTGCATCCCTAGATACAAATGGTAGATTAAATGAAAAAAAAAAAAATAGCTGTTTGAATAAATGATTCCATTGCAAGAAATATACTATTCTGCATTTGAGTCTCCATTTCTTAAAGTAATGTTAAACGATATATCGCGACCACATTCAAAACAAGCTGCTGATCGATTTCAAAACATGCCACCATCATCGCAGAGTGCTTTGCAATCCATAATAAGCACCACCAGTTGTGCAAAGCTGTGGGAAGTCTGAATCAATATATTAGATAACAAGAGTGGAACAACAGTTTTACGTAAATTTCCCTACAGCCAAGGCGGGTATGAACTGACGCCATTGATTTAATATTTCAGCTAGTACGCTGCCGTGTGTCATATTTATGTTTGATGCACTGCCCACGGTGTGGTATGCAAGCCGGGTGCATAGTTCAAAAAGTGCATTCTATTTTCCATCGTTGAATTTATCAATACAATATTCTAAATTCTAAAATAATATACAACATCTTACGATAAATAATTGTATAAAGCTGTATTAAAAAAATATCATGATTTCAGCGTGTATACGAAGCACACTTGCTGATATACATGTATTAAGTATTCCTGTTGCATACTTTATAAATACAGTTTCATATACATTCATTCTTATTGACAAGGTTTAGTTTTGTCGTGTATATTATGCTATGTACGTATAAGCGACTACCGAGAAGTTAATAAAAATCGATGATCCGTTTGTTCTAAGAGAGAGACAAAAAAATCCAATCTAGTAGAGATAAAATATTCGAGAAAATCTTGGTCGTTGTCCGTGGGTACATAAAAAAAGATAGAAAGATTCGATCCTCTCGTTGTTGCTGGTGCTGGATATGTATTGTAGCGGTATAGTTATAAAATCGAGCTACCCACGTAACTCAATAAAGACTTCCGTCATTGTAAAGTGTCATTCCTTTACCGGGCGACCCATGGGCCGTCACAGAAGCCATCTAATGTCTTCACGCATTTCACTCGGGGCGTTTGACGTCACCAAACACAGGGGCGGACCGTACCAAATCCGTGGCAAATCCTCACGAATTAGTTTCGCTACTCAGCACTAGTGTGTCGTGGTGTGTTGTGTTTGTCCGTGCTCCCATATGTTATAAATATTTGATGAGCAGGGCTAGTCATTCGCATCCAGGGTGGTCGCTGCTGCTCTTTACCTTTTAAAACGGCCGTGACAAATTGTAACAGAATTTCGAACAACGCTAAAGAGACTTTCAGTGACAACAGCGTAGTGGAACGGTGAACGATTAGGCCGTGAAGCAATGCACTGTGATATATGTAGCGAAAAGGTATCAGAAAGCTATTCGATTATCAAGTAAGACGTGCATTGTGATAGCTGAATGAAAACTGTCGTTAATTCATACAGAATATACCTCATAAAAAGAATATTTTAATATTCTTTCTTGCCAAACATATTACAAGTAGACCGTGGTACATCCAGGTGACTTGAGTGAAATATCTAATTTGTAACTAGAATAATTCCAATGGTATCCGATTAGTTTCTTGTTTCAGAGCCCGTGAATGTGTAAGCCAGCAGTAATTGCAACATTTCAACACTCAGATTGCAGTTCTGCGGGAGAAAAACAAATTGACCTGAATCCGTTGACAGATACAATTCCTGTACGATGTCCTGTCATCGTCCGAGACTATGTGTGTGTTATGAAAAACGGCTTTACCCATCCAGGATGGCCTTGCACCCTTTTCCCAAGTGACTAATAACTCTTCGGCTGAATTTTATTCGCTAAAATACATCGCTATTATTATTTCGAAAAGTTTTATAAAGTTACTTTGCGCTAAGGAAATTAACGACACGTCGACTCTTCTGTAAGAGTGTTGCGGCGAAATAATTAATTATTTACTCTAACGATCCGAACTAAAACCGACCAACGGAGCGGACTAAACGACGAAAATTTATTCATTTTTCCTAACGCAGACTGCAATTTGAAGATGACATGCTAATGAGCTGTTTTAATTTGCGTTAATTGCGATGTAAATTATTCTGGAATGAACTTTATGCCCCAAATTGGTTTGTTAAATGTTTTATAATTTATATAAAAAAGAGGAGTACGTCGCAAATAATATTCAGTATAAAAATTATTATTAAATATTTTAGTAATTTCAGGTACATTTTGCTTAATACAATATAGTTCAAGTAATTCGTAATTTATTCTCCATTTACACGAAAAACAAAGATCTATTCTTTAATCTAGTTTATGCTTCGTGCATCTGGCGAAAACAAAGACTGGAATTGGAAACAGTCAAAGAGTAATTCTGTAATTAATTGCACACTATTCGTTTCCTTTAGAAACCCAGACGGCAGCCGCAGTAATGTTGAGGATGATATAAAAAAAAACAAGCCACCAGAAATCATCGACCCAACAACGTTGAAATCGAAACTCTTGTGACATCGTTGTCGTCGTCTATTGTGTTTGGCACGGACAGATGCGGTTGATAATAAATAATAGTGAAAAGGTGCGCGTGCATCGATAGGCCTTATTCGCGCTTGGTTGCTCCTCGACACTGTGGTTGACCCAACGTTGGTCAATACACGTGACACCAATAACCACTGTAGTAGCAATAGTTTCTGCGGTTATCGTCGAAGGTTTGCTTTTGACACAGGAGAGCTGGTCCATTATGTGATTATGAATATTGGACGAAGAATTTTTGGAAGAAGACTGGAATTCGAGTGGACAAAGCAATAGAATAAAACAGTATTACTTTATGTTGTATCTAGATACGAATCCCAGTCTAGAAACATCGTATTGTGCTCACAGCACAGAATTATATTTTAGTCGGATTTCATTGCTAGAAAATGAAAACTAACAATTCTGCTGCTGGTTCTATTCAAAGTCAACAGCGCGTTAATAAAAGTCTATCGATAATTTAAATTCAACAGTTACAGTAACCAACAGTGGAATAGTAAACCCTCATGTACATCCTGCAAATACCAGGTACAAAAATCGCTGTGAAGTGATATCGAAATATGCAAATACGATTGATGTAGTTCCACAGTCGCTGTGTGGCGGCTGGGAGTTGAAAAGTTAAAATTGGAACTCGGCAAAGTCCCACAGAAATAAGCCGACGATTGCGCGCTCCTACGGGTGACAAATCGAACTTTACACTTGATCTGTGAAATTTCTCATTGTTGTCAGAGAGAAACTTTGTTTTCCTCATTTGTTGCATTTCCATTTTGGAAATTAAATTTATAACAAAATGGACGAATGATGAACAGTGCATTCTTGAAATGTTCTAACTTCTGTCAGAAAATAAAAATCATTACTGAAGTAATCTTTTGCATCCTCTTTAAAGCAACTGGTTTTGATTTATTCGTTTCAATGCAGGATTAACTATGATTAGCGTCTAGCTGTTACTATTTTACAGGATAATCCTGACAGTATAGTTCAAGTACCTAGCTTATTATGGTCAGTGATGCTTTTGTGTTTCTTGTATTGGATTACAAGCTAACATATTTACACCTTTCAACACTTGGACCAGCAATGTGACTGATCTATTTATCACTTACCCCTCTCGCCCTTCGCCCTTTCGTGCTGATGACACAGTGTTGCTTTGTCGGTGCTCGGTAAGTAAAAAAAATCACTTCACCTTGAATGCTTACATTGTAGCTAAACATCGAGCGGCACCTTTTGCTGTGGCCACGGCGGCTTTTCTCTCTCTCTATAAGTGCCGAAACGGCACTATTCTATTGTCAACACTAGCGCTGGCTGAGAATGACAAACGCCACTTTCACGGCCGCCACTGTGTTTATTGTTTGTTGTTTGTTCGGATTAGGCTGCACAGATCAATCGACATCGAGAGCGTCAATGTTTGAAGTGTGTTTGTCGGCTAAATGTTGTCGATTCACGTGCGTATTTCGGACACTGCCTCGTAGTGAAACGAATCGATATGAACGGTGTCGTCACTCTGGTAAACTTGAATACCTTTAGTTCTCACTTTTGACATTTCATATGCAATGACAGACATCTTGATAGATACTCGAGAGGAACGCGTAACAACAAACTGTCACAAAATGTGTTCCTGTAATCTTCGTAACATTGCTGATATCAATATTACAATTTTAGAAATCAAATACTCGCTGGACGCGTTGTTATTCAGGGAGCTTATAGTTTATCAATAGATATTACATTTACATGATCACGCCTCATGACGCTGCTCAAAGTTTGCAATGTTTGTGAACGAACAAAGTTTTATAAGTATGTCAAATCGATGAAGAGCATAATAGTATAAGCGTCATGGAGTACTGTTCTTTCTCGAGAGTAAAAAGATTATTACGTTGTTCATCGACGCAGTTCTACATAAAGGTCTGCTAGCATATATGATAACTTGATAATCCTACTGGTAAGACAAGTTCTTCTCATTAATTCTTCATGTAAATATATTGAACAGTATATTACAAAATTTAAATGTGCTTGATCGGTGATTGTTTGACATTACCGGATTATATTGTTTATACAACAGGACTTTCCATTCATAGTTTAAAAACAGTTACATGTAATAATTCATCTCGCTCACTGATACAATTTAAATATTTTGATAAAAAATTTATTTCATTCTGTATAGGTTATGTTGTTATTGAGCAGTATATTTATTTCCGTCCACACCTTAACGTCAGGACAACGTAATGATATTTCACAGGGGCCGTGTTAAAACTATAACATAAAATTTTTATTTTTGCTCGTTAATTTCAGCCAACACCTAACAACATGCTGTAACACGCGTCGTTATCAATAACAACAGTTATATCAGCAAAGCGGAACACTTGTGAATTGTGCCGCTCGCTATTAGTATTGATTACCGATAAATTGTGTCAACGTATATTGGAAATAAACATTTTATGTCTGTTGTATGGCTGGAAGCCAAAAGGCTTGGGTATTTTTTTTGTTGAAAACTTTTATTTCTGAAGTACCATTATAACGAGAATTTAATGAACAAATTAATGTCACGTCATTTCCTGCCAATGTCCGGCAAAATTATTTATTCTATAATAGAATGAAAACAATGAGACAGTATAATTATTAATCTGCATAATGAATCAAGCGTAAACAGTTAAATGAAATATTTGGTGCAACTGTTACATACACCAAAGTGTAACACTGGCTATTATCATTTTGGAAATTCGAATATCAACAGTAGCCACACTGCTGCGTACATACATAAATAATTATTATTATTCAAATGATAGATTTCAATTATACACATTCACAAATCTAATTATATTTTGCTTGCACATCAAATATTTAGTTTATACTAAATTTTCTTCTCCGAATGTACGTCCGTGTACTTTTTAGTTGAAAACCACGAACAAAATGGAAGAAACATTATGAACATTCAACGCACCGATTAATAGGCATATCGGTTGACACATGGGCCCTTTGTATGCACTGCTACCACACCGCTGCCCAGGGTAGGGACTGTGGCCGTTTTCCAGGGCACCGCTGCGGCGGCGGCGTTTGCCCTTTCTCGTCGCGTAATTGTTTGTTGTAAACGCAGCCAAGTGAACTGACTCGTGCCACAGAGTCAGGATCACGATTCTAAATCTTAGTTTAACTGTTCACATACCAGGCGGCGCGGCAGTAGACATGTAATCCGCTCGCTATACTACCCATTCCCTCTTCGTTATCCGTCATTCTCATTGCATCTTCTTCCATCTGGGCCAGTGGACTTGGTCGTTGTTTTAAAAACGAATTTGCTTCACTCTTTCTTGCATCATGAACGATTTGGTTCACAGTGTTAACGCTGGAACAGATATCAGAGAACACTGTAATTTTGTCAGTACCAGAAGCGCCAGTATCATAATTATCCACGCATGCGTACAATTATGAACCTTGTGTATAGTTTATGTACAACACGAAATTATTACTGTTGCGCTTATGCAATCAATTTCCTTTGCAGAACATCGATAGACTGTGTTCCCACGGCACAAGGTCCCATCTCGCCGCAAAACACAATTAATACACTGCTAATTGGATTTAATCACTAGTATCATTATATACGAACAGGCTGGCGTGTGTATATATTACTTACAACAGTGTATGATAGTGATGATATCAAATATACAGATTGTCGATTTTGCAAGCATCATTTAGAATAATTTATGTTTCTATTATAACTGTTGTTTGGCAATGCACATGCACAATGTAAATCTAATATGGAGTTTAATAGAGATTAATTTTCATTCATAATTAAATTATTAGATCAACAATATTCGCCAACTTTTTTTAAAAGTACTTAAAAAAATAATTGCATTTAATATTTAGAGGTGTGAAGATGTAGATAATACTTCATAAATGTGTCGACAGTAAATAAATTATCAACAACTAACAGCAGCTTCATCCACTTATATGAGAACAAAGAAATATATCTATGCTTGTATAATTTTTTCCCTTCCACTCAGCAATTTTCCCAAGTGACCACTTCGTCCTCTCTTTCCTCATTTACCTTTGTTTCTTTCGCGTATGCTCTAGGATTCGCAACACGCACGCACTCACTCACACACCACTCACGTATTTCCACATTTGTTCCGCTCGCCAGTAAGAAAAAGAAGAAGCTAAGCTGGTCATGAAATATACAGGTTAAGAGTATCGCTAGCAAATTTAATACAGCACTTGGGAAATATACAGCCGAAACAGTACTCCTCCTCCCACCACTGTACTCAGTTACGCTAAGTGTCTCGAGTCTAGTTTCATTTAACTGTAAACGTTAGTCGTATTGCTAACTTACGTTAATCGCGAATTTATTCATGAATTTGGAGCGGCAATTTGTAAAGAACAATTAGCTAGAATTGTAGCAGGTCAGCTGTTACACTTACTGTCTAATAGAATTCAAATGTTTATGGAAACAATATAAAATAATATAGTACACCCATGACATGATATTTTTAACAAAATTCTGTACTCTAAAACAAATGCAAACGCAGAAAATCTATACGAGCTGTAAGAATATAACTTATATTACTATGGTAAACGTTTTTGACAATATAATTAATGCAAAGTTCCCGTTGTTTTTCTCAAAAACCCCGGCATGGAAATATGAAAGCTTCGTGAGAAAGCAGTTTTTCATCATTTGCCAGCGTGTTATCCGACAAATTCATTTTCTGTTTATATTTAGAGTGTATGTTCTTGTACGATACTGGTAAAGACGATGTGTACACACGGGTGTAGTAGCTATAGGAACTGTACAAACAAAGCGGCAGAAACATTATCAGGTCTAATGATTCTTTCTGCAATACCGCGCAACTGAATATCCAGGTTGCTTTTTGCGACGGTGTTTTGTAATCTGCGACATTAATGCAAGCTGAGCGTAGTTCCTTCCTTCGTAGCATGCTAGTAGTATACAGGATAATGGCAAAACCACGGCCCATTTAAAAACAGGGACGCAGTAGTAATATACATTATACCATACAACTGCTCGTCGATTACAGGTTTACAAACTACAAACAAATAAAGTTTTATTGGGATTACCAGTAACTTAAATTTCAGTAATTAATAAACAACTCGTTTAAAAATGAACCGTAATGATGAATTAATTTCTTATAGAATAGTCAGAAGTTACATCATATTACTGGTGTTTCCGCAGAGGTTACATACGAGTATAATGCTCATAGAGTTGTGTAATTTATAAGTAGCATACATTATCACAGAGCAAATTTCTGAAACCACGAAGGGCTGTATATTCCAGTCTGTGCTATTCAGGTTTTCAGGTCAGGGATACAGTTGTAAACATGAAACGTGCTAAGTTTTAATCATTCTACCGCATTTGATTTAAAGCTGCTCGTAGGTGTTTTTTACACTCCAAGTTTTACAAGCCCTGCATGAATATTTTATATAACTGTCATTCATTCTACCAGCCAAAGAAGAAACGACACGATGCACATAAAAATATGAATAAAAACAGAGCTATTATTACATACTATGTACATATAAACGTACATACGTAACTTTGGAACAGACGACAAGAGTCATATCCAAATATATTCCCAGTGTTATTGACAATATTCAAATGTGAATACATTTGTACAGAAAAAAAAGTCAATAGTGCACACGGAATTTTCGACTCTTTCACACGCTGCCCTTGAAACGTGTAAGAAATATTTTCCAAATCCCAAGCTTGAGTATTTGACAATTGAACCTGATGGTCCACATTGAAGCCATTCCCAATAAAACGAAAATGGCGTATAGATGTAAAATATTCGTATCTGCTGGTTACGTTCCCACCGTGCCATTAGTGGACCATATGTTGTAACCAACATACACGCATACGTACACATATGAAATTCGTGATAATATAACATGCATTAATATTATCCTGGCAATGTTAATGGAAATAAACTAATATTAGATACATATTATGTAGCCTGGGTTTTTTCATTTATCCAAACAGTATATCTAACTACAGTTATGCTCTAGAATACCATATTGTTATTGTCTACCATTACTCTATGAGTTATAGTTTCCATGACAGCAAAACAGTCTCGTCACGAACACAATGATTGAATCACATCAACTTGTTTTTTCCCAATCGTCCCTACGTTAGGATGAATCTACGCCTGTTTGTTACGTTTTGCAGACAGAAGTAAACAAGTTGTATTTTCCGTCAACATCATATATTTCCAATTCACGCTATCCCGATCATATACATATCACCTTCGAAAAAAAAGCACTAAACATATTGGCTGTTTATTTGAAAATCCGGAAATGTGCGCACAAATGACAAGTGATCTGTTCCGGAACGCATTCAAAATGCGGTTTGATTAGATATCGATCAGTCATTTTTTGCCGGTTAAACCAGAGCGTATTGAATGTGGTGCATTCTTTTCCGTTTTGTGTTTTTTTATAAATATGCTATTAATGCGTTTGATATTTGCTATAAAGCATCGAATTATATTTGGAGGTTATTTTGATGAAATGAATGAAATCTGTTGGCAACTAGATGTTTAATATATGCAAACTCGAATTCTGTTGCTACGCAACTGGTTTTTGTTTCAAACTACAGTATGCAAGTGCATAATCAGCAATTGCAAAGGTGCTTTGTAGTCATAGTGTACAGTTACCACAAATCAATTCTCAGATTAAGATCCATCTGGCCGTGTGATTCGTGAGACCAGCGCCTCGTCTCGGGGCGCGCGCGTAACTCAATCAAATACTATCAACCAAAGCAAGGGGAAAGCAGGGAGGAGAAGGAGGAGGTAGTGTAGTAAGGCATGGCGGGACACACACTCGCAAACACACACATATATGCATGCATGCAGATATCCGCAACCCTAATTTGAAAATCCGTTTAAGGGATTTGGGGATCTCTCCCCGAGGCAGTGACATGCCATTAATTGTGCTCGGGGGGGTGCGTCCCCGGGCGCTCCAGGGGGCTTATACCGCTGCTACCCTATTGGCTGGCATCGATGACAAAAGATAGTTGCGGCTTGCGGTCTGTCAGAAAGGGCGGGCATATTTATGACGAGTGCATATGTGTTGTTATATCACTGTGCACTCACTAGATGCAGGCAGAGTGAGAGAGACTGACTGAGTGTGGAGGGGAAACCGGAGTATTGAATTATATACCAAGGGGTACCTATGTATGTGATACAGCCGTATATCTCTGAGTATGTGTGTGTATCTCTAGATGTATACTTATGTAGTAGATAGAATAACATGTATGTGTGTTTGAGTTTGAAGATGTATGTATATATGTATGTTTATTCTGTCTCACTCGCCATGTGTTTGTGCGAGATGCATCCATTGTTGCGCATACAGGGCACTATAGCGAGTGACAGTGTAGAGAAGTGTTTAATTTATACACAGGGTGTACCGGTCGGAAGGGTACAAATGGATTTTCCTGTTCGCATATCCTCGCACGTCCTAGAATGGTGTACGCTTTGGTTTCAGGAGGGTGACAATGTTTCACTTCACGTGCGATAGCAGTAGAGAATCGACAAATTTGCCTGCTGCACTTACTGCATTATCAAACAAATAACATTGGATACGAGTCAAATAATTCCCACTAAGGTTTCGTGTACAAAATCAAACACTGTTCAAAAATTGTTGCTGGAAACGTTTCTTCCTAAATTCTGCGTGTATATTGTCTGGAATTATCTGACCGCAGGACAAATATATGTTAAGCTTAAAGGAAGAGGCAAACACGAGATCTTTGTGCAGATTTCATTTAAGATTATGCGTCGGTCCCTGACACGTGCATCTGACATGACTTCTTGTTTTACGTGAGTACGTTGGCGTTCTAATTTAGCAATTCACAAGATGAGGAAAGGCACTCACTGAGGTGAACGCCTTTGTATTTAGTTACAACTAATGGATGACGCTGAGAAATGTCAAGCTGGATTCGTTGCTTCAGTGATAACAAAAACCTTGGAATACCGTGTAACAGATACTAAAAACGTGTTAGGAGAATGATTTCATCGAAAGTATTCCCAGAACAACAGGAAAATGATCCAATACTCCAATACTTTATGTATACAAGCATCAACGTGGACAATGTATGGAGATATTAAATTTTAATTGTCATTGTAAAGTTGTTAAATTAAATTTCTATTGCGCAGAAATAGCTCTCTCCTAATTATAATTTTTAATGAAATTTGCATAATTAAAAACGAATTTAATGGAAACAAAGTTCATATTGAACTACAAGTTAACAAGTCCTTCATTAAAAAAAAGATAAAATCAAACACTTTTATACAGCAGCAGCTATTGAATAAGAAAAGAATCAGAGCACGTTTCACATAGTAGACAAGCGGAAATTGTGTTAAATCTTCAATCACACACACACTTACATAACATAACAGACCAATAACTCAAATCAGTTGTACCAATCTTCCGCTTCGTACAAAATGGAAACATTTGTATTTTGAAGTCTGCCTGTGCGACTGTACTTTTACAATTTGTTGTGCAAATTTCAATTTTCAGTGCTTTCATCCGGTGACAGTTGCTGATTGATCAGCGGGCGTGTGTTGCTGATGGGGAAGCAAGGGTTACCTATTGCTATTTACTGTTGTTACTGGTAAGATGTTACTCGCCTTGTCTCGTAACCATCCTTCCGTCAGATCCATCATAATCAGTTAACGTTTGTCAAAATAACATAAAAAGTTTTGAAAAACCTTCCGTGCATGGAACTTAAACTATATATGGCATGAATATAGCTTTAGTGGAGAAGCTAATGTAATATTAATGTCTAGATTACGATAGAGTAGACGTCTTTATAATGATAAAGATAGTGTTTCAAGAATGGATATAAAATATTATGGGGATATAGCCTTAAAATTGTCAGAAATGAAACTACTTATTCAAATGAGTGTAACAAAAAACGAATTAATTTATGTTCCTTCTCCTACACAGAATCAAGTGAATCAATCTTAAATAAAAACGGAATTTTTGTATAGTTATTTATAATATTTCAATGATATATTTTTATGGATAGCCCATTGATTTGTTTTGATGGAAAAGTTTACAAAATACGAAAGAAGATAAAATATAATACAAGATAATAGCAATAAAAAAAATATTTTTGCTCACAATTTTATCATTTTTATTCACCTACTGAATGTAAAGCCAGGCTTATTCTTATTCTTTACATTCCTACAAGAAATTCATTCTTTGTAAGAGAACGATTTTGTTAAATAGTGGAACGCCTTCATCTGTTAGAGAAGCGATGCATTCACAGCCCACTGTAACGGTCCGGTTTCAAATAAAAAGATTGACAAAAAAATTTCTATTACAATTGTCCATCTTGACCGCGAAACTGTCAAAAATGTGATACATGGGGCCAGCAGTCCGAGACCAGCACAGAAATATTACGTCATACGTCAACTTTATGATCGAATGATCTCATTGTGGCGTTACGAAATTTTGGTGGGAATCGTGGAATATCGAGAAAAATATGAATCTACCTCGTCGCGTCCAACAATACGACGTTAATTTGATCGGATGCGAATCTGGATGAAGACTGATTGATTGGAGGATCTAATGAGGAGCAATTCAGTGATGTACGAACGAGCGTCAGGGAGTTTGTCGTTTTTTTTTGCCAAAGTGATCGTGAATATTGTGGTTTTTAACGTTGTTGCGTTAGCGAGCTCTCGTTTGGCAACCGGCCAAATAGGTCAATGTTAAAGTTTTCAGGTTTTCACAGGAAAAACTGAATCTATCGAATGGAAACCTTGATGGAAAGAAATGGACGATGGCGAACACCGACAGAAGAAATCGAAGTCAATACGAATGTAGCAATAAAACATTATCGCGATCATCTATTTGTGTCATAAAGTTGAAAAGAATTTGAAACTGTGTACTAAATGGATACTGAAGATTTTACATTTGAGATTGGCAAATGGAACAATTGTGTTCAATTAAACTGACGTTTTATCGTTCAAAATGTTCAAACATCTCATTAATGTCTAATATAAATTCCAGTTTAAATTAAGAAAAGTTTTAATTTATTTTTATCAAATTTAGCTATTTAATACTTAAATAATTAATTACTTTTACTACTTCTTACTCTTGTGTTAATGATAATTAACTATCGAATTAGATATTCAAATATGAAATGCAGTTATGTTTGCTTCCTAATATTATAAACTACGCACTGTATATAATATTTATACTATCACATACCACTTACAGACCAAGTATATAGTCTCTCTCTTTCTCTCGTTCCCTCAAGCCCCTCTGTAACTCGCTCTCGCATTGCTGCAATATACTACTGTGTAAGGGGCAAATATTTGAGTGTCCCCTGCTTATCCCATTGACGAGAGCGACCATCCATACAGGGTGCTTCTGTATTGTATTTGCAACAGTAGATTTTACCCCCTCTCAAAAATGTCCAGCCCACTTTCGCAATGCTATATACCCTCATGTATAACTTTAAGTATGTTTAGTTTACAATTGTCCCGGTCAAGTGGTGTTACAGGATTACGACTATAATCTCTGCTAAGCGCGCGCGCAAATAAAGAAAAAACAAGTTAAGTGTGTACACTCTTCTTCGCGATGCAACGTGAATGCAAGAATAATTTCTTGAAAATTTTTCGGCCGTGGGATAGTTCCTCCAGTGATGAACAAGATGCGACGATATCGACAACGAGTACATCACAGGATGACTTTGATAACGAATGTTCCTCATCGTCATCGTCTTTGGAGGATTGTGAATCACCCGCAGAAGCCAGCAGAGTTAAGACTTGTTTCACTTTTGACAAAGAATCAAGCTACCTCCATGATGAAAACAAAACACAGTGCTCTTCGGAGGAGAATATGAATGCTTTCGAAATGCCAAAGAAAACAGCTTCGAAAACAAAAGACACACGGTGTAAATCCGCGAGATCCAATCAGAGTACAACAGTATCAACGCCAGAGACAATACCAGCCCATTTAGAATATCCCATAACGCCTTACGATACGTACCCCGTATGTCCGGATATGATTCACGCCAGTCTCGCACAATCTCTGGGAATCAATCCGAACGATTCACTCTTCCTGGAGTCGATGGCACAAGGTTACGCCATGGAAGAGTACGCCAGGATAATGAGCCAGGAGCAACAATCGAAAATGTTGTCCGGCCGAAAACAGCGACCAAAGAAATACAAGTGTCCACATTGTGACGTTGGATTTTCCAATAACGGTCAACTGAAGGGACACATTCGAATACATACAGGTCAGTTTGGTTTGTGATTAAAGACGATGTCTGATGATATTTCGGTATTGGAAAAGAGTATATGCACTTTAAAATTGTTGTGATATTAGAATTAATACCGGCAATGCCCACCGGGCGAGATGCAAATTGGAAGATATGATTTACCGTGCGAGAAGGAATTGTTCAAATTTGATATATTTTGCAATCGTTTCGACTACGAATGGAATTCGCGAATTATAATACTACGCACTAAGGGAAATATGATATTTCATAAATTATTGCAATTATAGAATTTGCATTTTAATTTCTCCAATAACGTAAATTCATATTGACATAATCTTATTAAAATTGAAATCAATTATTATTTTACATAATAGTGTTGATTTTAAATCAAGAGATACATTCTTTGATTCATTGAAAGAATTATACCTAGTGTGACGATTTCAATCTATATCGAAGAGTTGAAATATGTCAGCCGTTTTACTGACATATCCCCGTATGTCACCATGTTTATATGTACGTACGTGCATGTACTGACGGCACAGTTATGTGACAGTCCATGTATCCCGTCAGTTAGAGTGAAAATACGTATAGTTCGTTTCATGTACATATTCCTGACTTCTTGATTTGTAGTAATTAGTTTATTGGGGATACTATATTTTAACAATACAAATTCTGTGAAATATTTCAATAGATATTAAGACAAAAAAAAATGTAATTGTAATCCCAATAGCCGTATTGGGTGTGTAGTGTATTGTTACCCTAAAAAGTCAAAAATTAATCTTCCTCTCCTATTAGTGTACCTTATATCTACAACGAATGTACCTTATATAGTTAATTTTGGAAATTTATTCAGATAATAAAAAAAAAACAGTTTTAATCTGATGGATAAATTCGATTTTAATAGAGGTAACTAACTTTGTATAGTTGCTCGTTACTTCGGAAAATTCGTTACGAGTTACAAGATACTGTAAGCTACAGAAATGCCCAGAATTACAATACCTAGGGGTGGTCATGAAAACCTGCTAATTTAAAACATATCATATGACAAAATTAAATTGTATGTAATGCTTTTAGTAATATAAATTAAAATCTATTATTATCATCTATTAAAATTGTTCACAGAATTTGTATTGTTAAGATACTGCATTCCCAATACCCTTATTATTGCAAATCAAGAAATCAGGAATATGAAGATGAAACGAACTATACGTCATGATTTGTTTTTACATAGGAAACAGGATAAACATAAATACACAGGATTGAATCATAAATCTGTGCAATATTTTTCGAACAAAAGATTGCTATTTTATTTTGTTTTCATGGTTACGTCCTCTCGCTCCGGTTTTGTCTTTATCATCTACGCTTCGCTACGGTTATTCGTATACCGGCGGGTGCCTTTCGTTATTTGTTTCTAGCTGTGTCCTGTTATTATGTGCACTTTGCTTGAAGTTTTATTTGCGCTCAAGTGCATAACATAATCTGTTCCCCTTTGTACACTATTGTTGCCGTGTGTTTTGTCTTTCAGTGAGTTTATTAAAAGTTACTGTATATATTTCATTTATAAAACAATGTCTGTATACATTTATAGTTTCATCCTGCATCAACATAGTTATTAAATAAAAATAACCAGAATCAAACATTCATTTATAATAATAAATTATTCACAAAGTTGTCTAAACTAATCAATAAACATTTAATGGTTTTATAAATTAACATTCAAATCAAAATTGATTGCTTGTACTCACACTGTGCGTGTGTGTGTTAATTACTTTTGTAGACGAATAAAAACTAGCAAAATTCAATTAAACAATACTGCCAACGAAACACGGTATTTCATTAAACATTCCTTGAACAAAAAAACTTTGTAGTTGTATAAATATTTACATTCCTGCATGTATAGTGGAAACGCAACTTTACATTGCATTGACGTTTGTAAATAATTAAAAATTCTTACGTTTCATTTTGGTAAGAACGGCGATACAAATTCTAGCATACAACTGTAGATAATCTTTGTTGAATGTTCTTACAAAAGTTCGTTGGCCACGCGAAAGCAAACAAAGAAGAAGAAGACACAGTCTTATTTGTTTTTATACTTTATTTATGTTTATTATTTCCAGGCGAACGACCATTCCGTTGCGACGAGCAGAATTGCGGGAAGACGTTTACACGGAACGAGGAGTTGACGAGACACAAGAGGATACACAGCGGTCTTCGACCTTTTCCGTGTACCCAGTGTGGCAAACGGTTCGGTCGCAAGGATCATCTGAAGAAACATACACGTACACACATGCAACATCGGGCGGCAGCCGCCATGTACACTGCTGTACCGGTAGTGTTTCCTCTGGATCCGTGGTCGACATCATCAGCGAGTGCTGTAGCAGCCGCTGCCGCTGCAGCAGGGTATCCATATATGCCTGCTGTGTATGGTTATTAGTCAGCAGGACAACAGAGTTCATGAAGATAAGACGATTTAGACAAGACATACAGATTATTGAACATATGTGTTACGATTCTGATACTTTCAGAATTGCACGTGTTTAGACTGATTTTCAAGTAGAGATTTTTGCAATTATTTTATGTGTAAATATGTAACAAACTTGTATAGATTTCGTTTCTAGTATTTGTAGTTAAATGATGACCAAAGAGACTTTAATGTAGCAATATTAACTACTAACTACTGTCACTGTTCCAAATATAACAATAATTTAAATGTAAGCCCTCTTAATAATGTTAATTCTAACATAAACACATTGATATTGATCACCATCAAATAATTGTTCATGCAACATAATAATTATATTTTGTCAATAAACAATGTACATAACACTTGTGATTGTAAATAATACTGAAAATATATTTTATCAAGTAAATATAGACCTCACGCATTTCATTGACAATTTTGTTTTTTCCCATGCCAATAAAAACTGCCATTTTCAGAGAGTACAAATAAAATGGCGGTTGTCATTAATATTCGGTAGAGTTGGGGAGCGATGGTTTGAATGAGTCACAGTGCTTTGAAGGGTAGCAGTACACCCTTTAGAGGGGGGTGAATGGGCATTTGTACAAGTCAAAACTTGCGTACGTAATGACGTTACTTTGGTCTGACACAACCGCAAATGTAATGTTGTTTTTGAGAGGGTTGAAGTGCCATTTTTTGAGGCGTAAAATTTCTACAAAGCAAGCTTCAGTTAATGGTTTGAAGAATTGTACTATTAAGATTTTTATATTCGATGAATACAGTCAAAGTTTTAAATGTCTCTTGCGAAAGTAACTCACGAATTATCCAGAAGATTTAGTACATGAATCCACTAACATATGCTTCATCTTTCAATGCCTGCATATGAGCGAATTGCTCGCCGCTTTTGATCTGCTAGCTCTATAATAATCTTGAAGATAATTCCGCCTTGTGCAAGTAAATTTCAAAGTACGGGCTATTAAATTTGTTCTTTTGTTCAAGTCAGCGTTGGTCGCCAGTGAACAGACGGACAGTAGCAACAGCAGCCGTAGAATTGAATATGAGATGGAAATACTGACGCACGGCTGCATAAATTGTGCGGTTATTGTCAAGTGCAGATGGTCGCCCGAACTGCATTTCAGCTTTGCTGTATAATTTTAAATCACAAACTTGTTGTCGACTTGCTGATTCGCTTAGTCTATAATGAACATTCAGCGATTAACTGTGTTTCAGTGAATATCAACTAACATTTAACTCAGGTCTAAAATCTACAAATATACCTCAGGTATTTCCAGTGATGACTTTGCTTTGGAAATGTTCTATTTGAACGCAATATCACATAAGTCAAAGTTTTCGTTTTGACAGTTTGGGTTGGAATTTTTCCTCGGAATGTTGTGACAACAGTTACATACGTCGGTGCTTCACACTCCGAACTTACAAAGTTTTGTTCTTCTACAACTAGCGCACGTCTCTTCACACAAATCTTACAAACATTCATCGAACACTAGGCGAGTTTCGATGGCTGTACATCAAACTGTCAACGGTGAGACTGTGTTGGATGCTGGATCGTTAGGTAACGACGGGGGCACTGGTAATGTCCACAATAAGTGACTTCCGTGTCCCCCACGCAAGAGTCAAAACATCCGCTTTTCACTAGGAACGGTCGGCGGTCTTCTAAATCCATTTATATTTTCCTCTATGTATGTATGTATGTATGCAGTAAGCTTCACGTTTGGCCTCAACGAACGGACAACGAGAGAATCATAGATACATGTAAACGTCTGTATGTGTGTGTCTGTTATATAACGACCGATTTTCGATCGAATACCTTTCACACCTGATGTTGTATTATTTGTAAACGGACTTCTATACATGTGTGTGTGAAAGTGTGTAGCTATAAGTGTGCCTAGGTAAACATTTATAAATAGATATATTTATATGTATGTGTACATAGAAATGCTTAAAGTTGAGATTGTGTAATTGTATAAGTGTATAAGAAAGTATATGTATGTTTCTTTGCTGAACCATAAGATTATTTCCTGTTCTTTATGACGTTCAAAGCAAGAAGTATACCTACAAATTGCTACATTTGTACTGGACACCACTTATATTGTAAACCTATTAGAGAATCGAAGAGACCATTCGGTATTTGTAAGTTATTAGACTTCAAGTAATTTTAAAAGAATTGTCACTTAAAAATTAAAACATAAGTTCCAGGCAAGTTTCAATGCGATGTTTAATACTCACACCTACATCTATTAAAACAGCGGATACTTCAATATCACCAATAATAAAGAAACGACCACCCATATCCAAATTGCATTGGAATGAAACGTCGCGTTTGAATCGAAATCGGTTATTGATTCTCAGCGTCCGCAGTCAACTTCCTAAATTAGTTTCCTCGAAACCAGGTATAAACTGATTTGTGAAATTGGTATCGCGAATTCGGTTTCAGATTTCAAATCGATTTATAAACTCGCAGAGCAGGAAGAACTGTACGTGAATATCCGTATTTTCTCTTCTCCTATCTGTAGAGGAACATCTAAATTAATGCGTTAGCTACAGTTGATAACTATCTGTTAATTAACTCTTGTAGTTCATTCAGGCAGAGAACTAACTTACAATCATATACAAGACTGCCTGTAATATTGACACCATATTTGAAATCAAAATAAAACTACAAGTTAGAATAATTCATTCCACGAGCACACTTGGATTGAATTCAATAACGAATAGAATTAAAAATGGGTACTAGTTCATTTTTCGATGACCGTACGAAATCGACATCGTTTTCTACATTACGTTTCCATGACAACACTTTACACCCCTACAATTGGATTCAACAAGAGCACTAAATCGAATTCGAAGTCAAAATGGGGTTTTGAAATGAACGGCTATCGTATCACATATTGAAAGATTCTTGCAGAGAATACATATAGGTACCGGTTACAATCTGACGAGGAGTTACTTTGCAGATAATAAATCATAAATCATAGAATGACACTGGGGATTTGAAGATAATTCTATTACAAGAATCAGTCCAACACCAGTGACAGTTTCAGCGACGTAAATTACCCACAGAATGACATTGAAACCGGCGTAATCTGATCAGATCTCGTAACAATGTTTACTTGACAGTTGGACAAGCAGATAACACGATATTAATTACTCTACAGGTCACAGTACGTACATACGCATTGCATCATTTGTATCAAATAAAACAAAACCAAAATCAGTTATTCTAACCTCACTTATGTCAGTTATGTTTGTTTATACTTTTTAAGTTACACTCGAGCTTATCGTCAGATAACTCGGTCGTAAAATCAACCAAGTTTATTACATTACGCCGGGTTAAGTTTGTGTAACAAAGTTGTCATACATTGAAAACTACAAAATCTAGCGACACTATCCATAAAATCCAATCTCTTTATGTCATCGAAATATCACTGTAATTATAATCATCATCCTAAATTTCTAATTCGTCGTCAACTTGGGTAATATTCGTGAAATATTATCCACAGTTCAGTCGGGCCAGGTAAACACCATGAAGTCATACATACAAACTGCTCTATTTAAACTAAATATCCCATTTGGACATAGCTCAATGGTGCTGCTGATGCATAAGCGTCAGTTTGTCTAGCACTAGTGTAGTCTGTAGAGCGAGAAGACCATTCATACAATATCCAGATGACGGAGTCGTAATGTTTGAGTGCCCAGCATATACCTGCACATTCATTGTACAAAGAGAGAGACAGATAGAGAGGTAGCAACAGGGTGCTTTGTGCATCCCTGTATCATTCAGTGTTGTAAATCAAACATTCGACACCTCTCAGAGTATTTTATCTTCCAATACCTGGGATTCGATATTTATTTTAACTAAATGAGTTAGATTATTTGTACGAGTATATATCACTTTAATGTTACGTGAATAATGTTTAATGTTATTCTCTAGTAAGGACAAATTTTACATGAATAATTTTTTATAAAGGTGGCTAGACAGTCTCTCCGGGATGGGCCATTACCGAAATCCACCCGTAGGCAGCTATTCTTTTGAATTTAATTAAAGGCAATTGAATGGAAGCATTTAGCCGCCATTCACAAGATGAATTATTCAGTTAGATTTCAATCTTGCAAAACAATGAAGCACTATCTATTCATGCGTAGCAATGATGATGGTATTGGCTTTTACTAATACCATCACTGCAGAATACCTAGCTCATGAGTGCCAATTTCAATACAAGCTGATAACAAATTGAAGAAACATTATCGTAGTTTATTGGTAGATATATAAAGTACTCAGACGCTAAAAAAATGTATTCTTCAGACTTCTTGAAAAATGGAATAAAAAAATATTCTCTCGTCCAGCATCCATTCGAGGTGTTAATGAAATACCAGTGCAGATTATAAAAGAAACTCCGACAGAGTCTTTACGAAAACTGACAGCGGTCAGTGTTAAGCAGGGACAGTGAATACTTTTTTGGGGAGAGGCCAGTCACACACGCCCCCAGAATAAACACAATGCCGCCGTTCATGGACAGGTAACTTTGCACCTGTGAGTCCATTCACAAACGTGAGAAAACTAACACTGTACAGTGCATGTTACATTGAAAAGCGGCCAAAGTTTTTTTTTTTTGTAAAGCCGGAGATTCAAAGAGTATTTATTCGGTTCATTTGTAACAAAGTGCCCTAAATTTTCAGTACACTTGACTCCTGTATTGTGTAACAATGAGTAGTCAGTGCGTATTGTGGGAGTTATGATGTATTTATAAGGTAAGTTGAAAAGCTAAACTCAGTTCAAGTGTGTTGGTCATTGTAGATGATAGTGATCATATTCTAGTTTTGGACGCTGCGCTGGCCAAAGCGGAGCAAATCAATTAGTTCCACTGTAAAACTGGTATTATAAAATTGTATTATGTATCAATAGTATATTCGCTGAAGCCTTATGAAAAATCTTATGATGAAAGAGTCGTTTCATCTTTTAATAAACTTTTCAATGCTTTAATAACGTTCAAAAGTTATGGAAGTGGAGAAGCAATAATAAATAAAATTATTAGACACGGCAACATCAAAACATCTTTGTTGTGATTTCTAAGATATTTTTCGCAAAATAATATGATTAAAATATACGCAATGTCAACATTTGGCCATAGATTTCGTATAACTGTCACCGTGCATAAAGGCAGTATGTTTTCTTAAAAATTCCGTGTGGCCAATATTCTTTCATGCCATCTTCAATTCATTCAGTACTCGTATCTTAAAACTCGCACGTTCACACAGTATTGGGGGTATTTAAAAAGTAATTTATTCGATGGCAGGACCACCCAGGAAATAAACAAATCAGATAGTTCAGGTTGCGGTCAATAGAGTACGGTATAAAGTAAAAGTGAAAACGTACGCTCCATTCAATGCAGTGTGCGGTCAGGGGATGACACTGGGGTAGTGTGACATACAGTAGCACACACATGCACACATGCAGGGAGATATATACATATCAATAGAGAGAGAATTACAAACCACACAATCACACACCTCAATGATGGCCACACACGCGCACGCACATATACAGATTAGATAATACGTACATAGATACAAAAGTTCAAAGAGTAGATACAAACGTACAGATACAATAACCACACAAAAGCAAATCCAGATGAGATATAAACTGACGTTGCTATATACATTTAACAACATTTGTTAATTAACTGTGAATTACAGACATGATAATTTATCCCTGCTTATAACTTTCATGTTTTATGACAGTGCGACTACTGTCGTCTCACCTCACAGATCACATATCCGTTTATGCCTCAGTGAAGACCACCTGCTGTGTCTATTGCGGTGTATGTGGACAAAGAGCAGATTCTCACCTTCCCGCCGTGATCAGCTAAATATCATGTCACCATACACACATCCCGACAGCTCCGCTTCGCAGATACAGTGGGGACCTCTCTGTTACAGCGGCACGATTTATGACTGATATCCTGCGGTGAGGTTATGCAAATGTGCAGATGTCACCCAACCGCGAAACGACGCCATTTTGTTTCCACAGCACCGATGACAGAGGGGTTTGTTGCTCTGTTGCGTGAAAATTTATATTGATTAATTGTATTACCCATGACCTACTCGATAAAAAGTTTTAATCGAGAAAGTCGTGCAAAAAGGCGCGATGGATAATTTATGAAGAATGATATTTTATTTTTAATTTCAAAGTATTTAATGTATTTTTTCAGTATTTAGTAGAGTTTCATTTTTATATTCCGAGGTGACGTATAATTCGTAGTTTATGAATAACTAATGTTTTTGAAAACATCGTATTTTTCTAATCAGTTAGTGATTCATTGTCTATAGGAAAAATAAAAACAAGCAATGATAATAGTTCAATAAAAAAATTTTAAATGGCTTGTGGAAATACCGGATAATACCTATATAAGACTGAAGTTTTGTGATTGGATATTATTAGTTAGTTTGTCCTGCTTACGATTACTTCTAATTGAAAGTAAGTAAATTTTCTTGCGTTTTCCTATTTATGTTATTTGTATATTTCTATGAGGATAATATATAACCGTTTGTTCATTTACTTTGTGGTAATTCATGTTAAATAAATTAAATATAAAATACTTTACTTTTACCAATTCACATTAACTAGTTACGTTAATATTGTGACATCGTCAGACGTGATATAATAATAATGCGTATATTATATATATATATATATATATATATATATATATATATATATATATATATATAATATATATATATATATATATATATATATATATATATATATATATAATTACATTTGAAATCAGTTATTTATAGGAGTACATTCCTAAATACAATTGATTTAAAAAATGCTATAATTCAGGAATGTGATAAAATAATTATATATTTATTATAGGCATTTTTATGTGTATAAATAAAATAATTATTTTTTAAATAAATGAAATTGTATATAAATTATTTTAAAATTAAAAAAAAGTATATTGGAGATTCGAACCATAACATTTATAAATTATTTAAATTACCAAATAAGCATCTTACTGTTGTGCTAGCAACGTTATAAATATTTTTTTGCAAAAATGATATTTAAGCTACATCTTTTAATTATTACTTTTTAAAAGCATTTTTATTAGAAATGTGAGCATTAATATCATTTTAATTAATACCAATCAATGCGAATAACCTATCCCTACACCTGTACCAAATTTCAGAGCTCTAAAATGTATAATACAGAAGTAATCGCAACTTTTTCAATTTTACATGTTAATTCCCTATGTCCCAGATTTCTTGGGACACCCGGTATATATATATATATTCATATGAACCAGTTACGTCAATATATTTATTTTCTGCGCAGATTATTCGAACAAAAATGGCTACAAAAGTTACGAAATTTATTGTTCTTCTGACCGTTGGTTTATCATGTTTGGCTGCAATGGACTCTGCATCAGTGAGCAGTACGGAAACAATTGAACCTGCGTCTGATTGTACCACTACTGAATCGACATGCATTGCTCCACATTGCCGTCAATCACCTGGTACACGTTTACGTTGTTTCTTAGCATACGATCCTACCAACTGTACACCTCCAAGATGTGTATGTGGTTTTGGAGTAAGTTTGTTGGTATGTCCACAAAGCCAATGTCCTGCTGGTGCTACATTGTACCGGCCCCCGTACTACATCGCATGCCCGAGATGCGTATGCTTACCGAAACGTTGTGCTACATGTGATCCGAAGAACACGACGATACCTAACTTCCCTGAGTGTGAATGTCCTACATGCCAATGCATCGATGGCCAATGTATTAACTACTCCACCACAACTGATTCCACAACAGAATCCCTCACTACTCCAGCATAAAAATTTTGTTAATTGTTCAATTGCATCATAATACTGTAAAAGACATTGTAATGTAAACAGAAATGAATAAATAAAGAAACATATTTTAAGTACTCCTATCAGAAATGACTTTACAAATTGTACAAACTAAGAATTTCATGTAACAGAACTATTCATCATACGTGATGTGTAAAGTCAGCGGTATTGATAAGAAAAGTTAACAAAACATAATTATCTTGAATAGTGGATCATTATATTTTGTATATTACAGCTAAAAAAGTTATGAGACTATTTGTGGACGAGTTTATTTGTTAAGTTTTTGTTTTATTTTTTGCAGTAGTCATACATAGATTCTTCGGTGACATCTGCACAGTAACCACGTAAATATCTAACTGTAAGTTTAAAAAAATCATCAGTGAAATTAAATTAAAAGTTTTATGATCGAAAGTAAGTATTATTCCTGAAATATAACACTGAATTCAATTATTGAATACACTTTGCAGGTACACCTCGATCACCAATGTATCTTCTAACGATACTTTTTTTCGCAAATATAATAACGTTATCAGAACAACGAGCTACTGAAGCCGGATATACACGTCAACCACATGTAAGAATTAATGTACTAATCTTTCCAAAAAATCATCTCAGACCCGAAAATAACTTGTGAGGACAATTACCGAGAGCGCCCACGCAATTTACAGCAACAAATTGGTTACCAACGAACAAACGTCAAGACAACTCGATAGCCCATGTGAATATTTTAAATACTGGTATTACAACACAAAGAAACACAGAAACAAACAGAACAGTAATTGAAATATTTCCGGCAATAAAGTGCGTGATACCAATACCATGTACAACGGTACAATGCAAGGAAAGATTTACTGTCATCACGAATCCATCAGGATGTACGTGTCCCAAATGTGTATGCTTACTCCCCTGTCCACCATGTCCTACTGGATATGTAGCCTTTAACAGGGATCCATCCATATGTCGGTGTCCTCGTTGCATACCATCGTGTAATTAGGAAATCGACATTAATTTAAAAATGTAGCTGAAATAACGATTATTTCTCATTAAATATAAGTAACCTGCCTATAACTATAAGGCAATACAGCATTTGTGACTTTTTGGAAATACCGAATTTCTATTAATGAATTTCAAGATATCATATTCACCTTCAGTTAACTACGTTAAATGTAAGTAAATTTGAACACAATTTATAATTTCTACTATCAGTGGCTGTCGTAAGGAAAACATGTATTTCAAGTAAACAAATAATGTAATATATATATTGAGCAGGTACTTAAAAAACAACACAAATTTTGTTCGTTTCGCCTTACTTACACAGCGATTCAGTGCATTTTTTATAAATGCTAACACTTGTACGTCAAATGTACAGAGTTTCTATTTTGTAAATATTCAAAGAAACCTAGTAAATATGGTTGGAGAAATGGTAAAACATGTTCTAGTAATTTGCATATCAACAATACTTGCAATGGAAGTTTCAACAGCGAGTATTAAAACCACTGAATTTACTAAATGTAAGAGTAAACCACCATCTTGTATAAAAATTTTTAAAAATAAAACGTACCTTGCACAACTAGACCATAACATGTATCTGCAGAAAAAATTTCATAAAAATCCGTTGGGTAGTTTAGGAGATCTGAGTGGAACAAAAATCTCGTACGAGCGAGCGAGCGAGCGGTCGAGCGACATACATACGGATATATGTTGTAATGTCATTTCGTGATCCAGGAGGTCTGTCCGGAATTTCTGTGCAAAAATCTTTGAAATCGGAAGATGCTACAGACATCGTACCGAACACTATAGCTCTTCGACAGGAGGTCGATGAGCTAAAAACAATGCAATGAAGTTTGCATTGCCGAATTACAACATTTGATCTTGGCTTACTGTGAAATTACACTTTTTATATTCACTGAAATAAAAGTTTTTTTTTTTTTCTTGATGCAATATCTTGATGAAGTATACAGCGTAACAATTTAGTTAGAATAGAACTGTTAAAATAGACAGGTGGTATGAAAAGAATTATTGCAAAAAGTATTGCACAGGTGTAAAACAGTCATGCAATGCATGTCCGTCGAATTGCAGCTATACATATTGCGTAGCATCGTATTGAATTGTCTTGTACAAATGTAAAACGGACTTAAATTACTTTATAAAATATATAATTCAACTTGGACGCAGTATCTTCAGCAATATCCAGTAAAAAAAAATTCATTCTTTTAATCGAGAAGGTCGTGGTCAAATATGTGCCAATTTAAATTGAGTACAAGAAAATCGTGTGCTGATCACACTAGATATTTAACACGGATAGAATTTGTTGTTCCTTCATTCAGCAACGAAAGGGTTTAGAATAATCTAACAGACAATTATCATGAACAATAAATAAACAAAATAGATTTATGAGACTATTTACGGTGGAAAATCTCTTTCTGTGGCAATAAATAGAACCATTACGGACTCCTTTCTGGTCAGTAAATAAAAATATGCGAAACACTACAATTTAATAGTTGGATATTAGTGTAAAGTTCCAGGTTCTATGCAGTAAGTATTATAGTGTATCCATAGATATAAGAACTTGACTAAACGCAGCATGCTATTAACAGAGGATTATCCCAAATTATACGACACAGTAAATGAATAAAAAGCAGAGCTGTATTCAGAAATTTATAAATACATTTTGAAAAATAACAACAAAAATATGATATACATCTTAACAATAATAATACAAATTAACATAAATAAATGTAATATTCAATAAATTATTATTACGTCTTAATTATAGACAAAATGTCTCTTGTCTTTCCCGCTAAGAGCATTACAAATGTACCTGAATACCGCCACTACTAGTAGTTTATGGCCTCTCCTGCTGTGAAGGGTACCACCGTACCTATTAAGGAATCATGTCAAGTTCTTATATCTATGGATAGACTATACCTACATATACAGTCAAATTCCCATAACTCGAAATTTCTATAAGTCGAAATGAATCGAGTGGCAACAGCTTTAAGGAAGCAAATTATATGGAATTTTTCCTCCTTAAATCGAACATCTATAACTCGAATCAATTAATTGGCACATACATTCAATAACTCGAATTTTTAAGGAAAATCCATGTTTGTAAAGGAAACGTTTTGTGTGTGCTTAGTTCTTTTTGTTTTATTTTATTCGGGAAATCCCATTTCGCTTGTCACGGGTTGTTGTTGCCTTTCAATGTAAACTAAAAAAAATTAGAGTGAGAGCGAAAAATCAATCACGCAATTGCGATTTTGTCCAAAATATTGTACACTTTTTGTTCTAAAAATGTATGCTACTAGAAAATAGCTGGTTGATAGCAACACTCACTCACACAAAAACATGCTCTTACTTCAAACTGCGTTTTTTCGTATTGAGTTTTTAACTGCTCGGGAAAGTTTCTATTTATAAAACGAATATATACACATTTATTCCTTATAAATTTTCTGTTTCATGTTAAGGCGGCTGATTCATCTGAGCATATACGGGACAAATTACTGAATATTTGAACTAAATTTAATATGTACTCGTAGTAGCCGATTTTGATTCAATAGAAACGTGTGTAATTAAACCATTGTAATGTCTTTAAACAAATTCGCTAATTTTGATAAACATTGAAGTCTCCATAAACTCGATTTTATTTGTGGATAAAGGTGAATTGAGTTATGGAAGTTCAGCTGTATATTATATACAATTATATACATGGCCGCTCAAGTTTAAACCTGGCTACTTTATAAACTGACTATTTAATTTACAAAACTAACCGAATTCACTTTACTTTCGACTCTTATATTCCAGACTTTTGTTAATTCGTAAACCAACGATTGTTTTGCTTTATTGTAGATGAACATCGATCTGCAATGAAGTTCCCTGCAGTTATTATACTTTTGTTGGCAATATTAACTGTATCATCCGTACAGAGTGCTCCAAAAATCGAAATTCCAACTCAAAAAAACGCTTTATCCCAAACATATCGTCCCAGGCCCGATATCAATAAACTGGAACCGGCCAAAATAACTACAGTCCCTATAGCTACAGAAGCTAGACGTATTAGAGTAAATAATTGGATACCAAGAGATAAACACCGGATGAGAGTGTCAGTGACACTTCGACACAAGGCTCACGAATAAAAAAACGCAACAATATTAGTAAAATACCCTGACGTCAAATGTGTAATACCAGTTCCATGTCCAGAGATACGATACAGGAAAAGATTCACTCTTATATCAGATCCATCAGGATGTACGTGTCCCAAATGTGTGTGTACACTCCCCTGTCTAGCATGTCCTGCAGGATATGTGCCCGTTACTCGGGATCCATCCGTATGTCAATGTCCTCTATGTATACCATCTTGTAATTTAAGAGACGTACATTAATATTCATTGCAAATATATTTGATATATACTCTAACCTGTATCATGTATGTGTAATATATGTACATAAATAAATATAAATATAATAAATTTGTAACATAAAAATATTTTAATTGTAAAAAAAGATTATACGAAAAACAGTTTTATTGCTTACTTCACTGAAATACGACTAAACATTTATTTTGTTGATATTAATTATCAAAATTGTTAGAATAGACAGCATTTTACAAGACTATTCGTTATGTCGTTATGGCTATAATTAACCCTTTCGCTGCAAACTCCGTAAATACGTGTTTATCAAAGTAAGTATGTATACTGTGATATTTCGGTAAATATATATTTGGTAATATAATTTCATAATAATTTTTGTATAAATATTCATGTTATATAAATTCATATATGTGTGATTTACATAATTCCATGCCAAGAGCGTATTACATATTTATATGACACTATTATAGTGCATTCTAAGTTCATATTTCTAACTTTTCGATTTGTAATGATTAGTTTATTGGAGGTTCTAGCAATACAAATTAAGTGTTTTTACAGCTTTTCTACTTCAGGAAATACGAATAGGGTACGCTATTTCTTCACTCTGCAACGCAAGGGTTAAGACTATTAAACTGAGAATTATCATGAATAATAGACCTGAATAGATTTATGGACCTATTTAATATGGAAACTTTTTACTGTGGTAATAAGTAGAACCAGCCCGGGCCTCTTTCTAGTTAGTGACCAAAAAATATACAGAACACTACAATTTAAAGGTTGAATATTAGTGTAAAGTTCCAGGTTTTCCACAGTAAGTATACATATATTTAATTATATACTCTGTCCATAGATATAAGAATTTGACATGATTCCTTAATAGGTAGGGGAGTACCCTTCACAGCAGGAGAGGCCATAAACTACTAGTAGTGGCGGTATTCAGGTAAATTTGTAATGCTCTTAACGGGAAAGACAAGAGACATTTTGTTTATAATTAAGACGTAATAATAATTTATTGAATATTCCATTCATTTATGTTAATTTGTATTGTTATTGTTAAGATGTATATCATATTCACATTTTTGTTGTTTTTATTTTTCAAAATGTATTTATAAATTTCTGAATACATCTCTGCTTTTTATTCATTTACTATGTCGTATAATCTGGGATAATCCTCTGTTAATAGCATGCTGCGTTTAGTCAAATTCTTATATCTATGGATACACTATATATCGTAACGCTAAAGTATAAACTTGGCTACTTTATAAACTGACTGGTTAATTTACAAATCTAACCAAATTCGCTTTTGCTTTATACTGCAATATGCCAGAAATTTGTTAGTTTGTAAACTAGCCACTGTTTTGGTACATTGTAGGTATATATCGATCAGCAATGAATTTCCCCGCGGTTATCATACTTTTGTTGGCAATATTAACTACATCATCAGTACAGAGTGCCCCACAAAAGGGAAGTACAACTCTACCAATTATACATATTCGAGTGAATAATAGATTACCAAAAGACAAAGCCGGGCATGACAGTGATGACGAGAGTGTCCTTGTTCGCCATGGTTCTTCGACACAAAACATACCAATAAGAAACGAAACAATATTAGTGAAATACCCAGACGTCAAATGTGTAGTACCAGTTCCTTGTCCAGAAATACGATGCAGAGAAGAATTCACTCTTATATCAGACCCATCAGAATGTATGTGTCCCAGATGTGTGTGTACACTCCCCTGTCCAGCATGTCCTACAGGATATGTGCCCACTATCCGGGATCCGTCCGTATGTCAGTGTCCGCTATGTATATCATCTGGTAATTTATAAAACGTACATTAATATTCATTGCAAATGTAGTTGAATTATACGTGGACATGTATCATGTATGTATAATATATGTACATAAATAAATATAAATATATTAAAATTGTAACATATAATTATTTTAATTTTAAAAACGATTCATTTTTTCGATGTTTCATTTTTAATAAGATCACTGTAGGGTAGTCATTCGTTTATTAGCAGACCAAAATAAATTTTTCAGCTTGCCAAAATTTTATTAAATGCGACGTACGATTTGCTGCAAATTTATTTAATTAGCTGTACAAATAACTTTAGATCTGCTTAATATGACATTATTTGCTGATCAATTTTGTTTTACTTACTGAACACAAGTTGCGGCTCAACTGATTACTTTTGCTGACAGAATACATTTAACTGCTGCCCAAAACGCCATTTTTGCTGCCCATTTAAACCTCAGCCTTTTATAAGCATGTATACTCTGTCCATAGATATAAGAATTTGACATGATTCCTTAATAGGTAGGGGAGTACCCTTCACAGCAGGAGAGGCCATAAACTACTAGTAGTGGCGGTATTCAGGTAAATTTGTAATGCTCTTAACGGGAAAGACAAGAGACATTTTGTTTATAATTAAGACGTAATAATAATTTATTGAATATTCCATTCATTTATGTTAATTTGTATTGTTATTGTTAAGATGTATATCATATTCACATTTTTGTTGTTTTTATTTTTCAAAATGTATTTATAAATTTCTGAATACATCTCTGCTTTTTATTCATTTACTATGTCGTATAATCTGGGATAATCCTCTGTTAATAGCATGCTGCGTTTAGTCAAATTCTTATATCTATGGATACACTATAGATGAAGTTTTTTCATTATACTCTGTCCATAGATATAAGAATTTGACATGATTCTTTAATAGGTAGGGGGGTACCCTTCACAGCAGGAGAGGCCATAAACTACTAGTAGTGGCGGTATTCAGGTAAATTTGTAATGCTCTTAGCGGGAAAGACAAGAGACATTTTGTTTATAATTAAGACGTAATAATAATTTATTGAATATTACATTTATTTATGTTAATTTGTATTGTTATTGTTAAGATGTATATCATATTCATATTTTTGTTGTTTTTATTTTTCAAAATGTATTTAAAAATTTCTGAATACATCTCTGCTTTTTATTCATTTACTATGTCGTATATTCTGGGATAATCCTCTGTTAATAGCCTGCTGCGTTTAGTCAAATTCTAATATCTATGGATACACTATACTGTCCGACAAGTTCCATACGAGAGTCTTACATATGCAAATAATAATGTCATTTATGAACAATAATTATAATAAACTGGAGCATAAGTTACTAATCTGTTTGTGCCGTTTTTTAGCGAGTTAAATATAAATTAGCGCTTTAAAAACAGGCACCTCCCACATTGTGAACCTGAAGGGACCAGGAATTTACTATAACGCTGGTACGCATTTAAAAAAAAAATGTTTAGCATATCTGCTCTTACATGCATGTTTATGAATAAGCAAACTACAATTATTCATTTTTTTAATTTATTTAAATTTTTATAAATATGTATGTATACTAGGGTGGTCGTTAAATGGGGTTGAACGAATTTGTACCGGGCCCAATCCCAAATCGGCCCCAAATAAATAAAAAAAAATCGTTAATTGTATCAATTTTTTATTTTAACATTTAACTCTTGACCACAAGAGTTTTCCATGTAAATTACATGGGGTTTTTCGATCTTCGCCGTTAGCATTTTATTGCAGAATTATTTATGGATCTAAAAATTATATTTTTTCAAGAATTAGTCTACAAGGATGCTTTCTGAAAAATATTGCCGCCCGCATAACCATAAAATTTTGTATGGATTATCTCATACCAATATTATGTTATTTTTTACACGTCCGGGAGTAGAAGTTTCTATGGCGTCAAACGCGGGACAGAAATGAAGCATTTACTCCCTAGGGACGAAAACACTTTTCATAAGGGAGTTTTTATTATAACAAAGGTTTTTGTAAATAAATGTGTGTTGTCATGGTACGTGTTGCATGGAAACATTTCCAAAGGCTTCTAAATATTGCAATTTCGTTCCGATTTATTATAATTCATTATTTATGAAATTAAGGTTTTCTACTCCCGAACGTGGAAAAAATAGTATATACTCCTCGGGAGAGACCACCATTTTTCCCTCGATGTATTTGTAGCCCTCTGGCTTCGCCCAAACTACACCTCAGGAAAAATAAGTGGTTTCTTTCCCTTGGTGTATAATCTACTATATTTATTTATTACATTATTATATTGTTGCTCAGAACTGTTGAAAATAAGTTTCTCGATGTTAAAATTTAACATCATAAGGAAGTATCTCGTGTGTCATTCCTAAAGTTGGCAACATACATTAAATTCATACCATGACAACCTACTCGAGTTCGCATTTAGTAAACTTAAAGAGCAATTACATCCGAAAATTCACTATATTCGAGTTCACTTTACGTGAATTGTTTAACATTAGATGGCATTTGTTTTCAGTCGCGGCTCATCGATACGTTCATTATAAGCGAGAGTCCACTATATACGTGTTCACTATAAGTGGAATCTACTATATATATATATATATATATATATATATATATATATATATATATATATATATATATTATATATAGGAGTATTTGGCGAGCAATTGTTCGAAAATAAGGAATGAAAGGCAGTTTTTTTTTATATAATATATAAGTGTAATATATATGAGTGATTGTAGGAATAAAGGGCCTGCTACCCCAGTAATGGGAAAGGCGTGATGTTATGTATGTATGTATGTATGTATATACCGTGTGTCTCATGACGATCTACACATAGGAACGTTGCGCGCTCATTTGATTTTTAAATCAAAATATTAATCTGATTGTTTTTGTTCTTTTTTTTTGTAATTGGAATGTCAATCTGACATTTAAATTCGTTGAAAATGTACTATTACACCGAATATGTTACAAAATTATACTAGAATATCAAAGGAAATAAAATAGTAAGTATAAAATTAACAATTATACTGTCTAGATTGTAAAAAACTAAAACGATCAAATTAATATTTCACGATCAAGAGCGTATACAACGTTCCTATGTGTAGATCGTCGTGAGACACACGGTATATAGTGTGTCTCATGACGATCTACACATAGGAACGTTGAGCGCTCATTTGATTTTTAAAATAAAAATATTAATCTGACTGTTTTTGTTCTTTTTTTTAAATTTGTAATGTCAACTTGACGTTTAAATTCCTTGAAAATGTACTATTACATCGAATATGTTACAAAATTGTACTAGAACATCAAAGGAAATAAAATAGTAAGCATAAAATTAATAATTATACTGTCTAAATTGTAAAAAACGAAAACGATCAAATTAATATTTCACGATCAAGAGCGTATGCAACGTTCCTATGTGTAGATCGTCATGAGACACACGGTATATATATAGATATATATATACCGTGTGTCTCACGACGATCTACACATAGGACGTTACACGCTCATTTGATTTTTGAATTCAAAATATTAATCTGACTGTTTTTGTTTTTTACTATTTAGACAGTATAATTGTCAATTTGACGTTTAATTTTTTTGAAAATATACTATTACTGTAAAGACGAATGTGTCCAAATAATAAAATTTTATTATGGAGGATATTCGGATATGGCACCTAATGATTATTTTTACTGGGCATATTTGAAAAATTCAATTTAGAATCTAACTGCGAATAGACCTTAAACGGTAGAAGAATTACAAAGGAAAATTGTTGAAGTGTCAAACACTATTACTCCAAATGTATTACAAAATGTTCGAAAAGCATTGAATATTTAATTTAAATAAAATTCTATATAATAATTTAATTATTATGTTCCCAACTTCTGTATTTTGTAAGGTTTATAATTTGTAATGATTAAGTTAATGCAGAATTTTAAATAAATAGTTATTTCATAGTGCTCAAGCTGTTTTTGATTGCATTTCCTTTAATTTAGATTTCACTTTCTGTTTGTTTTTCTTGATAAAATATAATATAAAATAGTAAACGTCAAATTGACAATTATATTGTCTAAATAGTAAAAAAAAAACAAAAACAGTCAGATTAATATTTTGAATTAAAAAATCAAATGACCGGGTAGCGTCCTATGTGTAGATCGTCGTGAGACACACGGTATATATATATATATATATATATATATATATATATATATATATATATATATATATATAGTTTTGTCTATAGATTTTCTTTTGCTATATACTCCTGTATTTACTTCAATTATTCCGCCCTCTTCTCCTATTCGCGCATTGAAATCTCCACCTAATATTAAATTTTCTTCCTCGTTATCTTCCTGGTTTTCTTCAATTTCTGCAATTATTTCCCTTAGTTTGTTGTCATTGTAGATCGTTAATAGTTTCCATTTATCCTTGTTAATTTTTATAGTTCGTTGTTGTATATTTTGTTTATATACTGTTTCGGTCGGTATCTCTTGCAAGTGGTGTTTTATTCCGGTTATGATTCCCCCTTTTGCTCTTCCTTTTTTGTTTGCTCTGCTAGCGTGTTTGCTCTTCCATGTGAAGGTGTTTGGCAATTTATTTTTCCATTTGTCCCAGTCCTTTTCTTCTAACCATGTTTCCGTAAAACCAACAATATCGTACTTATTAACCCTATCCCAAAAGTCTCTGTTTTTATTTTTTATTCCCGCCACATTCCAGAAACAGACTGTAACGTTTTGGTCTTCCTTTCTTGCTCCTGCCTCTCTTTCTTTCTTTTTCTTTAATGAAATTTTTGGTTCTGCTCGGCTCGTTCAGTTATCGTGCTTAGCTTTTCATTCCAGTGGTACAGTTTTCCATTTATTATTATTTTACGGTAAAGTACCTTTACTCGTGCGTTGTTTTCCAGTATTTCTTTTCTTGCTATGTCTTTCAATTCCGTCTGCACTCTCCTTTCATTTTCCGTTAAATCATTTTCTATATATACCGTTTGCCCTTTCAGTTTACTCTTATTTTTCATTACTTTATTTTTGTTTTGTTTATCTACCATCCGCACTAGGATTGTTTCCTTGCCTGCCGTCTTTCTTATTATGTATGCCTCTTCTATAGCCACCTCCGTGCCCATTTTATCTTTTATGAATTTTTCCATGTTGCCTCGCATGTTTTCTTTACTCATTTTCAGTCCTTTTACTATAATATTATTCTTTTTTTCTGCCTGTAATTGACGTTCTGCTGCTCTCTGTAAGTATTCGATTTGTGTTTTCATTTCTAGTTTCTCTTTTTCCCATATTTTTCCGTTCTCTTTTAATTGTTCAATATCTCTTTTTGTTTCTGTCACCATTTCCACTAGCAATTTATTGGTTTCTTTTATTTCCTCTCTCAATGCCAGATTCTCTTTGCTTATTTCGCTTTTTATTTCCGCGTTCTCTTTTCTTATTTCTTTCATTTGTTTTGTCAACTCTGTTAGCATGTTTAACATGTCCTCCTCGCGTCCTTCCATTTCCTTTCTTTTCCGGTTAGGCGAACGTTCTGTTTTTCTACTCTTTTGAAATACCTCCGTATCCCCTCTGTCTGCTGAACTACTTGCACGCTGTCTGGTGTGTACGTCCGTTTTCCTCCTACTCGACATATGTATTATGCTTCTTTTCTCCCTATTCTATTTCTCCGATTACCAGTACTTCTGTGTACTGTTGGTTGCTTGGAGCAAGGTTCAACGTCACTGCAGTAGTTTAGACTTGAACCTACTCGATTCGGCCCAAATCCTACTGCCGTGCTAGTATTCCCCCGCTGCCGCGCTAGATGGCTGTAGTAACAGTATTGTAATATTGGTCTAGGCCAGTTTGGCTGAGCGACTTTCGCCCGTACGGCACCCTACCTGTCCTTTACTATTTTTTTGTTTTTCCTAGGTTTACTTTATTATTCTTTTTAAATAGCGATCTCCTATTTCTACTTGTTATTCCATGCGACTTACTCTACTTTTCTTCACCTACTGTACCTTTCTATTTTAATTTATTTTTAGTTTTTACTGATATTTTCGTATTTTAATCACCTCACTTCACAATACACGTGCACCATATCACCAACACATAAACAACAAGTCAAAATAGTATGTTGCCATTTAAAAAATTAAAGTTGCACAGCGTAACGCATGCGCGTAATGGTTTAAGAGAATTTCAAGGTCACAGAAATATAAAGTACTTTTTACCATGTAACTTTTGTCTGAAACATTTTTGTCTAAATTCAATAATAACAGAAATATAGCCTTGTTGCATTACTTTCTCTACACTCTGTATATATATACATATATATATATATATATATATATATATATACATATATATATATATATATATATATATATATATATTGTGGTAAAACAAAAAAATTGAATATTTTATTAGATAATTCGAGCAAAAATGGCTACAAAAGTTACGAAACTTACTGTTCTTCTGATCGTTGGTTTGTTATGTTTGGCTGAGGAGCAATAAGGACACAACTGAACCTGCGACTGATGGCACTACAACCAAATCGACATGCATTGCTCCATTTTGCCACCAATCATTTGCTATAGGTTCACGTTGTTTCTTAGCATGCGATCCTACCAACTGTGCACCTCTGCGATGTGTATGTGGTTTTGGAAATTGCTATTTTCAATGTCCTCAAAAACAATGTCCTGCTGGTGCTACATTGTACCAACCACCATATTACTACACCCGATATGTGTATGCAGCATACACATTTCGGTAAGCATATAGTATGCTTACCGAAATGGTGCGCTACATGTGATCCTAAGAACACGACGATACCCAATTTCCCTGAGTGTGATTGTCCGACATGCCAATACATCTCCACCACAATTAAATCACTCACTGCTCCAGCATAAAAATTTTGACATTTGTTCAATTGCATCATAATATTGTAAAAGACATTGTAATGTAAACAGAAATGTGTAAATAAAGAAACATATTTTAAGTACTCCTATGAGGAACAATTTACAAATAGTAGAAAATAAGAATTGTATATACAATACATTAACAGAACTATTCATTATTCCTAATGTCAGCGGTATTGATAAGAATAGTTAATAAAACACAATTATCAGGACTAATGGTTCGATATATTTTGCATAATATAGATAAAAAATTTATTTTTAAAAAGTTTATTTTTTTGCTGTAGTCATACATGGAACCTTCGGTGACACCTACACAGCAAGCAAGTAAATACCTAAGTTTAAAAAAATAATAAGTGAAATTAAATTAAGAGTTTTAAGATCCAAAGTAAGTATTATTCCTAAAATATAACACTAAATTAGATTATTGAATACACTTTCTACGTACACCTCGATCACCAATGAATCTTTTTAATTATATCATCCTTATCAGAACAACGAACTGCTAAAACCGGATATACACATCAACATGTGATGATTTATTCAGTTCTCTTCCCAACAAACCTTGACAGATCCAAAAAGAACTTGTGGGGCCGGTTACCGAGAGCGCCCAATCATATTATAGCACCAAATTGGTTATCAACGAACAAACGTCAAGACAACTCGCTTGCCCATGCGGATATTTTATAAACTGGTAGCAAAGAAACACAGGAACAAACCGAGCATGTCCCATTGGATATGTAGCCTTTAATAAGGATCCATCCGTATGTTAGTGCGGTTATTGCATACCATCATGTAATTAAGAAAATAGACATTAATATGAAAATGTAGTTTAAATAACGATTATTCCTCATTCATTATAAGAATCCTGCCTATTTGTATTTAACTCCACAATATCCTACAAATTTGTACATATATTTATCAGCGATTCAGTCCAAAGCAGGCAAATAACAATGATAACTGCAGGGGCGGACTGGCTCCAAAATTTATATGCGGAAATATTTTGACCGGCCCACATAGCAAGCGGCCCCAGATTAAAAATAAAATAAAAACAAAGTTCTTAGTAATGATCTATATTTATAATTGAAAGAAAAGTATTATCGTAGCGGCCTTCTTTGAATTGGTCTAACAGTTGAATTAACGACGCGAATGCAAAATTCCATGCTTTCTGTAACTTTATATGTAGAGAGAGAACAAAGTTAAATAAAGAGCAACAGATTGTTATTTTAAAAATTCGCAATGCACAACTCGCGGCCTGTTTTCAAATTTTGTGCGACCCGCTTTCAATTTTCACAATACAAATCAGCTAAAAAATGAAAACATCAGTCAAAAACGAAAAAAGAAGGGCAAAAATCTTTTGCGGCCCCCGACTCAAAAACAAAGTTATATGTGGTCCTTTATACAAAAATAGTTGTACATCACTGATTTAAATAAGCTAGTGTGCAATTTATTTTTCACTCGGCCCGTTGGTAGCTTTCGTAAATGAATTACTTTGTGAAATTAATATGTTCGCATTAACTGTGGTTCTTGGGTATATGTGGTTAATTGTACGAAAAAAAATATCTGACCGGCTCGCGTTTAGAGCGGCCCATGCGGAAATTTCCGCATGCTCCACATGGCCAGTCCGCCCCTGGATAACTGTAAAACAATAAAGCATTTGTGACTTATTGGAAATACCGAATTTCTATAAATAGATATCAAGATATCATATTCACCTTCAGTTAACCACGTGAAAGTAAATTCGCACATAATTTATAATTTCTACTATCAGCGGCTGTCGTAAGAAAAACATGTATATCAAGTAAACAAATAATATAATATATAATGTGCACGTACTTCAAGAACAACACAATTCTTGTTCGTTTCGCCTGACTTACACAGCGATTCATTGGTGAGTACATTTTTACAAATTCTGATACAGAACTTGTACATCAAATGTATCTAGTTTCTGTTTGGTAGATAAAAAATATGGTTGCAGAAATGACGAAACTTGTTCTGGTCATTTGTATATCAATATTACTTACAATGGAAGGTACATCAGCGAGTTGTATTAAAGCAACATGTAAACCACCATCTTGTACTGGTCGAGGTTGTTCCATCGTCGAGGATCCTACCGGTTGTACACAACCACGATGTGTCTGTCTTCCTCCTATACGCTGTGAATTAGTCTGCTTAACACCAAAGTGTCCTCTTGGTACCACGTTGTACAATCCACCATCTACTTGTCCATGTGCACGATGCGTATGCTTACCCAAACGATGTGCCACGTGTGATCCTAATAATACAACTGTTCCCAATTTCCCGACATGCCAGTGTGAGACATGTGAATGCATCGATGGCAAATGTATAGATCACTCTGCCACCACAAAAACATAACTTACTATTTTATAAAATATTACATAACAGTATCACAATATTATACCATGTATGTATAATATAAATAAATAAATGTTTGTTGTTATCTGGTATTTTCTGTATCTCGTTACCTAAATTTGTAACATACAAATACTTTCATTTCAAACATGATTACGAGCCCAGATTCATAATAATTAGGCCAGTAAAATATTTTCACCATTTCTCACAACGAAGCAAATTAAAAAAAGTTATTGTGAAAATTAAACATACTATTTTATTACATCGTAAAGAATATTACATTAAATTTGGTAGGTAAAAATAAATAAATAATACTAGTTTACAAATTTTTTTTCATGGCGTGTACCTAAAATAAGAAATGTTTTTTAGACTAATTTGAGGTCAGGGAAAACGAAAATGACAGTCATTTATTTTTTCAAAGAATAGTTTTCGAGATATTTGCAAAAAACGTGTATTTTGGCTCATTATTCATATACTGGCATAAATCTTGATAACGATTGATCCAATTAACATAAACTGTATATCGTCCGAAAGATATATTCTTTCGCTTTCCGACGGTATCTTATTTTCGTAAATCGGATTAAAATTCTTTGGGTTACAGGCGATGAAAGTCGAAAAAAAGTGGATTATTCCATTGAGATAGAGCAAAAATTATTTCACATACTTTCAAGATTGCATATGAAAGATAATTTTATAGCGAAAAGGCAAAGCCTAAGTTTTCTCAAATCGGACGAAAACTACAGAAGTTATGACATATTAAGTGAAGTCAGACAATTTTAGTTTTTCAGGAACATGTTCATTCTTTTGGTCGAAAATATGTTTTTCACTTAAGCTCCTCCGTTTATGTTGCATTGAATCGTCACGAAGTTGCATCCAGCAGTAGTCACTCATCATGCCTTCATACCAAAAGCCTCTCTCGGCTTGTTCATCGCTCTCAGTTCCCAAATTCGAAGAACAAGAGTCCAAATAACTGTCGAGGAATTTAAATAAAGTAACATATTTTAAGTACCTACTCCTATGATAATCGATTTTACAAATTGTGGAAAATAAGATTTGTATGTAGAATCCACTAACGGAATCATCATACCTATTTTCAGCGGTATTGATAATAATAGTTATAAAACACAATTATCATGAATAATGGATCATTATATTTTGTATTTTACAGCTAAAAAAAGTTATGGGCCTATTTATAGACGATTTTTTTCTGCTGTATTCATACGTAGATTCTTCGGTGACATCCACACAGCAACCACGTAAATCAGTTTAAAAAAATAATAAGTGAAATTAAATTAAAAGTTTTAAGATCGAAAGTAAGTGTTATTCCTGAAATATACTACTGATTTAGATTATTGAATACACTTTGCAGGTACACCTGGATCACCAATGAATCTTCTGACGATACTTTTCTTCGCAATTATATCAACATTATCAGAATATCGAACTGCTAAAACCGGAAGTACACTTCAATCTATGATGATTAGACCAGTTCGCCACCGAATATTATTTGACAGATCCGAAAAAAACTTGTTGGAACAGTTACCAAGAGCGCCCAATTATATTATAGCACCAAATTGGTTATCAACGAATAAAAGTCAAAGCAACTCGCTTGTCCATCCGGATATTTTTAAATCGGGTATTACAACGCAAAGAAACAAAGCAGTAATTAAAACAATCTCAGCAATAAAGTGTGTAATACCAATCCCATGTCCAAAGATATTATGCAAAGAAGGATTTACTGTCATCACGAATCCATCAGGATGTACGTGTCCCAAATGTGTTTGCATACTCCCCTGTCCTGCATGTCCTACTGGATATGTAGCCTTTAACAGGGATCCATCCATATGTCAGTGTCCTCGTTGCATACCATTGTGTAATTAAGAAAATCGACATTATTATTAAAATGTATCGGAAATAACGATTATTCCTCATTAAATATTAGAATCCTACCTATTTGTGCATATCCTCCACAATATCATAGTCAATTTGTGCATATATTCATCAGTGATTCAGTCCAAAACAGGTAAATAACAATGATAACTAAGACAATAAAACATTGGTGACTTATTGGAAATACCGAATTTCTATAAATAGATATCGAGATACCAACTTCAGTTAACTACGTGAAAGTAAATTTGCACATAATTTATAATTTCTACTATCAGCTGCTGTCGTAAGGAAAGCATGAATATCAAGTAAACAAATAATATAATATATAATGAGCATCTATTTCAAAAATAATACAATTCTTGCTCGTTTCGCCTGACTTACACAGCGATACATTGGTGAGTACATTTTTACAAATTCTGATAAAGAACTTCTATGTCAACTGTATCTAGTTTTTATTTTGTAGATATTCAAAGAAACTTAAAAAATATGGTTGGAGAAATGGAAAAAATTGTTCTGCTCATTTGTATATCAACATTACTTGCAATGGTAAGTGCATCAACCAGCTTTATTGAAACAAAATGTATAGCGCCATCTTGTCCTGGTCCGGGATATTGCATCGTCGAGGATCCTACCGGCTGGACACCACCACGATGTGTCTATCTTACTCCTATACTGTGTAAGCTAGTGTTCACGCCAAGGTGTCGTCCTGGTACCACGTTATACTATCCTCCATCTACTTGTTCATGTGCACGATGCGTATACTTACCCAAACGATGTCCCACGTGTTATCCTAATAATACAACTATTCCCAATTTCCCGACATGCCAGTGTGAGACATGTGAATGCATCGATGGCAAATGTATAGATCACTCTGCCACCACAACAACATGACTTCCTACTTTATCTATATTATGAAAGGCAAAATACGGTTGCCCGTCCGATAGTGAGGGGTTAGCAGGTGACGGAGGGATTTAAACAAAAGAAGCTCAATACATACATTAGTGTATAACTGATATAAAGTTTTCGGTAAATAGTCAGCTTAGCACTGGTAACAACAGAAATACGATATTTTTTACGGACATGTAATTATGTTGGATATTTGTGTTTCGTAGTTTGAATGATAATAGATGATAATTATATCATAAAAGTGGTTGCAATAAAAGTGATTTATTATAACTGTGTTTGTATCAGTGCATAACATTGGCATTAATTAGTGTTATTCCCTATCTCATTGCAAAGAATGTGTGAAGATCTGAGATGTAATAAGTTTGCCTTGCTATGACAAAGTACAGGGCCAGTCCATAAAATTAACAGAAATCGACTTACCAACCCCTTGCTTTTCACATAACCTATTTTTATTAGCACCAACTGACAAGACATGTAATAATATCTATTGCGTACAGGGGAGTTATAACTTAATATTAAAAATATTCTACCGTACGAAGTACGGGGTAGACCGCTAATAAAATATAACTGTATCACAATACTATACCATGCATGAATAATATAAATAAATAAATGTTTGTTGTTACCTGTTATTTTCTGTGTCTTGATACCTAAATTTGTAACTTAGAAATACGTTAATTCCAAACATGATAATACGGAAAGCAATTCCAATACTTATTTCATTCAAATACGTCTAAGCATTTATTTTGTTGATATTATTTGTTGGAACAGACAACATTTGACAGGGCTATTCGTTATGCCTGATATCATCTATTGCGCATCTAAAACTAAGTTCATTAGAGATATGTACGTGTACATATTTTGCTTGCATTAACAATTTAATTTTCCTGCATTATTGACTTGGTACGCTGCATTTGTAGTTTGAAATTATGCAGGTGATATTAAGTTATTCTTTTTAGTATACGAAAGTTGAGCGAAATGTGGAATTGTAAAAATAGTTTTTATTCTGGTAATGTGTGAGGCCACTCAAGCTATGGATATGAAATTCGTTTATCTACAAATCCAATGTCTTCCCTGGTGTCGCCTAATGGATGGTTGGCGTTTTTGTTCAGATGTGTTTGTTCATATATAACTATAACTACAACTGAAGCTCTATCAGTAACATTACTATTTATAGTATAAATAAATAAATATGAGAATATATAATTTGTTATTTTCCGTGACACCTTTTTATTAGATTAATTAATTTTATATTTCAAGAACTATGGTACCTAGACAACTATATTTTCAAATAAATTTTCTTATTTGTCAATCTCAATTACAAACAGACACACTGCAGTACTTGGTTGGTTATAAAATAATTATATCTATAAGAATTAACTGTATTACTAGGTTATATTGAGCTGTTTCTCAGCATATAAGAGTATAATTAATCTACGTAAATAAATAACGTACCGTAGGTAATTTAGTTGCAAATATGTAAATATGTATGGTTAATTATCAGTGTTTGACATGCACTAAAAAAATCAAACATGTCTACCGCGTAAACAAGAAAATAATGACTTATGAACAGGGTTTTATAAAAACATTGTAAATCTGTACACTGTTATCATTATTCGTTTCATCTCGTAAACAAAGTTACTGCAAGATTCATTGACGGTAAGTGATTTAAACACTCTTTGTCCTGTCTTGTACTGTCTGATATTCTTCCCTTTCTTTAGATCAAGTTAAAAAATGTCCAAGAAAGCTACGACACTTGCTATTCTACTGGTTATGTATGTAGTCAGTTACACTGCAATAAATGCAAATCCCATAGATCTTTGTAAACCGTTGCCATGTCCTGAAGTTGACTGTATGATAGGGTGCAGACGTGTACAGGACTCGCCGTGTACTTGTCCACGATGTGTATGTCCTAGACCTCGACCTGTGTATTCCGTGAAGTGTCCTGAAATATACAAATGTCGCCCTGGATATGTATTATGCAGACCTCCAGGTTTTTGCACTTGTCCAAGATGTGTAAAATGCAAATATTAATTTAATGTACATAACTCGTAACTACTCCATGAAATATGTTCCTTTATTCAAACTTAGTAAATATTGTAATTAATACTAATAAAATAAATGAATTTAATTATAGTGTTGTTCAAATAATAAAACTTTCTAAAGAAATAATACATATAAAATAAGCATAGTTAAAACCTTAACTCCTGCTTCATCTAACAACAAATCCTGAAATATCTAGCTAAAATGGTTGAGCTTCCTGTTGAAATGTGCAACAGTATTTTCAAACCTATAACATATAATAATTTACTATAATTAGTAATTGATAATCGTTTTCTTGTATTTATTGTGAAATATTTATTTATTTCATAATTCTATATTTACTTTGCAAGCTTATATTTAGTGGTACACATATAAAGTCTTATCTGCCGCCTTGAACACAACTGTCAACATTATCATCCCTGACAAAATCGGACGCAATTGTACGTACATGTCATTTTATAGCAAATTTATTTGTAAATAACTTCAAGAGAATATGCATTTCCATTCAGATATTTACGCTGTAGTACTTGCAGTCTTTTTGATAGATACAGTGTCTTCAGAACAAGATAAAACTATAGCAGCAGCAAGAATAGAAAAAGTAAATATGCACATAATTTATAATTTCTACTATCAGTGGCTCTCCTAAGGAAAACATGTATATCCCAGAGGCGTGGCTAGAGCATTTGTTGCCCGGGGCGGTCCCTGAGTTTGCCGCCCCTTTCAATATACAAAAATATAACAAAAAGTCAGACATTCTAAAATGTTTTTCTTACTTTTATATTCGCAAAATCGTCGATGACATTATCGTCAAGTCAATTTCATCACTCTGTTACTGTTCTATAGACAGTATGGCAAGATTTCTAAAACGCCAGCTACTAATTGTAGATCGTAAATAATTATTATTTAATTTTAGTTTAGAAAAACTCTCATAACTAGCAACACATATCGCAATTGTGACGAAAATTCGTAGTGTTATTACTATATTGGGAATATAGTTCTTGAGACTGTATTTTAGAATAAACTGTAAAAGTTCAAGGGAATCGTCCTTCTACGTTTCTGTTTCGTTGTCCACAGACGTAACAGAAATAAAACTCTCCAGTCTTTTTCCCTCGACTAGGAACTCATCCTTATTAATGTCTTCGAGATCATGATTTAATTGACATTCGTATTATCATTTAAAAGATTCAATGGAGTAAGGAAGGCATATTTTTCAACAAGAACATGAAGCTGTTGAAATCAGTGGTGATTTCTGGTATCACTCAGGCCAGTGAAAAGAAAACAAATTCTCTCCCCAGCCCAGCTTCGTATGACAATTCAGCATCTCGTGATTCTTCACCTGCCAATCAGTTCATCAGTATCTTCTTTCTACGCCGACGATCCATAACTATTCCTAGATCATCACAAATTTCTTTTGCGTAAGCTACTGAATTGTTAAAAATACTTTTAAAGCCTCGAGTGTTATGTCACATTGTTCTATATTCAATCTTTTGATTTGAAGATAGACTTGTATATCGCTAATTTCTACAAAAACCCACTTCCACAGGCCAAAAAACACAAGAAGGAAAACGATTATATCGCAACAAGCAGCACACCAGCATCTGTCCTGGCAATTTCATTTACGTCTTCACCAGTGAACTGCTCTACAGCAGTGGTTCTTAACCTTTTTAAGTCGCGATGCAATTTTGAGAAATATATTCATTTTGCGAACCAAAAATAACCTTTTTACTTTCTTATACATAGTATAAAGGACGTATAGGAATCATGAAAAATTTCGATCGCGAGATTTTGATGGATATACATGTTTTGAGGTCCCCTGAATACGTTTTGACTATTTTCGCCATGACGTCTGTGTGTGTGGATGTGTGTCTGTATGTTCATTATCTTCAAAACGAGCAAAGACAGAACAATGAAACTTCGTATTTAAAAGTTTATTGACTATATGAAGAGCTGATTAGATTTCTAGCATAATCGCACAACCGGAAGAGGAAGTTTACTGAACATCAAAATCGAACATTGCGAATTATTGGAGAAAATAAAAGTGATATAGAAAAAGTTTTGAAATAAAAGTTATAGGAAACAATAAGCTTAAGAAAAAATGTTCTGTGCATTTTTGTTCTATCTTTATCCAATTTTGAGTAAAATGTATTTATATATTGGCATCTATTTAAAAAATCATATATGCTATGAAAACAAAACAAAGACAAAATATTTACAGAAATGCGCATTTGAAATGTCAAATATCTGCCAATTTAAATTGAGTATAAGAAAGTAGTGTGGTGCCCACACCAGATTTCTTTAAATCATATTTAAACAACTTTCTTCAGTTTTACAAAGACCTTTTTTAATTCATATATCAAAAAAATTAATAATACCGATAAACTAAGGTACTTTTCGATCAAAGGGAAATTTAATGTATAATTCCATGTATTTAATAATTTTTATTGAACTTTTTTGGTTCACCTCTGCACGACCTAAGAAATATGCTTCGCGACCCAATTTTGGGTTTTCTAATATTTCTACAACGTACACAGCATCTCCCCGTGTACTCAACCGAGTTTCTACTGCACGGAACAAACGTTCCAAAATTGTAAGTATAGTTACATATGTAGTTATAAAACATGAATTATTATTCTTGTTCGTTTCACCTGACTAACGCAGCGATGTATTGGTGAATAAATTTTTACAAATTCTGATACAGACCTTGTACGTCAAATGTATCCATTTTCTATTTTGTAGATATTCACAGAAGCCTAGTAAATATAGTTGCAGAAATGACGGAACTTATTCTGGTTATTTGCATATCAACTTTACTTGCAATGAAAAGAACATCAACGAATTATTTGTTTAATAGTCGCGTGTTTAAAAGACCTGTGTTTATTTGTCTCTGTGTTTATCTGTACTGCATTTAAATATCATTGTGTTAATCTGTCGTGTGTAGATATTTCGCGTGTTGTGATGTCAACACACTTCCACGGGAGTCAAATATCTTAGGACGGCCATGTTTCATTCTAGAGAAAAGAGAAAAAAAATACAGTGCAACCTCGATAATCCGGAACTTCAGTAGATTGCATTATGTACTTTAAAATCCAGAGTTAATAGTACTAATCCAGACCTGCATTTTTTTTATTAAATTAAAAGCGTGTACTTCATACAAATTAATAAAATAAAAAAACTGCGAAAATGCGTAACAAGCTTGAAAATTATGAAGATTTGTTACGATTCGGAGATATGACAATGAAAATCTAGAGTTAAATACAAACAAGACTGTCAAGAATGACGAGCCTGATAAAAGTTTCAATATGTGCATAAAGTGGGCAGAAGAAAATAATATCTTCTTGTGCTTTTATAATGAACCAGAAAAAGGTCAAGCAAAAAAAAAAATTATAAAATAAGTCAGAAAATAATATAAAAATTACTAAGCATTCATTCTGTGTTATATAATTTTTTGCTTATATACTATGTTCTAGTTATGTTGTATTACATATTTCACTTTCCGCTGTATACATACGATATCTAAAATCTAAAATACACATCCTATTTGGCTGCAAATTGAGACAATAGTCAAAGACAGGTTAACCAACATGTCAACACATTTTCTGGAAATACGTACATATTTAATTTTATGCGATCATAGAAATAAAATTCAATATTGGGGCAGCCAGTCAATATTGTATTGTTATTTCACCATGTATTATTTAGTTGAATTCTTCGTAATTCACTGCGCACAAATGGTGATTTAAATAAAATATGTTGAGTGATGTACAATGTGGCGTAATTATGTATATCATAACATACAGGTAACCGCCTAGGTGCACGTGAAGAACATTTATAAAATGTACAACTATATATAATTTAAAACACTAATAAAAAGAACCGTTGAAATTGAATTGTAATTATGTATTTATTAAAAATGATTTTAGTATACAATAAAAATAGATTAAAATTTTATAATTGTGAAATGAAAAATTACCCACGTTACCATAGAAACACTGTATTGATACCAATATTACCATCACAATTTATAGACATAATCACACATTGTATCCAGACACTTAAACGATATCTGAATTTTCATACAGCAAAACAATTTTCAAAAATTTACAAGAAACTTATATAATGCCTCAGATAAATAATATAGCAGATATATTAAAATTATTTAGATGGTTGTTCAGAGTGGCTGCAACTCTTCCTATTCAATTTACAAGAGATAATACTGGGAGCACAATACTAACCAACTCAGGATTACGCATCTATGGTGAAATAACAGGTTAGTTTTAATAATTCTGTTACTTTGTGCATAATTATATTATTAAATTCAAACACACTAGATCTTCTATTCGCGCGAAATTATGCAAATTCTTTTTAGTATGAATAAAAATATAGACATAAAAATTCGAAATAATGTTATTATTATATCTCTGTTTTCAGTTATATTTGCAATCATCTTCTATGGTCAGAAATTACGTTTGAACATGATCGATCCCGAAGACTACTTGTCATATATCGCATTAGCTTCTGCATGTATTATTTCTACTATGTTTGTTTTGGCATCTGTTGTAATACTTGTGGTTAGACAAGGTCGTCTGATAAAAGGATTCAATAATTTAATCCACGTAGATAATAAACTGAAAGAACTTGACATACATATGTCGTACATGTTTTGGTTGATAATATGTAGTCTCTACGTTTGTAATTTAGTGTTTGTACCCATAATATTTTATTTAAAAAACTACTCTTGGGAAAAGAGAATACTCGACGTTATTGCTTTAGATTATCCACTGGTGATAAGATGTGGATATTTCGTTTATCCTATTGCAGGTCTAGGTGTGATACTTGAACGATTTATACATTTGAATAGAAAACTAAACGAACTAAATGATGACGATGATGATGTTGACAGCAGTTATTCGAAAATTGAAAGGAAAAAAAAAATGATAAATGTGCAATCAGTGTCCTTTATTCTGGATAAAATAACTACATTACACGCTACTCTAGTAGAAGTAACCAAAGAAATCTCAGATGGATATTCGCCGCTTATCTTAATTAATATCGTATCTAATATAGTGCAAGCAACCCAAGCATTGACAATAATATATGTTAACCACTATGATGAAATTCCTGCAACTGAAATGGCCTTTTGCTTTATTGCGAATAATGCTCAGATACTAGGTCTTGTACTCTTGAGCTACTTTGTCGAACGAGAGGTATGTATTTGAAATGTTCGAATACTTTTACATTTGTTCTGCCTAGACGTAAACAAACAGAGCAGTCCGCTGTAGGATACTGCGATCTAATTGGTCAATGGTTCGGATGTATCCGAATGGAACACTCCGGGTTTCGCGTTTATTTTCCGGGTTCCGGGTTTACAATAAAGTTCTCCGGGTTTGAGAGTTAATTCAAATTTCATGTAGATAGCTACCCTTTACATTTTATTCATATCTAAAAGACCCAGAACAGAAACAGTTGGTCAGCAGTACGCAAAATGACAAAAAATATAATTTTAGAAAATAAAGTTTGGCCATTTTTAGCTCATCGACCTCCTGTCGAAGAGCTATAGTGTTCGGTACGATGTCTGTAGAATCTTCCGATTTCAAAAATTTTTGCACAGAAATCCCGGACAGACCCCCTGGACCACGAAATTACTATTACAACATATGTCCGTATGTATGTCGCTCGTCCGCTCGCTCGCTCGTACGAGATTTTATGTTCCACCTAGATCTCCTAAACTACCCAACGGATTTTTATGAAATTTTTTCTGCAGATACGTGTTATGGTCTAGTTGTGCAAGGTACACTTTATTTTTCAAAATTTTTCTTCGTATTTGAGAAAAAAAATATTTTCCAATTTTTTTTCAGTTTGTATACAAAATTTTCATGCATATGCAGGAAATGGAACAATATTTTTCCATATTTTTTATTTTGAAAAATTATGTAAGGCCATTGGAGAAAAAAATATTTTTTAATTTAAAATTGAACAAAAGAAGATCAATGCATTTATAGTCGGCTTAGTTTGCTTTGCTTTTGTCAACAGAAGAAAATGTATTTACACTTGTTTTAAATTTGTTGTTTTGTTTGCGACCTAGGCACCTAGGATTTTAAAAGTGAATCTTGATAAATAATAATTTGTGATATATTCAGACTTGCACATACGTCGATGAGCTGCAGGCATGTATGTCTGTATACATTCCTAGTTTATATACATATTTATTACCACGATTGAATAAGCGGTGCGCATCCCTGTTCATTCGTGACAGTATCTTTTAACTGTTAGAGAAATTTATTTAATTGAGTTTACTGAGAATATTTTTTTTTTGTTTTTTAATATGTCATGTAAATAGCTATATTTTTTATTACTCCCCACTTTCTTCTGCAACAAAATTAGTTTTTCTGATTCAGCATCGGCACAATGTTGTCAATTCTAGCAGAGGTGCATAACATTGAAGTTATAATGATATTACCATGTGATATGCACTGCTTATCGCATGCCATACTCCGAAAGACCGAGTAATGAAACAATAAACTATTTTCTATAAAATTTAAGTCTGCCATTCGTTCTTTTACTATTTCTTTGACAAAATTTTATTACAATAATAATCCGGATGAGGAGTTATTAAAACTAGGAATGTATACAGACATACATGCCTGCAGCTCATCGACGTATGTGCAAGTCTGAATATATCACAAATTATTATTTATCTAGATTCACTTTTAAAATCCTAGGTGCCTAGGTCGCAAAAAAATTCGTAAAAATCCGTTGGGTAGTTTAGGAGATCTAGGTGGAACAAAAAATCTCGTACGAGCGAGCGGACGAGCGACATACATACGGACATATGTTGTAATAGTCATTTCGTGATCCAGGGGGTCTGTCCGGGATTTCTGTGCAAAAATTTTTGAAATCGGAAGATGCTACAGACATCGTACCGAACACTATAGCTCTTCGACAGGAGGTCGATGAGCTAAAAATGATTGAAGCATTTATAAGGCCAATTTATTAATCCTCAATTTAAAGCCTTGTTTATCTAGTTATCTTTTCCTGCTCCAGAGTTATAAGGTGCCAAAATCAGTCCGATTTTCTTTTTTTTGCCCACTGTGTATGTATCAATTCTATATTTGTATATATTTGATGACTAATCATATACCAGGCTAAATGATGAACATTGATTGTAGGCAGAAAATACTTTTACGACTCTAGGACTTCTGAACATATGTTATTTTGATCAAAAACTGGCTTTGAAGGTAATTTATTAATATAGTAATTATAATATATTATAAGTATACAGTAACATGGATAACAATGGTGGTAATGTTTTATTTTAGAAAAATACATTACTTCTTCAAGGTTTGCAGAACAAATTGAATTTAAATGTATGTGGAATGTTTCCCTTGAACGGTGACATTTTTTTTAAGGTAATGTGATTTGAATTAAAACAGCTCTGGAAAATAACTCATTTATATATGTTTTTAATTTTCAGCAATTTAATGTTTGTCGAACTCTCTGTTTGCTAATAATACAATATTATCAAAAAAGTTAAAAATCATAAGTACGGCAATCCAATTTATTAATAAAGCACACATTTTAGTGAATATTACATGCCTAGAATATTTATAACAAATCACGTTTTATTGTCATATACAGTAAACTTAGTAGGTACAAGTGCTGTTTGTTCCGAAATTCATCATTAATATTATTAATATGGTGTACTATGTCCGCATTATGAATTCGTCAATTTTAGTGTTTCAAACTCTCGTTCATAGCACATTCATTATTATTATTATAATAATTAGTTATTTAATTTATGCTGATTTGGTTCACTCATGGTGATTTTCTATTATTTTATTCTATTGTTGTTAAAAAACATTTTAGAATCTGATGATGACCGAAACGTCATGCATTTTACGTGGTATTGTCCTATAATAAACATTGCAATTAGAGTTCTACACATCTTTACTTATCAACCTCTCGATTTGAAATCCGTCATCGCAGTTTATCACACTTTATTTAAAAAAATATTTATGTTAATTGTAAGTGTAATTAGATAATAATAGTGATAGGTTGGTTCATAATAGTCTGATAGACAACTACGCCGATAAAACATTAACGGATGATGACATTCATAAAAAAATCAACAAAATATGACAAATAGGATGAAATTATTCCGCAGGGATTATAGAATCTGAATATGTTGATTTCCTAAATATTTCAAAATCGAAGTCCAAATAACCAACCAATTTCACATACCGAGATATTTTTAAATTCAAATAATTAATAGATTTAAATTAATTTTATTTATTTATTATTATTATTTTATTTTTATTTACCTTTACAAAAATGAATTTAATTTAAAAAATTAGATTAAATGAACATTTAAATGCAACAAAATAATTCAGAAAATTCTACTTTCGGTAATAATTTTTTAGTAAATAAACATAGAGTAAATTGTTCGGATTGTATTAAAATAAGACACGATGCAGATACGTTTTTAAAATACAGTGAATTTCGCTTATAACGAACCCGCTTATTGCGAACTTTCGCTTATGACGAACCAATCTGTAAAGTACGAACTAAAGTATCATTAAACGTGTGTTATTTTTTTCGCATATAACGAACCCGTTTATAACGAACTTTCGGGTATAACGAACCTTAATTTTTGTTATAATCGCAAAAGTTTTCGGTTATAACGAACTTAAAACGGCATTTTACCAAATAATCAGGGGATTCCTCGAAATCCTTCAACTTCGCATATGTAGGGTCGCCGTAACAGTTTTCGCGGTTTTTGTGTATATGTGGTTAATTGTATGAAAAAAAAATTATCGGACCTTCCCGCGATTGGAACGGATCATACGGAAATTTCAGCATGCTCCACATGTCCTGTCTGCCCCTGTTCACTGTATTTAATGTGTTAAAGAAATACAATTATGAGTTACGCAATTTCGAAGAAAACACGTAAAGCTCTTACTTTAAATAAATAAAAATAATATAAAATAATAATAAGTATAAACAAAAGTAAAATAAACGATTTTTTCAAATAAGATTCATAAAAACTATTGTTAGTGTACATATGTATATGTATTACAAACCAATATATAACTCAATTTTGAACAAATCTGGATTTGTCTAGTTTTGCAAAAGAGTTCTTCATATTATATATCTACTTGAAACATGTACAGTAGTTTAAATGAAAGAAGTCCCTTGAAGGTCATTGAAGGACAGTACGAGTTTAGATTTTAACCACGCCCATTTTCTCATATTCAGTAGCGTCGTTTATCTAATTTTTAATGGGGCATATAAGATACTGTAATTTCCGATGGTGAGGGGTTAGCAGATGACGGGGAGATATAAACAAAAGAAGAACAATGCATGCATTAGTATATACCAGATATAAAGTTTTCGGTGAATAGTCGGCTTAGCATCGGTAACAACAGAAATATGATGTTTTGACAGTTCATTACGTTAATTATTTGTGTCTCACATTTTGAATTACAACAACGATTTAGATAATGATATAATATCAGTGGTTGCAATAAAAGTGATTTATTATAACTGTGTTTGTGTTAGTACATAATACTGGTGTTAATTAGTGGTAAATAAGACAAATTGACAGAAAATGTACCAAATGACGTTACACGCCTATGCGACAGCTAGTAGTGTAGGGAATAAGAAATCAACGTACGTTATTGCAATAGTATCGAGTACAACGAGCCTCATTTTGTTTTGCTTGTCGTAGTATTGTTCGGACATTCTAAAGACAAACGCGTTATATCCATCCTTGTCGCGCGTGCTGTTTGACAATTGAAATGAGAGAGATAGATATATAACTATACGTTAATTCGTATATGATACAGATAACCTTCATGGGACTTCTTTCATTTAAACTACTGTACCTATGCATTAACAAAAATAATGAATTTTTGACGTTTATCGTTTATTACGAACTTCGCTTATAGCGAACTATTTTCGTCGGTCCCTTGAGGTTCGTTATAAGCGAAGTTCACTGTATTTGTTGCCGGAAGTTGGAAACTAAAGGTAATGATAAGCGGGCGTAATGAGAGGGTATACTGATCATTATACCCGCTTAGTATGCCCTAAGTTGTTATTATTTGACAGATCCGAAAAAAACTTGTTGGAACAGTTACCAAGAGCGCCCAATTATATTATAGCACCAAATTGGTTATCAACGAATAAAAGTCAAAGCAACTCGCTTGTCCATCCGGATATTTTTAAATATGGTTGCAATAAAAGTGATTTATTATAACTGTGTTTGTATCAGTGCATAACATTGGCAATAATTAGTGTTATTCCCTATCTCATTGCAAAGAATGTGTGAAGATCTGAGATGTAATAAGTTTGCCTTGCTATGACAAAGTACAGGGCCAGTCCATAAAATTAACAGAAATCGACTTACCAACCCCTTGCTTTTCACATAACCTATTTTTATTAGCACCAACTGACAAGACATGTAATAATATCTATTGCGTACAGGGGAGTTATAACTTAATATTAAAAATATTCCACCGTACGAAGTACGGGGTAGACCGCTAATAAAATATAACTGTATCACAATACTATACCATGCATGAATAATATAAATAAATAAATGTTTGTTGTTACCTGTTATTTTCTGTGTCTTGATACCTAAATTTGTAACTTAGAAATACGTTAATTCCAAACATGATAATACGGAAAGCAATTCCAATACTTATTTCATTCAAATACGTCTAAGCATTTATTTTGTTGATATTATTTGTTGGAACAGACAACATTTGACAGGGCTATTCGTTATGCCTGATATCATCTATTGCGCATCTAAAACTAAGTTCATTAGAGATATGTACGTGTACATATTTTGCTTGCATTAACAATTTAATTTTCCTGCATTATTGACTTGGTACGCTGCATTTGTAGTTTGACATTATGCAGGTGATATTACGTTATTCTTATTAGTAAACGAAAGTTGAGCGAAATGTGGAATTGTAAAAATAGTTTTTATTCTGGTAATGTGTTGCGTTGCTACAGAAATAATGTCAAAGAAACCTGAGATTATTGAGGCCACTCAAGCTATGGATATGAAATTCGTTTGTCTACAAATAAAATGTCTTCCCTGGTGTCGCCTAATGGATGGTTGGCGTTTTTGTTCAGATGTGTTTGTTCATATATAACTATAACTACAACTGAAGCTCTATCAGTAACATTACTATTTATAGTATAAATAAATAAATATGAGAATATATAATTTGTTATTTTCCATGACACCCTTTTATTAGATTAATTAATTTTATATTTCAAGAACTAGGGTACCTAGACAACTATATTTTCAAATAAATTTTCTTATTTGTCAATCTCAATTACAAACAGACACACTGCAGTACTTGGTTGGTTATAAAATAATTATATCTATAAGAATTAACTGTATTACTAGGTTATATTGAGCAGTTGCTCAGCATATACGAGTAAAATTAATCTCCGTAAATAAATAACGTGCCGTAGGTAATTTAGTTGCAAATATGGAAATACGTATGGTTGATTATCAGTGTTTGACATGCACTAAAAAAATCAAACATGTCTACCGCGTAAACAAGAAAATAATGACTTATGAACAGGGTTCTATAAAAGCATTGTAATTTTGTGCACTGTTATCATTGTTCGTTTCATCTGGTAAACAAAGTTCCTTCAAGATTCATTGGCGGTAAGTGATTTAAACACTCTTTGTCCTGTCTTGTACTGTCTGATATTCTTCCCTTTCTTTAGATCAAGTTAAAAAATGTCCAAGAAAGCTACGACACTTGCTATTCTACTGGTTATGTATGTAGTCAGTTACACTGCAATAAATGCAAATCCCATAGATCTTTGTAAACCGTTGCCATGTCCTGAAGTTGACTGTATGATAGGGTGCAGACGTGTACAGGACACGCCGTGTACTTGTCCACGATGTGTATGTCCTAGACCTCGACCTGTGTGTCTCGTGAAGTGTCCTGAAATATACAAATGTCGCCCTGGATATGTATTATGCAGACCTCCAGGTTTTTGCACTTGTCCAAGATGTGTGAAATGCAGATATTAATTTAATGTACATAACTCGTAACTATTACATGAAATATGTTCCTTTATTCAAACTTAGTAAATATTATAATTAATACTAATAAAATAAATGAATTTAATTATAGTGTTGTTCAAATAATAAAACTTTCTAAAGAAATAATACATATAAAATAAGCATAGTTAAAACCTTAACTCCTGCTTCATCTAACAACAAATCCTGAAATATCTAGCTAATTAATTTAATTGACATTCGTATTTATCATTTAAAAGATTCAATGGAGTAAGGAAGGCATATTTTTCAACAAGAACATAAAGCTGTCCAGTGAACAGAAGAGAAAAATTCCTCTCGTCAATCCAGCTTCGTATCACAATTCAGGATCTCGTGATTCTTCACCTGCCATCAGTTCATCAGTATCTTCTTTCTACACCGACGATCCATAACTGTTGTGTTGTATTACATATTTCACTTTCCGATAGAAAACTATTGCGTTTCAGTAATCCGAATCGTTTGCTAATCCAGATCACCACTGTTTTAATTAGTCCGGATTATATAGGTCGTACTGTATGACATTTTAACCGGGCCGAAATGTGTCCATTAAAAAATAAACCCACTCGCTGTATACATACGATATCTAAAATCTAAAATACACATTCTATTTGGCTGCAAACTGAGAATATAGTCAAAGACAGGTTAACCAACATGTCGACAAATTTTATGGAAATACGTACATATTTAATTTTATGCGATCATAGAAATAAAATTCAATATTGGGGCAGCCAGTCTATATTGTATTGTTATTTCACCATGTATTATTTGGTTGGATTCTTCGTAATTCACTGCGAGCAAATGGTGGTTTAAATAAAATATGTTGAGTGATGTACAATGTGGCGTAATTATGTATATCATACCATATAGGCAACCGCCTAGGTGCACGTGAAGAACATTTATAAAATGTACAACTATATATAATTTAAAACACTAATAAAATAAACCGTTGAAATTGATTTGTAATTATGTATTTATTAAAAATGATTTTAGTATACAATAAAAACAGATTAAAATTTTATAATTGTGAAATGAAAAATTGCCTACGTTACCATAGAAACACTGTATGATACCAATATTACCATCACAATTTATAGACATAATCACAAATTGTCTCCAGACACTTACAACGATATGTGAATTTTCATACAGCAAAATAATTTTCAAAAATTTACAAGAAACTTATATAATGCCTCAGATTAATAGTATAGCAGATATATTAAAATTATATAGATGGGTGCTCAGATTGGTTGCAGCTCTTCCTATTCAATTTACAAGAGATAATACTGGGAGCACAATACTAACCAACTCAGGATTCCGCATCTATGGTGAAATAACAGGTTAGTTTTAATAATTCTGTTACTTTGTACATAATTATATTATCATTAAATTCAAACACACTAGATCTTCCATGGGCGCGAAATTATGCAAATTATTTTTACATTTATCAGGTTTTTTATTCTGAACAAAAATTCTAAATAATTTTACTATTATATCTCTGATTTCAGTTATATTTGCAATCATCTTCTATGGTCAGAAATTACGTTTGAACATGATCGATCCCGAAGACTACTTGTCATATATCGCATTAGCTTCTGCATGTATTATTTCTACTATGTTTGTTTTGGCATCTGTTGTAATACTTGTGGTTAGACAAGGTCGTCTGATAAATGGATTCAATAATTTAATCCACGTAGATAATAAAATGAAAGAACTTGACATACATATGTCGTACATGTTTTGGTTGATAATATGTGGCATCTACGGTAGTAATTTAGTGTTCGTACCCATATTATTTTATTTAAAAAACTACTCTTGGGAAAGGAGAATACTCGACGTTATTGCTTTAGATTATCCACTGGCGATAAGATGTGGATATTTCGTTTATCCTATTGCAGGTCTAGGTGTGATACTTGAACGATTTCTACGTTTGAATAGAAAACTAAACGAACTAAATGATGACGATGATGATGTTGACAGCAGTTATTCGGAAATTGAAAGGAAAGAAAAAATGCTAAATGTGCAATCAGTGTCTTTTATTCTGGATAAAATAACTACATTACACGCTACTCTAGTAGAATTAACCAAAGAAATCTCAGATGGATATTCGCCGCTTATCTTAATTAATATCGTATCTAATATAGTGCAAGCAACGCAAGCATTGACAATAATATATGTTGACCACTATGAAGAAATTCCTGCAACTGAAATGGCCTGTTGCTTTATTGTGAATAATGCTCACATACTAAGTCTTGTACTCTTGAGCTACTTTGTCGAACGAGAGGTTTGTATTTAAAATGTTCGAATACTTGATGGCAATGCATTTTAGAAGAAAATGTAAAGGGACAATTTGTTTTAGATTAAAAATACTTAATTTGCATTATTGCTAAGTATTTATTTTTAAGCAATAAAACTGGGTTTACATATTTCAGGGCCGCTATTCTCGAGCTTACTCGGAACTATCCGGGCACGGCATTTAAAACAGCATTGACCAATTAGATCGCAGTATTCTACAGCGGACTGCTCTGCTTGTTTACGTCTAGGCAGAACTTATGCACTGGGGTGCTATTCTCGAGCTTACTCGGGTAAGTTCTTACACGGAATTTTACTTGAATGGAATATTCTGAGTATGTTTCACTCGAATTAACTGGAGTGGTCTACCGCTAGTGCAATGAAAGTTTTAACAAATTTGAAGATTTTAAATTTTGTTTTAATTCATATTATTACACAAATCATTATAATAAATCAACTTATTATATTAAAGATGGCAAATTTCGTTGAAATCGTACATTTGGGTGCTGCAGTAGAAGAAGCCGAAATTATGGCACAAAATGAAACAAAAACATTGCATGTAAGAGATGATGCTTTTTCTTTTTCTGATAAGCAATTAGTCAGAATATTTAGAGTAAACCAGAACATGGCAAATGAATTAATAGATAGACTCGAAGAATTTATGCCACCTCAATCTGGGCTATTGGTATTAGATACTACAGTACATATGATAGTATATTTAAGTAAAAAGTAATATTTACAAAATTATGTATTTTAGGTGTAGTAATTTTTTGCATATTATATATTTATTTCGCGTAGGTGCATTAGGAATATTACAAATGCAATGAATCGTGATGAAATTATAAATGAATGAGTGATATTTCCACGGAATATAAATAAGTTGAAAACCATTCGTACCGAGTAATATTAACTCAATATATATTTAATATTTTAATATATACCTATATTTGTAAAATATATTTTATAGCTTTTGCCAAAAATATGTTAAGATTTCTCAAATCTTGACAAGACTATCAACAACAATATAGATTATTAAAATCAATTAAGCAACTAATATTTAAAAATTTAAATGTATTTTATTAAATACTATAATTTGTATTTTAAATGCCCGAATGAGTGAGAAAAATGACTGTGCATTAGTTCAGCCTAGATCTTAACAATCAGAGCAGTCCGCTGTAGGATACTGCGATCTAATTGGTCAATGCTGTTTAAATGCGCTACAGCTATATGGATCGATCATAGATGAACGCAACATTTCTTATCACACCAATACTGTTCCGCATGGTACTCGAGAATACAAATACATTGCACGCCGCTTGTTGGAATCACGGATAATGTTATTAATCGGTTATTATTATCACTTTCGCAAAGAACGGATCGGACGTATACATTAAAAAAATGTCAGTTATAGTAATTCAAAAATTTTTCGTTTATTATTATGAATCGGTTAATGTTATCAAAAAACTCGAGTCCCGATGTGATCACATTAAGTGGCGTGCACTGTATTACCCATCACTCGGAACTGTACCGTGAGTATGCTCGAGAATAGGGACCCAGGCCGGATGGGGACATGTTTTTCAACACGGGTCCCAGTCTCAGTGCGGACTCCCTGGCATGGTAGAGAAATGGGGAGATTATAGCATCATTGTTATCGACCTTCACACAATTTTTTAAATTAAAATCATTGATTGAAATCCCAACATTTCTAATCTCATAAAAATCTATCCATTTCAATGTATTCAAACAACTTTTTTATCTACACTTTTGCTCTAAAATGGATTGTTCAGAAGTAATCACAGTTTTTCTATAGTTACATGTTAATTCTCTGTGTCCTATTTTGTTTAATGTATTTAAAAATCTAAATTACACATTATGGGCACAATACATATACATGTATATATGCCAGATAATTAATTTTCTTTCTATACTTAAGCCAGTATCCCACTATAAAAATTTCCGTATTTATTTTTATATAAATTTTTATAAAAACCGTTTTTATAGTGCGATGGGGACAATATTAACGTGTTCATAAATATATTTACGGTGCTTTTAATTTTGTGACGTCACATAAAATATTTAGGTGACGTCACGTATATACAGACCGCTTGTATTTACAAAGACGACAGAAGCAATTGCATTGGATGTTTATGGAAAGAGCAACAAGGTGAGCATGCTTCAATGTTTTCTATCTCTACCATTTGACAACGTTTGATTCAGGGAAGATCTTCCTTGGTTTGATTAATATTGTCGCAAATGAATATCTGTACGCGAAATTCTTTCATTAATGCAATTTAAAATCAAATAAATAAATAATTCTTATAACTATCCTTATCTTCAACTTGTAATTCGTCATGAACCATTGTTAATACGTCTTTGTTCTGATCTCTTTTATTTAACCATGGCCTAGTCCACCAACGTCTTTTTTTTTCGATTTATTTACTTTATTACTGCGTAACCGAGTCCTACTGTTAACGCTTTTAATACATTTTAGTTTTCCATTTCGATAATGAATAACGATGCTAACTAACAAAACTGATTACTGACATTCACTTTTTTTATAAAAAGTTTTTACTGTGTGATATACTCGGTGAACATATTTTTATGCATGACAGAAATATTTGTAAAAATTTATATGAAAATAAAAATTTTTACAATGGAATACTGGCTTTACATATTTTAAAAATTGTCGTGCCATTGGCCCTGTATCGAGCAGTGATGAGGATGAAAATAATGTAATCTGTAATCTTCGCGTATAACGAACTTAAAGGGATCAACAAAAACAGTTCGCTATAAGTGAAGTTCGTAATAAAATTCATTCTTTTCATTAATGCATAGGCACATTTTTCAAGTAGGTACATAATATAAGGAACTGTTTTTTTTTAAACTAGACAAATCCAGATTTATTCAAAATTAAGTTACATATTATGTTTTATAATACATATAAATATGAACATTAGTTTTTTTGAATTTTATTTAAAAAAATCGTTTATTTTACTTTTGTTTATATTTATTATTATTTTTATTTATTTAAAGTAAGAACTTTACGTGTTTTCTTTGAAATTGCCTAACTCATAATTGTACTTCTGTAACACATTGAATACAGTGAATAACTGGCTGCGGTCAGTAGACTCAACTGTTGCTGCGATCCTATAAATGCGTGGTTGAAAGATTTCGGGGAATCCCCAGATTATTCTGTAAAATGCCGTTTTAAATTCGTTATAATCGAAAACTTTTGCGATTAAAACAAAAAATAAATGTTAGTTATTTACGGGTTCATTATTTGCGAAATAATAGCATACATTTAATGATATTTTAGTTTGTACCTTATACATTTGTTAGTTATACACGAAAGTTTGCAATAAGCAGGTTCGCTATAACTTATAGCTTATAAGCGGGTATTACTGTAGTAATATTTTGTTTCTTTTCGTTTTGTGTTATACATACATATGAGAATATTTTAATAAAAATGAAGTTGACTCTGTGGATCTAAAAAAAATATTTGTTCTAATAACTTTTCCGAACCAAACTCCCCTTTTTGTTCTTGCTGCGGGTTTCATATAACACGATTTCTCACAACACGTAATTTTCCAGGATATAAAGTAACAATTAAAAAATAAAATTTATTAATCATTTTCCATTAAACGGACAAACGGTTAAACGGTCCCGTGAATGTGGAAGTTTGCACTTTTAATATTTCAAAATATTGCATGGCTTACTAGATAATGACAAAAGTGTGATTTTCTCGAAATTTAATTTTCTGTCATAACTCGGCCCATAAATGCGCAGTTTTTGTCTAATTTAACTTTATATCTCCTATAGTTTCCAAGCTCTGTAGCGGCCCATTTAAATAGGACATGACGGTCTAAAACCTTTACTGCACTTAAATATGGCGTCTAATATGAAATCCTAACTTAACAATAACCAACATATTTAAATTCCTTCTTTTAAGATTATGATATTGTTACCATTAAATGAGTTGCATCAATGCTACACAGAAATTAGGGTTACCCACACCGGCATTTTAACGATATGCACTGCACATCGCATGTCACACTGTCGTTAGTTCTTTTAATGTGTCTTTGACAAAATTTTGTTACAGTCCGGATACATAATCCGGATAATTTTTTACAGGAGCTATTAAAAAAATAATTAAAACATGTATAAAGACAATTAATTGATCCTCAATTTAAAGCATTGTTTATCTAGTTATCTTTTCCTGCTCCAGAGTTATAAGGTGCCAAAATCCGTCCGATTTTTTTTTTGCCCACTATGTATGTGTCAATTCTATATTTGTACATATTTGATGAATAATTATTTACCAGGCTAAATGATGAACATTTGATTGTAGGCAGAAAATACTTTAACAACTCTAGGACATCTGAACATATGTTATTTTGATCAAAAACTGGCTTTGAAGGTAATTTATTAATATATTAATTATAATATATTAGAGGTATACAATAATGTAGATAACAATGGAGGAAATTGTTTTGATTTAGAAAAATACGTTACTTCTTCAAGGTTTGCAGAACAAAATGAATTTAAATGTATGTGGAATGTTTCCCTTGAACGGTGGCATATTTTTTAAGGTAATGTGATTTGAATTAAAACAGCTCTGGAAAATAAATCATTTAAATATGTTTTTAATTTTCAGCAATTTAATGTTTGTCGAACTCTTTGTTTGCTAATAATACAATATTATCAAAAAAGTTAAAAATCATTAATACGGCAACAATCCAATTTATTAATAACGCACTGAATTTTAATGAATATTACATACCTAGAATATTTATAGCAAATCACGTTTTATTTTTACAGTAAATTCAGTAGGTACATGTATATTTTCCTCTGCATTTTTACTTTCTTATAAAGAAAAATTGTTCTATACATTTTTCATCTATCTTTATCCAATTTTGAGTAAAATGTATTTATATATTGGCATGTATTTAAAATATTGTATATGCTATGAAAACAACAAAGACGAAATACTTACAGAAATACGCATTTGAAAAGTCAAATATGTGCCAATTAAAATTGAGTATATGAAAGTAGTGTGGTGACCACACCAGATTTTTTATTATGTTGTTAGTTCCGAAATTCATCATCAATATTTATTAATATGGTGTAATATGTGTTATGAATTCGTCAATTTTAGTCTTTCGAACTTCATATCAGATTCATTATTATTATAATGATAATTATTTAAGTGATTTCGTTGCGCCTGCATTAGCATATGCTGATGATGTGGTTATTATGGGTGAATCTGAGGAACAATTGACGAGAATGATTGAGAGTGTCAGAAATCAGGGAAAATGTTTGAATTTGATCATGAATGCTTCAAAATGTAAGATTTTAGTTTTTGAGAAGGATGAAGTTACGGAATGCAAGATTAGCATAGATGGTGAGCAAATGGAACAAGTTAATGAATTTATGTATCTGGGATGCATGTTTTCGAAAGATGGACGGATGAATGCTGAAATTGAAAGAAGAGTGGTTGCAGGTAGAAAAGTTTTGGGCGCTTTGGGAATGTTTGCTAGAAATGTGAATGTATCAAGAGAAGCTAGGTTATGTGTGTATAATGGTGTACTTGTGCCATCGTTGATGTATGGATGTGAATGTTGGGTATGGGATAACCGGAATAAAAAAAGGGTAACTGCGGTTGAAATGAGATTTTTGAGAGGAGTGTGCGGAGTGACTAGAAGAGACCGTATTAGGAATAAAGTAGTGTATGATGAATGTGAAATTAGTGAAAATGTTGTGAAAAGAGTGGCTTCAAGTCAGCTGCGTTGGTTTGGACATGTGGAAAGAATGTCAAATGATAGATTAACTAAGAAGATTTATTTGGGTGAAATTGAAGGAACACGAATGCGAGGAAGACCGAGGAATAAATGGATGAATATGATAGAAAATGTTTTGAGTGAACGTAAAATTATAAGCAGAAATAATAGGAGAGCATGTATGACAAGGTGTATGGATATTCACGAGGCGAGACAGTTATGTATGGATAGAAGTATTTGGCGAGCAATTGTTAAAAAAATAAGGAATGAAAGGCAATTTTCTGTATTATAATATTAAATATTTTGATTGTAGGGACTAAGGGCCTGCTACCCCAGTAATGGGAAAGGCGTGATGTTATGTATGTATGTATGTATGTATGTATTTAATTTATGCTGATTTCGTGTATTAATTTTAGTTAACCAGTTTCCTTAAGTAGCCCAACATTATTTAGCAAATTTGAAATTTCGCTCCCAACTTATCCAAATTCATTGTGTGCATCATGTGTTTATCCGGGTGTTGCCTTTTGCAACTTGTCTTGGAATGTTATAAGTTATAACTAACCAAAGTTTTATTTATGGTAAGAAATTTTTTTAGATTTATACAAGAATGTGTTTTGTAGTTTTGTTTTCTTGGGCACATGTTGCTCGTTTTTGTTGTTTAAATGTATTTTAGAATTTGTCCTATAATAAACATTGCAATTGGAGTGCTACACATCTTTACTTAACAACCAGTCGATTTCAAATCCTTCATCGGAGTTTACCACACTTTATTTAAAAAAAATATTTATGTTAATTTCAAGGGAAATTAGATAATAATATTTATAGGGTAGTTCATAAGAGTCTAATAGACGACTACGCCGATAAAACATTAATGGATGACGGCATTCATAATAAAATAAACAAAATATAACAAAAAGGATGAAATGATTCCGCAGGGATTATAGAATCTGTATATGTTGATTTCCTAAATATTTTGAAATAACCATCCAATTTCACATACCGAGATATTTTTAAATCCAAATAATTAATAGATTTCAAGTCATTTTATTTACTTTTTATTATTATTATTTTATTTTTATTTATCTTTTCCAAAATTAATTTAATTAATTTTTTTTAATTAGATTAAACGAATATTTAAATACAATTAAAATAATTCAGAAAATTCTACTTTCGGTAATCATGTTTAAGTAAATAAACATGAAGTAAATTGTTCAGATTGTATCAAAATATTACACATTGCAGGTAAGTCTTCAAAATATTTGTTTCCTAAAGTTGTAAATTAAAGATAATTACTAGCAGGCGTAATAAGAGGGTATACTGATCATTATGCCGGCTTAGTATGCCCTAGGTTGTTATGGGCTTGTTTTCGTATTTCGTAAAGTAAGTGTAATAGACTCTATTTCTGTAATTATTGTGTGTTTATTTCGATGGTTTTTTTTTATTATAAATTTGTAAAGCAAGAACTGAGATATTCTTATAATATATTGAAATTCTTCCATAAAGCCCAGAAAAACTGAGGTCATACCAAAATGGCGCACAATTGTTCCCCCCTGCACAATTGTACCCCTACACCACAAATCAATCTAAAGCACGGTCTTCTCGATTTAAAGTGTACTATTATTAGGTTTGTTCCAACAGAGAGTTCACAGAAATTCAGAACGAGATTCAAAACTGCTTAGAATCCATGCGCGAACTTGTCGTTCTAGTATCTATTGGACTAGTGTTAGAACCAGTTGGAACTATTTAAAACCAGTTGAGAATTTTGTTTGTTTCTCCTAACTTATAAAATCGTGATATAAAAAAAACGCTTATGTATGGTAGTCGCTGGGACACACTGTATATAATATTAAATTACTCAATTCGTCGATCCTTCTAGGGAAAAGGTTCAATGACATCCCAAAAAATAAAAGCAATTTATTTAAAGATAATATCGTAATGATTAAAGTATTAAATTACTTTACTCAAGCCAGGTGTCACCATGTTGACGAAACTATTCATTATTAATATTGGAATAAAAAAGTTGAATATAGGCTACCAAATAGACGTCCATGTATAGCGGGATAACTGCATGACAATTTATTACGATTATTATATAAAGCTAAATGTCTCAGAACCTATTGTTTATAATAAATTGATTTATGGAACACTAAAAAGCACTAACGTTTAGAATAAACATATTTTAATAATTTTGTTAATGGCATTCTGAGAGTGAACTGGACCTGCCAGAATATAAAGTTAAATATCTCCGAAGCTATTGTTTATAATACATTCAAATATTAAACCCTAACAAGGAGACATTGTCACGACCGGAACACGGATTTGACTGATGATTTGATGAGTGAAAATAAAATAAATTTATTATTAATATAAGCTGTTTTTCATTTATTATTCATAATTAAAATATAAAAATAAAAACAACTTAGGCGGGAATCGATTCCAGACCAATCGCGTGGCAGATAAGGACGTTAACCCTCGCGTTAACCACTCGGCAACGCTGCACCAACTGTCAGTGCATATTTTAAACAGCTATATAAACACTGCTATATTTTTAAAGCCCTTTTTCTCGAAAATGACAAAACGTTGCGCGCTATTACTTTAACACAAATCACTTCTAGTGTCCACCTACTACTAAAAAAAATTTCAGCCAAATCCGTGTTCCGGTCGTGACAATGTCTCCTTGTAAGAAGCACTAACGAAGCACTAATGAAAAAAATATAATTTGTCGTTAGTGCTATCAATGGCATGCTAAATCCACGCACCTGTGGCCTGCTAGCGTGAAGTCAGCAGGCCAATAGAAAAATCTAATTTTCTGGGAAATGCATGAAGGAAATGCAAAAATTTTAAAAGCAGTAAAGAGCACTAATGAAGCATTAACGAATGTACTAATTTTTTTCAATAAATATTATTAGTGGCCTGCTAGCGTGAAGACAGCAGGCCGGTAGAAAAATCACATTTTCTGGGAAATGCATAAAGGAAATGCAAAAATTGTATAAGCAGTAAAGAGCACTAACGAAGCATTAATGGAAAATTATTAATTTATTATTGCTGCTTTACCTTGGCCTGCCCACTTCACGGAGCCATAGAAAACTATTGCGCTTCAGTAATCCAAATTATTTGCTAATTCGGATCGCCGCGGTTTTAATTAGTCCGGATTATCGAGGTCGTACTGTATGACATTTTAACCGGGCCAAAATGTTCCCATTAAAAAGTAAACCTACTCGCTGTTAGAAAGCTCGATTCTAGTAGAAAACCATGTATGTAATAGGCAAATAAATTAATATGCTATTGCGGCACATCTTAAAAATATAGATTGTCATTTATTTTATAAAACGGAACTTCTTATAATTTAATAAAAAATATTTTATGAAAATGCATACATATTTTATGCTTTAATAGAAATAAAATTCAATATTGGGGCAGCCAGTCTATATTGTATTGTTATTTCACCATGTATTATTTGGTTGGATTCTTCGTAATTCACTGCGCGCAAATGGTGGTTTAAATAAAATATGTTGAGTGATGTACAATGTGGCGTAATTATGTATTTCATAACATATAGGCAATCGCCTAGGTGCACGAGAAGAACATTTATAAAATATACAACTATATATAATTTAAAACAATAATAAAAAGAACCGTTGAAATTGAATTGTAATATACAATAAAAACAGATTAAAATTTTATAATTGTGAAATGAAAAATTGCTTACGTTACCATGGAAACACTGTATTGATACCAATATTACCATCACAAATTATAGACATAATCACACATTGTCTCCAGACAGTTACAACGATTTGTGTATTTTCATACAGCAAACAATTTTCAAAAATTTGCAAGAAACTTATATAATGCCTCCGATAAATAATATAGCAGATATATTAAAATTATTTAGATGGCTTCTCAGAATGATTGCAAGTCTTCCTATTCAATTTACAAGAGATAATACTGGGAGCACAATACTAACCAACTCAGGATTACGCATCTATGGTGAAATAACAGGTTAGTTTTAATAATTCTGTTACTTTGTACATAATTATATTATCATTAAATTCACAAACATTAGATCTTCTATGGGCGCGAAATTATGCAAATTATTTTTAGTATGAATAAAAATATAGTGTAACGTTGACGATTTAACGCTCGGGCGTGAAATCGGAATTCTGAAACTTCAGCGTTAACGTTAAACGTTAGCGTGAACCAACGTACGATCGTTCAGAATAACTTTCTCCCTACAACCAATCAGAATCACGTATTAGTCAATTTAGCAATTGTTTCAATTTTGACAGTTCATTATTTTTAAACTATCAATGGTACTGAGTTATACGTATTTATTATTAAATATGAACGGTGCAGTATTATTATTGGTAGAAGAAGAAAGAAAGAAACGAAAATTAATTTCATTACGACGGAATTTGAGGCAAAATTTAAATATATTAGATATACCAGAACAAAGGTTCAAAGAATTGTTTAGATTTACCCAAGAAGATGTGCGGTATATAACAAATTTACTGAGACCACACATGGATGAACCTAAAACTGCATCCGGTTTAAGTATAGATGCAAAGGTTTTAATTGCACTTAGATTTTTTGCTGTTGGCAGTTATCAAAGATGTATCGGGCAAGATTTAAATTTATCCGTGAATCAGACGTCGGTATGTAGATGCATCAAAGATGTGGCCACAGTAATTGAAAATTATTTACTGGATGAATGGATTAGATTTCCACGCACGCCACAAGAAAAAACGGCAAACAAACAAAAGTAAGATCTTACATACATGCATATATTAAATTTACATTTAATTTTTATTAAAGATTTATGAATAAGTACAACTTTCTTGGTGTGATTGGCTGTGTTGATGGCACACACATAGCTATTTTGAAGCCTGCTGTAGAAGCACATAACTATATGAATAGAAAAGGGTTTTATTCCAAAAATGTGCAAATTGTACGTAATTTTTAAATGTTTATTGTCAAATAATAACTAAATAATTTTCAATTTATTATAATACTTAGATTTGTGATGCTGACCTGAAAATATTAAATATTAACGCACGGCATGCTGGCAGTTCGCACGACTCTTTTATATTTAGAAACAGTGTAGTATCGCGAACCTTGGAACAATGTTACACTGCAGGAGATCGAAGTTCCTGGCTTCTAGGTAAACCTGTTAAAAACAGTCACAGTATGAAATAAAAATAACTTATCATGACTTAAACAAACAGGCGATTCGGGTTACGCTCTTCAACCATGGCTGATGACACCAGTGTTAGGTGCACTGCCAAATTCACCTGAGGAAAGATACAATAGACGACACAGTACGGCAAGAAATACAGTGGAAAGAACGATAGGACTAATGAAAACCAGATTCCGTTGCGTGCTAAAAGAACGAGTGTTACGATACACGCCGAGAATGGCAGGTTTGATAGTAAATGCATGTGCAGTATTACACAACATTTACTTAGATCTGCACGGAAATGACGTTGAAAATATAAATAACATAGAACAGGAGGAAATGGATCACAATGGATTGGACGATAATAATAATGTACATAATGAAGGCTACAACATCAGAAATCAATTAATTAGAAACAATTTTAACTAAAAAATAAACAATCATTCCAACTAAGTATATTATTTTTTATTTTCTAATTCTGTCGCAATGCGCGATAATATATTATTTTGCGCTTCTAAAGCCTGCGCAATATTTTCGACATTGTTATTAATTTTTTGCAGAACAATGGTTTGTTGTTCGACTATTTCATGCAAATCTCTTTTTTTTTGTTTTTTTTGGGGGGGCTCATCTTCATTTTGTACTGGATTTTGGATTTCAGGGATCAGGATAATATCCGCGGTCTCGATATCCGTTTCGGTAGGGAATTGTGGAAGGGAAGTGGATTGTTCATCTGAAATCTATTTGAATAATGTGAATTAGGATAAGGAATTCAGTAAGGTATAAAATATATTACATGAGGCTCTGGAGTTTCGCCGTCACCGTCCACCATACTAGGCCCTAAAAAACTCAGAAGTTTTTCTTCTACAGGAGTTAGTGGGGTTTGATATTCAATTCCACCTCCAGTCGTTTGTATCGACGCACGTATTTTAGCTGCCTTTGCCTTTGTATTGTGTTTCCAGTCATTCCAGACCTAAACATTAAGTTCAGTTATCCAAAAATACATTATACAAATACACCTCTAGTGAATGACAAAATTAAGATTTGTACTTATAGTAACTACTATTAATCGGCAAGTATCTATATGTGTAGAGATTTTTTTCTTATTTGATATGATTAAAAAAAGAATCTTGTAACAACAATGCATGTTAATCATGAATATTCACACAACCTAGCTTAAATATGTAATAATAAAAATAAAAAACATATATACCACAACAAATACACTTATCGAACTTAAATACGCTTTTTATAAACCTTCAATCAAATAAAAATACTTATAAAATAACTTTATAAGAATTTATAACACCTTCTGCCACTTGGTGACTTCTCGCGAAGGACCGATCTCGCAGTTTAAACTGTTACTGATTTCCTTCCAACTGGCGCGGATCTTTTCCCTTGCTTGGGGCCCGGATAACTTCCCATATGCAACATCCGGGTTTTCCAGCATAAATTGTAATAATTTTTCGTATTGTTGCGCGGACGTTCTCTTTGATTTTATACTCACTAAAATATAAAACAAGGTTATGTACATTCATGAAATAAAATACCGTTTATTACCAAAAAATCTGTAATATACAACACAATAATATCTTAATAACACAATAATAACTTACTTTTTGCAATACTGCGTTTTAAAAATTGGCGTACACACACTTTTTTTATTATTACAGCACAATTCACTGCCGTTCACGCTAGCCCAAGTCTGACGTGAACCTAACGTCAGCTACCGGCGTTAACCAACGTATGCTAGCGTTCACGCCGAATTTCAGAATACCGATTTCTGGCGTTAAGCGTTAACTTGAAGTTTAACGCTAACGTTTAACGCTTAACGCTTAACGCCGACTTTCAGCATACCGAAACTGGGCGTTAAGCGTTAACTTCAAGTTAACGCTTAACGCATAGTTTCAGAATCCCGGTGATAGACATAAAAATTCTGAATAATTTTATTATTATATCTCTGATTCCAGTTATATTTGCAATCATCTTCTATGGTCAGAAATTACGTTTGAACATGATCGATCCCGAAGACTACTTGTCATATATCGCATTAGCTTCTGCATGTATTATTTCTACTATGTTTGTTTTGGCATCTGTTGTAATACTTGTGGTTAGACAAGGTCGTCTGATAAAAGGATTCAATAATTTAATCCACGTAGATAATAAACTGAAAGAACTTGACATACACATGTCGTACATGTTTTGGTTGATAATATGTGGCCTCTACGGTTGTATTTTAGTGTTCGTACCCATAATATTTTATTTAAAAAACTACTCTTGGGAAAAGAGAATACTCGACGTTATTGCATTAGATTATCCACTGGCGATAAGAAGTGGATATTTCGTTTATCCTATTGCAGGTCTAGGTGTGATACTTGAACGATTTATACATTTGAATAGAAAACTAAACGAACTAAATGATGACGATGATGATGTTGACAGCAGTTATTCGGAAGTTGAAAGGAAAAAAAAAATGATAAATGTGCACTCAGCGTCTTTTATTCTGGATAAAATAACTATATTACACGCTACTCTAGTAGAAGTAACCAACGACATCTCAGATGTATATTCGCCGCTTTTCTTAATTAATATCGTATCTAATATAGTGCAAGCAACGCAAGCATTGATAATGATATATGTTGACCACTATGAAGAAATTCCTGCAACTGAAATGGCTTTGTGCTTTATTGTGAATAATGCTCACATACTAGGTCTTGTACTCTTGAGCTACTTTGTCGAACGAGAGGTTTGTATTTGAAATGTTCGAATACTTGATGGCAATGCATTTTAGAAGAAAATGTAAAGAGACAATTTGTTTAAGATTAAAAATACTTAATTCGCATTATTGCTAACTGACATTTGTATTTCTTTTTAAGCTTTAAAACTGGGTTTACATATCTCAGGGCCGCTATTTTCGAGCTTATTCGGAACTATCCGGGCACGGCATTTAAAACAGCATTGACCAATTAGATCGCAGTATTCTACAGCGGATTGCTCTGCTTCTTTACGTCTAGGCAGAACTTATGCACTGGGGTGCTATTCTCGAGCTTACTCGGGTAAGTTCTTACACGGAATTTTACTTGAATGGAATATTCTGAGTATGTTTCACTCGAATTAACTGGAGTGGTCTACCGCCAGTGCAATGAAAGTTTTAACAAATTTGAAGACTTTAAAGTTTGTTTTAATTTGTATAATTACATGAATCATTATAATAAATCAACTTATTATATTAAAGATGGCAAATTTCGCTGAAATCGTACATTTGGGTGCTGCAGTAGAAGAAGCCGAAATTATGGCACAAAATGAAACAAAAACATTGCATGTAAGAGAATATGCTTTTTCTCTTTCTGATAAGCAATTAGTCAGGATATTTAGAGTAAACCAAAACATGTCAAATGAATTAATAGATAGACTCGAAGAATTTATGCCACCTCAATCTGGGCTATTGGTATTAGATACTACAGTACATATGATAGTATATTTAAGTAAAAAGTAATATTTACAAAATTATGTATTTTAGGTGTAGTAATTTTTTGCATATTATATATTTATTTCGCGTAGGTGCATTAGGAATATTACAAATGCAATGAATCGTGATGAAATTATAAATGAATGAGTGATATTTCCACGGAATATAAATAAGTTGAAAACCATTCGTACCGAGTAATATTAACTCAATATATATTTAATATTTTAATATATACCTATATTTGTAAAATATATTTTATAGCTTTTGCCAAAAATATGTTAAGATTTCTCAAATCTTGACAAGACTATCAACAACAATATAGATTATTAAAACCAATTAAGCAACTAATATTTAAAAATTTAAATGTATTTTATTAAATACTATAATTTGTATTTTAAATGCCCGAATGAGTGAGAAAAATGACTGTGCATTAGTTCAGCCTAGATCTTAACAATCAGAGCAGTCCGCTGTAGGATACTGCGATCTAATTGGTCAATGCTGTTTAAATGCGCTACAGCTATATGGATCGATCATAGATGAACGCAACATTTCTTATCACACCAATACTGTTCCGCATGGTACTCGAGAATACAAATACATTGCACGCCGCTTGTTGGAATCACGGATAATGTTATTAATCGGTTATTATTATCACTTTCGCAAAGAACGGATCGGACGTATACATTAAAAAAAATGTCAGTTATAGTAATTCAAAAATTTTTCGTTTATTATTATGAATCGGTTAATGTTATCAAAAAACTCGAGTCCCGATGTGATCACATTAAGTGGCGTGCACTGTATTACCCATCACTCGGAACTGTACCGTGAGTATGCTCGAGAATAGGGACCCAGGCCGGATGGGGACATGTTTTTCAACACGGGTCCCAGTCTCAGTGCGGACTCCCTGGCATGGTAGAGAAATGGGGAGATTATAGCATCATTGTTATCGACCTTCACACAATTTTTTAAATTAAAATCATTGATTGAAATCCCAACATTTCTAATCTCATAAAAATCTATCCATTTCAATGTATTCAAACAACTTTTGTATCTACACTTTTGCTCTAAAATGGATTGTTCAGAAGTAATCACAGTTTTTCTATAGTTACATGTTAATTCCCTGTGTCCTATTTTGTTTAATGTATTTAAAAATCTAAATTACACATTATGGGCACAATACATATACATGTATATATGCCAGATAATTAATTTTCTTTCTATACTTAAGCCAGTATCCCACTATAAAAATTTCCGTATTTATTTTTATATAAATTTTTATAAAAACCGTTTTTATAGTGCGATGGGGACAATATTAACGTGTTCATAAATATATTTACGGTGCTTTTAATTTTGTGACGTCACATAACATATTTAGGTGACGTCACGTATATACAGACCGCTTGTATTTACAAAGACGACAGAAGCAATTGCATTGGATGTTTATGGAAAGAGCAACAAGGTGAGCATGCTTCAATGTTTTCTATCTCTACCATTTGACAACGTTTGATTCAGGGAAGATCTTCCTTGGTTTGATTAATATTGTCGCAAATGAATATCTGTACGCGAAATTCTTTCATTAATGCAATTTAAAATCAAATAAATAAATAATTCTTATAACTATCCTTATCTTCAACTTGTAATTCGTCATGAACCATTGTTAATACGTCTTTGTTCTGATCTCTTTTATTTAACCATGGCATAGTCCACCAACGTCTTTTTTTTTCGATTTATTTACTTTATTACTGCGTAACCGAGTCCTACTGTTAACGCTTTTAATACATTTTAGTTTTCCATTTCGATAATGAATAACGATGCTAACTAACAAAACTGATTACTGACATTCACTTTTTTTATAAAAAGTCTTTACTGTGTGATATACTCGGTGAACATATTTTTATCCATGACAGAAATATTTGTAAAATTTTATATAAAAATAAAAATTTTTACAATGGAATACTGGCTTTACATATTTTAAAAATTGTCGTGCCATTGGCCCTGTATCGAGCAGTGATGAGGATGAAAATAATGTAATCTGTAATCTTCGCGTATAACGAACTTAAAGGGATCAACAAAAACAGTTCGCTATAAGTGAAGTTCGTAATAAAATTCATTCTTTTCATTAATGCATAGGCACATTTTTCAAGTAGGTACATAATATAAGGAACTGTTTTTTTTTTTAAACTAGACAAATCCAGATTTATTCAAAATTAAGTTACATATTATGTTTTATAATACATATAAATATGAACATTAGTTTTTTTGAATTTTATTTAAAAAAATCGTTTATTTTACTTTTGTTTATATTTATTATTATTTTTATTTATTTAAAGTAAGAACTTTACGTGTTTTCTTTGAAATTGCCTAACTCATAATTGTACTTCTGTAACACATTGAATACAGTGAATAACTGGCTGCGGTCAGTAGACTCAACTGTTGCTGCGATCCTATAAATGCGTGGTTGAAAGATTTCGGGGAATCCCCAGATTATTCTGTAAAATGCCGTTTTAAATTCGTTATAACCGAAAACTTTTGCGATTAAAACAAAAAATAAATGTTAGTTATTTACGGGTTCATTATTTGCGAAATAATAGCGTACATTTAATGATATTTTAGTTTGTACCTTATACATTTGTTAGTTATAAACGAAAGTTTGCAATAAGCAGGTTCGCTATAACTTATAGCTTATAAGCGGGTATTACTGTAGTAATATTTTGTTTCTTTTCGTTTTGTGTTATACATACATATGAGAATATTTTAATAAAAATGAAGTTGACTGTGTGGATCTAAAAAATATATTTGTTCTAATAACTTTTCCGAACCAAACTCCCCTTTTTGTTCTTGCTGCGGGTTTCATATAACACGATTTCACACAACACGTAATTTTCTAGGATATAAAGTAACAATTAAAAAATAAAATTTATTAATCATTTTCCATTAAACGGACAAACGGTTAAACGGTCCCGTGAATGTGGAAGTTTGCACTTTTAATATTTCAAAATATTGCATGGCTTACTAGATAATGACAAAAGTGTGATTTTCTCGAAATTTAATTTTCTGTTATAACTCGGCCCATAAATGCGCAGTTTTTGTCTAATTTAACCGACTTTATATCTCCTATAGTTTCCAAGCTCTGTAGCGGCCCATTTAAATAGGACATGACGGTCTAAAACCTCTACTGCACTTAAATATGGCGTCTAATATGAAATCCTAACTTAACAATAACCAACATATTTAAATTCCTTCTTTTAAGATTATGATATTGTTACCATTAAATGAGTTGCATCAATGCTACACAGAAATTAGGGTTACCCACACCGGCATTTTAACGATATGCACTGCACATCGCATGCCACACTGTCGTTAGTTCTTTTAATGTGTCTTTGACAAAATTTTGTTACAGTAATAATCCGGATAATTTTTTACAGGAGCTATTAAAAAAATAATTAAAACATGTATAAAGACAATTAATTAATCCTCAATTTAAAGCATTGTTTATCTAGTTATCTTTTCCTGCTCCAGAGTTATAAGGTGCCAAAATCCGTCCGATTTTTTTTTTGCCCACTATGTATGTGTCAATTCTATATTTGTACATATTTGATGAATAATTATTTACCAGGCTAAATGATGAACATTTGATTGTAGGCAGAAAATACTTTAACAACTCTAGGACATCTGAACATATGTTATTTTGATCAAAAACTGGCTTTGAAGGTAATTTATTAATATATTAATTATAATATATTAGAGGTATACAATAATGTAGATAACAATGGAGGAAATTGTTTTGATTTAGAAAAATACGTTACTTCTTCAAGGTTTGCAGAACAAAATGAATTTAAATGTATGTGGAATGTTTCCCTTGAACGGTGGCATATTTTTTAAGGTAATGTGATTTGAATTAAAACAGCTCTGGAAAATAAATCATTTAAATATGTTTTTAATTTTCAGCAATTTAATGTTTGTCGAACTCTTTGTTTGCTAATAATACAATATTATCAAAAAAGTTAAAAATCATTAATACGGCAACAAACCAATTTATTAATAACGCACTGAATTTTAGTGAATATTACATACCTAGAATATTTATAGCAAATCACGTTTTATTTTTACAGTAAATTCAGTAGGTACATGTATATTTTCCTCTGTATTTTTACTTTCTTATAAAGAAAAATTGTTCTATACATTTTTCATCTATCTTTATCCAATTTTGAGTAAAATGTATTTATATATTGGCATGTATTTAAAATATTGTATATGCTATGAAAACAACAAAGACGAAATACTTACAGAAATACGCATTTGAAAAGTCAAATATGTGCCAATTTAAATTGAGTATATGAAAGTAGTGTGGTGACCACACCAGATTTTTTATTATGTTGTTAGTTCCGAAATTCATCATCAATATTTATTAATATGGTGTAATATGTGTTATGAATTCGTCAATTTTAGTCTTTCGAACTTCATATCAGATTCATTATTATTATTATTATAATTATTTAATTTATGCTGATTTCGTTCATATTTTTTTCTAGTTTGTATTAATTTTAGTTAACCAGTTTCCTTAAGTAGCCCAACATTATTTAGCAAATTTGAAATTTCGCTCCCAACTTATCCAAATTCATTGTGTGCATCATGTGTTTATCCGGGTGTTGCCTTTTGCAACTTGTCTTGGAATGTTATAAGTTATAACTAACCAAAGTTTTATTTATGGTAAGAAAAATTTTTAGATTTATACAAGAATGTGTTTTGTAGTTTTGTTTTCTTGGGCACATGTTGCTCGTTTTTGTTGTTTAAATGTATTTTAGAATTTGTCCTATAATAAACATTGCAATTGGAGTGCTACACATCTTTACTTAACAACCTGTCGATTTCAAATCCTTCATCGGAGTTTACCACACTTTATTTAAAAGAATATATTTATGTTAATTTCAAGGGAAATTAGATAATAATATTTATAGGCTGGTTCATAAGAGTCTAATAGACGACTACGCCGATAAAACATTAATGGATGACGGCATTCATAATAAAATAAACAAAATATAACAAAAAGGATGAAATGATTCCGCAGGGATTATAGAATCTGTATATGTTGATTTCCTAAATATTTTGAAATAACCATCCAATTTCACATACCGAGATATTTTTAAATCCAAATAATTAATAGATTTCAAGTCATTTTATTTACTTTTTATTATTATTATTTTATTTGTGTTTATCTTTTCCAAAATTAATTTACTTAATTTTTTTTTTTAATTAGATTTAACGAAAATTTAAATACAATTAAAATAATTCAGAAAATTCTACTTTCGGTAATCATGTTTAAGTAAATAAACATGAAGTAAATTGTTCAGATTGTATCATAATATTACACATTGCAGGTAAGGCTTCAAAATATTTGTTTCCTAAAGTTGTAAATTAAAGATAATTATTAGCAGGCGTAATAAGAGGGTATACTGATCATTATGCCGGCCCTAGGTTGTTATGGGCTTGTTTTCGTATTTCGTAAAGTAAGTGTAATAGACTCTATTTCTGTAATTATTGTGTGTTTATTTCGATGGTTTTTTTTATTATAAATTTGTAAAGCAAGAACTGAGATATTCTTATAATATATTGAAATTCTTCCATAAAGCCCAGAAAAACTGAGGTCATACCAAAATGGCGCACAATTGTTCCCCCCTGCAGTTTCATACCCCTACACCACAAATCAATCTAAAGCACGATCTTCTCGATTTAAAGTGTACTATTATTAGGTTTGTTCCAACAGAGAGTTCACAGAAATTCAGAACCAGATTCAAAACTGCTTAGAATCAATGCCCGAACTTGTCGTTCTAGTATCTATTGGACTAGTGTTGGAACCAGTTGGAACTATTTAAAACCAGTTGAGAATTTTGTTTGTTTCTCCTAACTTATAAAATCGTGATATAAAAAAAAAACGCTTATGTATGGTAGTCGCTGGGACACACTGAATATAATATTAAATTACTCAATTCGTCGATCCTTCTAGGGAAAAGGTTCAATGACATCTCAAAAAATAAAACCAATTTATTTAAAGATAATATCGTAATGATTAAAATATTAAATTACTTTACTCAAGCCAGGTGTCACCATGTTGACGAAACTATTCATTATTAATATTGGAATAAAAAAGTTGAATATAGGCTACCAAATAGACGTTCATGTATAGCGGGATAACTGCATGACAATTTATTACGATTATTATATAAAGCTAAATGTCTCAGAACCTATTGTTTATAATAAATTGATTTATGGAACACTAAAAAGCACGTAACGTTTAGAATAAACATATTTTAATAATTTTGTTAATGGCATTCTGAGAGTGAACTGGACCTGCCAGAATATAAAGTTAAAAATCTCCGAAGCTATTGTTTATAATACATTCAAATATTAAACGCTAACCAGGAGACATTGTCACGACCGGAACACGGATTTGACTGATGATTTGATGAGTGAAAATAAAATAAATTTATTATTAATATAAGCTGTTTTTCATTTATTATTCATAATTAAAATATAAAAATAAAAACAACTTAGGCGGGAATCGATCCCCGACCAATCGCGTGGCAGATAAGGACGTTAACCCTCGCGTTACCCACTCGGCAACGCTGCACCAACTGTCAGTGCATATTTTAAACAGCTATATAAACACTGCTATATTTTTAAAGCCCTTTTTCTCGAAAATGACAAAACGTTGCGCGCTATTACTTTACCACAAATCACTTCTAGTGTCCACCTACTACTAAAAAAAATTTCAGCCAAATCCGTGTTCCGGTCGTGACAATGTCTCCTTGTAAGAAGCACTAACGAAGCACGAATGAAAAAAATATAATTTGTCGTTAGTGCTATCAATGGCATGCTAAATCCACGCACCTGTGGCCTGCTAGCGTGAAGTCAGCAGGCCAATAGAAAATCAAATTTTCTGGGAAATGCATGAAGGAAATGCAAAAATTTTAAAAGCAGTAAAGAGCACTAATGAAGCATTAACGAATGTACTCATTTTTTTCAAATAAATATTATTAGTGGCCTGCTAGCGTGAAGACAGCAGGCCGGTAGAAAAATCACATTTTCTGGGAAATGCATAAAGGAAATGCAAAAATTGTATAAGCAGTAAAGAGCACTAACGAAGCATTAATGGAAAATTATTAATTTATTATTGCTGCTTTACCTTGGCCTGCCCACTTCACGGAGCCATAGAAAACTATTGCGCTTCAGTAATCCAAATTATTTGCTAATTCGGATCGCCGCGGTTTTAATTAGTCCGGATTATCGAGGTCGTACTGTATGACATTTTAACCGGGCCAAAATGTTCCCATTAAAAAGTAAACCTACTCGCTGTTAGAAAGCTCGATTCTAGTAGAAAACTATGTATGTAATAGGCAAATAAATTAATATGCTATTGCGGCACATCTTAAAAATATAGATTGTCATTTATTTTATAAAACGGAACTTCTTATAATTTAATAAAAAATATTTTATGAAAATGCATACATATTTTATGCTTTAATAGAAATAAAATTCAATATTGGGGCAGCCAGTCTATATTGTATTGTTATTTCACCATGTATTATTTGGTTGGATTCTTCGTAATTCACTGCGCGCAAATGGTGGTTTAAATAAAATATGTTGAGTGATGTACAATGTGGCGTAATTATGTATTTCATAACATATAGGTAACCGCCTAGGTGCACGTGAAGAACATTTATAAAATATGCAACTATATATAATTTAAAACAATAATAAAAAGAACCGTTGAAATTGAATTGTAATATACAATAAAAACAGATTAAAATTTTATAATTGTGAAATGAAAAATTGCTTACGTTACCATGGAAACACTGTATTGATACCAATATTACCATCACAAATTATAGACATAATCACGCATTGTCTCCAGACAGTTACAACGATTTGTGTATTTTCATACAGCAAACAATTTTCAAAAATTTGCAAGAAACTTATATAATGCCTCCGATAAATAATATAGCAGATATATTAAAATTATTTAGATGGCTTCTCAGAATGATTGCAAGTCTTCCTATTCAATTTACAAGAGATAATACTGGGAGCACAATACTAACCAACTCAGGATTACGCATCTATGGTGAAATAACAGGTTAGTTTTAACAATTCTGTTACTTTGTACATAATTATATCATCATTAAATTCACACACACTAGATCTTCCATGGGCGCAAAATTATGCAAATTATTTTTACATTTATCAGGTTTTTTAGTCTGAATAACAATTCTAAATAATTTTATTATTATATCTCTGATTTCAGTTATATTTGCAATCATTTTCTATGGCCAGAAATTACGTTTGAATATGATCGATCCCGAAGACTACGTGTCATATATCGCATTAGCTTCTGCATGTATTATTTCTACTATGTTTGTTTTGGCATCTGTCGTAATACTTGTGGTTAGACAAGCTCATCTGATAAAAGGATTCAATCATTTAATCCACGTAGATACTAAAATGAAAGAACTTGACATACATATGTCGTACATGTTTTGGTTGATAATGTGTTGCCTCTACGCTAGTAATTTAGTGTACTTCCCCATAATATTTTATTTCAAAAACTACTCTTTGGAAAAGAAAATACTCGACGTTATTGCTTTGGATTATCCACTGGCGATAAGATGTGGATATTTCGTTTATCCTATTGCAGGTCTAGGTGTGATACTTGAACGATTTATACGTTTGAATAGAAAACTAAACGAACTAAATGATGACGATGATGATGTTGACAGCAGTTATTCGGAAATCGAAAGAAAAAAAGAAATGCTAAATGTGCACTCAGCGTCCATTATTCTGGATAAAATAACTACAATACACGCTAGTCTAGTAGAAGTAACCAAAGAAATCTCAGATGTATATTCGCCACTTTTCTTAATTAATATCGTGTCTAATATAGTGCAAGCAACGCAAGCATTGATAATAATATATTTTGACCACTATGAAGAAATTCCTGCAAATGAAATGGCTTTTTGCTTTATTGTGAATAATGCTCACATACTAGGTCTTGTACTCTTGAGCTACTTTGTCGAACGAGAGGTTTGTATTTGAAATGTTAGATTACTTGATGGCAATGCATTTTAGAAGAAAATGTAAAGGGACAATTTGTTTAAGATTAAAAATGCTTAATTTGCATTATTGCTAAATGACGTTTGTATTTTGAGCGCTTTCACTCTTCTTTTTAAGCGATAAAACTGCGTTTACATATATCAGGGCTGCTATTCTCGAACTATCCGGGCACGGATAGTTCCGAACGGCACAGTTCCGAGTGATGGGTAATATCCGTATTCTCAAGTACCATGGGGAACAATATTCGTGTGATATGAAATGTTGCGTACATCTTTGATCGATCCATATAGCTATAACGCATTTAAAACAGCATTGAACAATTAAATCCCAGTATTCTACAGAAGAATTGAAATGATTAAGAATATTTGGCTGCTATTCTCGAATGGTCTTGAACAGAACATTCCGAGTATGTTTCACTCGAATTAACTCGAGTGGTCTACCGCTAGTGAATATGAGTTCCGTGTGATTTACGTTGTTGCATGCAATGAAAGTTTTAACAAATTTGAAGACTTTAAAGTTTGTTTTAATTTATATAATTATATAAATCATTATAATAAATCAACTTAATATATTAGAGATGGCAAATTTCGCTGAAATCATACATTTGGGTGCTGCAGCTGCAGTAGAAGCAGAAAGCATGGCACAAAATGAAAAAAAAAAACATTTCATGTAAGATATGATGCTTTTTCTTTTTCTGATAAGCAATTTGTCAGAATATTTAGAGTAAAACAAAACATGGCAAATGAATTAATAGATAGACTCGCAAAATTTATGCCACCTCAATCTAAGCAATTGGCATTAGATACTACAATTAAAGTACATATGATAGTATATATAAGTAAAAAGTAATATTTACAATATTATGTATTTTGGGTGCTGACTTCACTGAAATTTTTTGCATGTTGTATATTTATTTTCCATAGGTGCATTATCACAAATGCAATGAATCGTGATGAGATTATGAATGAATGGGTGATATTTCTACGGAATATATATATATATATATATATATATATATATATATATATATATATATATATATATATATATATATCAGCTGGAATCCATTCGTACTGAGTAATATTAATTTAAATGCGTCTTTTTTTACTAATACCTATACTTGTAAAATATATTTTATAGCTTTTACCAAAAACATGTGTTCCCAGGAATGATAGGTTGCATAGTTTTCGTTGCATTTCTCAAATCTTAACAAGACTATTGACAACAATATAGATTATTAAAACCAATTAAACAACTAATATTTAAAAATTTAAATGTATTTTATTAAATACTATAATTTCTATTTCAAATGACTGAATGAGTGACAAGAATGATTGTGCATTAATTCTGCCTAGACGTAAACAAGCAGAGCAGTCCGCTGTAGAATATTGCGATCTAATTGATCAATGCTGTTTTAAATGCGTTACAGCTACATGGATCGATCATACAGGGTGACCCATCTGTGAATGCTCACCATTGGAATCTCCGAAACTATAAGAGATACAAGGTCGGTTAAATTAGACAAAAGTTGTGTATTTATGGGCCCATGTTGATGGCGATTTTGTATTTTGAAAATATTGCAGGCTGTAACTTCGGCAATATCTAGGAAAAAAAAAATTTCATATGATTCATCAAAAGGCTTATTAGTTATACTAAAATATTTATTTGAAGCTTTTTTCAATATTTCCAATACCTTCTGACTTATAAAGCAAAATAAAAATTCGAGAAAATCACACTTTTGTCATTATCTAGTAAGCCATGCAATATTTTCAAAATACAAAATCGCCATTAACATGGGCCCATAAATACGCAACTTTTGTCTAATTTAACCGACCTTGTATCTCTTATAGTTTCGGAGATTCCAATGGTGAGCATTCACAGATGGGTCACCCTGTAGATGTACGAAACATTTCATATCACACGAATACATCCGAGTAAGCTCGAGAATAGCGGCCCTGGCCGGATGGGGACATGTTTTTGAACACGGGTCCCAGTCTCAATGCGGACTCGCTGGCATGGTATAGGAATGGGGAGATTATAGCATCATTGTTATCGACCTTCACACAATTTTTTAAATTAAAATCATTGATTTAAATCCCAACATTTCTGATCTCATAAAATTTTGTCCATTTTAATGTATTCAAACAACTTTTTTATCTACACTTTTGCTCTAAAATGTATTGTTCAGACGCAATCACAGTTTTTTCTATATTTACATGTTAATTCCCTATGTCCCATTTTGATTCCTATTTTGTCCCGTAGAAAATACGCTCTGTTTAATGTATTTAAAAATCTAAATTACACATTATGGGCACAATACATACAGGATTAGTCAAAATTACCGGAACACCTAAATAATTCTCCTACCGTAAATAATTTTTAAAAATGTTTCGTACAAAAGTTTTTTGGTTGTAAACAAGCTACCGTTTAAGTATTTTTTTTTAATATACAGGCTGTTCATTTTATTGCGGAAATTAGGTAAACTTTAATTTTTCAAATGTAACATCCTATATTTTTTTACTTTTTTTCAATTCTAAGATTAATTCTTAGTATTTTTTGTAGGATTCATTTTTTTATAAAATGCATCATTTTTTAGTTATAAGCAATTAATCTGTCGTTTAAATGTCAATTGATTGACTATCAAGCAGGCACATGTACTTTAATTTACATTTACTTTAATTTTATTTATTTAATTTGTTATTTTTTTTTATTTTGCAATTTTTTTTTATCCCGTTGGTTAAAATAAACTATATGTATGTATGAAAATACTCTTAATTCGAAGTTCAGGAGTTCGGATTAATTGCTTATAACTAAAAAATTATGCACTTTATAAAAAAAATATTCTCATAAAAAATACTTAGAATTAATCTCGGAATTAAAACATGTACAAATATACAGGCTGTTCCATTTAAAAAAAGAAAGTTCACCTAATTTCTACAATAAAATGAACACCATGTAAGTTAAAAAAATATGTAAACGATAGCTTGTTTATATCAAAAGAACTTTTGCACGAAAAATTTTTTAAAATTCTTTACGGTAGGAGAATTATTTAGGTGTTCCGGTAATTTTGACTAACCCTGTATAAGTACATGTATACATGCCAGAAAATTAATTTTCTTTCTAAAATTACATATTTTAAAAATTGTCGTGCCATTGGCCTTGTATCGAGCAGTGATGAGGATGAAAATACTGTAATGTTCGCGTATAACGAACTTCAAGGGATCGACAAAAACAGTTCGCTATAAGTGAAGTTCGTAATAAAATTCATTCTTTTTATTAATGCATAGGCACATTTTTCAAGTAGGTACATAATATGAGGAGCTGTTTTTTAAAACTAGACAAATCCAGATTTGTTCAAAATTGAGTTACATATTCAGGCCTATTCTGTAACACACCTTGCTATCATAGCAATTGCTATGATTCTTGCTCAATAACAAGTTTCCAGCAAGAAGTTAGCAATATTGTTGAAAAATGGTATTCTGTAAGTACATTTATAGCAACCTTGCTATCAGTTTGAATTCTTGCTGGACTTGCTAAGAAATATGTGTAAAATAAGCTACGACGTACTGTTCACCTAATAAATCTACTATTGCGCATGCGTACGAAACTCGTTTCATGTGATTAGTTTTGAATTATTTTGACGTTTAATTTGTGAACATATTTTTGGATAAATTTTTTGTACATATAGGTGTAAAATTGTGTTGTATTAAATATGGATACGTGAAAAATAGTTTAATAATTATAAATTAACTGTTTGAGCACATTCACTTAACACTTTTAAATATAATTTTAATGTATGTATATGTTTGGTTATGTTTTATTTTTAGATTAAATTAATGAAATGTTGTTTATATTGCAGTATTTTCTTCATTTTATACTACAAAATATTAATTACAATACATTTTACTATTATAAGTAGCTCAAAAAAATTTCTAACACTGCCCGTCATTTGACAGGTACATATACGCAAACATGAAACATGTATTAATTTTAAAATTATGTTTAAAACACAATTATAAAATACCAGAAATACTCAAATACACAATTAAAATGAATTTGCACCACATAATTTAAGCGTAAAAGCCACTAAATATTTAAAAACTAGTAAAAAGTCTCAAATAAGGTAGCTAGCAAGATCATAGCAAGACCATTCAGGTTCTTGCTACGTAGCAATTGCTAGAGTGCCAGTGAGCAAGAATATTGCTCAGCGCATAGCAAGAAGTGTCCTTACAGAATACCAATTATTGCCATCTTGCTATCATAGCAATCGTAGCAATTGCTATGATAGCAAGGTGCGTTACAGAATAGGGGTGATTATGTTTTATAATGCATATACATATGTACATTAACAATGTTTTTTTTAAATATTTTATTTAAAAAAATCGTTTATTTTACTTTTGTTTATATTTATTATTGTTTTTATTTATTTAAAGTAAGAACTTTACGTGTTTTCTTTGAAATTGCCTAACTCATAATTGTATTTCTGTAACACATTGAATACGGCGAATAACTGACTGCGATCAGCAGACTCAACTGTTGCGGCGATACTATAAATGCGTGGTTGAAAGATTTCGAGGAATCCCCTGAATATGCCGTTTTAAGTTCGTTATAACCGAAAACTTTCGCGATTAAAACAAAACATAAATGTTAGTTATTTGCGAAAAAATAGCATACATTTAATGATACTTTATTTCGTGCCTTATACATTGGTTAGTTATAAACGAAAGTTTGCAATAAGCAGGTTCGCTATAACTAGCATATATGCGGGTATTACTGTAGTATTATTTTGTTTCTTTTCGTTTTGTATTGTACATACATATAACAATATTTTAATAAAAATGAAGTTGACTGTGTGGATTTAAAAAACAAATATTGGTTCTAATAAGTTTCCCGAACCAAACTCCCCTTTTTGTTCTTGCTGCGGGTTTCATATAACGCGATTTTCACACAACACGTAATTTTCTAGGATATAAAGTAACAATTAAAAACTAAAATTTCAAAATATTGCATGGCTTACTAGATAATGACAAAAGTGTGATTTTCTCGAAATTTAATATTCTGTTATAACTCGGCCCATAAATGCGCAGTTTTTGTCTATTTTAACCGACTTTATATCTCTTATAGTTTCCGAACTCTGTAGCGGCCCGTTTAAATAGGACATGACGGTCTAAAACCTTTACTGCACTCAAATATGGTGTCTAATATGAATTCTTAGCTTAACAATAACCAACATATTTAAATTCAATGCTACAGAGAAATTAGGGTTACCCACACCGGCATTTTAACGATAAGAACTGCATATCGCATGCTACACTCCGAATGACCGAGTAATAAAACAATAAACCATTTTCTATAAAATTTAAGTCTGCCATTAGTTCTTTTAATATTTCTTCGACAAAATTTTGTTACAGGAGCTATTAAAAAAATAATTAAAACATGTATAATGACATTTAATTAATCCTCAATTTAAAGCCTTGTTTATCTAGTTATCTTTTCCTGCTCCAGAGTTATAAGGTGCCAAAATCCGTCCGATTTTTTTTTTGCCCACTGTGTATGTATCAATTCTATATTTGTACATATTTGATGAATAATTATTTACCAGGCTAAATGATTCTTATTTGATTGTAGGCAGAAAATACTTTAACAACTCTAGGACATCTGAACATATGTTATTTTGATCAAAAATTGGCTTTGAAGGTAATTTATTAATATATTAATTATAATATACGTATTAGAGGTATACAATAATGTAGATAACAATGGAGGAAATTGTTTTGATTTAGAAAAATACGTTACTTCTTCAAGGTTTGCAGAACAAAATGAATTTAAATGTATGTGGAATGTTTCCCTTGAACGGTGGCATATTTTTTAAGGTAATGTGATTTGAATTAAAACAGCTCTGGAAAATAACTCATTTAAATATGTTTTTCATTTTCAGCAATTTAATGTTTGTCGAACTCTTTGTTTGCTAATAATACAATATTATCAAAAAAGTTAAAAATCATAAATACGGCAACAATCCAATTTATTAATAAAGCACTACATTTTAGTGGATATTATATGCCCAGAATATTTATAACAAATCACGTTTCATTTTCATATACAATTAATTTAATTACAATAAATTACAATTACAATAAATGTATTTATATACTGGCATGTATTTAAAATATCACATATGCTATGAAAACAACAAAGACAAAATACTTACAGAAATAAGCATTTGAAACGTCTAATATGTGCCAATTTAAATTGAGTATAAGAAAGTAGCGTGGTGACCACACCAGATATTTTTATTACGTTGTTAGTTCCGAAATTCATCATCAATATTTATTAATATGGTGTAATATGTGTTATGAATTCGTCAATTTTAGTGTTTCGAACTTCATATCAGATTCATTATTATTATAACAATTATTTATTTAATTTATGCTGATTTGGTTCATATTTTTTTCTAGTTTGTATTAATTTTGGTTAACCAGTTTCCTCAAGTTATTATTTAGCAAATTTGAAATTTCGCTCCCAACTTATCCAAATTCATTGTGTGCATCATGTGTTTATCCGGGTGTTGCCTTTTGCAACTTGTCTTGGAATGTTATAAGTTATAACTAACCAAAGTTTTATTTATGGTAAGACAAATTTGAATTTGTAGATTTATACAAGAATGTGTTTTGCAGTTTTGTTTTCTTGGGCACATTTTGCTGGTTTTTGTTGTCTAAATATATTTTAGAATCTGATGATGACCGAAACGTCATGAATTGTGTTATTGACCTATAATAAACATTGCAATTGGAGTGCTACACATCTTTACTTAACAACCTCTCGATTTCAAATCCTTCATCGGAGTTTACCACACTTTATTTATGTTAATTCCAAGGGAAATTAGATAATAATATTTATAGGGTGGTTCATAATAGTCTAATAGACGACTACGCCGATAAAACATTAATGGATGACGACATTCATAAAAAAATCTACAAAAAATGATGAAATGTTTCCGCAGGGATTATAGAATCTGTATATGTTGAGTTCCTAAATATTTCAAAATCAAAGCCCAAATAACCATCCAATTTCACATACCGAGATGTTTTTTTTTTTAATATTTCAGAAAATTCTACCTTCGGTAATCATGTTTAAGTAAATAAACATGAGGCAAATTGTTCAGATTGTATGAAAATATTACACATTGCAGATAAGTCTTCATAATATTTGTTTCCGAAAGTTGGAAATTAAAGATAATTATTAGCAGGCGTAATAAGAGGGTATACTGATCATTATGCCCGGTTAGTATGCCCTAGGTTGTTATGGGCATGTTTTCGTATTTCGTATCCAAGGTGGAAACAGTTAACAATAATAGGCAAGTGTAATAAACTCTGTTTCTGTAATTATTATGTGTTTATTTCCATGGTATTTTTATTATAAATTTGTAAAGCAAGAACTGAGATATTTTTATAATACAGTGCACGCCGCTTATTGGAATCACGGATAATGTTATCAATCGGTTATTGTTATCACTTTCGCAAAGAACGGCCCGGACGTATACTACTACATTGAAAAAATTTCGGTTATAGTAATCACGACTTCGGTTTATGTTATCAATTTTTTCTTAGGATTGTTTTTGTCCCTAGCAATTTTAAAAACAACAGTACAATAAAGTAGTTGTTACAAAGAACCTAGAAATTTGATTGTCTAGTTTATTGTATTATACACGAATAAACTCAGACAATGCGTTTGTATGGTCTTAACTACTAAAACAAATTCAGTTTAATTCTAATCGTTTGCAATGGCTGACGTAAAAAAGAGACGTGATCTTAGCTTAAAAGAAAACATTAACATTTTAGCACAGTATGATAAGTTTCCGACAATGAGTTAGCGGAATGCAGCAGCACAATTAAAAATTGTTATGTTATGTTTATTTTTAGATTTTTTAGTTCATTTCATAATTTATTTACTGTTTATTACTGTTTCACATATGTATTTTTAATTAATTAATAAAATTTTGTGTTCATATTTTTTTCGTTTATTGTTATCAATCGGTTATTGTTATCAAAAACGTCGAGTCCCGATGTGATCACATTAAGCGGCGTGCACTGTATATTGAGATTCTTCCATAAAGCCCAGCAAAACTGAGGTAATACCAAGATTGCGCACAATTGTTCCCCCCTGTAGTTTCATACCTCTACACCACAAATCAATCTAAAGCACGATCTTCTCGATTTAAAGTGTACTATTATTAGCTTTCTTCCAACAGAGAGTTCACAGATATTCAGAACAAGATTCAAAACTGCTTAGAATCCATGCGCGAACTTGTCGTTCTGGTATCTGTTGGAACTATTTAGAACCGGTTGAGAATTTAGTTTGTTTCTCCTAACTTATAAAATCGTGAAAAAAAAACGCTTAGAAAACACTGTGCGTTGAAACGTTTTCGAAACACGTTCTTGAAACACTGCACTACATATACTTATCCTTGTTTCACACACAACGATTTTGGACGTACGTAAAAAAACGTACGCCCACATTCCCTTAGTAGAGTGAAGACGTACATGAGACTTTTCACACAGAACGGTAACGGCACGGTACAGTGATCGTGCCGTTGAGCTGCCGTTCGTTGTCAGTGGAAGACAGTAAACTGCGTCAGCTTCCCTCGTGGCAAAAAAAGTTAACTTCTTGAAAAAAATGGCTAAAAATTTTTGTACTGAATTTCTAATTTCTCTAATTGAATTCATCAGGAAGCAACTGACATTCGAAAATAATTTAAAAAATTATTTTCATCATCCCCTAGCTCTTGAAAAAGCCTGTAGAGTAAATTTAGTCCATTATATTCGAAACTTCACTATGTGCGGATTCATTTTATGCAAATTGATTTACATTAAGTGACATATGTATTTAATGGTACACCTCGATCACCAATGAATCTTCTAACAATACTTTTCTTCGTAATTATATCAACGTTTGTCACGTGCCCAGATGGGACACGAACAATTGTCCTCGCCAAAAGGTGAGGTCGCCGGCCTCTCAGTGGTGACGGGGTGGTTCTGAATAGAAATATGGGCGCCACGCAATTAATTTAGTACCTACACTTCGCCAAATTGCGATGGTGGACGCGACAAGAAGTAACAGTCGGCAGCTGGAACCCCAACGAAGGTGAGGGGGGGGGGCGCGGTGAGACTTAAAAGAAACACGGCAAAGATAAATTAGAATTGAATCTGAATTTATTAATAAGAATGATTTAAAAAAAAATAATAAACAAGATGATAATGTGGCGGCAATAGTTCGTCGTCGGTAGAAGGGGAAGAAAACTGGAAAAATAGTAACAACAAACCAGCACTTCGCTGTCCCTCGTGACGTTGGTTCTGCCGGGACGGTATGGTGCTAGACTCGCCCTTGTAGTGGCTGACTGACGGTCCGAATCCTCGGAAAGAACAGAAAACGTCCTCGCGTGGTTAAGTCAGAAGGTCCTGACGTCTTGTGCCAACACGTGGTCAGGGTTGTCCGTGGTGTACAATTCCCCAGAATGTGTGGCCCGCCGGAAAAATACGCTCAATCTTCGTACGGAGGAAAATGGAAAATATAATCCCCGTAAAGGGTAAATCACAAAACAATATGTGATAAGGAAATGTTCCAAAATCCGCAACTACACTCGGCCAACGCCCTTACGTGCGATTCACTTGAAGGTCGGAACTAGACTTATCCTTTTAACAAAACAATTTAAACAAAAAACCAGAAACGACGCCCTTCAGCTTGTTCATCAAGAGAGAACATTATACTTAAGTAAGAAAGAAGAGGAAAGTAGATACAAATTCGCGCCAAAACTATGACCTAGTCAAAGTGACGATAAGGAACGTCGTACACGGAAGAACGGAAGAGTAATCTGAAATACGGGACAAAATATGGGTCAGCCAAAAATTAATGATATTAATTACACAACTAAATGAAATAAAACTTTACGAATGCTTCAAGTCAAATTATTATTGACAATATAAAACAATAAATAAAATACGTTACGCTAGTGACTAGGTGTAAACTATCATAATTGAACAAGCTAGTCAAACTTCATAGTATTGTCAAATTAACGAGTGATGCTAACCTTATAGTCTTGAATTGAAAAACATATATACTGAATTAAATAAAACGGTAAGTAGAATGAAAACTATTAAAATGTGACTCTAAATTATTTATAAATATTTCTACATAATCAAATGCACTGGAACTAAACAAAATGTATTTCAGATTATGTACAACAGGCGAAAATTACAGTTACGAAAAATAACGAGAACACAAAACGTCAAGAAGGAAGTAAAAGACAGTAGCGCAACAAAATAATCGTAACACGTTATCAGAACAATGAACTGCTAAAACCGGATATACACATCAACATGTGATGATTTATTCAGTTCTCTTCCCAACAAACCTTGACAGATCCAAAAAGAACTTGTGGGGCCAGTTACCGATACCACCCAATCATATTATAGCACCAAATTTGTTATCGACAAACAAACGTCAAGACAACTCACTTGCCCATGCGGATATTTTATAAACTGGTAGCAAAATGCAAAGAAACACAGGAACAAACCGAACATTAATTGAAACATGTCCTATTGAATATGTAGCCTTTAGCAGGGATCCATCCATATGTCAGTGTCCTCATTGCATACCAACATGTAATTAAGAAAATAGACATTAATATGAAAATGTAATTGAAATAACGATTATTCCTCATTAATTATAAGAATCCTGCCTATTTGTATTTAACTCCACAATATCCTACACATTTTTATATATATTTATCAGTGATTCAATCCAAAGCAGGCAAATAACAATTATAACTGTAAAACAATAAAGCAATTATGACTTATTGGAAATACCGAATTTCTATAAATAGATATCAAGATATCATATTCACCTTCAGTTAACTACGTGAAAGTAAATTTGTACATAATTTATAATTTCTACTATCAGTGGTTGTCGTAAGAAAAACATGTATATCAAGTAAACAAATAATATAATATATAATGTGCACGTACTATTCAAAGAAACCTAAAAAATATGGTTGGAGAAATGGCGAAACTTGTTCTGGTCATTTGTATATCAACATTACTTGCAATGGAAGGTACATCAGCGAGTTGTATTAAAACAACATATAAAGCACCATCTTGTACTGGTCGAGGTTGTTCCATCGTCGAGGATCCTACCGGTTGTACACCACCACGATGTGTCTGTCTTCCTTCTATACGCTGTGACTTAATGTGCTATACACCAAAGTGTCCTGCTGGTAGCACGTTGTATATTCCTCCATCTTTTTGTCCATGTGCACGATGCGTATGCTTACCCAAACGATGTGCCACGTGTGATCCTAATAATATAACTATTCCCAATTTCCCGACATGCCAGTGTGAGACATATGAATGCATCGATGGCAAATGTATAGATCACTCTGCCACCTCAACATAACTTACTACTGTATAAAACATAACATAACTATTTCACAATATTATACCATGTATGTATAATATAAACTCGTTACCTAAATTTGTTATTAAAAAAAGTTATTGTGAAAATTAAACATACTATTTTATTATATCGTAAAAAATATTACATTAAATTTGGTATGTAAAAATAAATAAATCATTGATATTATGCAATATTCGTCCTCATCATAATAATTGGACATATACAAATATATTTAAATTTCTTAAATTGATTTAAATCTAACATCTAGTTACATCACCTTTCCATGATATCACTTCTGAAATACATTTTGGCATTGAATTTTTACCAGAGTAAATGAGTTCAAAATTGCACTAATTTGTTTTTTAACTCTGGTTTGGTGTGTGCTGGATTCTTTCGCAAATTCTTTTTCAATTTTTTCCCACAATGTTTCGATTAGAGACAGATCTGGGCTAAATGATGACCAATCTAATATTGGAATATTATTTTCTGCAATCCGAAGCGCCATCCTGTTTGGAATGTATATTCCTCACAAGCGTTTTGCAAACGAGAAATATACTGTAAAATATGATCTTGGCGTATTTGTATATATTTATCAGTATTTCCAATTCCATTAACAATATGAAGATTACCTATTTCTTTTCTTGACATGCAACCCATACCATGACCGAGTCAGGAAAATTATATTTCCGTTTAAAGCAATCTTTTTGTAACGGTTCGTTTTTCGGCTAGTGTGTAGAAGCCGGCCGCAATGGCCATTTTCTGTACAAGGATCTGAATTCCCAAAATGTATAAATGGAAATACATTAAATAGCGATAGAACAAACAAAATTCATAGCGTACAATGTTGGGTGGGTAGGGTAGAGTAGGGTAGGATAGGGTAGGGTAGGGTAGGGTAGGGTAGCTAGGGTAGGGTAGGGTAGGGTAGCTAGGGTATTGTATTGTATTGTATTCTACATGGCCTAGTGTTATAGGTCTTGGGAATTCAGATCCTTGTACAGAAAATGGCCGGTCGCCGCCATTGCGGTCGACTTCTACACATTAACCCGTTTTTCTTTCGCAGTAATCTATTCCTTACATCTCCGACACAGACCTGAGAACGCGACTCATCACTCCATATTATTCCCTTTCCTCCTGACACCAATTCTTGCGGAACTTTGCCCAATTCACCAACAATGGCTTTGATTTTGCCTGTGGATGCTTAAAAACAGTGAGCCCCGAATCGAGAAATTATGAAAATATTTTACTGGTCCAAATATTATGAATCTGGGCTCGTATAAGGGAACCAATTCCATTACTTATTTCATTCAAATGCGACTAAGCATTTATTTTCTTGATATTATTTGTTATAAATTGTTGGAACAGACAACATTTAACAGGGCTATTCGTTATGCCTGATATAAGGTCTATTCATGGGCGCCCGCAGCAGAGGGCGTCTGCCCCCCCCCCCCCCCCCACTGGAGTCGTCAATTTTGAATTTTTTATGTTAAAACCTTATGCTTTTTATATATTTGTATGTTCTGCCCCCCCCTTGAAAAAATTCTGCCCTATGTTTTGCCCCCCCCCCCCCCTGGATAAAATTCTACGGGTCCCCATGGGTCTATTGTTAACCCTTTTGCTGTAAACTCCGTAAATACACGTTTCCTAAAACATATACATGTATACCATAATATTTTGGTAAATATACATTTGGTAATATAATTTAATAATAATATTTCTATACAGGGTTAGTCAAAATTACCGGAACACCTAAATAATTCTCCTACCGTAAAGAATTTTAAAAAATGTTTCGTACAAAAGTTTTTTGGTTGTAAACAAGCTACCGTTTAAGTATTTTTTTAATATACAGGGTGTTAATTTTATTGCGGAAATTAGATAAACTTTCATTTTTCAAATGGAACACCCTATATTTTTTTACTTTTTTCAATTCTAAGATTAATTCTTAGTATTTTTTATAGGACTCATTTTTTTATAAAATGCATCATTTTTTAGATATAAGCAATTAATCTGTCGTTTAAATGTCAATTGATTGACTATTTGTCAATTGATTCATGAAGTTGTGGAGCATTATCAAGCAAGCACATGTACCTTAATTTACATTTACTTTAATTTTATCTATTTAATTTGTTATTTTTTTTTATTTTGCAATTTTTTTTTATTCCTTTGGTTAAAATAAACGATATGTATGTATGAAAATACTCTTAATTCCAAGTTCAGGAGTTTGGATTAATTGCTTATAACTCAAAAATTATGCATTTTATAAAAAAAATTTTCCTACAAAAAATACTTAGAATTAATCTCGGAATTAAAAAATGTAAAAATATACAGGGCATTCCATTTGAAAAAAGAAAGTTGACCTAATTTCCGCAATAAAATGAACACCCTGTATATTAAAAAAATAAGTAAACGATAGCTTGTTTATAACCAAAGAACTTTTGTACGAAAAATTTTTTAAAATTCATTACGGTAGGAGAATTATTTAGGTGTTCCGGTAATTTTGACTAACCCTGTATATTATCATATTATATAAATTCATATATGTGTGCTGGAATATTTATATAATTCCATGCCAAGTCCGTATCTATACGTATTACACTATTATAGTATATTCCAAGTTTATGTTAGTGAATTTCATTAATTTATTTGGTGACTTTCCAATACAAGTTATGTACGTATGTTTTACAGCTTTTCTACTTCAGCACCACGGATAGCGTTCGCCCTTCCTTCACTCTGTAACGAAAGGGTTTAGAATAAGCATAGACAATTATCATGAATAATATATAAACCTAAATCGATTTATGGATCTCTTTTACGTGAAAAATTTCTTGCTGTGGCAATAAATAAATCCACTACGGGCTTCTTTCTAGTCGGTGAATAAAAAATATAATAAAACATAATAATAAAAATAAAATTTGTCTGATGTGACGTCACTCCTATATGGATTTGAATACTCTACACATCGCAGTACAGAGTACTCCAAAAATCGGAGGTACAACTCTACCAATCGCTTTGTCCACACAAACATACAGTCCCAGGTCCGATATCCTTACATCGAAAGCCGCCATATCAACTAAAATCGATATAGTTACAAAAGTCAAACGAACGTATTATGGCAAATAATTGGATACCAAAGAAACAAACCCCGTCTTGACAATGATGAGAGTGTCAGTGGTGTTTCGACACAAAATACACAAATAAGAAACGAAACAATATTAGTAAAATACCCAAACGTCAAATGTGTAATACCAGTTCCATGTCCAGAGATACGATGCAGAGAAAGATTCGTTAGTTATTATTATTAGTTATTAAAAACGAATTATTATTTAAGTAATATAAATTACAAAATATACATAAATAAAAGAATAGTCAAAAAATAAAATTGTGTTTCACTCAATAAATCCCCCCCCCCCCTTCATAGCTACGGCACTGGTATATCGAGTAAACAAATAATGCAATATATAATGAGCACGTACTTCAACTACAACACAATTCTTCTTCGTTTCGCCTTATTAAGGCAGCGATTTTTTCTTGAGCACATTTAAAAAAATCTGATACAGAACTTGTACGTCAAATGTATCCAGTTTCTATTTTGTAGATATTCATAGAAGCCTAGTAAATAGTGAATATAGTTGGAGAAATGGCGAAACTTGTTCTAGTAATTTGAGTATCAACATTACTTGCAATGAAAAGTACATCAGCGAGTTATGCGTTTAATTGTAGTGTGTTTAAAAGACCTGCGTTTATTTGTCTCTATGTTTATCTGTAGTGTGTTTAAAGATCATTATGTTAATCTGTCGTGTGTTGGTGTGTCGCGTGTTGATCTGCCGCGTGTCGTCATGTCAACACACTTCCACGGGAGTCAAATATCTTAGGACGGCCATGTTTCATTCCAAAGAGAAAAAAATGAATACAGTGCAACCTCGCTAATCCGGAATTTCAGTAGACCGGATTCTTCGGTAATTCGAGCAAACATTTCGATTGCACTGTGTACTTTATAATGCAGATTTGACAGTACTCGTTAATCCAGACCTGCATTTTTTTTATTAAATTAAAGGCGTGTACTTCATACAAATTGATAAAAAAAAAACTGCGGAAATACGTAAGAGGTTTGAAAATTATAAAAAAATTATACATACATACATAACATCACGCCTTTCCCATTACTAGGGTAGCAGACCCTTTATTCCCTACAATCAACACAAAATATTTAATATTATATGGAAGACCTTCCATTCCTTATTTCCTAACAATTGCTCGCCAAATACTCCTATCCATACATAACTGTCTCGCCTCGTTAATATCCATTCACCTTGTCATACATGCTCTCCTATTATTTCTGCCTATAATTTTACGTTCACTCAAAATATTTTCTATCATATTCATCCGTATATTCCTCGGTCTTCCTCGCATTCGTGTTCCTTCAATTTCACCCAAATAAATCTTCTTAGTCAGTCATACATTATACACTACTTTATTCCTAATACGGTCTCTTCTAGTCACTCCGCACATACCTCTCAAGAATCTCATTTCAACAGCAGTTACCCTTTTTTTATTCCGATTATCCCATACCCAACATACATTTCCATACATCAACGATGGCACACAAGTACACATTATAAATTACGTCACAAAATAATATAAAATTTAATAACTATTCATTCTGTGTTACATAAATTTTTGTTTATATACTATGTTCTAGTTGGTTTGTATTACATACTAGCTAAATGTACCCGGCGTCGTTCGTGGTTCTTCCAATAGGTATTATTCTTAAGTTTTTTGATATACAATATTTTTTTGTTTTTCCATCCGGTGCAAATATGAATAAATTTATTGGCGTACAATTTGTTATTTATATAATTACTTACGTAATAAACGTTAAATTATTACGTAACATTATTATAATTACATACATTAATTAAATTCATATTGAATCGCCTTGTCAACAATCAACAATACAATAACAGTACGGTTGCCATGCAAGTAAATATATCTGACAAGGGGAGGTCGCCACCGCCGGGACACGGATTTGGCTGAAATTTTTTTTCGAAGTAGCTGTACACCTATGGTGTTTAGTGGCAAAGTAATAGCGCGCACTATTTTGTCCTTTTCGAGAAAAAGGGCTTTAAAGTTAACGCATTAAAGATAAAGCATTTATATACCCCTTAAAAATGTACACTGTCAGTTGTTACAGCGTTGTCGCGTAGTTATACGTCCTGCTTTACACGCGGTAGGTCAGGGTTCGATTCCCACTCAAGTTATGTTTTATTTTTACATTTGAATTATTCTTAATAAATTAAAAACTCTTTAAATTAATAATAAATTTATTTAATTTACAACCATAAAAATATGTATGTATACATAAAATATGTATGTTAAATATGTATTAATTTAAATAATGTGTTTTTGCTTAAGATATATTCATTTGTTTTTTATAATCCGTGCATTTGAATTGCCCGTGCATAAGTATCGTTTATAGAGGAGGCCAAGTTTTCACTACGATTCTGCTTCAATTATTTTTATGACGATTACTATTCCAAAAGTTACGAAAAAAAAATCCGCGGAATGAAGAGAGTGATGATTGTAAATTAAATAAATTTATTATTAATTTTAAGAGTTTTTAATTTATTAAGAATAATTCAAATGTAAAAATAAAACATAACTTGAGTGGGAATCGAACCCTGACCTACCGCGTGTAAAGCAGGACGTATAACCTCGCGACAACGCTGTAACAACTGTCAGTGTACATTTTTAAGGGGTATATAAATGCTTTCATTGATTTAAAGAAGGCATATGACAGTGTTGTGCGTGAAAAATTATGGCCTATTTTGAAGGAGTATGGCGTTAGTGGTACGTTATTGAGAGCACTAATGGCTTTATATGTAAATAATCAAGCAGCAGTTCGTGTGGATGGTAGTTTGAGTAGATGGTTCAATATTGACGTGGGTGTGAAACAGGGTTGTGTGATGTCTCCTTGGCTTTTTAATTTGTATATGGATGTTTTATTGCAACGAGCGTTAGAGTGTACAAATGATGGTGTGAAAATAAGTGATTTCGTTGTGCCTGCATTAGCATATGCTGATGATGTGGTTATTATGGGTGAATCTGAGGAACAATTGACGAGAATGATTGAGAGTGTCAGAAATCAGGGAAAATGTTTGAATTTGATCATGAATGCTTCAAAATGTAAGATTTTAGTTTTTGAGAAGGATGAAGTTACGGAATGCAAGATTAGCATAGATGGTGAGCAAATGGAACAAGTTAATGAATTTATGTATCTGGGATGCATGTTTTCGAAAGATGGACGGATGAATGCTGAAATTGAAAGAAGAGTGGTTGCAGGTAGAAAAGTTTTGGGCGCTTTGGGAATTTTTGCTAGAAATGTGAATGTATCAAGAGAAGCTAGGTTATGTGTGTATAATGGTGTACTTGTGCCATCGTTGATGTATGGATGTGAATGTTGGGTATGGGATAACCGGAATAAAAAAAGGGTAACTGCGGTTGAAATGAGATTTTTGAGAGGAGTGTGCGGAGTGACTAGAAGAGACCGTATTAGGAATAAAGTAGTGTATGATGAATGTGAAATTAGTAAAAATGTTGTGAAAAGAGTGGCTTCAAGTCAGCTGCGTTGGTTTGGACATGTGGAAAGAATGTCAAATGATAGATTGACTAAGAAGATTTATTTGGGTGAAATTGAAGGAACACGATTGCGAGGAAGACCGAGGAGTAAATGGATGAATATGATAGAAAATGTTTTGAGTGAACGTAAAATTATAAGTAGAAATAATAGGAGAGCATGTATGACAAGGTGTATGGATATTAACGAGGCGAGACAGTTATGTATGGATAGGAGTATTTGGCGAGCTATTGTTAGAAAATAAGGAATGAAAGGCAGTTTTCCATATATATATATATATATATATATTTTTTTTTTTTTAGTGATTGTAGGAAATAAAGGGCTGCTACCCCAGTAATGGGAAAGGCGTGATGTTATGTATGTATGTATGTATGTATGTATATAAATGCTTTATCTTTAATGCGTTAACTTTAAAGCCCTTTTTCTCGAAAAGGACAAAATAGTGCGCGCTATTACTTTGCCACTAAACACCATAGGTGTACAGCTACTTCGAAAAAAAATTTCAGCCAAATCCGTGTCCCGGCGGTGGCGACCTCCCCTTGTGAGCAAAAGACTTACAATGTACTATGTGAGTGGTATAGTCGGCTTTGCATATGCCAACAAAAGAATGATATACATACGTCAAATTTAATTTTTATATTCTTCTTTCTACATTTTGCTGTAGATGTCAGCGTTCCCATGTACCCTATGACACCGGCATGGTCCTAGAGGGTATCTCTGCAACTTTTTATCCCGATCGGTCGACGGGTGTAGTAGAATTATATAAGGGACATGCACACATATATTCACTTTTACATGTATAGATTTCACTTTCCAATAGAAAACTATTGCGGGCCAAAATGTTCCCATTAAAAAGTAAACCCACTCGCTGTTAGAAAGCTCGATTCTAGTAGATAGAACTATGTAGTAGGTAAATAAATTAATATTCTATTGCGGCACAGCTTAAAAATATATATTGTGATTTATTTTATAAAACGGAACTTCTTCTTATAATTTAATTAAAAATATTTTATGAAAATGCATACATATTTTATGCGATCATAGAAATGAAATTCAATATTGGGGCAGCCAGTCTATATTGTATTGTTATTTCACCATGTATTATTTAGTTGGATTCTTCGTAATTCACTGCGCGCAAATGGTGGTTTAAATAAAATATGTTGAGTGATGTACAATGTGGCGTAATTATATATATCATACCATATAGGCAACCGCCTAAGTGCACGTGAAGAACATTTATAAAATGTACAACTATATATAATTTAAAACAATAATAAAAAGAACCGTTGAAATTGAATTGTAATATACAATAAAAACAGATTAAAATTTTATAATTGTGAAATGAAAAATTGCCTACGTTACCATAGAAACACTGTATTGATACCAATATTACCATCACAATTTATAGACATAATCACACATTGTCTCCAGACACTTACAACGATATGTGAATTATCATACAGCAAAACAATTTTCAAAAATTTACAAGAAACTTATATAATGCCTCCGATAAATAATATAGCAGATATATTAAAATTATTTAGATGGGTGCTCAGATTGATTGCGGCTCTTCCTATTCAATTTACAAGAGATAATACTGGGAGCACAATACTAACCAACTCAGGATTTCGCATCTATGGTGAAATAACAGGTTAGTTTTAATAATTCTGTTATTTTGTACATAATTATATTATCATTAAATTCAAACACACTATAGTCTGTTTTTAAATTCGGAGGAGCGATTCAAAATTTGCGCGCTAAAGATAAGACCTGCGATTGGCTAGCCGTAGGTCGGTTTTACACCACTGTAATAACAGATGGAACGACCGCCATTATTCCTGTAACAGCTGTTTCGTGCGTGCAGAACTTTTCAATAAATACTTATTAGTAAGCAATAAAATCAGTTCTTTTTAGAACTAATAGGGAACTTGCATAGATTTTTAATATTTTTAATTTTATCTTAATTCGACGTGCATATTTCAAACAATACATCATATGAAAACAAAAAAAAATTTAAGTCTATCAATTAGCAGAAATTTCGATTTTAAAGTAGCAATTTTTCAATAAAAAATGACGTCATCTAAAACGGGTGAAGCGAAGTGACGTCATTAGCCAGTAAATTGTCATGCGCAGAGCGAACAGAAACAGCTGACAGATGCACACTACTGAGCTATGTGGCTATGTGTGTGAAAGACCTTTCGTTGTGTGTGTGCTGTGCCCATGCAGTCCTGACATCACATAGCGTTTTCGCGCCAAGATATTGTATCAAAACTTCAATAATTTATTTCTCCAAAAGTATAGCGAATTTCGAAAAAATAAAAAATAGGGAATTTGTTTTAATCTATACAGATTCAGAAAAAAAATAGAAAAAAAATGTGCAAGTTCCCTATTGTTTAATACTTCATTATATTGCGTTGTTTAACGATTGTGAGTATGGATGCAACGCCAAGAACAAGTACATCTTTAGTTTCACCTCCGAAGAAGCGCGTACAATTATGGTTGGGATCAGGGTCCGTATCGGAGAAGCAAACAATAATAAATATATACAAACAACTTTGATTCACCTGAGAAGAGAACTACAAGAATAGTGTCTAAAATTGTGGATACAATATCTGAGATATATGTAAAGTAGTATATTAAATATATTTACCTACATCACAAGTTTTTTTACAAAATTGATACATATTTGGGATTTTTATATTGCATTAAATTTATTATAATTCAAATTTGCCGCCAATTAAATATACCACTAACATTTTCTGTTGTAAACGAGACTTTTGTATTTACTCCTCCGAATTAAAAACAGACTATAGACCTTCCATGGGCGGGAAATTATGCAAATTATTTTTACATTTATCAGGTTTTTTAGTCTGAATAAAAATTCTAAATAATTTTACTATTATATCTCTGATTTCAGTTATATTTGCAATCATTTTCTATCGCCAGAAATTACGTTTGAACATGATCGATCCCGAAGACTACGTGTCATATATCGCATTAGCTTCTGCATGTATTATTTCTACTATGTTTGTTTTGGCATCTGTTGTAATACTTGTGGTTAGACAAGCTCATCTGATAAAAGGATTCAATCATTTAATCCACGTAGATACTAAAATGAAAGAACTTGACATACATATGTCGTACTTGTTTTGGTTGATAATGTGTTGTCTCTACGCCAGTAATTTAGTGTCTGTACCCATAATGTTTTATTTAAAAAACTACTCTTGGGAAAGGAGAATACTCGACGTTATTGCTTTAGATTATCCACTGGCGATAAGATGTGGATATTTCGTTTATTCTATTGCAGGTCTAGGTGTGATACTTGAACTATTTATACATTTGAATAGAAAACTAAACGAACTAAATGATGACGATGATGATGTTGACAGCAGTTGTTCGGAAATTGAAAGGAAAAAAGAAATGCTAAATGTGCACTCAGCGTCCATTATTCTGGATAAAATAACTACATTACACGCTAGTCTAGTAGAAGTAACCAAAGACATCTCAGATATATATTCGCCGATTTTCTTAATTAATATCGTATCTAATATAGTGCAAGCAACGCAAGCATTGATAATAATATATTTTGACCACTATGAAGAAATTCCTGCAACTGAAATGGCTTTGTGCTTTATTGTGAATAATGCTCAGATACTAGGTCTTGTACTCTTGAGCTACTTTGTCAAACGAGAGGTTTGTATTTGAAATGTTCAAATACTTGATGGCAATGCATTTTAGAAGAAAATGTAAAGGGACAATTTGTTTAAGATTAAAAAATACTTAATTTGCAATATTATTAAGTGACATTTGTATTTTGAGCTCTTTCACTCTTCTTTTTAAGCGAAAAACTGCGTTTACATATATTCAGTTCAGATGGCGACATGTCCCAGCCTCAGTGCGGACTCGCTGGCATGGTAGAGGAATGGGGAGATTATGGCATCATTGTTATCTACACTTTTGCTCTAAAATGTATTGTTCAGAAGTAATTACAGTTGTTCTATAGTTACATGTTAATTCCCTATGTCCCATTTTGATTCCTATTTTGTCCCGTAGAAAATACGCTCTGTTTAATGTATTTAAAAATCTAAATTACACATTATGGGCACAAACCATATGCATGTATACATGCCAGAAAATTAATTTTCTTTTTATACTTACATATTTTAAAAATTGTCGTGCCATTGGCCTTGTATCGAGCAGTGATGAGGATGAGAATACTGTAATATTCGCGTATAACGGACTTCAATGCACAAAAACAGTTCGCTACAAGCGAAGTTCGTAATAAACGATAAATATCAGAAATTCATTCTTTTTATTAATACATTGGTACATTTTTCAAGTAGGTACATAATATGAGGAGCTGTTTTGTAAAACTAGACAAATCCAGATTTGTTCAAAATTGAGTTACATATTATATTTTATATTACATATACATACAGGGTTAGTCAAAATTACCGGAACACCTAAATAATTCTCCTACCATAAAGAATTTAAAAAAAATTTTCGTACAAAAGTTCTTTGGTTATAAACAAGCTATCGTTTACTTATTTTTCTAACATACAGGGTGTTCATTTTATTGTGCAAATTAGGTCAACTTTCTTTTTTCAAATGGAACATCCTGTATATTTTTACATTTTTTAATTCCGAGATTAATTCTAAGTATTTTTTGTAGGAATTTTTTTTTTATAAAATGCATAATTTTTGAGTTATAAGCAATTAATCCAAACTCCTGAACTTCGAATTAAGAGTATTTTCATACATACATATCGTTTATTTTAACCAAAGGAATAAAAAAAAATTGCAAAATAAAAAAAAATAACAAATTAAATAAATAAAATTAAAGTAAATGTAAATTAAAGTACATGTGCCTGCTTGATAATGCTCCACAACTTCATGAAACAATTGACAAATAGTCAATCAATTGACATTTAAGCGACAGATTAATTGCTTATATCTAAAAAATGATGCATTTTATAAAAAAATGAGTCCTACAAAAAATACTAAGAATTAATCTTAGAATTGAAAAAAGTAAAAAAATATAGGCTGTTCCATTTGAAAAATGAAAGCTTACCTAATTTCCGCAATAAACTGAACACCCTGTATATTAAAAAAATACTTAGACGGTAGCTTGTTTACAACCAAAAAACTTTTGTACGAAACATTATTTAAAATTCTTTACGGTAGGAAAATTATTTAGGTGTTCCGGTAATTTTGACTAACCCTGTATGTACATTAACAATGGTCTTTAAGAGCCTTATTTAAAAAAATCATTTATTTACTTTTGTTTATATTTATTATTATTTGTTTAAAGTAAGAACTTTACGTGTTTTTTTGAAATTACCTAACGCATAATTGTACCTGATTGTACCTCTGTATCACATAGAATACAGTGAATAACAGACTGCGGTCAGCAGACTCAACTGTTGCGGCGATACTATAAATGCGTGTTGAAAGATTTCGGGGAATCTCCTGATTATACTGTAAAATGCGAAGTAAAAAGTAATATTTACAAAATTATGTATTTTAGGACTTCACTGAAATTTTTTGCATGTTATATATTTATTTTGCATAGGTGCATTAGGAATATCACAACTGCAATGAATCGTGAAGATTATAAATGAATGGGTGATATTTCCACGGAATATAAATCAGTTGAAAGCTATTCGTACCGAGTAATATTAACTTTTTTTAAATATAAACCTATTTTTGTAAAATATATTTTATAGGTTTTACCAGAAATATGGGTTCCCAGGAGTGATGATAGGGTGCATAGTTTTCATTGCATTTCTCAAATCTCGACAAGACTATTAACAACAATATAGATTATTAAAACCAATTAACCACCTAACAATTAAAAATTTAAATGTATTTTATTAGAAGAATGACTGTGCATTAGATCTGCCTAGACGTAAACAAGCAGAGCAGGCCGCTGTAGGACACTGCGATCTAATTGGTCAATCCTCTTTTAAATGCGTTACTGCTATATGGATCGATCATAGATGTACGCAATATTTCATATCATACGAATATTGTTCCGCATGGTACTCGAGAATACAGATATTACCCATCACTCGGAACTGTACCGTTCGGATGTATCCAAACGGAAGACTCCGGGTTTCGCGTTTATTTTCCGGGTTCCGGATTTACAATAAAGTTCTCCGGGTTTGAGAGCTAATTCAAATTTCATGTAGGTAGCTACCCTTTACATTTTATTCATATCTAAACGGCCCAGAACATAAACAGTCGGTCAAAAGTGTACAAAATGGCAAAAAAAAAATTTGGAATATATTTTATATACATATTTATTACCACGATTGAATAAACGGTGTGCATCTCTGTTCATTCGTGACAATATCTTTTAACTGTTAAAGATACATACATATTTATTTAATTGAATTTACTGAGAATATTTTTGATATATTATGTAAATAGCTATATTTATTATTACTACCCACCCCCACTTTCTTCGGCAACAAAATTAGTTTTTCCGGGTCAGCATCGGCGCAATGTTGTCAATTCTAACAGAGGTGCATAACATTGAAGTTATAATGATATTACCATGTGTTATGCACTGCATATCGCATGTCATACTCCGAAAGACCTAGTAATAAAACAATAAATAAACCATTGTCTATAAAATTTAAGTCTGCCATTACAATGATAATCCGGATAATTGTTTAAAGGAATTATTAAAAAATAATTGAAACATATATGAGGCCAATTAATTGATCCTCAATTTAAAGCCTTGTTTATCTAGTTATCTTTTCCTGCTCCAGAGTTATAAGGTGCCAAAATCAGTCCGATTTTTCTTTTTTTTTTTGGCCCACTGTGTATATATCAATTCTATATTTGTACATATTTGATGACTAATCATGTACCAGACTAAATGATGAACATTGATTGTAGGCAGAAAATACTTTAACGACTCTAGGACTTCTGAACATATGTTATTTTGATCAAAAACTGGCTTTGAAGGTAATTTATTAATGTAGTAATTATAATATATTAGAAGTATACAATAATGTAGATAACAATGGCGGCAATGTTTTGATTTAGAAAAATACGTTACTTCTTCAAGGTTTGCAGAGCAAAGTGAATTTAAATGTATGTGGAATGTTTCCTCTGAACGGTGACATATTTTTTAAGGTAATGTGATTTGAATTAAAATAGCTCTGGAAAATAACTCATTTAAATATGTTTTTAATTTTCAGCAATTTAATGTTTGTCGAACTCTTTGTTTGCTAATAATACAATATTATCAAAAAAGTTAAAAATCATCAAAAGTACGGCAACAATCCAATTTATTAATAAAGCAGTAAATTTTAATGAATATTACATGCCTAGAATATTTATATCAAAACACGTTTTATTTTCATATACAGTAAATCTAGTAGGTACATGTACATTTTCCTCTACAATTTTTTATTATGTTGTTTGTTCCGAAATTCATCATCAATATCATTAATATGATGTAATATGTCTGCATTATGAATTCGTCAATTTTAGTGTTTCGAACTCTCGTTCATATCACATTCATTATTATTATAATAATTATTTATTAAATTTATGCAGATTTGGTTCACTCATGGTGATTATCTATTTTTTTCTAGTTTGTATTAATTTTAGTTAACCAGTTTTCTCAAGTGGCCCATCATTATTTAACAAATTTGAAATTTCGCTCACAACTAATCTTGTGCACATGTTGCTGGTTTTTGTTGTTAAAATGTATTTTAGAATCTGATAATGACCGAAACGTCATGAATTGTAGTGTTATTGACCTATAATAAACATTGCAATTGGAGTTCTACACAGTTTTACTTATCAACCTTTCTATTCCAAATCCTTCGTCGCAGTTTACTACACTTTATTAAAAAAAATATATATTTATGTTAATTCCAAGTTCATAGTAGATTTATTTAAGTCAAAAATTGATATTAAAGGTTGATCCCCAACGGGTTGGAATAATGACTTGAAACTTCAGAAGTAAGGAAGTTTATTCAAAAGTTCATACAAAAACTTGCGCCGACGTTTCGACCTTGAGGTATGAGGTCATTTTCAAGGCTTAATGGAAGATAACGAAGAACAATATACCACGTGGAATTTACATGGAAGTATAAACTGAGTTCTGACTTGACAAGACAACTTCGTTGTCTGTCTTGTTTTTTGCGTTTTCATTCTGACGACCATGGTCAGCTTTTATTATTAATTTTACATTTTCACACGTTTTTTCTACTGTTCAATTGTATTGAACATGTTTTGTTCACAATTTTTTGATTATACTTCCATGTAAATTCCACGTGGTATATTGTTCTTCGTTATCTTCCATTAAGCCTTGAAATTGACCTCATACCTCAAGGTCGAAACGTCGGCGCAAGTTTTTGTATGAACTTTTGAATAAACTTCCTTACTTCTGAAGTTTCAAGTCATTATTCCAACCCGTTGGGAATCAACCTTTAATGTTAATTCCAAGTGAAATTAGATAATAATATTTATAAAAAATCAACCAAATTTGACAAAAAGGATGAAATGATTCCGCAGGGATTATAGAATCTGTATATGTTGATTTCCTAAATATTTCACATACCGAGATATTTTTAAATTCAATTAATTAATAGATTTAAATTAATTTTATTTATTTATTATTATTATTTTATTTTTATTTATGTTTACCAAAATTAATTTAATTAAAAAATTAGATTAAACGAACATTTAAATGCAATAAAAATAATTCAGAAAATTCTACTTTCGGTAATCATTTTTTAGTAAATAAACATAAAGTAAATTGTTCAGATTGTATTAAAATATTACACGTTGCATCTAAGTCTTTAAAATATTTGTTGCCGGAAGTTGCAAAATAAAGTTAATGATTAGCGAGCGTAATAAGAGGGTATACTGATCATAATGTCCGCTTTGTATGCCCTAGGTTGTTATGGGCTTGTTTTCGTATTTCGTATCCAAGGTGGAAACAGCTAATAATAGGCAAGTGTAATAAACTCTATTTCTGTAATTATTGTGCGTTTTGTTTTGTTTTTTTACAGTTGTTCTACAACAGTCAGAATGAAGACATGTAAGTGAAAACTTTGCAGTTTGGGTACAGACAGCCATGCTTGTAGCTCATCGACGTATGTACAGTTCTGATTATATCACAAATTAATATTTACTTAAATACATTATTCCTAAACACTCGCTCGAAAATAAAATAAACGACAAAAACCAAGACCTTCTCGATTAAAAGTGTATTATTTTCCGCCCACTATCAGGCCCAGTTTCAGCATGCTGTCGCTGGCGTTAATAACCGCAGGAATATATTTAGACAAAATACGATTTTGACGGTTGTTAGTCAACAAACTACAAAATTCAGGTGTGCTTCAGTTTAATACACGAATATTTTGTATATGATTGATATATTAACTGTGCATTTGGTGCAATTACATATTAATTATTTGTGTACGTGTCGCAGAAGTGTATGCATACTCCCCTGTCCAGCATGTCCTGGATATGTAGCCTTTAACAAGGATCCATTCATATGTCAGTGTCCTCATTGCATACCATCGTCTAATTAAAACTAGGAATGTATACAGACATACATGCCTGCAGCTCATCGACGTATGTGCAAGTCTGAATATATCACAAATTATTATTTATTTAGATTCACTTTTAAAATCCTAGGTGCCTAGGTCGCAAACAAAACAACAAATTTAAAACAAGTGTAAATACATTTTCTTCTGTTGACAAAAGCAAAGCAAACTAAGCCGACTATAAATGCATTGATCTTCTTTTGTTCAATTTTTAATTAAAAAATATTTTTTTCTCCAATGGCCTTACATAATTTTTCAAAATAAAAAATATGGAAAAATATTGTTCCATTTCCTCCATATGCATGAAAATTTTGAATACAATTGAATAAAAAATAACGCGGAAAAAAAATAAAAACTGAAAAAATATTGGAAAATATTTTTTTTCTCAAGTACGAAGGAAAATTTTGAAAAATAAAATGTACCTTGCACAACTAGACCATAACACGTATCTGCAGAAAAAATTTCATAAAAATCCGTTTGGTAGTTTAGGGGATCTGGGTGGAACAAAAAATCTCGTACGAGCGAGCGAGCGAGCGGACGAGCGACATACATACGGACATATGTTGTAATAGTCATTTCGTGGTCCAGGGGGTCTGTCCGGGATTTCTGTGCAAAAATTTTTTAAATCGGAAGATGCCACAGACATCGTACCGAACACTATAGCTCTTCGACAGGAGGTCGATGAGCTAAAAAAAAGGGTAACTGCGGTTGAAATGAGATTCTTGAGAGGTATGTGCGGAGTGACTAGAAGAGACCGTATTAGGAATAAAGTAGTGTATAATGTATGACTGACTAAGAAGATTTATTTGGGTGAAATTGAAGGAACACGAATGCGAGGAAGACCGAGGAATAAATGGATGAATATGATAGAAAATATTTTGAGTGAACGTAAAATTATAAGCAGAAATAATAGGAGAGCATGTATGACAAGGTGAATGGATATTAACGAGGCGAGACAGATTGTTAGGAAATAAGGAATGGAAGGTCTTCCATATAATATTAAATATTTTGTGTTGATTGTAGGGAATAAAGGGCCTGCTACCCTAGTAATGGGAAAGGCGTGATGTTATGTATGTATGTAATTTATAATATTTCTTTGCTTAGCCTTTTTCTGGTTTATTATAAAAGCACAAGAACATCATGTAGTGAGATATTATTTTCTTCCGCCCATGTTATGTACATATTGAAACTTTTAACTGCCTCGTCATTCTTGACAGTCTTGTTTGTATTTAACTCTGGATTTTCATTGACAGTACTGTTATGGTGTTCATCTGTAACATCTGTGTCTTCGCATGGTAACAAATCTTCATAATTTTCAAACCTCTTACGTATTGCCGCAGTTTTTAGCTCATCGACCTCCTGTCGAAGAGCTATAGTGTTCGGTACGATGTCTGTAGCATCTTCCGATTTAAAAAATTTTTGCACAGAAATCCCGGACAAACCCCCTGGACCACGAAATGACTATTACAACATATGTCCGTATGAATGTCGCTCGTCCGCTCGCTCGTACGAGATTTTTTGTTCCACCGAGATCTCCTAAACTACCCAACGGATTTTTATGAAATTTTTTCTGCAGATACGTGTTATGATCTAGTTGTGCAAGGTACGCTTTATTTTTCAAAATGTTTCTTCTTATTTGAGAAAAAAAATATTTTCCAATTTTTTTTCAGTTTTTATTTTTAGCTCATCGACCTCCTGTCGAAGAGCTATAGTGTTCGGTACGATGTCTGTAGCATCTTCCGATTTCAAAAATTTTTGCACAGAAATCCCGGACAGACCCCCTGGACCACGAAATGACTATTACAACATATGTCCGTATGTATGTCGCTCGTCCGCTCGCTCGCTCGCTCGTACGAGATTTTTTTTTCCACCCAGATCCCCTAAACTACCAAACGGATTTTTATGAAATTTTTTCTGCAGATACGTGTTATGGTCTAGTTGTGCAAGGTACATTTTATTTTTCAAAATTTTCCTTCGTACTTGAGAAAAAAAATATTTTCCAATATTTTTTCAGTTTTTATTTTTTTTCCGCGTTATTTTTTATTCAATTGTATTCAAAATTTTCATGCATATGGAGGAAATGGAACAATATTTTTCCATATTTTTTATTTTGAAAAATTATGTAAGGCCATTGGAGAAAAAAATATTTTTTAATTAAAAATTGAACAAAAGAAGATCAATGCATTTATAGTCGGCTTAGTTTGCTTTGCTTTTGTCAACAGAAGAACATGTATTTACACTTGTTTTAAATTTGTTGTTTTGTTTGCGACCTAGGCACCTAGGATTTTAAAAGTGAATCTTGATAAATAATAATTTGTGATATATTCAGACTTGCACATACGTCGATGAGCTGCAGGCATGTATGTCTGTATACATTCCTAGTTATTCCGGTTATCCCATACCCAACATACACTTCCATACATCAACGGTGGCACACAAGTACACATTATAAATTACGTCACAAGATAATATAAAATTTAATAACTATTCATTCTGTGTTACATAAATTTTTGTTTATATATTATGTTCTAGTTGGTTTGTATTACATACTAGCTAAATGTACCCGGTGTCGCTCGGGCTTCTTCCAATAGCTATTATTCTTAAGTTTTTTGATATACAAATTTTTTTTGTCCGGTGCGAATATGAATAAATTTCTTGGCGTACAATTTGTTATTTATATAATTAGTTACGTAATAAATATTAAATTATTACGTAACATTATTAGAATTACGTACATTAATTAAATTCATATTGAATCGCCTAGTCAACAATCAACAATACAACAGCAGTATGGTTGCCATGGAATTAAATATATTTGAGCAAAAGACTTACAATGTACTATGTGAGTGGTATAGTCGGCTTTGCATATACCAACAAAAGAATAATATACATACGTCAAATTTAATTTTTATGTTCTTCTTTCTACATTTTGCTGTAGATGTCAGCGTTCCCATGTACCCTATGACACCCGCGTGGTCCTAGAGGGTATCTCTGCAACTTTTTATCCCGATCGGTCGACGGGTGTAGTAGAATTGTATAAGGAACATACACACATACATTTACTTTTATATGTATAGATTTCACTTTCCAATAGAAAACTATTGCGCTCCAGTAATCCAAATTGTTTGCTAATCCGGATCACCGCAGTTTTAATTAGTCCGGATTATCGAGGTCGTACTGTATGACATTTTAATCGGGCCAAAATGTTCCCATTAAAATGTAAACCCACTCGCTGTTAGAAAGCTCGATTTTAGTAGAAAGCACTATGTAGTACGCAAATAATTTAATATCCCATTGCGGCACATCTTAAAAATATATATTGTCATTTATTTTATAAAACGGAACTTCTTCTTATAATTTAATAAAAAATATTTTATGAAAATGCATACGTATTTTATGCGATCATAGAAATGAAATTCAATATTGGGGCAGCCAGTCTATATTGTATTGTTATTTCACCATGTATTATTTGGTTGGATTCTTCGTAATTCACTGCGCGCAAATGGTGGTTTAAATAAAATATGTTGAGTGATGTACAATGTGGCGTAATTATGTATATCATACCATATAGGCAATCGCCTAGGTGCACGTGAAGAACATTTATAAAATATACAACTATATATAATTTAAAACAATAATAAAAAGAACCGTTCAAATTGAATTGTAATATACAATAAAAACAGATTAAAATTTTATAATTAAGAAATGAAAAATTGCCTACGTTACCATAGAAACACTGTAATGATACCAATATTACCATCACAATTTATAGACATAATCACAAATTGTCTTCAGACACTGACAACTATATGTGAATTTTCATACAGCAAACAATTTTCAAAATTTTACAAGATACTTATATAATGCCTCCGATTAATAGTATAGCAGATATATTAAAATTATATAGATGGGTGCTCAGATTGATTGCGGCTCTTCCTGTCCAATTTACAAGAGATAATACTGGGAGCACAATACTAACCAACTCAGGATTCCGCATCTATGGTGAAATAACAGGTTAGTTTTAATAATTCTATTACTTTGTACATAATTATATTATCATTAAATTCACACACACTAGATCTTCCATGGGCGCGAAATTATGCAAATTATTTTTACATTTATCAGGTTTTTTATTCTGAACAAAAATTCTAAATAATTTTACTATTATATCTCTGATTTCAGTTATATTTGCAATCATCTTCTATGGTCAGAAATTACGTTTGAACATGATCGATCCCGAAGACTACATGTCATATATCGCATTAGCTTCTGCATGTATTATTTCTACTATGTTTGTTTTGGCATCTGTTGTAATACTTGTGGTTAGACAAGATCGTCTGATAAAAGGATTCAATAATTTAGAGATGTGGATATTTCGTGTATTCTATTGCAGGTCTAGGTGTGATACTTGAACGATTTATACGTTTGAATAGAAAACTAAACGAACTAAATGATGACGATGATGATGTTGACAGCAGTTATTCGGAAATTGAAAGGAAAAAAGAAATGCTAAATATGCACTCAGCGTCCTTTATTCTGGATAAAATAACTACATTACACGCTACTCTAGTAGAAGTAACCAAAGACATCTCAGATATATATTCGCCGATTTTCTTAATTAATATCGTATCTAATATAGTGCAAGCAACGCAAGCATTGACAATAATACATGTTGACCACTATGAAGAAATTCCTGCAACTGAAATGGCTTGTTGCTTTATTCTGAATAATACCCACATACTAAGTCTTGTACTCTTGAGCTACTTTGTCGAACGAGAGGTTTGTATTTGATATGTTCGAATACTTAATGGCAATGCATTTTAGAAGAAAATGTAAAGGGACAATTTCTTTAAGATTAAAAAATACTTAATTTGCATTATTGCTAAGTGACATTTGTATTTTCAGCTGTTTCACTCTTACTTTTAAGCGATAAAACTGCGTTTACATATATTAGGGCCGCTATTCTCGAGCATATTCAGATGTAACCGTGCACCGATACATCCGAACGGTACAGTTCGAAGTGATGGGTAATCACCCCTATTCTGTAACTCACCTTGCTATCATAGCAATTGCTACGCGAGCTAGCAATTGCTACATAGCAAGAATCTCATAAATTGGTATTCTGTAAGGACAATTCTTGCTATGCGCTGAACAATTTTTTTGCTCACTGGCACTCTTGCAATTGCTACGTAGCAAGAACCTGAATGGTCTTGCTCTGATCTTGCTAGTTGCCTTATTTGAGACTTTTTATTAGTTTTTAAATATTTTGTTGCTTTTACGCTTAAATTATGTGGTGCAAATTCATTTTAATTGTGTATCTGAGTATTTCTGGTATTTTATAATTGTGTTTTAAAAATAATTTTAAAATTAATACATGTTTCATGTTTGCGTATATGTACCTGTCAAATGACGGACAGTTTTTACATACAGATAAATTACGATAAAGCTACTTATATTAGTAAAATGTGTTTTAATTGCTATTTTGTAGCATAAAGTGAAGAAAATACTGCATATAAACAACATTTCATTAATATAATTTAAAAATAGAACATAACCAAACATACTTTAAAATATATTTAAAAGTGTTAAGTGAATATGCTCAAACAGTTAATTTATACTTATTCAATTATTTTCCAAGTATTTAATACATATATGTACACAAAATTTATGCAAAAACATGTTCACAAATTAAACGTCTAAATAATTCAAAACGAATCACATAGAAAGAGGTTCGTCCGTATACGCGATAGTAGATTTATTAGGTGAACAGTACGTCGTAGCTAATTTCACACATCTTTTTTAGCAAGTCCGGCAAGAAATCAAACTGATAGCAAGGTTGCCATAAATGTTCTTACAGAATACCATTTTTCAATAATATTGCTATCTTCTTGCTAGAAACTTGTTATTAAGCAAGAATCCTAGCAATTGCTATGATAGCAAGATGTGTTACAGAATAGGCCTGAATATCTGTATTCTCGAGTACCATGCAGCACAATATTCGTATGATATGACATGTTGCGTACGTCTATAATCTATCCATATATGGTAGGTATAACGCATTTATGGCTTGTTACGGATACATCCGAGTGAGCTCGAGAATAGGGACCCAGGCCGGATGGGGACATGTTTTTCAACACGGGTCCCAGTCTCAGTGCGGACTCATTGGCATGGTAGTGGAATGGGGAGATTCTAGCATCATTGTTATCGACTATCACACAATTTTTTAAATTAAAATCATTGATTTAAATCCCAACATTTCTGATCTCATAAAAATTTATGAATCTGAATGTATTCAAACAACTTTTTTATCTACGCTTTTGCTCTAAAATGTATTGTTCAGAAGTAATCACAGTTTTTCTAAATTTACATGTTAATTCCCTATGTCCCATTTTGATTCCTATTTTGTCCCGTAGAAAATACGCTCTGTTTAATGTATTTAAAAATCTAAATTACACATTATGGACACAATACATATATACATGCCAGAAAATAAATTTCTTTCTGTACATATTTTAAAAATTGTCGTGCCATTAGCCTTGTATCGAGCAGTGATGAGCATGAAAATAGTGCAGGGGAGACTGGGTACGTTTGTAACGGGTTACGATTGAAACAAGGCTAATAACTCGGGTTGTAAGAGGAGTTAGGAGCGGATTGCGCGTCCGGACACGTGTCACAGGGTTTGGTCGACGAGGTGCGTTGCTGTTGCGAATAAAGGGATACATTATATTTTTACGCACAAAAGTAAATATTTTGTATCTAAGTTTGGGTACATATTTATTACCACGATTGAATAAGCGGTGCGCATCCCTGTTCATTCGTGACAATATCTTTTAACTGTTAGAGATACATATTTATTTAATTGAGTTTACTGAGAAATTTTATTACTATAATAATCCGGATGATTGTATAAAAGAGTTATTATAAAAATAATTGATGTATAAGGCCAATTAATTGATCCTCAATTTAAAGCCTTGTATATCTAGTTATCTTTTCCTGCTCCAGAGTTATAGGGTGCCAAAATCAGTCCGATTTTTTTTTTACCCACTGTGTATGTATCAATTCTATATTTGTACATATTTGATGACTAATCATATACCAGGCTAAATGATGAACATTGATTGTAGGCAGAAAATACTTTAACGACTCTAGGACTTCTGAACATATGTTATTTTGATCAAAAACTGGCTTTAAAGGTAATTTATTAATATGGTAATTATAATATATTAGATGTATACAGTAATATGGATAACAATGGCGGCAATGTTTTGTTTTAGAAAAATACGTTCCTTCTTCAAGGTTTGCAGAACAAAGTGAACTTAAATGTATGTGGAATGTTTCCCTTGAACGGTGCCATATTTTTTAAGGTAATGTGATTTGAATGAAAACAGCTCTGGAAAATAGCTCATTTAAATGTTTTTAATTTTCAGCAATTTAATGTTTGTCGAACTCTTTGTTTGCTAATAATACAATATTATCAAAAAAGTTAAAAATCATCAAAAGTACGGCAAGAATCCAATTTATTAATAAAGCACTAAATTTTATGAATAATACATGCGTAGAATAACAAATCACGTTTTATTTTCATATACAGTAAATTTAGTAGGTACAAGTGTATTTTCCTCTGCAATTTTTTATTATGTTGTTAGTTCCGAAATTCATCATCAATATTATAATATGGTGTAATATGTCCGCATTATGAATTCGTCAATTTTAGTGTTTCCAACTCTCGTTCATATCACATTCATTATTATTATTATAATAATTATTTATTTAATTTATGCTGATTTGGTTCTAGTTTGTATTAGTTTTGTAAATTTGAAATTTCGCTCTTCTGCACATGTTGCTAGTTTTTGTTGTTAAAATACATTTTACAATCTGATGATGACCGAAACGTCATGAATTGTACGTGTTATTGACCTATAATAAACATTGCAATTGGAGTTCTACACATCTTTACTTATCAACCTTTCGATTCCAAATCCTTCATTGCAGTTTACCATACTTTATTTAAAAAAATTATTTGTATTAATTGCAAGTGAGATTAGATATTAATATTTATGGGTGGGAATAGACGACTACGCCGATGAAACATTAATGGTGAAGAGTGATGACATTCATAAAAAAAATCAACAAAATATAACAAAAAGGATGAAATGATTCCACAGGAATTATAGAATCTGTATATGTTGATTTCCTAAATATTACAAAATCAAAGCCCAAATAACCATTAAATTTCATTTACCGAGATATTTTTAAATCCAATTAATTAATAGACTTAAATTCATTTTATTTATTTACTATTATTATTATTTTATTTTTATTTATCTTTTCCAATTTTTTTTTAATGCAATTAAAATAATTGAGAAAATTCTACTTTAGGTGATCATGTTTTAGTAAATAAACATAAAGTAAATTGTTCAGATTGTATTAAAATATTACACGTTGCAGATAAGTCTTCAAAATATTTGTGATTAGCGGACGTAATAAGAGGGCATACTGATCATTATGCCCGCTTAGTATGCTTTAGGTTGTTATGGGCTTGTTTTCGTATTTCGTATCCAAGGTGAAAACAGCCAATAATAAGCAAGTGTAATAAACTCTATTTCTGTAATTAATGTGTGTATTGTTTTTTTCATGATTTTTTATTATAAATTTGTGTAGGATTGAATTTAGCTCAATAAAAGGTTCAAATACACTTTATATATTAATACATATATTGAACTAATATGTTTTGCATGTATAGATCAGTGTTGCTAACCAGTAGAATTAATTTAAACGCTACAATTTGTAAAGCAAGAACTGAGATATTTTTATAATATATTGAAAATCTTCCATAAAGTCCAGCAAAACTGAAGTCATACCAAGATGGCGCACAAATGTTCCCCCCCTGGAGTTTCATGCCTCAACACCACAGATCAATGAAATACCTCCTCTTCATTTTCTTCATTCTAAGGCACGATCTTCTCGATTTAAAATGTACTATGATTAGGTTTGTTCGAACAGAGAGTTCACAGGAATTCAGAACGTGATTCAAAACTGCTTAGAATCCATGCGCAAACTTTTAGTTCTAGTATCTATTGGACTATTTAGAACCGGTTGAGAATTTTGTTTGTTTCTCCTAACCCATAAAATCATGAAATAAAAAACAACTTGCAGTTAGAAAACACTGTGCGTTGAAAAGTTTTAGATAGCACTATGTCGATAATAACAAAAAAAAAAACGGATAATTGAAGAGAGTATTTGAATTTGAAAAAAGAACTAGGAATAGATACAGACATCCATACCTGCAGCTCATCAACGTGTGTCCAATTCTGAATCTAAAACAAATTATTTACCTAAATACACTTTAAAATCGTAGGTGCCTAGGTCGAAGTAAAACAACAAATTTAAAACAAGTGTAAAATCATTTTCTTCTGTTAACAAAAGCAAAGCAGACTAAGCCGACTATACATGCATTAATCTTCTTTTGTTCATTTTTTAATTAAAAAATATTTTTTTCTTCAATGGTCTTACTTAATTTTTCAAAATAAAAAATATGGAAAAATAATGTTTTATTTCCTGCATATGCAAGAAAATTTTGAACACAATTGAGTGGAAAATAAAGAAGAAAAAAAAATTTTAAAATTAAAATTTTTGTTTAAGTTCTAAAGAAAATTTTGGAAAACATAGAGTCAATTGCATAACTAGACCATAATACGCACTTGTAAAAAAAAATTTCATCAAAATCGGTTGGATAGTATAGGATTAGTTAGTGTAACAAAAACCGTACGAGCGAGCGGACGAACGACATATATACAGTCACATGTTGTAATAGTCATTTCTTGATCCAAGGTCCGGGATTTCTGCGCAAAAATTTTTCAAATTGGAGAATGCTACAGACATCGTACCGAACACTATAGCTCTTCGACAGAAGGTCTATGAGCTAAAAACGTTAACCGAAAGCTTTTATTGGAGAGTAAAACAATAAATAAAAATATTGATGCTGAATTTGTAATTCCTCTAATTGAAGCTAAACAAGCGACCAGTTCTTGAGTATCTTCTGTAATTCGCCAGGAAGCAACTGACATTCGAAAATAATTAAAAAATAGTACATTATACACCAAGGGAGAGAAACCCCTTATTTTTACTGAGGTGTAATTCGAAGCCCGAGGGCGAGCCACTTCACCGATTGCATAGAACATAGATTGATGTCATGTACAGAAACCTTGTTGCTGCAGAAATAGAAACAAATTAAACTGCGGTATCAGAAAAGAATAAAGCTTCTACAGCAGTCAGAATGAAGACATACATGTATGTGAAAACTATGTAGTTTGGGTACAGACAGCCATCCTAGTAGCTCATCAACGTATGTGAAATTCTGAATATATCACAAATTAATATTTACTTAAATACATAAAAGTCCTAATCACTCGTTCGAAAATTAAATAAACGACAAAAACCAAGACCTTCTCGACTAAAAGTGTATTATTTCCTGCCCACTATCAGGCCTAGTTTCAGCGTGCTGTCGCTGGCGTTAAGAACCGCAGGAATATATTTAGACAAAATACGATTTTAACGGTTGTTACTCAACAAACTACAAAATTCAGGTGTGCTTCAGTTTAATACACGAATATTTTGTATATGATTGATATATTAACTGTGCATTTGGTGCAATTACATATTAATTATTTGTGTACGTGTCCCAGATGTGAATGCATACTCCCCTGTTCAGCATGTCCTACTGGATATGTAGCCTTTAACAAGGATCCATTTATATGTCAGTGTCCTCGTTGCATACCATAGTCTAATTAAAAAAAGTCCACATTATTATAAAAATCTAGCTGATATAATGATTATTTCTCATTAAATATAAGAATCCTGCCTATTTGTGTTTAACTCCACAATATCTTAGTAAATTTGTACGTATTTTTATCAGCGACTCAGTCCAAAGCAGACAAAAAACAATGATAACTATAAGACCATAAAGCATTTGTGACTTATTGGAAATACCGAATTTCTATAAATGGATATCATATTCACCTTCAGCAAACTACGTAAAAGTAAATTTGCACATAATTTATAATTTCTATCAGTCGCTGTCATGTATATCAAGTGAACTAATAATATATAATGTGCATGTACTTCAAAAACAACACAATTCTTGTTCGTTTCGCTTGACTTACACAGCGATTCATTGGTCAGTACATTCTTGCAAATTCTGATACAGAACTTATACTTAAAATTTATCTAGTGTTTATTTTGTAGATATTCATAGAAGCCTAGTAAATATGGTTGGAGAAATAGCAAAACTTGTTCTGGTCATTTGTATATCAATATTACTTGCAATGGAAGGTACATCAGCGAGTTGTATTAAAACAACATGTAAACCACCATCTTGTACTGGTCGAGGGTGTTCCATCGTCGAGGATCCTACCGGTTGTACACCACCACGATGTGTCTGTCTTCCTCCTATACACTGTGACTTAATGTGCTTACCACCAAAGTGTCCTACTGGTACCACGTTGTACAATCCACCATCTACTTGTTCATGTGCACGATGCGTATGCTTGCCCAAACGATGTGCCACATGTGATCCTAATAATACAACTGTTCCCAATTTCCCGACATGCCAGTGTGAGACATGTGAATGCATCGATGGCAAATGTATAGATCACTCTGCCACCACAAAAACATAACTTACTACTTTACAAAATAATACATAACTATATCATAATATTGTATTTCGTTACCTAAATTTGTAATATACAAATACTTTAATTTCCAAAATGATTATACGGAAAGCAATTCCATTACTTATTTCATTCAAATATGACTAATCATTTATTATGTTGATATTATTTGCTATAAATTATGGCAACATTTTACAGAGCTATTCGTTATGCCTGATATCAGGTGTATTGTTAACCCTTTTGTAGCAAATTCAGTAAATATACCTTTACCAAATTACACATGTACAGCGGTATTTCGGTAAATATACATTTGGTAATATAATTTAATAATCATATTTATATACCTTTTCGTATTATATAAATTCATATATGTGTGCAGTAAACGAAGATTTACATAAGTCTCTGCGTTCGCTCCTCCTTCACTCTGCAATGAAAGGGTTTAGGATGACCAAACAGACAATTATCATGAACAATAAATAAACCTAAATAGATTTATGGAACTATTTGACGTGGAAATTTTTTTGCTGTGGCAATAAATAGAACCACTACGTGCTTATTTCTAGTCAGTGAATAAAAAATATACTAAACACTACAATTTAATAGTTGAATATTTGTGTAAAGTTCCAGGTTCTATGAAGTAAATATTACCTACATACACATTACATGTTACCGTTCAAGTTTATACTTGGCTACTTTATAAACTGACTGGTTAATTTACAAAACAAACCAAATTCGCTTTTACTGTCATATTCCTCAATTTTCTTCATTTGTAAACGAGCCACTATTTTAATTAATTGTAGATAAACATCGATAAATAATGAATTTCCCCGCGGTTATCATATTTTTGTTGGCAATATTAACTACATCAGCAGTACAGAGTGCTCCAAAAAACAGAGGTACAAATCTACCAATCGCTTTGTCCACACAATCATATCGTCCCAGGCCCGATGTCACTACACTGGAACCAGCCATAGTAACTACAGTCCCTATAGCTACAGAAGCTGAACGTATTAGAGTAAATAATTGGATACCAAGAGACAAACTCCGGCATGACAGTGATGATGAGAGTGTCAGTGGTACTTCGACACAAAACACACGAATAAAAAACGAAACAATATTAGTAAAATACCCTGACGTCAAATGTGTAATACCAGTTCCATGTCCAGAGTTGCGATGCAGGGAAAGATTCACTCTTATATCAGATCCATCAGGATGTACGTGTCCCAAATGTGTGTGTACACTTCCCTGTCCAGCATGTCCTGCAGGATATGTGCCCGTTACCCGGGATCCATCCGTATGTCAGTGTCCTCTATGTATACCATCTTGTAATTTAAAAAACGTACATTAATATTCATTGCAAATGTAGTTGAAATATACTGTAACAAGTATGTATAAATATATGTACCTAAATAAATATAAATAGGTATAATAAATTTGTAACATATAAATGTTTTAATATTTATTATAAATTGTTGGAATAGATAACATTTTACAGGACTATTCGTTATGTCTGATATCAGGTCTATTGTTAACCCTTTGGCTGCTAACTCCGTAAATTTGTCTTTATCAAAGTATACATGTACAGTGGTAATTTAGTTAATGTACATTTGGTAATATAATTTCATGATAATATTTGTATCAATTTTCATATTATATAAATTCATATATGAGTGGTTTGCACAATTCTATGCCAAGATTGTATTAATTATTTATATTAACACTATTATAGTGTATTCTAAGTTCATATTTCCAACTTTTCGATTAGTATTGATTAGTTTATTGGAGGTTCTAACAATACAAATTATGTACGAATGTTTTACAGCTTTTCTACCACAAGAAACACGAATAGCGTTCGCTCTTCCTTCACTTTGCAAAGAAAGGGTTTAGAATAATCAGACAATTATCATGAATAATAAATAAACCTAAATAGATTTATGGAATTATTTAACGTATAAACCTGTTTGCTGTGGTAATAAGTAGAACCAGCACAGGCTTCTTTCTAGTTAGTGAATAAAAAATGAATACTACAATTTAAAGGTTGAATATTAGTGTGAAGTTCCAGGTTTTCTACAGTAAATATACAAATATTTAATTATGTACCTTAGCGCTAAAGTATAAACTTGGCTACATTATAAACTGACTAGTTATTTTACAAAACTAACCAAATTCGCTTTTGCTTTATACTGCAATATTTGCAAATTTGTTAGTTTGTAAACGAGCCACTGTTTAGGTACATCGATCAGCAATAAATTTCCACGCGGTTATCATACTTTTGTTGGCAATGTTAACTACATACTACATCATCAGTACAGAGTGCTCCAAAAAACGCAGGTACACATCTACCGGGATCCATCCGTATGTCAGTGTCCTCTATATATACCATCTGGAAATTTAAAAAACGTACATTAATATTCATTGTAAACGTAGTTGAAATATATGTAGGTACTTTAACATATATCATGTATGTAAAATAATATGTATATGTACATACATACATAAATAAATATAATACATTTGTGATATGTAATATTTTTATATTACACTTGACTATTATTAGCTTTGTTCACCTTGGATACGAAATACGAAAACAAGCTCATTATTCCTTAGGGCATAATGAGTGGGCATAATGACTTTTACGCCCGCTAATAATTAACTTTATTTTCTAACTTCCAGCCAAAAAATATTTCGAAGGCTTTTTCATAAATTTCCTTCGAATTCGTGGATAACAATTCACACATATCAATAAATAAATAAAAACCAAAGTGCTTGGCAACGCATATGTCGTAATTATTCAGAATTGTCACGGTCAATTTATTTTTGATACAAATAATAGGAAATTGTTATATAAAATCTTGTATGTACCAAGGGTGCTACTGGATGATTATGCTCATCGGGCGACATCCTTTCCTCGGGACAAAGGCTCTCGGGCTGGAACATTGTCATCTTCCTTGCATAATCATCGTCATAACACCCTTGGTATATAAATAACTATTTAAATGTTATTTGCAAATTATTGGTATAAAAACAAGAAAAATTTCTATTGCGAGATTTTGATGGAAGTATATGTTTTAAGGTCCTCTGAATACGTTTTGACTATTTTCCCAATGATGTTTGCTTGTGCGTATGAATGGATATGTGTCTATGTTCAATATCTCTAATACTAGTATAGATAGAGTTAAGAAACTTCACATTTAGAAGTTTCTTCAATATGCAAAGAGCTGATTAGATTTTGATAGAACTGCAAAACCGGAAGAGGAAGTTTACTGGACATCGAAATCAAACATTTCGAATTATTTGAGGAAATAACGCGATATATAAAATATTCTATGCATTTTTTTCTCCATTAACTTTTGAGTAAAAAATATTTATATGTTCAAGTCATGAATTCAGAACATCATATACGTGTATGCTATGAAAAAAAATATAAATATATATATATATATATATATATATATATATATATATATATATATATATGTCCAGCGAGCCGTTTGGGGTCGTGGTTTAAATTTATACGCTTGCGATATATCGCGCCCTTTGGAGTCGCCAGGTTGGTTTGTGTCCGTGCTAATACATTTCATCATGATGCAACCAGCACAGTGTTTTAGAAAATTGTTGAAATAACGTTATTATAATATTTTTGAAAACTGATATACGGCTGCAGTCACCACTAAGGTTAATTAGGTATTAATTAAATTTTATCTGAAAGAAAAAAAATTTATGTTGATTTCCGGGATCGAACCCGGATTCTTCACAGCGATCAACATTATTATTAAAAGTTTTTATTTAGTTTCACTTGTGAGTCTAGCTGCCTCCTGTCGTACATGTTGGATATCTTCTATTAGGGCAGGGCCGGACTGGTAAAATTCAAACGGATCGGGCAAATTTATAATTATTTCGTTTTATTCAAATATATAATATAATTTTCACTTGCTTTGTGATAATTCATTATTATAATAATAAATAAAATAATATATATTTATTTACCTTGCTTTTTAATAAAAACCTTCTTAAATGTAAATGATTTCGTGCACACATTGTGACATTTTCAGGTTAACAAAACCTATAAACCTATAAACAAATAAAACAACATTTGAACATAAACTTACCAAACGTATTACAACAATAAATATTTAAAAGTTATAAATAATATTAAATTAAAAATAAATCAATTAATATCGTGTAAAATAAAATTACTATTTCATTTTAAATTGTCTATTTGTTCATTGAATAGTGTAAAATTCTTATTTAAATGTTTAAAAATTTCAATTGCTTCGAACATTTTTAATTTATTTCCTTTATCTGAAAACTGTACATTTTTTAAACAATTAATATCATTAACAAAATGGTTATTAGCAAGAAGTTCTTTTGCGTAAATTTTAATATTTTTATTGTTTTTGAAAGAAGACAAATGTTCGTTAAATCTAATATTATAATTTCATTCTGTCTGGCTAATATATACTTAGTCCTTTACACTACAGCTACAGGGTAATAAATATAGATTTAATTAAATTTTGATTGATAATTAAAAATTAATAAAAATTCAAAACAGACAATACCAGCACGTACTTCTGAAGAGCAGCAAATAGAAATAAAAACAAATGAACAAATCCAATAAAATTAGATTAAATACCAGTATTAATTATTTTTCCAATTAATTAGAAAAAAAAAATTATTGAATTTTTCAATTTGGTAGCAGGGTCACATAAATCGCGTGAAGTTTAAACTCACGCGTAAAATATAAACGCAGCTTGATATTACTATAACTTCATGTAAGTTATGCGTTCCTGATATGAAATGTAAAAATTCAACCATTTTGTGATGAAATAATACGTTCCGTTAAGTGTTTTTTTAACACCGAAATGAAATTATTTGCTATGCATAATAAAACTAATTAATTACATAGATACAAAGCAGCATTTGTTATATTTATCATAAAAATGATACATAATTTTCTCAAATGTACTCTTTATGATTGGAATCATACGGAATTATGTTTGTTTTAATAATAGTAATTTACGGAGTACGGAATTAATATATAGATCTTAATAAATGGCCTTGGACCATTCACTGCAGGAAATGTAAGATTCAACTAGTGGGGGATTATTAAGATAAATTTAATTTTAATCTTGTTTATATTTTATAATCAATTGGTTACTTTTACAGGCTTTTATTTAGTTTCATTTGTTAGTCTGTTTATCTGCTGTCTGTCTGTTTGAAAATTCGCATTCAATGTTGACCCACTTCAACATGTTTAATCGACTTGAAACTTTGAACACAGACGTCGCAGCACCGATGACAATACAATATACATATTTATGATTTTTTTTTAAACAATCGTAAAGCCAAAATATTCATTTATAGATTTTGGAATGCAGGATGGAATAAATGCAAGTATGTCTGTGTTTTGAAATTGTGGTCAATATACTTAAAACAAACTTTTAAGATGTATTTGCATATATTTCATTGATTTGAATTTTATTTTTCCTATTCTATTTTTCTTATAATATTGTCCACAAATAAATATACTCATCTTTACCATATGTGGCCCGTAAATAAAGTTTTTTGTTGTTGTCGATCATTATTACGTTCATATAAATAACAGGAAAAATTAAATTAGATGAAATTTATGCGCTTCATATTTATAAGTCTCATAGTATATACACTTACATAATTTATTTATTCTAATATCATTGGTATCATTGCTACATTTCTTTAAGTATCATTAACAAATTAATTTATTTATCTTATATTGGTATCATTAATATATTTCTTAAACTATCATTATGAAATGAATCTGTGTTTGCACAGGTGGTCCGCATTTAAAGTTTTATTTATAACAATATGTGTTATTATATTGCGGTCAATATACTTAATACACAATTTTCAGATGTACTTACATATATATTATTTACTTGAGTGTTAATTTTTCTATTATATTCTTTATAATATCATTAACAAATAAATAGACCCGCCTTTGTATGCATATGAGGTCTGTAATTAATGTTTTCTTTTTTTAATTATAATATACATTTTAATATAATCAACGTAATAATAGTACATTATACACCAAGGGAGAGAAACCACTTATTTTTCCTGAGGTGTAGTTTGAAGCTCGAGGGCGAAGCCAGAGGGCTACAAATACATCGAGGGAAAAATGGTAGTCTCTCCCGAGGTGTATATACTATTTTTTCCACGTTCGGGAGTAGAAACACTTAATTTCATAAATAATGAATTATAATAAATCGGAACGAAATTGCAATATGCAGAAGCCTTTGGAAATGTTTCCATGCAACGCGTACCATGACAACACACATTTATTTACAAAAACCTTTGTTATAATAAAAACTCCCTTATGAAAAGTGTTTTCGTCCCTAGGGAGTAAATGCTTCATTTCTGTCCCGCGTTTGACGCCATAGAAACCGACTTCTACTCCCGGACGTGTAAAAATACACATAATTTAGCAATAATAAATAAAAAATATCCTGTGCACATACATACGAGGCCGTTTTTTTGTATAATAATTCTATTTTTTATTTACTATAAAATATTAATTTATTATATTAAAAAAAGTACCGAAGCGGGGCAGTACTTGTGTGATTATATCCATATGCAGGCCCTTCCGTTAATCTAAAATACAGCACCGGATTGAGGTACCGACTAGCACGGCTTGTGCATCATGAGAGTGTAAAGTGTTAGTGTGAAAGACGCCCCTAAAGACGCACCTTATCTGACATCATCAAGTGTACAGATTATAAAGTATCATAAATAGATAAAGCAAAAATGTAGACTATATTTACTCAATACGATTTGGCTTATTTTGTATCCTTCGCCAAAATAATTAAGTCACATCCTGTTGAAATAACAGACATGTTGCCATTTTCATGTACCACAATATGATTCTACCGTCGGATACATAACTTGTTCCTAGTATGTTCGAGAAATATCGGTGAACGACTGGTCGTACCGCTGTATCACGTAAATTTATACGCGGCAAAATACTGTAATGTTAATGTGGTACATATAGAATCGACATCATTGAATCTCAAAAATATGTTGGAACATGTTGCATGCACATAAGAATAACTAAAATATTGAACAATTATATTATCACATATTTATTTTTACTTAAATCCTTATGTGTTTTTTTTGTTATTGTATGATGTACAATGTAAATATTACGCTGCCATAATTAACAGTAAAAATGAATTATTGTTGAAACATAGTATGTATTATATAATGGATAAAATAGAAAATACTGGCTTTATCATATTCTGCATACAGTCGGTTGGTCAAAGATGGAAGAACTAAACATGTAAAAAATACTCTATGTATATTCTTACGAATCCGTAGGATATGATATCTAAAAAAGTTATTTGAAAGTTAATGCACTTAATATTCTATATTAATAAGTATCAATATATAGTATACACTTACATAATTTATTAATCCTATATTGGTATCATCACTATATTTCTTAAAATATCATTTTCAAATGAATCTGTGTTTGCTTACAGACGAGATCCGGATTTAAACTTTTATAATATTATATTTATATATATTAGATAAAAATTTAGAAATTAGAAAGGACAGAAAAGCATCGCAATGTTGCATAATTTGCCATAAACCTATTTGTTTACAATGTTCAAGACATATTTGCAGGGAATGTATTTGACTTTGAGCGTTTCTAATTTTGTATCTGATAAGTGTCTGTGGATTGATGTATAAATGAATATAAGTTGAATGGCTTGCTATTTTTTATTTTAAGATTTTAGTTTTGTGTGTTGTACACCATGAATGCTTTAAGGTAAAGTTTTATATATAATTAATTAATTACTAGTTAGAACGTGAAGAATGAATATCTATGTAGCCGGTCTATAGTCGACAATAGTAGCCAGTGACAATTTCGGAACCATTCGGAAATTTCCGGAATATACATAGCTGCTAATTTCAAACTTGGACCGTGTTACACTGCTGAATTATATTAGCATTCATACATCTCACTGCAATGGTCTCACTCATTTTCCTTGTACGCGCAGGAAGTTAAAATCGTGTATTAAAAAGCAGTGCTTTTAAAATAATAATTATTGTTGTTTTTTTAATTTAAACCAAATATTAAAATTCATTATTATGTTATATTTAATTTCTTGGGTTTGACACGGACTTGGTCGCGAAATGTCAAAGCGTGCTTCGGGCGTCTTCGGTCAAGCACGAGGTGCTCCCGTGTGAGAGTACTTAGATCAGCTTTGTAGCAGTTACAGGTTTAGACCTCTTGAATTTATGTTATCCGGATACGTGAAACGAAGGAATTGATCCGCATTTGAAAAGCAATTGAAATGTTTAAACATTTAAATAAGAAATTTACACTATTAAATAAACAAATAGACATTAAAATTTCAATTTCATTTAACAATTTAAAATGAAATAGTAATATAATTTTACACAATATTAATTGATTTATTTTTAACTTAATATTATTTAGATTTTTTAAATATTTATAGTTATAGAAGGTATGGTAATTATTTGTTCAAATGTTGCTTTATTTGTTTATAGGTTTTTTGTTAGCCAGAAGATGTCACAATGTGTGTACGAAACCATTTACATTTAGTAAATATTGTGATTAAAAAACAAAGTAAATAAATAAATTATATTATTTTATTTATCATTATAATAATGAACTATAACAAAGCAAGTGAAAATATTGTTATATACTTGAAGAAAACGAATTAATTATAAATTTGCCCGACCCGTTTAAATTTTTCCAGTCCGTTCCTGCCCTATTTGATGATTGCATGTACCTGTGAAATATATAAGCGTTGCACATAGTAGAAGATACGCAACGTGCACGGTGCTGTAGTAGCCTATATTGAAAAGAACTTTATCTTGGACAAACACCATCTTTCTTTAGTACTTATTCCCGCTACAGTGGCGTTAAAAGAGTAGACCTCAATGTGCACATTACATAAATACACCGTTTGGGGTCGGACCCCAAAGTACCCATTTCGACTCCAAAGTGCACGATGCATGAATTATCGAGACCCCAAACGACGCGCTGGACATATATATATATATATATATATATATATATATATATATATATATATACAGGGTGTCCCTAAAATGCGTGGACATCGCTTAACCACAGATTCCTGGTTCGAAAATAAGACGATTTAACTAAACTTACCTATATGCAATTACGTTTCGTTTAGCTGGTATTCTGCTTCAAAGTTCTTTCAAGAAAAAGTTATTTTATCCATAACTACAGAACGCTTGGATCGATTTTGATAATATTTAGTACTGTACTTGGTTATTATCAGCAAGTGTTCAATATTATCAAATCGATCCAAGCGTTCTGTAGTTATGTATAAAATAACTTTTTCTTGAAAGAACTTTGAAGCTTAATACCAGCTAAACGAAACGTAATTGCATATAGGTAAGTTTAGTTAAATCGTCTTATTTTCGAACCAGGAATCTGTGGTTAAGCGATGTCCACGCATTTTAGGGACAGCCTATATATATATATATATATATATATATATATATATATATATATATATATATATATATATATTATCAAAAATACACATTTGAAATATCCAGGACCTTCTCGATTCAATACACAATACACATTTAAAATATCAAATAAGTGTCAATTTAAATTGAGTCTCGATCATTTTACATGTTTCAATGAAATAAATATTTGCAATATTTAAAAAAATATGAAATCGCCATCAACATCGGCTCATAAATAAGCAACTTTTGTATAATTTAACCGATATCGTAACTCGTATAGTTTCCAAGATCCCATAAGTGGCCCATTTAAAACAGACACTTTGAATATATATTAGCCTAATAATATTAGGTCCATTATTCATGATAATTATTATCATGAATAATAGACCTATATCTAGATCAGTGGTGTCCAAACTACGGCCCGCGGGCCAGCCCCGGCCCGGCAGGTGATTTTATCTGGCCCGTAAAGGTTTTTTGAAAAATACTGATTTTTTCGCGCAATCCGTTTGATTTTCAAAAACATATATATCAAAAATTGAAAGAAATGCAAAAATCATATGTGATAAAAAATTTTAACTTGGTCGATTTTTACAATTTGTTTTATGCAAAAGAGTTTCCCAATTTAAAGCAATTTGCTTGTTAATTTATTTCTATGTTCGGGACTACCTATTATGGGCGAACAAACATTTTCCAGGATGAAGTATCTGAAATCAAAGTACAAGGCAAATTTATGGGATGATCATTTGCATTCATTGCTTATAATTTGTATTTCAGATTTTAATCTCGAACACAGTTCCATCATTCCCATTAAAAGTTGCATGAAATAATTTTCTCATTATGTATAATTTAGCAATTTTTGTTTAGTTTTGGTGTATCTATAATTAACTGTAAAAAAATAAAATTCAATGCTGCCTTAGTCAAAATGATATTTTTTAATTCACATATTCACGTAGCCCGCTGCAAATGAATTTATTCCCAATCTGGCCCTTGCGGCAAAAAGTTTCGACACTCCTGATCTAGATAGTGGCTCTATGAGACTATTTATAGTGAAAAAATAATGAATTTTTTTTACTGTGGCAATAAGAAGAACCACTACAGGTTTCTTTCTAGTTGGTAACTAAAATTTAGAACACTGCAATTTAAAAGTTGAATATTAGTTTAAAATTCCAAGTTTTCTATAGTAAGTATTACCTTTACATAAAATTCAATTATATGTACATATATTACCGGCCAACATAAAGTAGAATACTTCATAACTTGGCTGGTTAATTTATAAAACTAACCTAATTATTTTTTTCTTTTTACTATATTCCAGAATATACTTAGTTTAGTAAACGAGCCACTTTTTTGCTCTATTGTAGATACACATCAATCAACAATGAATTTCCCCATGGTTGTTGTACTTTTGTTAGCAATAACTGCATCATCTGTACAAAGTGCTCCGCGAGCCAGAAAAACAATTCTACCTATCGCGACCACCCCAGCAAGTGCAGCAGACCTACTAGCTAATAATAGGTTACCAAGAAACGAACCCCAAACCGACAAGGGTTCCACGTTTTAGAAAACTTTCATTAATATCCATTGCAAATGTAGATGAAATATAATCTAATAAAGTCGATAAAAAAAAAATTTTTAAAAATAAGCTTAAATTGCACTAAAAAGAAAAAGCCAATAAATAAAAGCGTGGGGCGTAAATGTACTAATGTCCAATTTATATGAACATTTACGCCCCACGCTTTTATTTATTGGCTTTTTCTTTTTAGTGCAATTTAATAAAAGCTTATTTTTAAAAATTATTTTTTTATCGATTTTATTTTATTCTTTTTAGTCCATGGTAAGTGTATAGTCGGATTAAAATTGAAGTTGATTTACTGTTTCGATATTCGGCAAATAGATACACTTTCAATAAATGCGAAAATGACAAAATGTTCTTAAATTGGTCGATAAGTTTATTTTCGCTTACCACTTTTAACACCATGAAGATCGGAATATTTTATGGACTGGCCCGGTGCTTTGTTAATGGTCATAGAAAAGCAATCTTATTACATCGCAAAACTTCACACATTCATTGCAATGAGATAGGGAATTACACTAATTAATACTAATGTTATACACTGACATAAACACAGTTATAATTATAATAAATCACTTTTATTGTAACCAAGTTTATTTTATTAATATCTAAATCATTGTTGTACATTCAAAATGCGAGACACAACTGTCAAAAAAACGTCGTATTTCTGTTGTTATCGCTGCTAAGCCGACTATTCACCGAAAGCTTTATATCTAGTATATACATAATACTAATACATGCATTGATGTTCTTTTGTTCAATCTCTCCGTCAGACAGACAGACAGACAGACAGACAGACAGACTGACTGACTAACAAGTGAAACTAAATAAAAGCTTATAATAAAAATATACTGGAGAGTTCATTAATTTACGAAAATACACAATAAATTATCCTTTCAGATCGTAACCAACATCTATGTCCTTTCGAAATAATAAACAAGAAATAAACATTATATTTGAATCTTTTTATTTTAAATATTATGTACGTCTGCATTTTTTTTTATCAACGTTACTGTTTAGTGCACAAAGTGTTATATTTACACTTTGGCAATTAATTATTACACTATCTTACAATGATAATAGTAATGAATGTATGGCATGAGAGATACTCTGCAATGTATGTATTAGGGTGATGACTTTTATACAACCTCGTTTCCCTGTATCATAATTTGATGAGCTTTCATTTAAGATTTGATAAAATCTTACATTCAACGTGATTTGATAAAAAAACTTCACGCACAAAATGATTTTAAAAATTTGTTTTCCAGCTTTTTTGACCAATTTCTTTAAGTCACTATAACCAGATACAAAATTGAACATAATTTCTAGAATCACATATATACATTATATAGGGTCATCAAACACACAAGGAAATCAAATATTCACGATAATGTCATTGGAGAGGATGAATCTCAGTGGAAGGTTGCCCTTGTTGCAGCAGGAGTCGTGTAGATCTTGCATAACTTTTATCGCACGCTCACAGCACTGGTTGCTTTGGGCATTGTTGATTGGAGATTCATCTGTTTTCCAGTGGGTTTTCAAGCATTTGAGAGCTGTTGGGTAGTCATTCAGAGCTGCAGATAGTTCTAGAAAATCTTCAGCGCGGAACAATTGACTGCTGTACCAATGGTCTACCCATGAATAAGAAATAAATGAACAGATATTACGCAACCTGTTCCGGGTTTCAGACATCAGAATAAACGCAAGAAGAGCTAGAATTGCACGAGAGTTCCAGCGTGCATTGCTGTTGTTTGGGATTTGTTTAAAATTCACGAAGGAAATTTCATTCCTCTCAGTGAAGTGACTGAAGACACAAGTAAGGTGATAGAGCCTGTTTCCTTAATCTCAGTTTTACCGTTGCTGAAGGCTGCTTTCAATTTATTATAATTACTCATCAAATCCAGCACAAAAAAGTACTCGATGTTTGGTGATTTAGTCCACTCATGGAGCTCATCGTCCATGACAACGCGAAGAACGCGATCCAGCACATGGTGTTGGCAATTGATGAACTTGGGTTTGGAGTGACCTTTTTCTTCGAACATTTGCTGCAGCCGAACGACAACGCATGTCTTGTTGTGTCGGCAACAATCATCACGATTGATTCCCACAGGTTGAACTCCTCTAACACATCCTGGAGTCCTTCTGCGATTGTTTAAGCTTTCCCATCTTTCAATTTATCGTCAATATTAAATACGTAAATTAAAGAAACTGATATTGAGTTTTCATATATCTTATTTAAAAACAAGCAAATAATAATTAAAGTAAATATAAAATAAGGCAGACATTAATAAAATGTTATATGCTTGCTCACTTATAACTAGCGAGAGAGGTAAATGTAGCTCACCAAATAATACAAGGATCTCTTTATAATAAACTCTGGAGAATTTGCAATAATTATAATAAGGCAGTAATAATATTGTTACCAAATTAAGCAGATTAAAACTCAACTACCTGCTTTGCAGACCTCGCTTATATATCAGTTTATAGCAGACTGCTAAACAACTGTAGAAAATTTTAGTACTCTACAGAAACTTCCCTAGCATTTACGTCATTGTCCTGGCTGACGGCGCACAACGTTTCATGATGTTTTGGAATATTCTGTACAATTCTCTGGTACAATAATTATTGCATAAGTCGGTTTGATGACTTTCGTTATATATAAATATTGTTAATACAATTACATTAAAGGCTAAAATGACCTACATAACATTTCAAAGTGGTTTGTGCGTGACCTTTTTCAATATTTTAAAGGAACAAACGTCATTTTAGTTATAATTAGGGAAAAGTTCATTCATTCGTGCTACAGGAAATAATTTTGAAGAAAAAAAATTAAAAAGTCATCACCCTAGTATGTATACAAGTAATGTACAATTGTTTTACTTTCTTCAGTGCGCAACTACAACCAAGTGCGTTTAAGGTATGTATATATTTCGCCTGTATTAACCATTTAAATTTCCTACATGATTGGTGCACCTGGGACGCTCCATTTGTACTTTGAAACATGTAGGTAGATATTATTAATATGCTATTCTTTTTAGTGGACGAAAATTAAGTGTAATGGCCAGTGGAGTTGTAAAACTAGCTTTCATTCTGGTAATGTGTTGCGTAGCTACAGAAATAATATCAGAGGAATCTGAGATTAAGACCACGCAACCTATGGATATAAAATTCGTTTGTCCACAAATCCAATGTCCTCCGTGGTGTCGCCTAACAGAGGTTTGGCGTTTTTGTCCAAGATGTGTTTGTCCATAAATAACTACAACTGAAGTATTATCAGTAACATTACTGTTTTTAACTGTACATGTATAATTTTATAAACAAATAAATATGAGAATATATAATTTGTTATTTTCTATAAAACCTTTTTATTAGATTCATTAATTTTATATTTCAAGACCTAGGTACCTAGACAATTATATTACAAACAGACACACAGAAATATTTATTTTATATTTCAAGACCTAGATTACCTAGACAATTATCCCTATTACAAACAGACACACAGAAGTACTTATTTTATATTTAAAGACCTACTATATTCCAGAATATACTTAGTTTAGTAAACGAGCCACTTTTTTGCTCTATTGTAGATACACATCAATCAACAATGAATTTCCCCATGGTTGTTGTACTTTTGTTAGCAATAACTGCATCATCTGTACAAAGTGCTCCGCGAGCCAGAAAAACAGAAAGACCTAAGGTACCTAGACAATTATATTACAAACAGACACACAGAAATATTTATTTTATATTTCAAGACCTAGATTACCTAGACAATTATCCCTATTACAAACAGACACACAGAAGTACTTATTTTATATTTAAAGACCTAGATTACCTAGACAATTATCCCTATTACAAACAGACACACAGAAGTACTTATTTTATATTTAAAGACCTATGCCCATATTCATAAACGTTCGTTAAACGTATAACGCTTCGTTTTCTTGTAACCGACAGTTAAATAGTTCTTTTCGTATTCATAAAGGTCCGTTATCGTTAACAGTCATTAAATTCTTCATTAAATTTAAAGGTTAAATTTTCTTTCATTACATATATAACGAAGCATTACTGTGACAATCGGATCTGTATAAAAGTTGAATCGTATAGTAGATACGTAAAGTATTGCAAAATCAGTGCACAGATACATTATTTTCAGAGGTTAGAAACATTTATTTACATTAATCTGTGAAGCAAATATTTTAAAATGTTCGTTTTAATTTTTAGATTAATTTTTATCAAAATGTCTTCATTGTCACCATCATCGTCGTCGTCATCGTCCTCGTCCTCGCGCTCATCCTTTTCAGAAACATCTGATTCCGATAATAATTTTGTAGAAAATATTTTGTTAGCAATGCCGAAACAACGAGTTTTTCGTAACCGCAATAATCCCGTCGAAATGTACGAAGATTTGAATTTAAACAACGATATAGATTAGATGAAGAAACAGTTTATCAAATTTGTGATATTATTGGACCAAATTTGGAAAGTGAAACTATGCGAAACAAACCACTGTCTGCAATGGATAAAATTTTAATAACATTACGATTTTATGCAACTGGATCATTCCAGCAAGTATTGGCTGACCATATTAATGTAAGCCAACCAAATATTAGTAGAATCATTCCTGCTGTCACCCAAGCATTAGCATCCCTACGAGAATAATTCATAAAAATGCCAATAACGCATGTAAAACGAAGAAAAATTCAATTAGAATTTTATTCAATTCATCATTTCCCATGTGTTGTGGGAGCAATAGACTGTACTCATGTAAGAATCCAATCACCAGGTGGTTTACATGCTGAATTGTACCGCAATAGAAAAGGTTGGTTTTCGTACAACGTACAGTGTTTGTGATACTAAACTAAAATTTCTTGATATTATTGCGAGATGGCCCGGTAGCGTACATGATTCTACAATATTCTACGATTCACCTCTTGGAATTGATTTTGAAGAAAATAAATATCCTGACACTTTTTTATTAGGAGATTCAGGGTACCCATTAAAAAACTATTTATTAACACCAGTGTTAAATCCCACAACAGAACCTGAAAGAAGATACAATGAAGCACATATACACACACGAAATGTAATTGAAAGAGCTTTTGATGTGTGGAAAAGACGTTTTCCTTGTCTTTCAGTCGGAATGAGATTAAAAAAAGAAACTATATTACATGTTATAGTTGCAACAGCAGTTCTGCACAACTTGTGCACTATTTTAAAAGATGAACTACCAGCTCTAAATGATGAAATTGATCGAAATGATTACAACGAAAATGAAGAAATTCTTGTGAATAATAATTTGAATCACAATATTTTTCGAAATATTTTTATAAATAACAATTTTAGATAAGAATGTAAAAAAAAAATATTTTATTATAATAAACAAAATTTTCTTATAATTCGTATACAATCGAAATAAAAGAGAAACGTTCTACATTTTCTATTTTATAAATTTAAGTTGACAGCCACTTTAATATTTTTTATACTTTCTAGGGTTTGTTAATAGGTGTGATTCTAGCTCTAAACACGAAAAGTTACTAGAAATTTTAACAGCTGTTAGTTACAAAACGAGCCGTTAAATATCTGACTTTGTATTTATGAATACTCTTAAATATATAACGTTCATTAAATATAAACGGTACGTTTCGTAATCCATCGTTATAACAACTTTTATGAATACGGGCACTAGAGTACCTAGACAATTATACCTATTACAAACAGACACACAGAAGTACTTATTTTATATTTCAAGACCTAGGGTACCTAGACAATTATATTACAAACAGACACACAGAAATACTTGATTGGTTATAAAATAATAATGTCAATACGAATTAATATTGTGTTATTAGGTTATATTAAGCAATTAATCTCCGTAAATAAATAACGGGCCGTAAATAATTTAGTTGCAAATATGTAAATACGTATCAGGGTCGTCTTATGAATTGTAAAGGCCCTCGGCCATAGCGATTTAACGGCCCCCCTTCCCAGAAAGAGTCAAGTCAAATTAATAATTTTGTCATTTAATTTTTTAAAACCTCAGCCGAGTCCTTAGCGACCGGGCCCCATATATAAGTGGGCCCTAAGCCATAGCCTCGTTGGCCTAGGCGAAAAGTCGGCCCTGATATGTATGGTAGATTATCGGTAGTTAACATGCATTACATAAATCAAACATGTCTATCGCGTAACAAAAAAAATAATGACTTATGAACACGGTCCTATAAAAGCATTGTAATTCTGTGAACTGACAGCATTGTTCGTTTCGTCTAGTTCAGTCTAGTTGTTGCTTCAAGATTCATTAACAGTAAGTGATTTAGATACTTTTTGTCCAGTCTTGTGCAGTCTGATATTCTTCCCTTTCTTTAGATTAAAGTTCAACAATGTCCAAGGAAACAATGACACTTGCTATTCTACTGGTTGTGTATGTAGTCAGTTATACTGCAATAAATGCAGATCCTATAAACGTTTGTGACCCGCTGTCATGTCCTGAAGTTGACTGCATGGTAGGGTGCAGTCGTGTGCAGGACCCACCGTGTACTTGTCCACGATGTGTATGTACCACACCTCGACCTGTTTGTCGCATTGAATGTCCTGAAATAGGCACATGTCCTCCTGGTTATGTATTACGCAGACCTCCAGGTTTTTGCACGTGTCCAAGATGTATGAAATGCACATGATAATTTAACATTACTCGTAACTACTCCATGAAATATGTTTCCTTACTCAAGCCTAGGAACATAATTAATACTAACAATAGTTATACTGTGAACGATAAATGTATTTTACAAAATATATGAAATTAATTGTAATAAAATTATGTTATGTTCAAATAAATAAAATAATCTTAAAAAAATAATACATATAAAATAAGAATAGTTAAAACTTTAATTCCTGCTCCATCTAACAACAAAACTTGAAATATCTAGCTAAAATGGTTGAGCTTCCTGCTGAAATGTGCAGCAGGATTTTCAAACCTATACGTGTAATAATTTTCTATAATTAGTAATTGATAATCGTTTTCTTGTAGTTACTATGAAACATTAGTTTATTTCATAATTCTTAATCAACAAATAATCAGAATAGATTTATATTTACTTTGCAAGCCTATATTTAGCGGTACATATATAAAGACTTATCTGCGTCCTTGAACATAACTGTCAACATTATCATCACTGACAAAACCGGTCGGAACTGCATGTACGTGTCATTTTATAGCCAATTTATTTGTAAATAACATCAAGAGAAACATGCATTTCTATTCATATATTTCCGCTGTAGTATTTGCAGTCTTTTTGATACATACAGTGTCTTCAGAACAAGATAAAACTATAGCAACAGCAAGAATAGAAGTAAGTAACCTTACTTGGCCTTTCAGAAATTGTATATAATTACATGTTTTATTATTATGTAGAGTTGTCCAGGGTGTAGTTTAAACCGACTACCCCAGGTTAAAGCATTTATTTACGAGGACATTCCAAAGTATGACAATGTGGAATTTAAGAAAATACATGGTGCAATACCTGAACTTGTTTTATTGAATGCAGCCGATGAAGAAATTGAACGTTTGCAACTTTCAAAACTGAATCGCAAAGAATGTAATGAATTATTGGTTAGTAAAGGATTCAGCCACAAGATTGAAGATAAAACAAATGGAGAATTGTAATCGCCGTAACTAATATTCCTTCTTACACACCTAAGTTTTAATTGCAATTTTAATGAATCATTGTTTTTAACACGTTTTTGATTATCTATCGTGTCACACCAGTTAATTAGTATTTCTTGTAGATTGTGATATTTTATTGTTTTATTTTGATTGTGAGTTATTAAGACGGTATTCGCATTTTTATAAATTACAATATTTGTTTTATCGATAATAAAATAAAAACTATTAACAAACGATGCAATTTTTTCTTTATCTCTTAAGTAATTAACGCCCATGAAATTAAAATAAAATGTTTCCATATATTTTAGTGATAACAAAACGAGGCGTTAACAACAATTGTGTCAGTATCAATGTTATGTTCTTACTTAATTTACATAATTGGATAAATAACTAATTTGTACAAAGAAATAATCTTTATTGAAAAATCCACCTTAGATTATAAACTAATAATGATGAACCAGCACGCTAAAACCTAGACACTTAACTAAATGATCAAATAAAATATATATGTATGTACACAGACTCAAATAAATCAGATACATTGCTGAAAACAAACAATAATTTTGTACATAATATTTGAGAACACATACGGCCAGTATGAAACAGTTGAAGAATAATATACCATGTCTGTCAACTGTAAATATCGTATAAGCATAAAAAGTATGAATAGTTATTTATATAAAATTAAGATGATTAAATTCAAAATTGTATGTCGATGTGCTCTCAATGATAAACTCTTTTTTTGCAATATCGGACCAATTTTTACCTATTAACGGTCCATAATCTAAACACCTTTTCCCTAAAAATATATGCAACAGTTTGATTAACATTGCTGATCGGTGAAATGATAACTGCAATGTGTAATACAAGTGTGAAAATATTGTTCTTATATCAATAGTAGTAAATAATAGTGACACATGTGTTATTTAAAGTTAAACCACAATTGCGACAGCCACATTGTAAAAATCAATTGATCCATCTAAAGGCAAATCTATTTGATTGATTGTACATTCAGATATAACAAATGTCACCAGCAATTTCGAAAGAAAATATTACCCAAAAATTACCTTTTGACTTGAAACTTGCCAGTGGTCTTCATATGGATGAAATGACATATGTCTCTTAGCTTTAGATATGATTAAATCCAAACTACGGAACGTTTTTCTCTAACACAGTATTCTGAACGATTCCGAACCTTCGACACCATGAATATCACATCAAATATTGAGAAACAACAAATGTTTATATCGAATCTTATATGTGATTCATTTCATGTTACCGTCAAGTTTGAAATCATCAGAGTTTTCTCAAATTCTATCGCGACATCCATGATATTATTCTCTATATATGTATGTAATGAGTAACACAAAAACCCGGTCGACTATATCGGTTAATTAATTAATTGCAGCATAATACTTTTATGTACAACAGTCTTAAAATAAACACCGAAACATGACAATCATGGATTATAGTAGTAGTGTACACGACGATATTTTGTATGAAATTTTCACCATGTGACACCATCATTCGTGATAATCATTTTACCATTTAGGTAAATGTTACTTTATTATCGTTTAAGGACCCTAGAATTATCATTATTATCCGTTCTCAATCTGTAATCGTTTGACATTTGTTTTAGGCAAAATTAGAAAATAAATATACAATCTCGGGGGACATTCACTACGCTAACAGTAACCAAAAAATAAAAATTATCGCCACCCAAAGAAAGATCTTCGATAGAAATTGTTCTTCAGCATGCTGTGGAGTGCCGCGGGGTGCTGTAAGAAAAAAAAAGTATACATCACAGAATATTTAACTGGAACTAAACGAGGCTGCCAGGAAAAATAATATGAAATAAGAAGCAATAGTTACACAGATTACGTTAGAACAAAAATATCAAGAAATATTTGAATTAATTTACAGATATATTATTGACAATAAGCATGGCATACCTGGACTGGGTCTCGGTTCGCCAAAATTAAATGTAGATGTGAAGAAACCAAATGGAAACGCACCAATACCAAACGACATATGGAATCCACCATCACCAAAGCCGAAACCCTGGAACGGTGAGCCTGGTTCCGGTTCAGAGCGTTGTCCTGCCGGTCGCGGAGGCACTTTCTCACGAGGATCTTCCTGTTTCGTACTGCCTCGGCCGTACAGCGGTACAACCTTCTCTTTGCTGATGGCAGCCTTGCATACAGGACAGACTTGCCTGTTTGGTCGTGTCTCTAACCACTGATGAAGGCAGGGCCAACTATAAATTCAAGCAATTACCAAATACTATTCTACGCAGTGCACACAAGATTAGGGTTAGGTCTCACGAACGATGTACAGAATGTTATTACAATTATGTTTCAAATTACTAAAAACTTGTCAAATGACAAAGCAATTGTGTTATAAATAAATTTACCTCGAACAAACAATTACAAGTGACGTTCTGAACACTGTATTGCAAGAAGATCAAAGTACACAGTAGGTGACAGAATTAAAATGTTACGAACCAAAACAGATGTCCACACATACTAACAACAGCATCTCTGGCAGTGTCCAAGCAAATATTACATTCAAACATCCGATCATCTTTCTTGTCCTCTTCACCAGCCGTTCCACCCAATCCACTGGATTCACCAGAATCTTTTTGTTTTGTTTCAGTTGTCGAAGACATGATTCACATGTAATTTCCTACAAAAGACACCCACGAATTAAAACTGGAATGTTTGTACGATTTTTCTGATTTAATGCTGCGTAACAAATATGTTCAATTTTTTATATTACTAAACTGACGTGTCCCAGACGAGAGACGTCATAAACTCCCAACCCCACAAATCAATTATTATTCAAGGTTATTCATAAATACGTACTCATTAAAAGACAGACAAATATTTCTTAAAATATTTTACAGCTTGTAATCATCAGGTGATATTTACTTCCTCACTAAAATGACATTTCACGTTCTACTTCATGTTGCCACTACATTAAATTTAAACATTCCTACAAATCATGCTCTTCGGGTTGCCTATACAACATTTTAAATTTACTCAATAAATTACGCACTTTTATTTCCTACATACGTCGCCATTATGTAAATAAAAATAATAAAACTTATAACTCGAATAAATATACCCTTTCTCCAATTCTCGCGTATTTTATAACTAGCAATCAATTAACTGTTATGTTTCTATAGCAACAAACAACATATGTTTCTTCCCCAATTAGTTAGAGATTGTAAGTATTTGTTCTTATTTAACCGATTAATCAAGAAACTAGCAAAACTTTCTAATACAACCTGTATATATCAAATCTAATTAATATATTTTAGTATTAAATTATCAATACATAATAATAATCCAAGTATTATATATATATGTAGTTACCTTTTCGAAAATATGTAGGTATTCAGTACATTGATTTTAATCTAAACAAGTTTTATCAACGATATATTCTTATCTCACTTACGCATCTTGATAATAAAACAAAATAATCAAGAAAAAATATGCAAATAATAAACATTGTTATCTGGAAAGCCATGAATATTCAATATAATTTTATTCTTTTGTTTTCACATAATTGTCATTGTAAATATTTAATTCGTTTACAATTAAGTGTTAAAATGAAACGAGAACAAAAACCAGCGTCTAAAGTTACAATATGCATAAAACGTGATGACGTAAAAGTCATTACAGACGATGGTGATGTGACACCGGAGAAATTAAAACCTATACCGAAATATCAAGTAAAGAAATTAAAGAAAGACAAAGCATCTTTAGAAAGGACCTCTCAATTATCAACCCTTGATGGATCAACCTTTAGTCCTTTTGCTTCAAGGACATTCTTTCACACTCAGTCACGTTTGTCACAAATCGCGTACGCTGCTACATCTGCTACGCCCTCTTTCGGTAGCGTTATAAAGATTTCCAACAGTGATTTAGAAGATGTTATTGATACAGGTTCCTTGAAACTTCTGGACGAGGAGAAAACTATTGGCAAAGAGTCAAAGGGAGGAGTTTACGTTGAAAGAGCAGTAAAACATCCGAAGATGCCGGTGAAAGCGAATATTATTTTGCAAGAAACTCCCGTGTTCTATATCTTTGATATGGTCAGCGAAACGGCGGAAAAGGACACAGACGAAGGAGCACAAGTAATCAAAGACAATGAACGTTACGAGTACATGACAGTCGGGAAAGGACGAAACAGAAAAATGACTCATAGTGAGACGCAGACGACGTCAAATTTGTTGAAAAATCGAGCTACGTTGGCGCAACAAGAAAGACGAACAAATAATTACGCCTTTGCTTCGAAGTGGGACATGTTTGATACGTTCACGAAGGATACACCGGACGTACCGAAAAAATCCAAGTCAATTCGTGTAGCGCCATCTGCTCCAGGATTCCAACATTACCTGCAAGAACTCGACAATCAGATGACGGAACTCCTGCAGATGCCTAAATTTCAGAATAGTCTAATTGTCATGGAAAGAATATTGGCAAACAATGTGTATAACAAAGAACAGAAACGATTTCGTGGTCTTCTTGCGCAAGATCCTTTTAGACCGGATGTTCAATTCAAATACAGTTTAGATCTTCTGTGGACGTTCAAGAATAAAATAACAAATGGTCATCCAATCACCTCGATGCACTGGAATCCATGTAATCACGATATCCTGGCTGTTGGGTACGGAAAGTTTCACTATACGGATCAAAAAGATGGATTCGTGTACTGCTGGAATATTAAGAACCCCACACAACCAGAACGCCAGTATTTCTTTACGAAGCCAGTCACAGCAGTTGCATTTTCAGTGCATAATCCCAACTGGCTTGCCGTTGGCTTGTACGATGGGACAGTAAATGTCTTGGATATTTCCAATAAAACCGTTCAAGTACTTTATAAAACCGGCAAGGCTTGGTGTCCATCACAAGAACCAGTTTGGCAGATAGCCTGGCTACCTCCGGATGATTTTCATCCACAGTTTGAGTATCTAGTGTGCGTTACAAATGATGGGCGTGTATGTCGGTTACAAAATGATAAAACGAATGAACTACTGCCAACGCCATTGATGCGTACAATACAAGCGGAAGGCCCAATACCGGGCATATTTAAACTGAAACATTACTCAACCATAGACGTGTCAATATACAACAATCCCGCGGCATTGTTGATAACAAGGTATGAAGCGAATAAAGATATGTATTACATTGCCACGGATGAAGGAACAGTACATAAATGTTCCCGTAACCATATCAACCAACATTTAAGCATACTGAACGCTCACGATGGGCCAGTGTATGCTTGTCAGTTTTCACCGTTCTGTCAGTCGATATTTCTAACTTGTGGTGCGGATTGGTGTACAAATATCTGGGCAGAAGATGTAACGGAACCACTGATAACGCTTACGGAGAATATGGAAGCTGTTGAAGATGCTGCCTGGAATCCCGCTAACTCGACGGTGCTTGCTAGTATTTCCGGGAAAGATATCTTCCTGTGGGATATCCAACGAAGGGTCTATAGTCCAGCATCTGTGCATCAATCACCGACGAATTGTCGCAACACCGTTGTGCAGTTTACGGATTCAGGAAGAAATCTTATCGTCGGTGATGTAGAAGGTAATGTGCATGTATTCTCACTGGAAGATATGCCATTCCCACCATTTTATCAAGAGAAAATGCTAGCGGCAAGTATCAAGAAAGCATTAATGACAAGAAACGAAATTGTTCACGAGTTATCGAAGGCTGGTGTTTTAGAATTCGAAGAATAAATACGCCATGATTGGTTTATCCAAAAAGATACTTAGAACTTTCGGGATACATAATAATAGTCTGTGGTTGTTTCTTTAGTAAAAATTTATTTTATTTTTAAAATATATACTTCAATAATAAATTTTAAAATACTGACGCACACTCATCATCATCATCATTATCATTTTTGTTTATAAAATCCTAACTCTTATTATTATTACAAGTATTACACGAGTGTTGATAAGTATGTGCCATTAGGCTTTATAATAATTATAATAAAATAATAATAAGTATATTTATATAATGTCGTTTGTACAATTTGCAATAATAAAAGCTATATATACAATTTTTCTTATTTATGTAAGAGATACAAGTTAGACTTTTGATCCGGCTGTTTTACTCGCCTCGTTGCCTATCGTAACATGTGTGACGAACGGGCCTCGGATGCGGCCGTTGACAGAATGATGTGATGACGGGGTATTTCGCTGATTATGTGCGGCTACGTACCGCTGGTAGGGGGGCGCAGGACCCTGGTGGTGTGGCTGGTAGGGACGAGCATGCTGGGGGGTGTATATATGTCTACCAGAAATCTGCTGCTGCTGCTGCTGTTGCTGATGCCTTGGCAGGGAATTAGAGTTCAAATCGTTCGAATTCGGTTGTTGGGACGGTGTGATTGGCATCCCTGGTTGCCGTCCACGGCCCTGAATAAGTGATTGCACGCTTTCGTACTCGTAAAAATTTGAGACGGGCCGCTGTTGCAATTCGGATCGGGGCTGGCGTTGAGAATGGTACTGGTGTTGTTTTCGACTGGAAATATTAGTGAAATCGTATAACAAAATCCTTGAACACTTGTTCAAAAGTTGTCAACTAGTCACATTCAATTCACATACGATAATTGCGGCTAGAAGAGACAGAAATTTTGCAACACATGCATATGGCTGATAAATTGTGCACGGTCAGAGCAACAAAGTAAACATTCAGAAGAGAATTCCGAAACCGTGCATGCAGTAAAAACAATTACGATGGTAATGTGTAACATACAACATAACAGATAGACACATCATAAATATACGCTGCGTTGACATGCAGTATTGAATCCTGGAACTGGAACATGAGATTAGTGACAAGCACTGCTTAGTTCTAAACTGTTGCAATGATGTTGTGTACTACATTCTACATAATATCTAGTAAGATTCAATGCTACATGTGAACACATAAATGATAAGATGGGAAATGTGCGTACCTTTCTTCCTCAACCTTTAATCTCTGTTGCTGAACTTGTATCCGCATCTGAACAATCTGATTTTCAGAGAGTTTTTCTTTGCGAGTGCTTCACGAGGAGGGGAGAGACAGAACCAAAACACAATGTTATTTACAATTCACATCAAATTTAATCTTGTAACAAACAAACAAACATCATCATCATTCATGTGTGGAATTAAGAGATGTCATCGTCATGCAAGTGTGAATGAGAGTGCTATCGCTAATGAACAGTTGTGTTAAATAATTAATAAAGTGTGCATTCACTTGGTGAAAATGTTGTTGAGTGCCCAGTAATACATTCCAATACACCACAACCAGTATTCACAAAAACAGAATTACAATCAAACTGCTTCATATAAATTGCTCTTTTATGTCCAGCAAGATATTTGTTATTGATTGTAATTCTGTTTCAATATATATATATATATATATATATATATATATATATATATATATATATATATATATATATATTAAAGACATAATAATTAATCACGCAACAATAAGCATTACAAAATGGCTGTTTCGAATCATAAAATAACATAAATTAATGTGAAACAAAATGAAAAATATTATTACAATTATGGACTTGAAGTAAATAGAAATATTCGCGTATTTAGTTCAAGTTCGCAATTAAATTATGATCCCATCACAAACGTGTTGGCAACAATTACATTATAATTACAGGACGATTCAAGTTGCGGTCATTTTAAGACTGAATTGTCATGGTACAGTTATTAAGTGTCTCACACCACTGATTCATTTTTAACCGAATATATTCGCAAGATCTATCTACCTTAACTGGTGTTGTAGTTCATCATAGTTAACGTAATGATTAAACCGGAATGGATCTGCAATACCGGATCGACTGCCCGGTCTGCCCATCTCTCTATATCCTTCGTAGTTGCCCGGTTGTTCCAGTCTCTATAAATGCCATATATACGTGTGTTAGTGTTAACCGTTGTACATCTATCACTTCATACGAAGCTCACTTGTCTAATAACCTCCTCATAATGTTCTTCCCTCTCTTCATTCGGATACTGGCCCTGTCGCTCAGCGTGCCTCTGCTGATGCTGTGATCGCAGATGATGTACCCGTTCAGCTCGCGACGCTGACGTAGGCCCGTTGTTGTCGACATCACGACTGTAGTACTTTGAATTCACAACTACACCTTCAGGAATGGACAGTTGTTGTTCCACCGGCCGGTGGCGCTGTCGTTGTTCGTCCATCAACTGTTTCTCTAGTTCCTTGTTCATGATTTCATTCGGCTGATGTTGGTGTTCGGGAATTGTCTCTGATTCTATTTCTAGATGTTCGGGATGCTGTTCTAGAGAAGACCCCGAATCGGTTTTACGGTGTTTACCAAATCTAAACAGAATAAAAAATGAAACATTTTGATCTGAACTGAACGCTGTTACTGTTAAACGTACCTAAACATTGATCCAATGCCTCTCAATATGCCAGGTTTCTTCTTTCCTGACTTGTGTTTACTGTCCAACACGGCATTGAGCGAGGATTGCCGTGGTCCACCTCTGACATTGGTGAAACCATCAATCTCTCTTTCGTTGCCACATTCGTTCGGGACATGTCCTTCCGGGGGATCCAGCAACCAATGTTTCTTGGCACCAGCTGAAATATATTCAATGTTAACTACTGAATCTTTCAAATCTGAATTATTTCTACAACGTACTTGTCTCTGATCTGTGATTGGGATCCACAAGATGTTTGTTATACTCAACATCCACTGCTGCGCGAAAACTTTCGTCACAACCTCTGCCTCTGATGACTTTCAAGGCTCCTTGGCCACCTCTGTACGAATAAGCGGGATCACTTTCTTCTTGCATTTGGATCTAAAAACACGGATACACATGATATAATCAACTGTACCATTACCAATTAAAACATGACACTTACTTCCTGCACCATTGTTTGAAGTGACTCAAGACTGGAAGACTTTTTCATTCCCAAAGAAGGTCCCAATTGGCCAAGTTTGTCTGCATCTATTTAAAACATAGGCACATATTTATAAACACTGATTGTCATTTTAGTTGTGTGTGCTTGGAGTAAGTGAACGATGCTTACATTCCGGGTGGTGAATCGGAGAGCGGTTTAAGCTAATAACTGACTCCACAGAACCAACACGAACCAGATTGGTATTAGCTGTACGATTAACACACAATACAATTAGCACATACATGCAAACACTTAAACAAGTCATATTATTCACAAGTGATTAGCAGAAACAACTAACATTCTTTATTAAAACAATCAATTGTTATCTGATTGGCACATCACAGAACTGTAATGAGTACAATACACAATAAACAATATGTTATAAACAAGAGTGCATTAGCAAACATCAACAAATATAACAACTTACCGTCTTTCGGTTTCGTCTTCTCTCGTTCTTCTCTTATTTTCTTGTTTCGTTGGTATGTTCCTGTATTCTTGGCGTCTAGTGTTGCATGTCGTTTTTCCGACATACTCTGTCTCCCGAACGCATCTCGTGAAAAACCTGCCGGGTTCTCTAACGACAATTGACTCGCATACGTCACATCGGTGTTTCCATTCGACTGTTGTGTAGCATCAGCCGTTTTATCACACGTACTACCTGTGATACTGGCTTTACCGTCGGGTTCCGTTTCGTTCCGATTCTCGATCACTCCTCCGTCACCCATTCTGCTACGCTGCGGCTGTATATTTGGCATGTATTCTTCTTCTATTATAACTGTCTCCCCGGATGGAAGATTGACGGTGGGACTTAGTTTATCAGAGTTCTTTCCACTCATTATCATACTTGTACTCCAAGTATCATGCGTGGCCTGAAACAGATTTTTTTATTAGCTCACATTGCCACGATTCGCCTGCTATGTTAACCTTACCATATAGTAACTCTCGTTCCGTAACTGAGCGTTGTGGTTCTTGGACTGCCCTGTTATCCTGTCGATAACAGGATTCCAAGTGTCCACTGGTCCCATGCTCTTATTTGAATGATTGGTCATATTCAACGATTGACTTGAATGGTCACCCTGTTTGTAAGGCAGGAAGATTACTGTATTTCCAGAACTTTCGCTCGTTCCAGAATTATCGGTGGTTGAATTTTCGGTGTCATTGTTGTTGCAAATGATTGTTTCAGGACCTAAGAATACATTCAAATGATTATCTCTTAACGAATTCACTAGAAAGTAAGGTATGGCTTACCAGAAGATGAAGTTAAATGACTAGAAGCTGACACCCTGCCCGAGTGTAGTTGTTGATGTTGATGTAACTGATGCTGATGATGATGTTGATGTACTGAGTTAGCACTGTTATTATTACCAATGTTCGGTGGTGCTGGTGAACTGGCCCGACGTGCTATAGTCAATGTGATACTTCCTGGCACGGGGCCCTCAGTGTGAAGCATCGCCCTGCGTAGGGTTTCCATAGCCTCTGAATTAGACTGTTGCAAAAGAGATACACCATTAACATTTAGTAGTTGATCGTTCGTCCGCAATCGCTTGTCTCGGGACGCGGCGCCACCGTGCAACACGCTCTTAACAAAGATGCCCAGATCCGAGGATCCAGTGCCATTGTTACTGCCGGTGGTCTTGCCCTTCACACTGACCCCCAAACCAGCTTTTTCCGAATCATGCACAGGAATATCAAACGTTAGAATCTCGCGGTGTTTCCACGGGAACACCAGTGAATCATCATTGCACTTGTCCGGAGGCTGAAATCCAAACTTTAATTAACGACTGCCGTCCACAGACTCCAAACACATCGTCGTAACAGACGAAGAGTCGAAGGAAGAAGGACCATGTCAATGAGAGACAAGTATGTAGTAGTAGTAGTAGTAGTAGTAGTAGTAGTTGGTACCTACTGCATTCACTAACACAACTACAGAGACTAGACCAGACACTACATCTACAGAACAGAGCAGCAAAGAAACTAAACTAATCTATACTAATATATTATAGAAAAAGTATCATTACATTGGAACTAGTTTTGGCTGCATCTTGAAATTGTGAAATGATCTTGGCCACCGAGCCCGTTCGTTCTGGAATCTTTCGTGATGAAGGTTCATGGTTGATAGGTAACGGCGGTATAGCAGGTGGGGTGGGGTTCGGGGAAAGGGACGGAGGTGGTGATATCTTCTCATTCTCACCGCCGTCAGCACCCTGTGTACATACAATAACACACACATGACATTGGCCGACAGAATACAACAATAACAGTAACAACAAGCTACATTGTACAATATACATGAATATGTATGTATGCAGGTATATATTATATTACAATTATTATACGTAGAGGGCATGCTTGTATAATTTTATTATACCATAAGTTTCATAAATAACGAATCAAAATATGTAGTACAAATAGAGTTCATCAGATATTACGCTTATACAAAGTAAAAAGTGATTAGTACAATACGGAATTAATTCGTTTCATTGAATGGCGATTGTTTAAATTACAATATGTATATGTTTGTAAGCAAGACATTTGTACAAAATGCAATATAACAATTGATACAATACACATGCGCAAAGCATTCTGCAAACTATAATTAACAACCGCTTCACTTACAATTTCCCTAGGCAGTGTTGGACCCGTCGATTCTTCCTGTCGAGACACAACAATCTTGACACGACTTCCCGGTGGTGCGTTTCTCAACACCGCCACCGCTTCCGATTGGCTTTTACCAGTCATTTCGATACCATTAACTTCCAACAATCGATCACCAGGTTTCAAACGGCCGTCTTCAACTGCAGCACCCTGGTAAAGGACCAACAATAAGTATTTGAAATTAATTAGCAATGGTTAATGTGTTATTACTGCTGCTGAGTGCTTACTTTCGGCAGAATATTCTTGATGTAAATGGGGCAATTACCACCGGCCGGGTTATCACGTGTCGTTATACTGAAGCCCAGGCCGTGAAGACCTTTGGTAAGTTCCAGTTCGATTTTCTTGCCAATCTTTCGCGTGTTGGCTGTTAAGAGACTTTTCGGATTGCGAGATCCAGCTGGAATCTTTTTGGTTGGTGATACGGTAGCTACTTTAGTATTAGTACTTACTGTAAAGCAATAAGTTATTGTAAATTAGTACTATCGTATGAAAGAAGTTTGATGATTTTTAGCAAAATCAAACATGAACTTACATTGTTCCTCTACTTCGACCATGGCAACGTTTTCTTTATCTTCTGGAAACCGTCCAATCGGACCTGTTTTAGGGTAAACAGGAGCTGGAGGTTTTCGAAGTTGCTCACCAGAGGGTTTGTGTTTTATCACTTTTAGTCTTAATTCAGTTGCTATCAAGGAAAGTTTAAACATTTCCTGAACTCTGTAAATGTATGGAAATAAATACGTCAGTACAAAAGTAAGTTTTTGCAATCGATCAGGACACATACCTTTGAAAAGACATGTTGAGCAAATTCTGTCCATTGATTTCTATAATCCTATCGTATATGGCTAACTTTCCATCCCTATCAATGCGTCCACCAGGTTCTATCCCTTGTACGACCAATCCCCGGTCTTTTCCTAAACGGTCATAATCCGGTACCACATGAATACCGAGCGGTCCTGGTTCATTTCGAATCATAATCAGTTCCAAGCTGTAACCAAACAAATACCATACTGTAGTTACAATCTAAATCTTACACAAAGATTCCATTTTGATTTCTACATACTTCTCTTCATCCATATCAGATTCCGGAGCAAGACGGCTATGAACAGAGGAAGATGGCGGAATGGGACTAGTAGAGTTGTTGGCTTGCCCCAGCGGTTCCTTACGACGATGATCCCGCGGGAGAGAAGTGCTACCGTGAATGCGATGCTTCGCTGACGAAGCGGCTCTTTCAGCAGCGTCCGACCAACGGTAGCTGGAATTACATAATACGATTATACACTAACTACTTTGATATCATTACATGGCACTAGAATCACTTGGCTTTTAAACTAATCAGCCTTCATTAGCGGCCTCTATACATCAGGTACAAAACTTCACTTTATATATAAAATGAATGCTGAGGTATAGAAATAGTAGGGCTTTTGTGATTGCCTTGCAATATTTAGTTTACAAAGTGAGCAGTTTATTATGCTTGGTTAGGTGATACCGTTTGTATGATGAATACATATAGGAGATTGAACTCGTTACAAAAGATCGCATTTTCTAAAACTTTTAACTAAATATACACTTACCCTCCACCATCACCAAGGAACTGCATCGACAATCGATTACTTCCATCTCTGGCAATCCGTTGGAATGGCGTATCCTCTTCTTCTTCCTCGTCCTTCTCGTCTTCTCTCGTCCAATCCGGTGACAGGTAGCCATTGTGATGCAATCGGCCGTTGGTCATCTTGTCTGGCGCGTCCATGAGATCACCCAGGATGATTGGTGCTGCGGACCAACGTTTCGTCGGATCCTGGAGCATTGGTGGACGGGGTCCGGGAGGTTCTGCGCTGGTGGGACCACCGCCCGGCAGTTGATTCAGCGCTGGTTCACTGCCACGTCTCACCTGCAGAGGTACCGTGATCAGGCCGGATGCTATCTGTTCACCGGTTACTTCGATATCCGTCCGAGCGGGGTACGCATTACCGTACTTATGTTCGGAATCCTGTTTGTCAAAATTCAGTTGCAAGTATTCGCGCTGGGTTCAAGAGTTTTTACGCTGATCATTAGTAAAACCATGAGAATGAAATTCAAATTAACAGCAATGATCTACTTCCGGGAAAATTCTTATGAAAGTTGATTAACAGAAATAATCTCAGTGACAATTCTCGCCTCAAATAAAACGGTACAAAAAACTGGGTCCGAAAGTTTAATCTTATTTTAATGTAAATGTGTACAATTTGTATACAAAACAGCGGTGGAAATAATAAAAATAGCGGTTAGTTATATCTGGTGATGGCAGTGGAATTTAAACGAGTGCGTTTTAATGGCATTCAACACAGTTAGTGAACTCTTTCACGGAACGAAACGAAACGTATCAGAATATGGGCGAGCATCTTAACAGTTTCTTGATTATGAAATAAAAACACTTGCGTTTACATTGATGAGATTCACAAATTTATCTGTGAAATATCTACATATAATCGAAGCTAACGTTCAGTAAATATCAATGATTCTTACATGGAATATATCTGGACTACCGGTTCCTACAGAACTTCCACTAGCACCATCACCTCCTCCATGGTGGACACCATCGCCATCTTCAAAGTTCGCAATGATCTGCTCGCGGTCGTCTGCTACATCGCTCAACCTGTCATCAGGATCTAGGATGCCGCCGCCGCTTTGGGATTGCAGGTTGTGTACAGCGACCCAGGAATCTGCACCCTAGAATGATAATATAATTATTAACAAATATAAAGAGAGAAAAGTGACGGAGAGAGACACAGTGATTACATGTAAACACAAAGTAGGCTGACGTGTTGTTGTGGTTGTTCTTTTATAAACAAACACTCTGGTTTGACAATGAAACACATGTTTAGCAGCGAGTGCAATTGTTTTAATTGTTACCTTGTAACAATTTCAGCATCAAGTGATTGCAGGGGGCGGTGTACGTATACAAGTTGAAAATGAGGTTTTAGAATTATATAAATATTAATAATAATACTACAGTTTCACAGTGCTATATCTACTTATTAACATTTAAACATTGTTATGTAAACAGATTCTTAAATAACGTTATTTTCATAACGATAATAGTCACAAGAAAAATAACTAAAACAACAAATTTAACAAATTGATCTCATTTTACTAGCGGTAGTATTTCAATGAAATGATACATGACCACTGGTTCACCGACATTCGTAACCGCACATTATCACTGGTACCAGAGCATAACTGGACGATTGTTTTTTCTTCTTTAATTTCGCACGGTGTCCAGTGGTACCAAACATGTGAGAGTGTGTTTGTGCGCGGATTCTCGAGGGAGCTGGTTTGTCTCCCACGCTAACGAGTTCGCTCACTGAGGCGAGGGACTAGAGAAAGTATTTTTAGTATTTCATTGTTACTGTGCACTGCATTACGATGGTATGGTTAGATATTTCGTGTTTCTGACACATGACTGCATGAATTAAGTGCGCTGCCGGTCAGTTTGACAGCTGGAATCAGTGGCATGACGGGCGGGTACTCGTAATATATACATACATACGTATGTACGTCCACTACATACATTCACACGGGCGAGTGCGGAGATACTGCTGATGATTCATGTATGCAGTAGATTTATATAGCTGCTGATAATACTGGAGTCGTACATAATCTGTCACAAACACATACGCACGCATATATAGTCAGTAATATCCCGTAATACATTAAAGTTTAATTTAAGTAAAGTTTAAAACGGGTTTTAAAGAGATTAATAATAATGGAAAAGAACAAGACAAAGTGACTATTACCAGGAGAACATACTAGATCTATTCCATAATATGTTTCACAGCAGGTAGAATGTTCCACGAATTCAATTATTCCTAACTAAGTCGTAACAATACACAATGGTACACTCAGTATTACTAACTAAAATTACTAGTATCGTCAAAACTAAACTAAGCCCTGTTATTATCTGAATAAAATGTGGAACACAATACAAGTATGAAGACGGTGATTTCAACGCGCTGGTAAGATAGAAACTCCATATTTGATACTCTTGTTATACAACAGATCACGATGATGTAGATTACATAGTTTGAATAAAACAATAGGTACAATCCAGCAAGTTTATTACATTTCATGAGTAATACATAACTAAATGAAACAAAATTAAAATGTATGACAGAAAAATTATTTATCTGTTTTACACTACTTTATAATATAATTCTAATTTAGATCTTAATATCAGTATATTAAATAATTCTTACCATTAATCTATGGTAAGTTCAAACCAAATATACGTAACACGATATAACACAAGAAGCACATGGCGAGAAATACGAAGTAGATAATCATGGATACTGGAATCATGAGCGGCGCCCGGAAACACGTCACAAACACGACTGATCCAGATCCAGAGAGTGCGCGGATTACACGACGCCTCGCAGGTGCACCAACCTATGCAAAATGAATCGTACGAGGTTCCTGCTTATTATGTTGCATCATCATCAACAAAATATTGTACTACACCAGATGCTATAAACATACATACTGAAGTATAGATAAATACATGCTTATACATATATAGTAGCAGTGTGTATATGCATGTGTACACTCTGATCTAGAAGTATAACATGTAATATTATAAATATTGCAAACCGGAGTTTGACAAAAATATATTGTTGCAAAATAGCATTAAAAATATAGCTTATACAGAATTAAATAGATAAGTATTAATACAGTAAACTTCGCTTATAACGAACCTCAAGGGACCGACGAAAATAGTTCGCTATAAGCGAAGTTCGCAGTAAACGATAAACATCAAAAATTCATTATTTTTGTTAATGCATAGGTACATGTGTCAAGTAGATATATAATATGAAGAACTGTTTTGCAAAACTAGACAAATCCAGATTTGTTCAAAATTGAGTTAGATATTGGTTTATAATACATATACATATGTACACTAACAATAGTTTTTACGAATCTTATTTAAAAAAATCGTTTATTTTACCTCTGTTTATATTTGTTATTATTTTATATGATTTTTATTTATGTAAAGTAAGAGTTCTACGTGTTTTCTTCAAAATTGCGTAACTCATAATTGTACTTCTTTAACACATTAAATCCAGAGAACAGGGGCGGACAGGCCATGTGGGGCATGCTGAAATTTCTACATGGGCCGCTCCAATCGCGGGAAGGTCCGATAATTTTTTTTCATACAATTAATCACATATACACAAGTACCGGAAGAACTGTTACGGTGACCCTACATATGCGGAATTGAAAGACTTCGAAGAATCCCCTGATTATTTTGTAAAATGCCGTTTTAAGTTCGTTATAACCGAAAACTTTTGCAATTATAATAAAAATTAAGGTTCGTTATATCCGAAAGTTCGTTATAAACGGGTTCGTTATTTGCGAAAAAAATAACACACGTTTAATGATACTTTAGTTCGTACCTTATAGATTGGTTCGTTATAACCGAAAATTCGTTATAAGCGAGTTCGTTATAAGCGAAGTTTACTGTACATTTTGAAATGTTCTACTATTAATTCAAATAAGTTCTCTAAAATAAATAAGTATATATGAAAAAAATCATTGCTCATAGATAAGCAAAAAGCTTATGAAATATCAATAAAAATATGGATGAATATTTGTAGCAGTGAGTGTACACACGCTAGGGATGCACACTGGATACAGTATTGTTAATTAGCTGGATTTAGTAGGTACTTCAGGTACACTGTACACTGAATTCCTTGTTAATTCTGAAGCGCTTCTTTGATTTCGAGCAACTGAAGCGAGCTTATTACTAGGAATGAAAGCGGGATGTGGCAGGATAGAGCAGCAGACGCTTTGCAGAACAGCATGCAGGATTGAAAATAGTAATCCAATACTACCTCATCAAATATGTAGATATATATTCAGATACATGAGCTTGTATTTAATGCATTTCAATAACTAAATTATATTTTTTTTAACTTTGTTAACAAAATTACCTTTGAAACAAAAACAACACTAAGGTAAAACGTAAGGAACACAATAGCTTTTTAAATTAAGGTGACCATATGTCATGGCAGTAATTCTGGCCATGGAAACAGCGATGGATTTAAATATTGATCGAGAGTATGGAATTATCGCCCCAGGTAAGAAAACTTTGCAAAAACGCATTACACATTGCAATTTTAAAGCTATTTTTCATGTTAAAAAAATCCATCAAACGAGACTTTTCATATAACGATGTTGGTTCTGAAGAAATTGCAGTTAAGCAAAGTTTTGTTGTTTTAGAAGCAAATGTATTTTAGTAATTCCTGTTTATCAGGAGAGTAATAATATCTAATAACTAAATTTTTTATATAACATAAGGGATAATATTTTCTACAATATCTAATACTCAAAACGATATTATTAAAAAACATTAGTTTAGTGGGAATTTTTATATTAATGCCTTTGCGGACAAATCGAGACAATATAATTGAATTCCGGGCAAATATTCTAGGAAAAAATTCTAGACAAACGGTGGAAATTCTGGACTGTCCCGAAAACACGCCTAAACATACTCCAGTATAAAATAAAATAAATAAAAATAAAATAAATGCAATAAATAAAATACTTTTAAATTATAAACAGGCCTCATCAAGTGAATTAATACCGCTAGTCATTTTCACTTTTTCGTTTTAATGTTAGAATTTTACACACGGCTTTTACGACACCCCATTTCAAACACCGCACTTGGCTACGCTACTGTATATTTTGTAATGGTAGAATACAAATATAAAATCAAATAATACCCGAAAAAGAGCAAAAATGTAGATAATGGAATAGTTCATACAAAAAAAATATCTCTACGGAGCAATAAAAATAATAACTGGAAATGAAATACAAAAGTTTTGTAACCATTTTGTTTTGTGTATTTCATTCAAAATAACATTGTATTTATTCACAAAATTGTAATGCTATATGCAAAAATACAACTTTTCGTTTAATATAGATGGCACTAACGTCAATGCAGTATCGCTTCGCATAATTAAATATGTCTGCAACATTAAAACAATTTGTGTAGAAGAAACGAACCTTGAAATAGTGAGTTGATGTAAAAAAACATTTAATTATATACAGTGTTCGTATGAAACACCATCCATTGTCGGATGCGAAATGTCAATTGACAGTTGCTATAGAAATGGCACGGCATTTACAAAACAAATGCAAACGCGCGCGTTTTACATGTTTAAACGATGCCTGCAAATGGACGAGACGTTACGAGTTGATTGTCGATACAAAAACAAACTCGTATCGCATAGAAACAAACGTCATTGATTTGCATGTTTATACTTTGTAGTTATCATTGACTTTAATTGGATATCATTAATTTCGAAATTAGACTTTCACTAATCTAAATTCAAACCGTAATTTTTGTTAAAACCTTTTAAAAAGGTGTGAAGGAATATTATGTTTAGTTGCAGCCATTGAATAAAAGTAAAAGTAAATGAAAAAAAAAACAAAGATAATTGGATGTATGCACAAATTTGGACAACAGAGTTTTTGATTCCATGAATGGCACGGAAGCAGTGAGATGTGAAAGTGATCAGACTGGTCCAGCCTGCAGCCTGCAACATCTCGCGTCTGGAATTCTCTCTCTTTCGAGACTAAGAAGCGAATGACCTCTGTGACGCTTTCTTTACAAGGTCTTTAAACTGGTAGGAAAAATAAGCACGCATTATTTTGAAACACAATCCAGTCACCAATCATTGTTACAAAAAATATAAATAAGATTTAAAAATATTTAAACTAATACAAAGAATCTGTTTATTCTTCTGTATTGTACAGAATTTAGAACTTTCCTAATATTTAGCCCGGAGCAATGTGTTTGATGAGAAATCCGTACTGGCCGGAAACTACTTCCGGTCGCCATTTCGCGTTTTTTTTTTTATCTTTACATCCACAAACAACACAACATGAGAACAAATCTGAACTGGATGTGGTTACACACATGCAACTATGTAAATCTACTAATCATAAGTATACTCCTGTTTTTATGTTGATTACTTTTCAGATAATTATACGATAAGGTAATTAATTTGCATTACTTAATAAGTACAAATTAAAATTTATATATTTAATAAAATGAGTAGATAAAATCAATATCTACATACAGGTATATATATATACAGATCTCTTCATGAAATCTTCCTTAACGGCTATATAGCGTGATCATAAGTACCATATGTACGATATACATATACTGTTTTATTAAATTTAAACTTGTCTTTTTCAAACAAGAATTTCTACTACTCATTATAATAAAATAGACCACAATGTATGTTATGTATGTATGTCAAATACAAGAAAATTACACTACATAATATCGAAGCAATCTTTTCTAAAATAACAAAAAAAGCATTTATATTCATTTGTAGCAACAAAAGAACTAGTATACATACATACATGTAGTTTAGTAAAGTATTAAAATAATTTCCATTGGACGTGGAAACATCCATCAAGTGATTTCCTAGAAGAGACACTCATCCCTCGAGTACGGTCTCTGGTCATGTGGGTTTCTGGGACAGGTATATAATAGCATTTCTGGGTCGACACTAATCCAGCCATCGGCGATAAAGTGTCACAAAGCGACAAACGAAACACAAACACCAGACAATCATATCGTAAAGAATAAAAGTAAGAGGTTAGTAGACGGATGGATTGGATGTGTTTTGTGTGGGATAATGTAACCAACCAATGGGAGGAAAGCCTGTGTCATGGACGATGCTCAATTATGCGTGGAAATCGTCGCTAAACAGTCGCGAGTAATGTGATGATTATCAATATGAAAGCAAAGCGTCAAACTGATTTGTAAAGCTGTCGGAAACGAATGCTGCACGAACTGGTATCTGTTTCCGGTGACATTTTGAAAAGCAAGACACCAACTTTTGAAATTCATACACTGCAAACCTTGGGGTCTCTCATTAAGGTTATTAAATATAATAAGCGTGAGAATCTATTATTTCCAAATGTATAACAAAAAAACAAAAATTATCCAATCATATGACAATAACAGGTAAAAACTTGTAAAGACAATGATGATATTAGTGGGCTTTGCTCAACAGGATTGTTATCTAATATACAGTCAACTTCCATAACTCGAATCACCATTAGCCACAAAAAAAGTTCGACTTACGGAGACTTCGAGTAATAGAACTGTTCATTAAAACTAGAGATTTTGTTTAAACACATTACAGTGGTTTAATTACACACGTTTTTATTAAATTCAAATCATGTACTAGGAGTACATACTAGTTCAGTAATTTGCCTCGTGCCCGTTCATACTCAGTAAACTTATAAGGAATAAATGTGTATATATTTGTTTTACAAATAGGGACTTCTCCGAACAATTAAAAACTAAGCTAAAGGCGTGTTTTTATGTACTATAGACCAGCCGATCGCAACCATTGGGTCGCGACCCAATTTTGGGTCGCAAAAGTTTAAAAACGGGTCGCATAAATATTGAATGATTTAGGATAAATACAACGGATGTGGAAGCCAACGATTTATATACTTGCTAAATTAGAATACTTCATTTAAATATTGGCGGTTATTAATTTTAGTGTCTATTAGGATGAGGTAGACGGTAGAGGTGCTGTTATACATAGCGCTGGTATAAATTTTTTTTAATCCTAAATCTTACGCCTATATTTTTTTATGGTCCTGTAATTTTAAGAAACTAAAGCCCCCTCTCCTACCATATAGTCTCATATGGGTCACCTTACATTTGAATTCATATTTTATGGGTCGCCAGATACAAAAGGTTGCGGAACGCTGCTATAGACCACGTATTTTCCTCATATCATATATTTCTGCATCAAAAAGTGTACCACCTTTTCGAAAAAATCACAACAGAACTGTGTTTTGATGCGTGATTGATCGTGACAAGCGAAAAGGGACTCCCGGAAAAAAATAAATAAAACAAAAATAAAAAGAACCAACCAAACACAAAAAATTTCTTCCACAAACATTACTCTTGAAAATTCGATTTGTGGAATGTGCCAATCATTTTATTCGAGTTATAGAAGTAAGATTGCATGTAATTTGCTCCATAAACACTATTGCCACTCAATTCTTTTCGACTTCTAGAAATTTCGAGTTATGGAAGTTTGACTGTACATGTAACTGTTTAAAGAATAATAATAGTAACCTGTCAAATGATACCAAAATATCGAATATACGAATATGAATGTATCTCTTCTTCATCCCCTGCCATGGACTTACCACGTTATGTTGTTGACGTGCACTGCTATCCAAACTGTACTTCCGGTCCAAGCCGTATGTGCGTGTTATAGAGATGCGTGTTGTCGCTCTGTCCGGTACGGAGCGCTGAAGTTTCTCGACTTTGTACGTTTGTCGCCAGCCGAAGAGTTGTACAAGTTTTTCCGCTACGTCAGCGCATCGCGGGCCCACCCCGCTGCCTTGCTGACAACTGTCAAACATTTCACTATTGCGTCATCCTCTCTCTCTTTCTCTCACTGCGAACTTCACTCGCTGCGTACGTACACTGTTATCGACAACATTTCCCAGTTCATTTACACTGTAGTGTTATCCGGTAACTTGGAACATCACGTCGTCGTCGTGTTTTGTTTTATTGCTTTGATTATTTTCAGTCAAGTGATCTAAAAATTGAAAGTTGTCGTTGTAAAGAAAATGTATGAAACGCAAACGAAAATGTACAAATTTAATTGCGTAATGTCAATCTGCAGTTTCTAACTCTAATGACGAATCACGAATCCATCTCCAATGCGGTATATTATACGAGTAATCTGCCTCATACACGTTTTAGAAACGATACACGATGGTATCTTTTGTAATGTCTTGCGTCACATCACACTGTGAGCCCCGTTCCCGACCGTCTGTCTGTACGTACGTACGTACGTACGTACGTATGTATGGGTAATGATTTCTAAATGAGTACAACGACACACGTCAGGTAAACGATAAATGCATTACGAAATGGACATGTCAGTGCACTTAAGTCAGACAAACGATTGAAACAGGTGACGCTTCACACACACTGTCATTTGTTTTTGTTTGTTTATCAATAATGGAATACGGATTAGGAAAATATTCCACATTCCTGGCATTCCTATTCGGAAACAACTTTCACGTAACTACAGCAGGAATAAATGTTTTTCTTATTATTTGAAATGGTTCGATGCGTGTGCATTAGTTAGTGTGTAAAATTGCCATCTGATTTACAAATGGAATGCAATATAATTGCATATGTAGATACACGTGTGCTACTAATAATAATTGTAGATTATTATTTCTTCTTCTTCTTCTGAAGTAGCTCAGTCAGTAGAGCTAGTAATTACAAATACTTGGTTCAAATATTATTCTGGATTTCTGTATGATCTTTTGAATTTTTAAAATGTATCTTTAATATAAACATCACGTCAATATATTTATTTATCCCCTTTATAATAAATATCATACAGTTTATATAATAACAGTAACACTCATACTTTAATATCAGTATTAACACTTATCACTGCCATTCTAATAACTTAATATTTACGTTTACTGTTGATTAGATATCAATCAAATATTTTGCAAATGTCAACAGCAACGATACTTTCCATTTTATAAATAATTTTGTATGCCAATTAAATATTAATTTCTCCATAACTGGTTTCAGTGTGTGCATATTTACATATAGCAATCTGCATAATGTATTGATCACATGTGGATAAATTGACTGTATTTATAGCAGTGCCCGTATACTGTCATCATTTTATATTTGTCATGGATAATTCTGCCCGCTAGGTACAATTAAAATATGAAAGATGATCTGATGCGTTCCAGTAAGTTCAAATAATTTACGCATACGTCGTAGAACTAAATCACGCCTCATTATTATAAACTTAATTCATTGTAACTACCATTTCATTTACCAACTATTTCTAATTCTCTTCAGCGATATTTTCTTGCTGGAAGAGTTTCTAACCAGTATTAATTTATAACCAGTGTTCCAAATGAATGAAACATTAATTGTATTTTATTCGCGAACGTGACAATGTTTGTTTTGCAAACATACACATACAGTGATGCCACGTGTTCTGTGTGCCAAGGTAACCATTCGCTTGTTAATTTTGCGCATCGTCACATCATCATGTCATCGTCATGAATCGTTCAATGATTGCCTCGCTGGAATGTTTGCGTGCAAACCAAACAGCAAGTTACGGGGAGAGAGAAACATTTGCATACATCTAAGAAGATAATCACAAATACTAGAAAAAAATCACAATGCTGTGTACAAAAAGTCCTATTTATGAAAACTTCAGTTCATTTTGTCCAGCTGCCAACGACGTATTGATTAATATATTCAACATGAACTGCAGAATGAACGGGACGACTTTCTCAAGTACAACTGTGACAAGCTGTCAGACGATGCTGATTGTTAGCAAATTTATGTAAATTTCATTGTATGTATCTAGCAAGTATGTGTACATAGAGTTTGTGTGATTTTTCTTAACAGGTCATGCAATATTTTCTACAGGAGACGACTCTTGAATTAGCTACCTACACTTATATCTCTCTCTCTCTCTCTCTATCGGTATGTATGTACATGTATGTTGGTGGAATGCATGAATACTAGTGAGTATTAATTACGACTAAGGAGGAGTTAATTAAGCATGTGATAGGATCTCAAGGTCCGCGCTACAAGTGCGAGAGGAAACCGCATATCAATCTGGACAGAAGCAACAGAGAAAATCTATGAAAAATGTTTGGATGAAAACACCAGGTGTTTGAGAAATATTCAATGAGATTTATAAGAGTTGTATACCAACTGTAACATGTATCAATCTCTCTCTATGCGTGTATTTGTATACAAATATCCATTGGTAATGCATCATAAAATATATTCTAATTAAATTATAGATGCACGAATAATATTAAAATATGCAAATCCTGTTTAACCCAGTTTCAAGTAAAAAAAGCGATGCACGCTCTCGTGATAATAGCATTAATAAACATTGTAAAAATGTACACAATAACACGGCTAATTACTAATTACCTATATATGTATGCATAAGAAATCAACAATTAGCCCAGATTTACCAACGGTTTCCCGTCAGTACATAATAAAGGTGTTAAGTCCCATTATAAAATTGCAGGAAACATGCATTTTTCTACTGCATTCTCATCCGCATACATTCTCTTTATTTATTCATAAACACAAACATCTTGTTGATATCTAACATTAATTATCGGTATCTCTAAACACTCATCTTTACGTTGTGCTATATTCCATGCGAAACTTTTATTTCCACACCTTGGGACGGGCGGTGTTTATCGAGTGAATTATCAGTTCTCCCATATATGCCATGCAGTACATACTAGATTACAATAGCTTACAGAAAAGATACCACTTATATTTCACACGAGGCGACTTTTCAAGAACACTTTTATTTCTCCAAGTGAAAGCTTCTCAACGCCGCAGAGAGTCAAGTGAAAAAGTGAAATATAATTATATGTAAAGCAGCAGTAAAAATAATTAGATGCCGCACCCGCCGAATAACGTGCTGGTATTAAACCTAACATACAGAAGTACATCGCGTATCTAGGTTAAGAAATGTTCGATAGTGGAAAAATACACTGACATTTCCACGAAAAGAAAATCAAACTACCACCCACTTTTCTAATTGCATAAAACAATGACGCACAACTGATTTTATTGTTTCACGTGCACAACTTGATTTCGTACAATTCAAATCACACTTAGATGACGCAAATAGGGTTAAGTAGGTGTATAGAGTAAACAGTAAACTAAAACAGTACGTAACACGTGACGTGTATGTATTTCGTTATCTTAAAAATAGCTTATCACACTGCTATTTAACTGTGAACACACCGTATGTTGTTCAGGATATAACCTGCTCGCAGGCACGTTTGTACAAAACAGTTCATTGGCATAAATATGTACGATTGTTTATCTATAGCAATACCGGATGTTACAGCACTTAAAACAACGGTACCAGTGCGAAGTTATTCATACCCTGACAGATCAGTAAAGCTACCGAATAATCCATTGATATTTATGTAGCAATTTGACGCGGAGAATGAAAAATTACTTGCGATGGAAAATAATATTATATCACAATAAGGAAGTTTGCTATTATCAATCCAAACTTTCACTAAATATATTTAACTAATCCGCCATAGCTTCATATGAAACATATGCTTGCACAGGTAGTGTAATACAGGAATATAATTATTGGATAATGCATTTGCAAACAGTCATTACTTTGCATTAACGGTGCATTGCATTGGACAGTTAGTTCGAAACAGGCAAGGTGGAATTCGCATTCTCTGCTCCCGATAATAGCACATAATCGTTGTACAAATAAATGCACTAACGTTTATATATTTGCAAAGTAAATATGTTTACGGTAAAGATAACATATTTATGGTGAGAATGATGACGTTTTTAACAAATCTACAAACGCCATATCACGATCCTTGAAGGCTCAAATAAATTTACATTGATTTGTACAAGAAACACATGTTCTGGGTGACAAGGCAACAACTAAGGTTTATGCAAGGAAGCAACAAAAATATAAACACGCTGAACAACATGTACGTAAACGTTACACAGCCTGTAACTTGTTTTGCCATGCGGAGATAACTGAAAAATATACACGTTGTAACACGATTAACATACGCATTACATGGTACTTTATTTTACAATATTTTTGGTTAACACTTAACTGTACTTGTATGCTCATATTCCGTGCTATGATTTGTTGCTTATGGATTCAGGCTTTTGCAAAATGTTACACTATCAGAACTTGGGTGCAGTCGGTGGACGTATTTTGACAGATCACGTCATGTTGGAACGTGATCTACAAAAAACGTGATACAGTTAAAATGTGAACGAGATTTTGACGCATTCTCAGTGTCGTACCATTCACAAAATGGCCAATTTCAGTTACAAAAATATAATCTATTTCCTTCGGATTTACTTCTGAACATGTCTCTAAATCATTTCATTTCCTCACGTATTCTAGAACTGGTGCTGGCCAACAGCAGAGGCCAGCCAGTCTACTGTTGTTAGGTTTCAATTTACCAGTGTACACTGTTAATGTGCATGTGTTGAATGGCCTCTCTAAATCATATTCGCATAGAATGCTAAAACTCGTGTAGAATAACCGAGGCTCCAGTTGCACATGACTACCTTGACACTCGGGAATATAGCACCGTACACGATTCCTAACTGGTAGCCTGAACTGTACACAAACATGCTGCATAGCAAAATGGACAACAGCTTGAAGCAGTCCAACAAGATGCCAATGCTTCGCCAGTCTTCATTGTTTCTAAAATCATCGATGAATTCATTTGAACGACCATACAGAACTTCAAGAGCAATGATGTGAAGAGTGATTCGTACCTGAAGATTACGAACTAATATATGTGAGTGCCATTGCCCAGATGGCTGACGTGTACTCTGATAGAACTCACCGTTAATGCACTAGTGTGCACGTGCGTGTATGTGCAGCCAATCTTTGCACATAATCGTAAATTCTCGCGTCAGAGTTTTGATTTATTGAAAGACTATGAAACGCACCGCGTGCCTGTTCCACAAATGTTGGAATGTTGCGTTTATTTTCTGCACACTGCTTAGTGTAAATTGTTGCACAAAGATTTATATCTATGATGCCAGTGTATAGTTAATAAAAATAACAAGTATTTAAGATTTATACTAATTACCCATCTTTCTAAGAACTTAGAGCCATATTGGAACATGTCTTCCATTTCTCTGGTAAGAAATGCCATTCTTATTTATGGTGGAGCAGAAATTCTACATGATAATGAAATCAACAGCTTAGAAGAACTCGTATAAGGAATCTATTTTTCTTAGAAAGATTCTAAGGATTCTCCAGCAAATCTGGACTAATACAAAAGTAATTATCTAAAACTTCTTTCTTTTGAAAATATTAATCGAACGCACTGAGGCATTGAAATGCTAGCAAAAGAAAGAAATGCTACACATCAATTTTTAACAAATGTCAAGATAATTACCGGCTTCACTGCTAAAACCATCACGCCCGAGAATCGTCTACGAATATTTAATATATTCAGCAGTTTCAATGGCTCGTTTAAAGATGTAATAACTAAAAATTCATTACAAAGTGGACAGCACCAATTTATAACTGCAATGGCATGGCGGCGCCCAAGTACAGATTTATTTTAATGCCGTCTGAGTCGCATTTGAATTTTTAAAACACAATTTATTTACACTGCACAATCTTCAGTTGTACAATTTATTCGAAACTGGTTTTAGAGAAGGTTTCAGATTTAAAACTATTTACTCGTATTCGCGCAACGTAATCAGAAAACGTAATCTGAGTATATTACTCATAACTCTTAGCGAGAATGGAACACAATGAAGGCGAATAAAAACAGAAAACAATGCACGGAATGTTTATTCAAAATGATTAATTATTTGCGCGACTATCTGTATCATTTTTAAACAAACACCGGATCATGTGACATGTGAGAATATGAAATGATATTTTTATTATTGCTGACAACTAATTTTTGGTGGGAACACAAGACAATATTACTACGTTATTTATGCAGTGCAAGAAACTATTTTCATACAGATGCAATCTACATGGGATTTAAATGACTGATTCTGCAAATAGATTCTACCCCCAGACGATAATCAAATTTATACAGCTTGTTTGTTCGCATTTCAACGGTTTAACAAGAGTCAAACGGTATTTCGACCGGAACGAAATGCATAAAACATTCCGATTTCTATTTCGTATGGAATTTGCTCCAAATATTAAACCTAATGAAACCAGAAAACATATGCTGTCAATTAACACCGTTATTGTTGCTGTTGATTTTCCACACTTTTCACTTGTAAAAAATGTGAAATTCACCTGCCCATTCACCTGCATTCAAAGTAGCCGGAGAAATTTTGAAACTATGGCGCTATTAAATCGGATATGATTGCCCATCATATGTGCAGGGAAAACGGCACTACGCAATGTATACAGTATTCGTAACTGTTTTATTTTCAAGCTTTTAAAACGCAGTAAAACAACAATAAATTATTCGTTCATTTTTATCGAAATGTAATAAATATTCTCCGCAATTACTCGGCGAGATAAAATCGCATGAAATGTTGAAAACGAACATGCTATTTTTATAACAAATTTGACGTTACTTAAAGTGTCATATGAAATGCCGTAGAAATGTTGCATTCAGATCAAAATGTATTTACATTTAGAGAGATATTCGAACAGCCTCGAGGAAATATTTGTTTAATTATCATACGTCATTAAAATACCAACTATTAATGTATGTCTGCTAACATTTGTATTATTTTATATTCATTGTATATATAAAACTGCAAACTTTGACAGTGCGATAACGATAAACCTACGCTCGTGGCAAAAAAATATTCCATTACGTCGTCAATTAAATTACACTTCGTTTGCATATAAATACATTTTCATTTTTCTATCGTAATTTACTCCCTTACAAACTTACATAATCTCCACTCAATTAGCCCCACGAAATACACAAAAACGCACTTTCGCGTGAACAGAAATTCACGTGAAATATTTTTAGAAAGCACTCATCACACACAACAGTTCACTTGTACAAAGACATATTGTCGTAACAACCGCCAGGTCGCTGATTATAACAATGTCGCAACGCTGATTGTTCAGTACTGAACTACGACACGGAGAGCTCGGGGAATTGTCGCTAGTGTAGCTGTCACTGACGCGCCCGGAGCACAACTGAAACGCTGGTGAATTTCAGCAGCTGGTCTAACTCTCCGTAGCATTACATAGGTGTGCGCTCACTCGCTCTCCTACAGGTGCAATGTTGTTGTCCTGTGTTAGCGGCAGGTAAACGTTGTGTCGTTTCACTCTTACTTAAGGATAGGCAGATATGGCGGACTCTCTTTCTGCGGATTCCCCCACTACCTGTGGCTCCTAGGTATGTGTCTGCCTACCTCAATGTTTTCCTACGATTTTGCAGATTACAGAATACGTGATGGCAACACTCGCACGGGGGCAGAACACTGCGTACAAATGCACGTACGCACTACGAATTTACAAATATTGCCACCAATTCTGTCTAATGTCTACAAGATTACTGGCAAGATGGGATTTCGACAACAATCACGTCTCACGTCTACCTTAACTTTCCAGAATATTCCTCGGGAATGTTCTCTTCCACAAGACAATATAAAATCGAACAAATAGCCGATACCTGGCTTGGGATTATAGCCCACCTTTACAATTCGTACTCAATAAACGGTTTTCCATAGAAAATAGCCTGCACAACTCAAAATCAAGAGCTACGATATTATGTTCTGTTGCCAATTTCAAATATTCCCTGACCGCATGCATTAACTGTACTACAGTTTCGACAGCAATACCAACCTGGCGACGAGAAAAATACTGTTACCTTGAACTCCACATGTATATTCAGGTATTTTAAATAAGTAACTGTTGCAAGTAACATGCAAATAACAAGGAGTGTTATTAAACGTACGTCAACATAATTTGTGATTGTAAAAAATTGTCGAGAAACTGTTCTGTTTGTTTTACCTAGCAAGAAAAAAAAACATGATTTGTGAGCTGGTATTCATACGTATTGGTTTGAAACTTCTAATCTGATATATACTGTTCTATAAACAAACGTAAAACATTCTGTTATTATTGAATGAAGCCTCAGTTGTTAGTAGATAACAACACTGTTGACGTTGTTACCTAATTTATTTTTACGAAACAGTCATTGTTCTATCCTAAATACGTAAAGATAAGCGCTCATTATATTCAGCAAATAGTTATTTTCGTTCATTCAAACTTATCAGAAAGAATAGCATGGAATTTGATTCGAAAATAAAAAGTATTGGGTCTTTAATGATTACAAGATATTATCTCCAAAATGTCTTCGATATGAATGATTTACGTTACGAATTCCTAAGAGGAAGTATTAAAAAATTTCGCAAAAGATTATCTTTAGCTGAGAAATTATGCGTGACAACAGACATTTATAAAACAATTAAAGCCCTCGTTAATGATTGTTTCTTTATTTTGACGACCCTGGTTGTCAACCGTAGTTCCTGAATCTCGTCCAAGGTTTAGAGGATCCTGACTTGAGGAACAATGCCCCGCCAACTCTAGGAAAACGACGATTCCTTTGTACCCGTAGAAGTCTGTTTAGATATAAAGTCAACTAACTTCAGTTTTCCCCCCACAGAATCGTGGGAATTTTAACAGTGTAGCTAATTGCAAAAGACAGTGGCATTACGGTCGAGAGATTGCGATGCTTTTTGTTTGGAATTCGTTGCCTAGCAACCGTGAGGTATCTGTTTACATCCGAAAGCACTGGCGCCGAAATGTTGCCAAGGACAACCCAGCAGTCAAACAAAAGTAATGCGCGAGAGAGTGTTTAGTGTCGTAATATTTGACTCGCGGTTCAGTGTTTTGGCAATCATTTTGCAACAATCACTCAGATTTCACGTACATATTTGCAAATCTCCGTCGTATATTAATTTCACGAATCTTTTTTTCGTTTAAAGCTTATTCGTTCTCATAATGTTTATTGTTATGGAAATGAAAAGCTATCCTATTTTTGTACTGACAATGTACAATACGTTTTTCAGTTGTATGTTTATTAGTGTATATTCAGACCTCCATGTATGACAGTGTACTGTTTCGTGTTACAGACCGCATTCAAGGACACGCTGAAACTTGTTTGTGACAGAAACTACATACGTGTACATTTCTGCTAAAATACTTTCAATAAAAACTAGAATATATATATATCTATCTATCTATACATGTTTGTCTACATGTACTCACCGGTACGTGTGATAACAAACAGTGATAAATTATGTCTGAACGTTGCAAGTCGGTTTGAGGAACAACATTTGTGATCTAGGAAACAGGGTAATACAGTTTCGTTGTAGGGCGTGCCACTGTTTCCTGTCACGTTTTGATTCGACTGTATCTTCATTGTACTTCCTTAAACCGTGCTTCCGGTTGATGTTGATTGGTTGCTAAAATGTTATTGTAATCAAACAACATTTGACCAGTTGATATTTGTTTCCATATTCGCCACAATCATGGTCATGCATTATACCATTCTTGGCATATCATTAAAACTATCATTATGGAATTCAAAGTAACTGAAGTTGATGTGATTTATTGGAATTATAAATGCAATTAAAGGATTTCGTGCGAATTCCAAGGTTGATCATGTGGGTCCAATGATGAAATCATATTCTAGTACTTCACCAGGAATTTCCGGAAAGATCCTACAGGTTACAGATCTGGAATTTCCAAGCTTCCACGGTATTCACGCTTAGATCTGTCTGTATGTATGGACCATTGTGTTTGTTACGTATGTGTGTGTGTGTGTGTAATTCCCAGAAAGCAGGGTGCAACGTTCGTGTTGTATCGGACAAGGCCACTACCATAGCGTAATACCAAATGTTATGTCCATATACGATGTGACTCAGAACAGACTAACTATTATGCCTTTCTACTTCCGATCAATCTAGTTTTGTAACAAACAAATACGACATGTTTAGAAAGAATTGACACAGAATATGACTCCACCTTCCCTGAAAATAAGTGGTATTAGATCCCAAGTTGCTTAACTAGCAAAAAGAAACAACGATGCAATGAATTCTATAAATTGACAAGTAAACTTTATAATTTCTTTGGCATTTTTCTCCATAACGGGTTTTTCAAGGTTCGTCCTTTTTCTGGTTTTCAAGTTCAATTTATATTCTTATTTGTCGAGTCGCCGGAGCACTATAACTGGCTGTAACTGACTTACACGGAGACGGTAGATGTTGCTTTGCTTCTGAATGCCACAGCATTGTGGCCGGTAATTTATAAGCAATACTGTGTTTTCTATACGCAGCAGGATGTTGTTTCAATAAAACATTTTGCTATAATAAAATTGCAACGTACAAGAAGTGAATGCTCGAAGATCTACGGGATATTGACGTGATTTCATTATATATTTCAATGTGAAAACGATATTGTTGCAGCTGCTCTATTCACAATTCATGCGTGCAGTGCAATGAAAATTTTCTCCAAAGCCTACGTGTACAATCATGCCAGGAATTCTAATGAGAAAATGCCTCGGCGCTTCGTGAATATGTAAAGGAAGGAACGAAAAAAAAACGGAAACGTGTAGTTATATATTCTACCGCCAGTTGTTCTGAACTCATTACTACAATGGCGGGGTAATTCAAGTAAAAAATGGAAATTCTATTCCACGTATCTTTGCACAGCACAACGCTTATTATGAAGGATATTTATCCTCGTCCATTTTTGCATAATGGTAGTTTGTTCTGGAATGTGACGATATTAATTTGTTTAAAATGAAAGCAAAGAAAATAATTTTACAATATGTGTTACAGTTACGGTAAAGAACGCGCCATGATTGATAATAGTTTTACAGTTCATTACGAGAGTAATTAAGAATTCAGTTACCATTGAATGACTGTTTCCGGAACACACAATTACTCGTCAATTAAGCATCGAATGGACAGCGGTCAGTAACGTCAGTCGACGGCAGAAGAACTAGAGGATCCACAATGCATGGTCACCGCGTGCTATAATTCGTAATTTACAAACGTTACGGCAGATCCAGAGGATAATTAATGAGCGATTTTTTTCTTACACAGTGCGTGAAGACTTTGGAATGTATATTACAACAGCAAGAGAGAGAGAGGGAGATTGATGCATCGACGCAGACCATAAATGCCGGTGATTAGAACTGTAATTGTATGCAGGAGTATTCTGCAAAGTTCACTTCGTTAGTCTGTTCATCAGATATAATCAACGTCTTCTTGTAATTCTTCAATAATTACTACGTTTTCCGGTAAGCATTCATACTCTATGAATAATCTTACCATAGAAGATTGTCGAGGCTTCTATCTATAACGAATCTCTATAGAATATATTTTAAATTATAATCACACATTTTTTCCATAATCAGATATCAGATCATTTTAAAAGCAATATCAACCCTACAAAACCCCAGTAGAATTTACAGCTTCTAACTTTAGAAGTAAATTGAAACCAGATATACGATAACCGTGAGAGAGTGTGGGTGTTAAAAAAAACATTTCAATGAATTACGCACCGCCGCTATTGTATATTTTGTTTTCCCAGTGTCCTTTGTTCCAAACAAATCTGAATACGCGAGCAGAGTGCGTTTTGATAAAATGCTTTTTGAATAATGTGCATTCATAATGTGCACGTGCTTGTATAAATATGTTTGTTTGTTTGAATGGTGCGTTTTATTTGGGTTCCATTTAGGTGAGGCAAAGTGGATAAAGAAAAGATTTAAAGCCGGTTTTATCTAGCGACAATGGATTCCTTTTCGATGATGCAATAGAAATGTACATATTTGAGAAAAGATATGATATTTAGAACAATGTTATTTGTATGGAAATATAAAGGATTATATTCAGTGTCAGTTGTATTTATACACAAGTAAAGTTCAAGAAACTCTGTAAAGTTCTGCCACGCCTGTGTAAAATTTGTGCTAGCAACGCGGTATACAGTAGCGTTATGCTGGTAGCCTGCACGCACAGAATGTTTTCTTCACTTGCTACTAGATGGCGTAAGCTGACTGAACACAGAACTACGTTTAGTATAATTAGAAACAAACCGCTTCAAAATAGGTATTTATTATTATTTTGAATTTAGCAAATTATTATTATAAGTAGTTTTATTAATTATTATACATTTTAAATCTGTTTATTTGTCATTACTTCTAGCTAGAATTATTATACATATTACATCTTGAATCAAAAACATATAAATTAAATATGTTTTGCACACAATGCCCCTTATAAGAACGAACCATGTTTCTATTTTGAACTGTGACTCTGGCAGGAGTTATCGGACCAGTTTTTTTAGCAAGGGCAGCCTAGAAGAGTTGGGCAATTTATTTAAATTACCGGATGATGGCAGAAAAAAATCTGTTCTACTCTCAGCTAGTAAATCAGGTAGCAGGAGAGACTATCGCTGAGAGAGAGACAGAGAAAGGGGGGAAGAGAGAGAAAGATTGGGTCCCTAATCAAGGTGTCTGTGTTACGCAGCAGCCCCCGAGGGCACAGCACTGTGTGTAACAAACTAACAGAATCGAACAGGTAGTAAATTTCAACATTGACACCTGCACCAGTTTCTATGCTACAACACAGTTTAGCAATTTGCAAATTCCAATGGCCAATAATGTAGTATACCCAGTTACTGAATTATATGCGCATGTCTAATGTGATGGTATTTCTAAACGACAAAACACATTTTGGAATAAACTTCCATATAAAAGTAAAAAGACAATACTTTTGTAACTATCTGCTCGGGTGCATCAATGCATTCAGTATTCTAAACAAAGAACTCTTCTACGGTTTGTATACAAATGTGTGGTTCCCAGCCCATACAGGAGTGACATAGGGGTAATCTGACTTCCGGCCGATATACGGAGGTACAGGTGTCTGCAGGAAGTTGTGTTACTCACTTGTCATGCACGTCTACACCTTCAAATTACCATAAAGACTCGGCTACAAACGTAGTACAGGTGAATATTATCATTCTTGTAAAATGGAATTGGCAAGAAAACGGAAGAAGTGAACTAGACGAAACTGGTCGAAGCAAATTAGACAAAACTTCCAGGAACTGGTATAAACATAAGAATTACTCCTAAAATTTCTAATACCTCTGCCTTTTTCCATCAACAAATGATCTCACAATTCCCAGAAATTCCGTGTCATTCTCTATAGCTCACTTAATCTTCGAACTCTTAGAACTGTTCGAAGGGGAATCATATTACCAATATATTTTAAACACTTGAAAATCGGTAAGTACTTACGTCAGCCTACGCAGATTTTGGCAGAACAAAAGCGAGTCTACATGGGGTCCGATGGAGGTGGGGTCACTTCGGTAATGCTGTCTCCATGTTCTGTTGGAGCTGCCAGACACCACTAGAAACTGGCTAGGTCGTGGATCATCCACTGACGCTACATGTATGGTTCTAAGGAGCCAGATTTATTGCAGTTTTTAACGTCGTTGGATTTTGCATGTTGCCTTGCAATGTTGATATTTTATTATTGGTTATCGGATGGACAATGACGGGAAATAAATTTGAACTTACCAAGGCTTTAGCAATATCGATGATGTTTATGTTGTTGCATAGAGGTTTGCTTCATAATTCACAAGATTTCATTGATAGCTCTCAATGCATTTTACGGGTAATAACACTATTTTATTAGTATTATATACGCGTATACGTTATTCTTATTCAAACCCAACTTATTATTAAATATTAAAGTAAAAGGATTACATTTCATCACGAATGAACTATTCCTCCGTACTGGCGGCCAGTATATAACTCCAATTCGCGTTTATCCAAATATATAAACCGCTGTCAACAGACCAATCTCATAAACTCATGTGTTATTTAAATACACCGTACGTTGACAACAGTGCTTTATATCATAAACCATTTCTTACCCTACCCAAAAACATACTGGTCACACGAACCATTACGCGCTTGGTGTCGGCATTTCTAAGAATATTTAGCGAACGTCTTACAAGTCAGATAATACTATCATAAAATTCGGCTCAGCTCACTGAAGTTGTCGGGTGCCGAAAGGGCGTTACAGGCGATGGTTTTGTAAAGAAACGTTACGGTTGTTTGGATCGTGTTTGTAGAGTGAAGCGGCGGCACCTTGCTGTGCTAGGTTCCTGTGTGTGTGTGATGCAGTCAAGTGTAAAATGTGACTACGAGATGTGTAACACAAACCAGATACCATACAAATGCACATGGCATAGGATAATTAATTCATTAACAACAACATTCAGTTGATGTTGATGATGAGAACCTGATATGTGTGTGTGTTACTATTTGAATTGATGACTTTAGAAATTGGATTTGATGTGGTAATCTGTCTTTGGATGATTGATAAGATAATATATGTTCATTTATAAATAGGATTACACTATTTATTCTAATCTGACACTCTTGAAAAGTAGACTATGATTTGTAATTGAGACGGGAGAATTTCGCCCAAACAGGATATAGTCTTTGACATCCCTTGGCATTTGATGTTGGACAACATCCAGATCTGTCAGTCCCGCATAGTTATGCAGGGTGCGCCAGCATGCCTACAATGTAACACTATCCAAGGAGGCAGACTCACTCCAGGCTCTGTCAGACCACGTGTTCATTACGAACACTTGAACGCCCCGTGCGTGTCATATTACACACGCTCACATGTACGTACGTACTGGGTCTGTACTGATATATTTGCCATGACTAACAAATACGTGATTCGTTCAGCTGTAGTTATAGTATTTTTATTTCTGTTTCACTTGGAGTAAACTATGCATGGCATCTGTAACAATATGAGAGGTCGTGATTTGCTGTGCATACAAACTTAGTTCGTGGAATTCATTCGCGCGCGTGAGTCTCAGAATAAATGACGCAATGAAAGATTAGCAAGTAGTATTAACGTTTTGCAGAGATGTGTGTATGTATGCGCAAGGTTAGTTCAGTGTGTTTTATGGCCAGCGATTAGAAAGCATAGATGATTTATGATTCTTCAGCGAAAATAGTCGCCAAGAAAATAACGAATTTCACGCACTTTAACTATGAAAGACCTATGTCATTTTTGCCTAAAGCTGGTCATAACGCCTGGAATTTTCAGGTCTACTTCATCAGCCACCAATTTTGATCAAAACTGTGTCAAGCGCGTGAATCTTTGGGTCGATTTTGGCTTCCGACCTACCACACGTGCGCGTCGGTATACTGCGAGGGGTTAATCAAAGAACCAGAGGGACGGAGAGGGCCTCAATTGACACAAAGAATGCAGCGCTCCGTGTAGGACAAAGGTGTACACCCGTGCCTGGTATACAGGGGGGCTCACACGGGGAAGGGTGTGCCCCCACAGTGTGTACGTGCGTGTGTGTACTGGCACGCGCCAACGGTCGTCGTGTTACAGCTGTCTCATTCGATATCCTACCGGCTGAGGGGAGTTTGATATCAGATGGCTGATGCGACGCAGTTTGAAGCTCAGAGTCCAGTAAATTTGGCGGGAGCCGTTATGTCAACAGAAAGTCTAGTACATTCGACAGAAGACCAGCTTGATATACCATATAAATGCCAATGTTACTTAGAACATTTTACAATGAAATAGGAATTTAAATATGATAATTAAAAACAGGTTAACGTACGTAATTTTTGAATTGTGAGACCTTGTTTCTAATTTGAGGAAACACATTTATATTCCGACAAGGAAATCCACAAATGATTCATAATGTAGAATTTAATTCAGCTATTTGTTTGCGCGAGTTGTAAATTTAGATGTCTTTCACAATAGTCAGTTGCTTCAGGGTTTGAGAATACCCAGGTGTAAACTATGTAGACATTTCATATGGATTTACTAACAAACACTGAAGTTCTTTAACTCTGATGTGTTTACATTCTTGTCTAGAGTAGGACAGAAGCTTTCACTGATGCTGACCATTTATGCTTGCTGTATCATTGTGACGTCACGGTAATTTAACTCGGATAATTGCTTTCGAATGTGTACTGAATTGCCTTCCTACGTTGGATGCATATTCGTTCTTTCGACCTTTGCACAATTGTCCGCATAATCTTGTTTGAGCGAGTTACTAGTAACAAATGCATCAAGTGGGCTACGTACTTGGGTGAATCAGACACTGCATTTGTCGTCGGCGCAGCGGCCGCCTCCATATGACTGGTGCCGCCGCCGCCACGTCACCAGTGACGTGGCCACAGGTAGGCCAGGTGTCGGGATCCCAGGAATGTTGTTCCGCGGCGTGTGACGTCACCAATACACACTCTGAACATGCGTACCGAGAATTAACGTTTCATTTTTTAAATGGACCAAACCATCGAACATATTTTTCGGCCTTGCAAGGATGACTAGATGTTTTGGGATGAAAATGTTCATGATCAAAACAATACAATAGGCGATTTATAAATTTGATTAGACGTTTTTATTGATACTAGTGATGATGACTGTATGTTTCAATAATATTGATTGTATATACTATATACAGATACTTTCACAATGAATAATCACAAAATATAAAAATGATTTTAGATTTATTGATGTATAAATGCACGTGCGTATAATAATTATTGTATTGTAATTGATTTTCTTTGTCTTGAAAGCTTGGTCGCGTACTTGGAACATATCAATTATATATTATATGTGCAACTGTGTTTAGCGGACTTAAATGTCAGTATAATTACTTCCTAATACCGCATTTCAGTGCAATTTTTATATAAAATAAATAAAAATATTTTGTTTACACTTCTATCAGCCTCAATTTTCAAAAAATCTTTCTAAAATTTTTTATGTAAAGCATTTAAGATTTTTTTGTAACAAAATTCTTCATGCAGTATATTTTTCTATTTCAAGCATGTTAATTTTGGAAAAAAAAATGTTCTAATGTTTTCAAAACGATTAGGAATGAATGAGGGAACCGTTATATAGCAAGATAATCGCTCCACGCATATGTGAGGAGGTACTTGAGTAACTAACAAAGTACAACCAGAGTTAGGGTGGTTACAATAACACTTATTCAGTACTTGGACGCATATGAAATATTGTTATGGTTATTCTCAAGTGGAGGCGGAATGTAAGAGATCTACAATTTACTAGCATACATTACATGAACTGATGGAAATATGTATAAACATACTTAAAGGCAGAACTTAATAATCTGCTGTCCACATTTATAACCTTTAACTGAATATAGGCTTCAAGATTTAGTCAATTAGTAATCATAACTGATGCATCTTGTTTCGTTTTAAGGTTACAGCCCGTCAAAAATAGTAATATATCAAACACTTACGCCGAAATTAATAACCCATGTTCACATCACATCTATAATTCCAAATTACTTCGTTTTTAACGATCCATGTCCGCCATTTTAAAGCCATTTAACGAAACATCAAACCGTAAAATGTTAAGAACAAATACTGTAATTGTTCGAATGAAATAAATACACACATCATATCCTGCTATTTGTCAAAATTCAATATCATTCACCTTGAGATACGTTGGCCAAAAATAGCAGATCCATCTAGTGACAGATTACAGATTCATGGACAATGGGCTAATAATCATTAGTACGGCTCTAGTGAGAAATTTTCTCATGAAGGATAATGTCTGGATACTTCGCACTGTTATTAACTCCTCATTATAAGTAAGAAATAATCTCTATTTGTTTTCTTAATATGTAGACGGAAATGTACTAATATAAGATTGAGATACCATGTCGAAATTTTCTTATTATATAAAGCGCTACGGGTCGGCTGCTGCTGCTGCTCCGTGCCTGAAAGCGTTTTCATTGGGCGTTTTGTTGACAAATGCAACAGACTAAGCCGACTATAAATGAAAGAGGCGATGTTTTGTTTATCTGTAAAATCACTGTTTTCTGTCAATCGTGGTCGAACGAATTGACATTTAATTAATAGAGTTTTATTTAAAGTGTAATATTAAAAGTGTAACGACATATTTAAAGGCATGTAAATTCAAAATTTTATATTTAAAGTATTTATGAAGTGAGCTGCACGGAAATCATATTAAAGATATAATATATCAACAAAAAAAAAATTTATAAACATTTCAAATGGATTACGTTACTCTTTTTTACTTATCAGTAATTAATATTTTTCCGTCGTGTGACAGGCATTTAACTTAGTATTTAATAAATGAGAAATACAGCGGAATATTTCTTAAACAAGTGATGTATACAATAATTTGTTTATTAAACTGACTTTGTATCGTTCACATTTTGTTATTTAATATAACATACTAATTACATTGTATATCGCATTGTTTTATAATTAAATAACATTTGTTTGTTTGTTTTTTATCTGCAAACAAAGTACAAATTGCAGTGTTTATAATAATTACTCTATACAAGAATGAACAATGTAATACTCACTCATGAATTAAAAGATAATTAAATTAGAATATTAAATAACAAAACGAATCGATTAATCTTGAAAGTTGAAAATTTTATTTTACTCCTAATATTTAAGTATTACTTCATTTGTTTAAACATAATAGCTTTTTCTAGTTCGTTGCTGCGAAGAGCTGTTCTAATATATGAATCATTGTAAATAGTTAAACAAAGAAATGTGTTTTCTTTACAGTTTCCGTTCTTGGAAATACGTACTAATTTTCACTCACGCCTTTAGCCGTAGGAAACGTGTCACAGAGGTAACCAGCAATTACCCGTGCAATTATTGTCTTTCATTAGAGCAGTTGTCGTGATGCGTTTGTATGCACGGTGATGATTCAATATGCAAAAAGTAGATTAACATCTTTTTCCCAGGCACTTCTTTACTTTTATTATATACAAATGTGGCAAATCCATAAAGATAATTCTGGCCTTAATTGTAATGCGGTGTAAAACGAGATGTACAGTAATAGCTTCCCACGATTTTCATTTCGGCAATATACGTCTAATCCTAACTAACTGTACATCGAAATAGAGAAACTCCACACCCGCGCAATTACAAATAAAAACTACATACGACACGCGACCTCGCAGTCAAAATGCAAATACATGCCATTATGTACAAAACCGAACAAATATCCGATCGACGAACAATAGAGTTACACAGCCAACCTCGACACAGGCAAGTGTCCAATGGACCCAGGCGTTCGAGCTGGTTGGATCTCGCCTGTGTCCTGTAACGCTTTAAAAGAATCGTCCATGATTGCTGTGGGCTGATAATGCATATACATCTGATCATTTGCACATACTCAGCACCTACGATCCAGTTGACAAACCTACTCGCCATGAGATTATGTGCATGTAAATGATGGGAAACTTTTATGGAACTTTTTCAAAAGTTTACGGAGATTGTCGCGAGAAAAAGTTTCGGCAAACGCCCATGCATGTACTTATAAATTTATCTTTTTTTCTTTCTACAAAACCGGCAATGATCACTTTCTAAAAATTCGTCTACATTTTATATCGATTTCATCAAATGGAAGCTCTCATATTTGCTGACATAGCAAATATCTTCTGCGACCTAGTTTTGGTGGGAAATTGGTTTAACTCTGACATTTATACGAATTCGATAATTTTAAGAACGGTTTCAACAGAATTTCACAGGCTTCTTCATATCTCATAACATGTCTACTTGACTTATAGATGTCGGGTTAACAGTATATATCCATTAATGTTTCATTTTGAAAGTAAAGGAAGACTTTACGAGAACCATCACTTACTATTGCATCATTTTGTCGAAGAATTCAATTTTAAAACAATCATTAAAAAAATTAAAAAAGTATAAGATTCTCCGTGTACAGAGTCAATATACCATGACTTGTATTGTTGTTAGTCATACACAATGTACTTCTGCATCTGGCAATAGTCTAATTACGTAGAATTATTTACAGGATTTGAATACAATAGGAGTCAGCATACAGTACATACTTTATTTGAAATTCCTATAAACGTGCATTAAGATTCTCGACATCACACACAAGCAGACACATGTTTAAAGACAATTGCATTTCATAGACAGGTATATACATGTCATCGGGTTCTGGTGCTTGTACGTTATTGAATCCAATTGTTCTGGCAAATTGCACCGGCGCTAAGCGTTCATTTGATTCTTCACGGCAATTTACGCAGCTTTTGTTCATTGATAGCCAAGGTTACATACCAATGAGTAAGATAGCAGGAACGGTGAAGAGAGCGGGAGAGTGTGTGGATGTAGTTTCTTTGTCGTAACTTGCTTTCATTCGCACAATACACACAAATATACAATCTCGGAACGAGTGAAATACACGAAAATTAACCAGAACTATCATTGGAGGATATCAGAGGTATTTGTAAATTACTTCAAATGTCATACGTATGCATATATTTACGATAATTCTTGTTCTTGACATAAATAAATACATAAACATTTTAGTACTCTGACCGTTGTGCAATTTTTATCAGGTCTATTCCTGCCCATGCTGGTTGGTTGTAGTGTGTTATCGCGGGGTTAGCCTGCATTGCGTACGTGGCACATTTCATATTCCGAGTTCTAAACGAGACGGTGTGTAATAGTTTGTATGAAAGATTTATGTATGGTTCAGGCTCTAAGGTACTTCTCATAAAACAGAGTTAACAGTCGCGATATATGAATCACTATAATGTCAATGACATATAGTGTCAATACAGTCATACGTACTGGAAAGTATTATTTGTGATTGACTGATAAACTTATATACTAAAATTTAATTACTGGAAATCCTGAATGCACAACAGCAATTCAGTTCATGACTGCTATTCCATTTCAATTGGATTCGTCCTCAAAGCAGGCGATGAATAAAACATTGAATGTTGTTTTTTTTTACTACTACATTCTTTTATCACTTTCACGCTCTCACACTCGGATGTCCTCGAAAAACCAATCATCACTTTTATAGTCTGGGTGAAATTTCTAAATACTAATCGTGCTTCTATCCAGGCACATATACGTACATACAGGTACGGTATAACTACTCGAGATGTTAATATTTCTGTGTTCACCTTTGCCCTGTAACGCTTTCTTAAACGGTGACAGAAGATTCCTAAAAAATAAACAATTAGTGTTTGTAATTTTTTCGACTCTCAAATGTAAATTTCTGAATCTGTGTTCTCTAACGCAGAGCTTTTCATTGGCCTGCCGTTGAAAATCGAATATTTTCGTTCGAAAAGTTCGTTGAGCCAGGCTGTAATAGTTTCACGTTTGGGCGCCAACGGTTCTCATATACAATCAGTGATATGCATGTTCTCATACAATATAAGTATATGCACAAGTATGCATGTGTATATTACACATGTCCAGAAGAGGGATTGTTGAGAGATTAGCACGTATGTCACGTAGTTGATATCAACCTGCACACACACACACACACACACACACGTATGTGAATAAGCGTACAGCAATGTCTGTTCTGCGTGACTGATTGTCTTTTTTTTTCGGTTTGTGTTCTTTGTTTTTATAATGCCAACAGCTCGAGCTATTGAGTCAAAGCAAACGCGCTACGTAGAACACGGTGAGGTATGTATGTATGATGGCGATGTAAGTGCATTGCACTGTACGATCGCCAGTGTGGTTCTGATCAGTAGCGACCAGTAGCTACCAACTGGTAGCCAGCACTCGGCTGGAGTAGCAAGCCCGCTTGTACTATGTGGCCGATCTAACGTGCTAGATCTGGAATGTAGAGAATATGAAGTTGACTGGGAGTAGCAAAGTTGTTTCCGGAATAGCAAGTACTTAACTTTCACATACGATTTAATTAGAACAGATTATCGCAAATAACAATACCAGTGTACATGCAGAACGCAACTGATGACAAATTATTGAAAGAAATCTGAGAATGATGGACAATATTTAGGAAGATATATTTGTACATAGGAAGTTGTATTGAAGTATATAATACAGGATATAAATGGTACACACGTGCTTGTATGTATGAAGTATGTATATAAGCTGATTGTCATATAAACGTAGGCGAATTGTTATGTCGCAAAATCTGAATAAATAATCAACGACAGTCGTACACTTTGGTATTCACATTAGGCAACAACGTCAGGGTGCGGTATATGCGGCTCAATTTTTAGAAGAAACACAAAACTCTACATACATACATTGGCTAATATGATTGATATGCTCCTCTGTTCTGACTAATTACATATTTATTCAACTATTTTGAACAATGCACTGTCCAAAGTTAGTGTATTTTAATTAGAATGCCGAATTTAGTAACCATTATTGTTGGTTATAGCATATGGTTATGGTTTCTCCTTGAAGACTGATTCTAATCAACTGGATGATTCATCTTGATTTCCGTTTGCAAAAGGAGTCGGTAATTAATTATTTAGACCACAGACAATCAATATGTAGATGCGAAGTGTGTGTACTTGAAAGGACAAATCGTTTACATCTGTGCATGATAACTACTTGCTTTAAATCTCTTCCATGAAAAATTGCGCACAACTTAAATAAATAATAGTTTATTTTATTCATTTCAATAGCTACAATACAAAGCGCAAAGTATTGAATATTTATCAAGTAATTACACTGATATCAATAATCTAAAACAATTGGTAAACGAAATGACAGATAGCGCTATTTTTCTGTTGACTAATTGATAATAAATTAGATAACAAAACGGATGAGTTGCGATGTAATGATAATCGGATCAATAGAATATTGCGGCCGTATCAGCAGACGTGTACGAAAATAGTCACGTCTGGTAACTTCGATGCAATCAATACGCTACAACACGCAATCCTCTCCGACTCGCAACGATTCTCTCTGCAAAGTTCAAGCAGTTCATTCAAGATACAACAAACTTAAAACCTAGTTAATTTTTACTACTTTTGTGTGAGGATATTATCTTTATAATACCTAATAATCGTAATTAGAGAATTTATATTCTACATAATTTTTCTTGACAGTCAAGAACGATTAATTAATTTCGAAATGAACTTAACAACATTTACATATCACATGCTCAGTTTTCGTTTGTACATGGCTAATTTGTGTTGCATTGGTAACGAAATGCACTTGGTCTATGATCATTAACCAGGTAGTTAATTGCTCTAGTTTTAACCGAAGATAGCAGCACCAACATCATCAGTACTAGCAGCGGGTAATTAGAGTTACACACGCACGCACACACGCTGTGCGTCACGTGACTGATCCGTGTCATGGGGTACATTTCCGCTAACCCATGATGTACATCAAATGATGCATGTTTTGTTTTTATTCTTTTTGTTTCATTGGACCAATCGACAGGATATCCGAATTACCCACTGACCTAATGTCTCATCACGCATGCGCAAACTTTCTCACGATGAACTAAAATTATTTCATATCAAATCCTGCATGGGAGAAGATAAGAAGTTTTTCACTATTTTTTTTTCATTTTTTAACCAAGGATTTAAATTACGCACAGTAGAAGTTAGTTTATTTGGATCATTAATAATAATAGCTATAGATGCTTGCATGCAATTACTCCATTAGTAAGCTTGGTACAGTAATTTAGATATTTGATATATTCAATCTTTAAATTAACGTAAGAGACATCATCATTAAGTGCGATTTGAGTTAAACAGTCATTATTACCATTACACTTGAGACGCCTGGAAGATATTAGTGCAACAACAAAAAATATGCAATGTAAGAAATAAATGCATCATACCAGAGGTAAAGCCCTCTTTCACAAGACGGCATTACCTTCGTTCGGCTAATCACACACCAGCATTGTAAGGCCTCTCCAGGTATCTTCAAGTGAACCAACAAAGTTATCTACGTAACATCTCGCGGCTGTATGGTGCAACGGATGAAGACTTGTCTGGTCAAGTTGATCGTCTTACCTGTGTATGTATATGTGTGGTTGTTTGTATACCTTAGTCACCACCACCATCAGTCGATTTGTCGTTTGTTTGTGGCAGTCAGCATGTCACTGACCCAGCAGATACAATTCTACGTTCAGAGGAACTTTGCAATCTGATGCTGTTACGGAGAATACTACAAGACATCGAGGTACACGGGAAAAAATCGATGAATCGGTGGATTCCAAGTAAGGATGTTACAGCGAACAATGCAAATAAACTTAAAATATTATTAACTTAACTAACAGTAGTTTCCAAAGCAACAGAACCATGATAAATTCAGTTAAATGATGTTACAAAGTATTCAGGTGCAGAGCAAACTTTCTTATTGGATAATTTCGGCAGATATTGAGAAAGTGTATCAGTGAATCCATTACACACGGCTTGTTTCTTCCAGGTCAGTGCTGGAGCAGGTCTTTCACAGATTGAAAACTCGCCATAAGCGACTTCCGATAGTAATTAATAATCACCAGTAAATGGGATCAACGGAGCGTGAGCTACAGGTTGAAAAACCGCAGACCGTTATATAAAATAGTACTTAGATGCATGTAGATTATATAAAATCATATATTTTTTACTCCCAGAGATATAAATTACGAAATGCGATACGTCTGCTGGAAAGCAGTTCATTACCAACAATCAAATTCACTTGGGTGTATCACCTTCAGGTGTTGTATTTCCACCAGATTCAGGTGTCACTCAATACGGCGAATTATTTGTGCAAAAACATATGGTTTTCTCTCTTGCATCTTCCACGATTCTTACGTTTCGACGGAAGCAGCGGCCGATGGGAGAACGGAAAGTGGACCACGGAGAGATGAAATCTGACCGCTCTCATTATCTACCTGTCAAACGAGTCTCCGGGCCCAGCTCGGCCGCACAGTCGAAGTACGTGAATGAGGTGAATTAGTACCTGTTAATTACGCAATGACCATCACGAACATTAGAAGTTTGTGTTGAATGTTATGGCCAAGATTCCGATGCGATCAATGCATAGTTATAGATATTAATTATTTTGTAAATAATATCAGAAGTAAAACATTTTAGAGTATCACTTATTGAAACAAGAGACAAGTAATGACAATTTGTATGGTCTATCCCACGATTATATTCCGGACTTCTTGATTTGTAATAATTAGTTTATTGGAGGTGCGATTTCCTAACAATACAAAGTCTATATACATACCTATTATAAAGTTTACTTTTATTTGTTTGAATAGAAACAAACGCAATCTGTATTTGTACAGATAACAATAATTAGTGATACAAATGGCGTCAGATAACTGTAAACGTTTATATAACAAATGTACATCTAGCGAGATTAGATTTTAACCTAAATACCGGGACACCAACTAACGTGTAAATTACTTTCTCTGATTATCAAACAAGCAACAGATTTATTGTGTAGTGTGTAGGTATAACTACGTGCATAACTATATACACCGCTCAATCACATAATATATAGACGAGTCTACAGCAAATTTCACTAATTTTATTATCCAATAATCGTTTTGCACTTTGATAAATAACGAAATGCAAACATATAAAACATGTACGTTGTTGCCTAAATATGTTTTAAATAATATACGAGTCAATTTAGTTTTACGACAGATGTATATGCCCCCACAGGCCCTTTCACATCCGGCGCCCATGACTCACAACGGCAAAGCAAAAAAATGTCAAATGAATTTAGCAATATACTGCGCACCTGTAGCAATACAAATAATGGCGGGTAACCTTGGTTCCCGAGCGCAAAATATAAACAAATTGTTGGTTACATAAATTTTCGTCATTCATTGAGTATTTAACAGTAATGAAAGTAAAGTGAGATTTACATACAATTAACACTAGAACATGTTTGCTGTAAGTGTTGTTAATGTTTCTATGCGCAAGTAAAATAACTATTATTATAATTAAAATACAACACAAACATATTCTTGATTAATTATCGTATATGATTACATGTTTAATTCTAAGTTTATTGAACTTTAAACTTAACAACAACAACAAAAAACTAATACAATCATATGTAATTTGAATAATTCAAGAGAATTATAACGGAGTGATATTGAATTTAATTATTATGTGTGTTGTATATTTTAATTTATACTCGACAACAGTCAGCTAGAAAAATGTTGCATTTTTAAAACCCCATAAATTACTCTGCACTCCAGCCGTTATGGCCCGGTGGTTGCAACCACCCCTCTGGCGGAAATTCTCACAGGATGTGAACCACTCAACCACTACCACCAGGCAGTAGTACCAACTGAATGCACGCAAAAAAGAAAATAACTACAGCTAAGCAACAAGGCATGGTAGTGTCTGGCTAGATAAGAAAACCCAACAGACTTGTGTGAGTTTACTCACATACCTACATGCACCTGCTTGTCGGTGAATAACAACTCAAATATTTCAGCTTATCAAAAGCACACTTAATCTTCTTTTAAAAAATCAATGACTTACATAGTAAAACGTAACGAAAATTTGTATTTCGTTGAAAATGTTTTAAAACATTTGTTTATTTATAAACAAAATTCAGAAATGTTGCTATGGTGTATTTTTTGTTTTCATTATATTGTTTCTTTCCTTAGGTGGAACATTAACTTAAAATAAACGTGTTCTGTGAGCAAATAATTGCTATTAATTTTTGTATTATTATACAATCTTGTAATCGCATTTGTTTTTATTCAACCTGACCTTCAGTGAATTATGGCGTAATTCTAAAAAAAATCCATTTATAAGCCATTAAACTGGATTGTGTATTGCGTAACATTGGTCATCACTTCAATAAATAATAATAGTTTTTATTTAGAAATAATTAACGATATAATTTCTTATTGGAAAAAATATTTACCTAATGAATAAAAGTTTTTTTTACTCAGTCATGACTAATCATAATATACTTGATATAATCATTATAAAATATTCTACTTTTATTAGTAATACTAAATAAATATATACCTACTTGTTATGTTTATGTTTAAATATATAAATAAATGAGTATTCTGCAGGATAAAGTAATATTTATCGGTATACGCTTTTAATTTGTTAATAATTTTTCAACATATACGTATTTATGGTGATACATTTTGTAAATGTATCCGGAACTACCAAGCGTATCCCAGTATGGGACCCTCTCACTTCCTTACTTCCTGCTCTATTCATTATATAAACACCTGGAATCGAATTCAACATTCGCAAGCGGTTTTTTCCATTATCTACAAAGTCAAAAATCCAGCTGAATTGGGCTCTGCTCAGACTGATGATACCATTTAAGATGCATAGGTCACGTTCTAGGCATTCCGTAACGTCAAAATCGTAACGTGTTCGACCGGCGTTTTACCGTAAAACGGCCAGGTATTTGAACGAAGTGTAACCGAGGCTGACAAAGACGCCAATATTGTGCGGTAGTGATAAAACTATAGTGAGTGATCGTTTACCTTGCCCGTAGCCTTCTTGTAGCGGAGGGTCGCTTCCCGTATGAGATCCCGGACCAGCAGGTCTCCGTCACCGCACGGCACAACCACACGTACATTGCCAAAGCATACAGTCACTTTCATGGTCACACGACGCGAGACTACGATCTCAGATGATGGTTCCTCGGATGTCAGTACGTGTGCTGTAGCTGCTGGAACACAAGTTGATACGCCGCCATGCCTACAAACGTTCCTCAGTCGCCAACGACCAAAGGAACAACACCTGCCTCACGGTATCGTACTCCGGTCAGTTGCACCCGAACTACAGCTCACACAATGTAACAATAACCTCACTCTGTACCAGCACGTTGTTAGTAATCGACTAGAATCACACAGGCTACCATTGATCACATGTCAAACTATATATTGACAACAAAACACATTCGGCATTTGATTTAGCACACGTCCGAGCACGACACGACCATTGCAACGACTGATATTGGACAGTTTTTTTCAAAACAAGTTTCTATCCCCCCCCACATCACGATCAAATACGAACTAGACCAATCGCGTACGAGTTACGGGAGCGACGAGCGCCAGGTGCTCGTTTGGCGGTTACGGTAGCATTCTCAACTAACAAAGGAATGTACCGTAGTGTGAGAGTGGCGTGGACTGGCGGCCAGGTAAGGTACTAACCGAGCATGTTAGTCATACATCTGGGAATTTCAAATCGTAATCATAATGATCGCTCATGCGGGTAGATTAAAAATCGAGTCGGATAATGTTATAATAATTATTGATTTATTTATTCATATGTTGAAAGAATAACAATTAAGTGCCGGGTAGGTTAATTACTTGAAGTACAATATTTCGTACAGTGTATTTTAGGATTGTGTAACAGTAGAAGAAGAACTCGCTTTACCATGCATTGGAATCACTTTCTTTACAATTCAAACTTAACACTAAACCGTTGTTCTGTATCACATTTAAGTTCTAAGTATTATACGTCTAACTTACAATTAGTTTAGATGAGAACATTCATATAGGTACTGACTTTTTACTTTGAGATTAATCGTAAAGTGTATCAGTAGTGTCAAATATTTGGACGGAGTTCTGATAAGAGTGACTGCTTATTGCGTTTACATCACAGGTACGCTCTTAGTTTTGTACATTCACACACATGGTACAAAATAAGGTCTGTGAACATTTACAAAAATAAACTCTTACAATGTATTTCATAAAACCGTGCATCTAAAAACATTCTAATACCAATTCTAATCAATAATACTTTACAACAAACGTCTACAATTGATAACATTTAAATAATATTGAAAACATAACTAGTAGAAACTAACCAGTGTACTATTGTACTCTGCACCTGTTTTACGTACGCTACTGAACTCTGTCATCCGTTGTGAAATAGTTTTGTCATACACGGTATGAATAACATATGTTAGTATGATGACATTATAACCTGAAGACCACTTCAGAGAGCAGATGTGAGTAGTTTTGGCTTGTTGCCGCTGTGGCTGGTGATGTCGTTGTTATCGATGCAGTGGCCGGCCGTTCACCGCGCACTGACACAACGGTGGGTGACTGTAACATGTACATATAACATTACTACACATATACGCACCGTCTAATACAATCTATATAATCCTACAATCTGTTAGAAGCAGAAATGCTACTGGGAGACTTTAACGCATGATTAAGGTACGTACCTGCTGTCCTTGTGTAGCAGTGCGCGCCTTCAGCATGTCCCTGGAGGGCCGCTCTGGAAGGAGAGGCAGCAAGGACTCTGTCACAGTGCTCACAAGGCAAGGATCATCGTCTTTGAGAGCACCTCGAGGTGGTTTTTTGGGTCTAAAATAAAGTATACATCTTTATACGAATTTTAAATCATACTCTATGAATAAATACAATGTTTAACCATTTTAATTAAATTCTATAGTAATACTACTATGTATTGTGTATTTATAACTGAATTACCAACACAAGTGCTTCATCTGTCCGTGACAATGACTGACTCACCTGCCTCTCCTGACTACGGTGACCTTGGGTTCTCCTTGACACCGGCGTTGCTCCTCTTCAACGACTCGGAACAAACTAAAGAGCAGATCAGTGTTGGCGTCACTTACGACTTCCTTTTGACACGATGTTGCTGGCACTTCTTCAGTGTGTAAGGTCGGGGGGTCTAACAACAAGAAAATATGTCAAATACACAAAATAAATAAGTATTCATTGATTACCAATATAATATAGAAGCGCTCTGGATGTTATTGGTTTAAATTTGTTCGCTGTAAACAAATAAAACCAAAACTTGAATGATTAACACATATTTTACTGTTAAACATTGTCACGCGAATTAAAGTTAGTCAGAATAGTTCTAAAACAATCGACTACCGTATGGCAACTAAACACGCAAAATACCAGAAGCCGGAGTTTGTTGAATGTTAAGTTATTTGTAGACGAGCATTGTCCAGATCAAGTTAGGGGTCGTACACCCCTTTGTGACCTTGCAACGGTAAACGGAGCGAACACCCCGGCTATAAATTTAATCGCAGTTACGTGCGGAAACCACTAACAGTGACACGAAACTTCTAAACACGTATACACATACATACACCGGTAAGCAGTGGCGTAACAACAGCGTGGGGCCATGTTGTAAAATGGGGCCCCCGGGAATTCCGCTCAAGAACAGGGGGAACTCCCACGAAAAGAAGATTTTGGAAAAACGCATTACGCAATTTTAAAGCCATTTTTCGTTGACGCGAATATAGAACCCCATATGAATAAAAGTAAATGGGCGTACAAGTTTTAGTGCGTGTTTTTTTATTAATGCCTATCTGGACAAGATAACTGAATTTGGGACATATACGAGTATTTCATGTGAAAAAACTAAAGGAAGATGTTACATCGGAATGATATTCAATGTACAGGGAGAATAGGACGCCCAGACCACCGGGTCCTGGTGCGGTAGCACTACCTACACCATGGGATGATACGCCACTGCCGGTAAGAGCTTCGTGTTGTGTACCATATCTTAAACTTGACTATATTATAAGAAAAATAACATGTAATAAAAAATATATTATTTATAATCTTATAACAGAAAGAATAAAATCACTAATAAAAACCCAAGGGCAAATTTTTAAACTTAAATTCAATATACATATATATATATATATATATATATATATATATATATATATATATGTATATGTATATATATATATATATATATATATATATATATATATATATATATATATATATATATATGAGCCAAGCATTATTTTGAAATAACTAAATCGCCATCAACATCGGCCCATAAGTGCGCAACTTTTGTCTAATTTAACCGACCTTGTATCTCCTATAGTTTCCGAAATCCCTGCAGTGGCCCGTTTAAATAGGACACTCTGTATAATTTTTTTTAGAAGTTATTATTTATCTAGATATGTACATAATCATTTCTGCGTTACATATAAATACAATGACCAAAATGAAGCAAAAAACACTACTTTTTTCAAATCGCGTACGTATGAATTAACGAAAGTCGAAATCGCCTAAGTTGAGGACTCACTGTACTGTCAAATTAATAAATAAAATATGAAACATTTTACCGTAACAATTATGTAGTTCTAGCTAATATGACAATTTAAATTCATTAAATATTCAAACACACTGTGCTGACCATGGATGTAAGCGAAGTTCTACCGAACTGTTCGAGAAGTACAAGGTGTTGTTATCAGTATGTCATCGATTTTACCCAGAACACCTGTTCCGTTTCCTACTAGCCAAGTTTTGTCCACAGCGCGTTAATAATGTATAGATCAAGCCAAGCGTAATATAATTAAAAGTATATTTATTTGTCTACGTAATCAGCCATAATAGTTAGATATTTCGAGGACCAGTTTCACCTTGAATGAAATATGTAATAAATGTGTGCTCTGCTATGAAATATTGATGTACGGCACAATTTCGTTGTTGAGTATATTTACCTGTCGTAATGCATTCGACTACTTCTTCCTTGCAGAGTAAGGGTAATGCAGGACACAAGGTTCCTGGTGATTGACTAGGTGTGTTGTTTGGTTGTTGCCAGAAGGATTGCGGTAATGCTCTTAATTTCATTGGTAATGGTTCTATGACACAAAACTGAATAAAAACCTCTGATATGTTGAAGGTCATAAAGGTAATATTGCATAATTGAGCACGTGACACAAATGATGGACATATTATTTATTTATCCTAAAACATTATGCTTTTCAAACGTCAATTGACGGTTTGGAAATAATGGTTATTTTATTATTACTACATACTGTATTTCTAAATTAACTCAAAAAGAAATACAATGTAAATAAAATAATTTTATATCACAGAATTTTATCGGTAATGTTTTAGATCTATTTTACTAACAACACTATCAGACAACCATAATACAAATGTCTGTAAAACGCAACATTCCGTGATAGCGACGACGAAATTGGAACCTGTCTGGTAACTAAAATGATTTGACTAAATTGCACGCAAACGGACCGATAATTACAAGGGAATTTTTCACTCTATCCCAGTAATTAAATAGGTAGCTGTTTATTTTATGAAAACACTGCGGGTGGCACGCTCGGGTTGATGAAAAAGCCGATGGATTAATTAAATACGACGACTCCCCAAGAATGAGTTAATAGTTATTTGGAAAACATCGACGAGAATTTAATTTCTTCACAGTAATCTCAAGTTTATTGTATACTAACATTAATACTTTTTAAATTAGTATTTATTTATTTATTGTTTATTCATGCTAATATAACATGTACAATATTTTGTTCTGTTTTCTGTAAAATGTTTTATTAATTTTCTAATCGTTATAAATGTTTCATGTTAGTCATTTATTGTTTCATGATTAATTATACATTGTTTTATTACCACAATACTAGTAATTACCTATAAAGTAATGAATGACGATTAGGCTATAGGCTCCCACAATGATGTTGATGATCGTGATGATGAATGAATGATTGATGAGTACGAATACAGTGTTACCTTTTCTTGTTTTGCTCCTACCCGAGGAGACCGTAATTTTCGGTTCAATTCTTTTCAACTCGCCACGAATTTCCACCGGATTTCGCTTCTTTTTCGTAGTAATGTTTCCATTGTTATCGTACACATGATCACACTGTTCACAGATACTCTCAATTGTACTGAATCCCACACTGGACACCATCTGATAGGTACTGTCAGCTGTTTGCGCTTGTTTATTATTTCGTCGAATCGAATCACCCGGAACAATAGCGACCGATAACGACAGGTTATTGTTTGTTTGTGTTATGTAAACTGGCTTGATTTTGCCACCACTGCCGTGTTTTATTTCGGTGAGTGTACTTAGATTTACCATCGGTTGATGGGCAAATGTTTCTGTGTAGTTCTTACGTTTCTCACCATACATTTTGGTACATTTTAAACACGTAATCAGGTACGACCGTGTGTGCATGTGTAGTGTTTGGAACCGTGTATGGTATATTAATCAAGGTGAGACGCATTTTAGACTGATATATTACAGGCACCACGCGTCGGTTCTACCGACGCCGTTGTCCTGGCAACGATTTGTAGCAACATAACTAATGCGCCGGCGTCAGCTTCACTTGTTTGCGATGTATCGGCCAATATGCAAGTTATTGTTCGTGTTGTTTACTTACTATTGTGCTTGCAATTGTAGAACATTTAAACGAAATCTACTGAAATTTTAATGCATTGCTATTCATTAGAAGTTCTAGTACATAATTGCTCAATTAATTATTGATGGCTAGTATATTTGTCAATCATTTTAATGGCTGCTAGTTAATGTAGTCTGTTTTCATTTGAATCTCAAAAAGACTCAAATTAAAAAAAAATATAAATTGTTTAATTGTTTTAATTTGATTTGAAATTGAAATAAGTATTTTCTCTTCTTTAAAATATTTAGTAATATGTAGTAACTAATAGGAGTAATAACTGAATTTTTCCCGTTATCGGGGAGATTTCTTTCATATTTCCCGCCAAACAGATGTTTACAATTAGATGGATATTAAAGGCATCTGCACCTGTTGGCATATGTAACATAGTGAACTGTCAATTTTAGTGAAAACAGTAGTTGTTTTTATTTGTTTGTGATAACTGTGTATACTTTACACGCTAATTAAGATAACAAAGCTTTAAATAAACGTGCAAAAATCATAATTATTCCTCGTTTAACGTTTCACATAGTTAGTTTGTATAACAAAACCTATTAAATTTTATATTTACTTTCTTTGTGATTACAGATGGATAAATTACTTGAAGTGTACAAAATTCTGAGCCAGACACAGTCAATAGTTGGAGCTAAATTATTGCGTGGAGGTGTTGTTAATTCAATATGGTCCCAAAGGAATATAGAGATTGGTAAAAATGTCAAATATCTTCGCACTCATGTATTAGATAGTCAGTTGAATAAACTAGTTGAGATTCTGCCAGTTGATGTGTCAAATGAGTAGGTAAATCATATAATTTCCTAGCTACTTTTACAAATCATACACTTCTAGATTACTCACTGCAGTTTCAATATCAGAAAAATATCGTGCAGTATTGAAAGAAGTGCCAAATGAAAAAGAAGCTAACAAGCAGTTTCTGGAAGTCTGGTCGAAGAACAAGTTGACACATTCTGTTGACTTGGGTGCTCTTAATCTTCATGGAAATGTATATACAGATGGTAATAATATAGGTGTACCTATTCTTTGTGGAATCATATTCATCTTGCCACGGTTTCAGTGGAGTTTAAATCATTCTCGTGGTCTCCTGATGAGACAAAGATCATTTATATCGCCGAAAAGAAATTGCCACCGAGGGAGCCATTTTATAAACGGAAGGATGCGAATGGTGTAGACTATAAGATTAATAAGGATTCCAGTTTAGTAACACCTAAAAAGGTAACTATGAAAATATTAATAATTTTCAGCTAACGACGAATGGATCATTTTAGGGTGAAGAGTACTCTTTCAATCAAGACTGGGGTGAACAACTCGTTGGCAAATCGTCTTCTGTGATAGCCATGTATGATCTGGACAATGATAGTGTTAAAATTCTGGACGGAATACCCGAAAGTTTTTTCCTGTGTCCTGGACAAGTCACCTGGTCTCCTGATGGATCTTATATTGCTGGTGTTGCTTTGAAAACTGAACCGAGGAAGTTGGGATTGATTTACTGCACAAACCGACCTGGTGTTATATTTAAACTAAACTTGTTGGGAAAATATGGTACGCGGTGTTGATGTAGCTAGTTGTTCCTGTAGCAAACAAGCTTCATTCTATATTTTTCCAGAACAATTATCTGAATCGAATCGGTCAGTTACTTCTCCAAGATTTTCGCCGGATGGCAAATATTTAATCTGGCTTGAGAAAGAAGTCGGTGGTCCCCATCACGCAGCCATGACATTAATGCGACTTGAATTGCCATTTTCAAATGTAATCAGAAATATTCTATGTTCTTAGTCTGTTTCAGTTTTAAAATTTGTGCTTTATAGGTTAAACCAGCAACCGTGGTTGTAGATATTGTTCAAACTGAAATAACAACCACGAATAAGCAACCGTTTCATGGTATGTTCAATGAGAAGTTACCGGAACGATGTTGGATTTCAGATAACCGTATTGTTATGTCGACTCCGCAAAAATATACTGTTAAATCTTATGTTATTAATATTGGTAATACAACACATATACTCGCACAAATTAACATTGTGTATTCATAGTTATATATTTTCTCAGAAACCGGAGAGGTTACAGAGTTGATAACCGGTGGTAATGATAGTAATGTTGTACTGGATGTACATAATGATACTGTACTAGTGTGTCGTAAGAATTACCTGCATCCTGACCAGCTTGTAGCTGCGCTAGTACCAAAGAAAGGTAAGGAAAATAACATTGAATGGAAAGAATTGACAGAATGTGAAAATATTGACTTGTTGGAGAATATAAAGTACGAATATTTGGATCTAGAGCAAGACACACAAGATGAAGTTAGTAAGTACAATCAGAATAATGTCATGTGATAAATATATTGCAACATAAACATTTCTTTCTGCAGAAACTTTCAGTGCCATTTATTTTGGACCCAAGTCGGGGTCGGAAAATAAAACAACTCTAATAGTTTGGCCCCATGGAGGGCCACATTCAGCGTTTTCCAATAGTTTTGCTTTGGAGCCATCAGTTCTCGTGTCTATGGGTGAGCATAACCTTCTCGATAACAGTGTTACACTTTTAAACGGGCGCGATATTTATTAATAAAATATTTAGGCTGCGCTCGAATTGGACTATTTAGTGCACTAATGTACCACGTGACTGGTTTTATAACTTAAATTGTGCACTAAATAACGTTAGGATTTTAGAAATAGACATTAGGATTTGTAAAAGCACACTACGCCCTGAATTGCATACCCTAAATTGACCGCCAAGATCCAAAAATCTCCCTAATTTCGTTGCCTAAAATACTAAAATCTTGAATTCGAACACGGCCTTAGTTAAAGAATAACAGTACTTTGTTACAGTTGCTTCAAATAATATCATTGTTTCTAGGCTTCGGTATTGTTTTCGTCAATTACCGCGGTTCGATTGGTGCAGGTGAGGCTAGTGTAAGGTTCTTACTAGGCCGTGTGGGCGATGCGGATGTGAAAGACTGTGTACTCGCGGCCAAACACTGTACGGAAAAGTACCCGTGGTTGAAACCTGATCACATGTGTCTGGTCGGCGGTTCCCATGGTGGATTCCTGGTACATCATCTCAGCGGCCAATGCCCGGATATGTTCAAAGCAGTAGTATCTAGAAATCCAGTTGTCGATATAGCATCCATGAGTGTCATCTCCGATATTCCCGACTGGTGAGTCATGCATTCATGCAATTCTCTTGGTTGTACTATTACGGTTGATGTTTCAAGATTCGAGCTAACCGCGGTTTCACTTGTTTCTTCTGCAGGTCTGCAGTTGAAACTGGTTCTGAGTACACTCAACAAGGCAAAGTTGATAACGACTTGTTACTGACTATGCGTAAAGCTTCGCCAATTCAACATGCGCACAAGATTAAAGCTGCCACCTACTTCATGCTCGGTTCAAAGGACCTGCGTGTCCCATGTTCTCAAGGTTTGGAGTTGTACTATCGTCTCCGTGCCAATGGTGTCTATGCAAAGTAAGTGTCTGCATAATTATTCTTTTAACGATAATTATCTTCTTCATTTGTTAACCGCATTTCAAATGACCTGTTCATTCTGTACTGTTTTCTCTGGGATATTTGAGTGTGTCTATATGTGTAATGTGTATTTCTAGGGTTAATATGTATAAAGATAATCATACCCTGTCATCCGTGCCCAATGAAATGGACCACATTATAAACAGCACTGCCTGGTTACTTGGACATACCATTTTCTAATCTGTATTTTTACATGTCTACTGTATGCCTTTGTGGATGGATGTATCAATGTAATCGTATGTTTACAACCAACATTAAAAAAAAAAATATGAACTGAAACTCATATGTCACATGTGTCAATTCAAATTGACAAAATTTTTGTATGTTATATAATACATAATAAATCTTATATATGTACTATTGAATCATTCATACTTTTCCTATTTTGAAAAAAAATAGAGAACAATTTCATTATAACTAGCCAGTTTTATTTAGAAAATAAAATACAATATATCATTCAGTATTTATTATATTTTAGCCAAATGTGAGAGAATTCAGTTCTCCACTAAATAACAAATTAAAATTTTGTTTTTGCATGTTCATAAAAATAGTGAAAACAGCATGTTAAAATGGTTATTAAAACACTTGTTTAATAATATTCCAAGATATTAACGCGTTCATATAATAATATGAGTAAAGTTAGTTATGAAAAATCACAGATTGATCACTAAAATGCATTGTATCACATGACGTGCAAAGTCCACTGTTTATATCGGCAGTGTCGATGCATCTTCTTTCATTTCCCAACATCGATCCCAGTAGTTCCGCAGTCGTTGGTCTGAGTTTGCGCAGAACTCTTTGAAGTCACGGAGCAGACGCATTTGAAACACGTCCAAGGTCTGAGTTGTTCGCCATCTTCGGCTGATCATATGGTTCCAGGACCAGAGGAAACCCATCTTTAAATATTAATTACATTAAGTGTTTGAAGGAATAATTCAAAATAATTAGTCTTACCCTTCGGCAATTGTCGTAATCGTCTTTATTCTTGCCGCTCACATGCCGTGTGATGTATGCTTCGTGAGGACTCGGCACCACGTCTGTGTGCATCGGGTATCGTCGGTTCATCTGACCCGATCGTCTCTGACTGATGGACGTGAGTCGGTTACGTGCGCGCGGCGCTAGACTTGGTATCAGAATGAACATGGCGCCCGTACTGTGAATGTACTGGTGATCCTGCATGACTTGGTTCGATGCTTTCGTATTTGTCGGCTCGACCACACAACTGATGAAACCGAATCGAGCTGCTATTGCTTCTTGAAATAGGAACAATCTATCTGCCCAAGTGTCTTCTCTGAATTCTGATTCAGAAAACAAAATCAAACATTAAAGAATCGATGTGGAACGATTATAATTTACCTTCGAACAAATACGTCTTCTTTTTCATGAGACACTCAATGTCCAATGGGATAAAAATAGGACCCCGAAGTGGATCTGACTTGTTAGAATACGGCAATGCCAGTGGATCGTGTGGAATTGGTACCATTTGTAATCCACAAGTTTGTACTTTTCGTTGCCAACCAAATAGCTGAAAAGTTAGTTAATATATATATCGACTGAAAATCCAATCCTATACTTGCTTACCAATTCCGAAACTATAGATCCTGACGCTGTAACCCATTGTACAACCAATTCGAACGCTTGGTCCGGTCTGAAAACAGTTTGATACCGTGCGTGACCCCATTCAATGCGGTCACTTTTACTCGACACGTCGATTTCAAGGTGCATATGTTTGTAGAGTGGATCTGGGAAATACAAATTATATAACGCACATAAACACACCGGGAAATATTAAGTATTACAATCATTGTCCAGTTCGCCCTGAAGGTAACCAATGTTAATAGTATCCCGTAGAAACAGTGGAACACTCTTTTCTCGATCCGTTACTGCATTCGGTACCGTCAACGATTTAGGTGAAGTCTGTTCTTCTACGGGTATTCGCGGTGGTCGGACTTCGACTTCTAGCCATTCATTCTCGAAACTTTGCAAATCCCCCAACGGTTGCAAATAATCTGTTGCATCTGCGAAATCAGACAGATGATTTCTAAATCTACAATGACTATTAGCCAAATCTTACCTTTGTCAAATTGTACCATATGGTACAAATAGAAGCCGAACACGAATGATTTCGAGAAGTCGCCGGACGCGTGACATATCAACTGTTCTCTCAATATCGAGTTCATAACTCCTACAGCCTTGTCAATAGTGTTGGCACTTTCTAGTCGATTGATCAACCAATGCACGGCATCGGCTGATACGAATGTATAACTGGGCAGACTTGGATGTGTGGTAAGGAAACCAACACCTGTCACTGGATGTCTCATAGCTTCTAGAATCTCCGCGTATGTGCTGGTGTCTTTCATTAAAGATTGTTCACTAAAAGCATACGCACAATGTGAAAACTATAACTGATTGAAGTACCACGCGATACCACGTACTTTTCATCATGACCATTTTCATTCTGTGCCTCTATCACCATTGGTTGAGATGCCTCCGCTGCTGGCGAAACACGCCCTCTTTCCATGACTTTGGATCCAGATCTATACGGATATTAGTTGTAGAACAACATCGACTTAACAAATGCAAAGCGTGGTATCATTTTCATTTATGGTATAAGGATTTATGTTTTGAAATAAAGCATTAATTTTGATTGAGAATTTAGAATTTCGTTATGAAGCTGTTATGAGAATGACATATATATCTTGTCGACGACATATCAACAAGCAAATATGGTAGCTTGTCGACGCGTTTCGACAAGAATAGGTATTTGTCGGCCAGTCCCAATTCAGCACTACATTTATTATCAGTGAAACAGCCAATGAAAGCCAAGTGGAGCGGGTTCCTTATACCAGTTATAAGTTTGTGATGGTTTGATACGGAGTGTATACAAACCTGACAGATGACGATGGCACATACTCAGGGATGCGAGGTAGCACATGCTGCAAGATGACAAGCAGAATATACGTGTATTAACGTGAAACGAACAGGAGACACAACGAGAGACACAGTTGAAATATTAAACAAAGCAGTTGTGAATATATACAGTGCGAATAACGTAAGACTATACATTGGCGACTTTATTTTAGCTTTAATCAATTTGCCCATGTCAGTAACAACTGAAATTACAATGACGTTTGTTTTGGTAAATGTCACTATTTTCAATATTGTGTTACTGATATCTCACGAGTTTGCGTAATAATTAGTGCAAAAAATGTACATCACAGAAGAAAAGTTTAAGATGTATTCCTGGTATTTAGAAGGGGCGTCTTTGCGAGAAATTTCTGATTATTTCAGCTTTGAATTCCCGGGCAGGGCCCATCACATGTCATCAAACGATGACAAATTTAGCTATCACCCCCAAGTGATTTTGGAAATGTACTGATACCAATTACAATTTCAGTACTTGAAGTGTACTTTTAATTCAATAACATGTAATAGATTTAATAAAATATTGGAATAAATTCTGTAAATGATTTAAATAAATATAGTAGTCTGTGGACTAGTGTCTAATTTTACATTATTCAACCATAATAAATTGGAGTTTTTGTATGTAATCACCATGGTAACATTAAGTAAATGCCCTATGTCTAATTTTAAATTATTCAACGAGTTGATACTAGCATGGGCAAATTGATTAACGCTAAAATAAAGTTGCCAATGTATAGCCTTACATTATTCGCACTGTATGTGTATGTTGATGTGTGTATCTGCTGGTGCACAACTACAGCATAAGAAAAACAATAAAATATCAGAGAAAACATCCGTGCAATATATACAAAAAAATACACAGCAAAATCAGATTTATAAAATTTCACAAATATGTCGACAGTTGGGAAACAGAATAAAAGCAACAAGAAAAAAACAAACTATTAATTCGAAAATAAAATTATATAACTTTTCCTAGATTTAGTAATTTTCAAAAAGAATAACGAACAAAAGAAAAATATGGAACAGAGAGGAAAACTGAACAAGGGCATACAAGTCAAAAACAAACTAATAAAAATAAACGTCATTTTAAGAAGTTGCTGTAATATAACTGCCATGCTCCATCCGCAAACCGCAGCCCAAGCTGTAACATTACCAACAAACTATCGAACCTTGGTCGAGGACGGTCAGGTAATCGGTTACTGCCTAGCCGCTCCCTGAATGGCGAGTTACCAATAACGGCGCTCTGAAAGTTGACACACATACAAATACCTGCAAACTTACATTAAAACACAGTTATATTTGTAGAACTGCTAATGCAAATTAATAGTAATAGTATGCAAAACACAGCAGAGACAGTCAAATGAAATATTGTTTTTCTTTAGTACCAGTGTTGGGCGCTAGGGTTTGATGTAGCGCTAGAAGTAAAATCTACCATAAATCTCGGCGTTAATAAGCAGTGTAATATTGCAATGTGTGGTATATATATGATAAATATTCTTGGTATAGTTACTAGTTTACCAATAGATACAATCTAATTCTATCTTGTATTCTACATTTGTGCAAATTAAATGTTCAATGACCTGGATGAAGAAATAAAAAGTGCAAGTAATAGCAAAATATTTAAAAATTAACTTCATACACTTCATAATTAACCACACAATGTTCGAAATATGCTGACATATGCATGGTTACTGACCGAAAGATGTACTGTTATTATTTGTAGAATAGACATATAAAGAATGTAAACTAGCAAATTTGTAAAATAAAGAAGTTATTATTATATTAAAAGTGGAGTAAATGTTTGACACTTGCGAAATATGGATACTATAACCTAACAAATTGTTTTGACAGTTCGTTGTATACTAGTTCGTGAGACTGTGCGTGTCAGTATAGGTGCGTAGTCTAAAGAAATATGTACTCGAATATGTATACCTGTGAGACGTTGCTCATGCTATATCGCCTTGGAGCCAGTGTTTGTGTGAGTGGTATGGATGCAACGCAGAGCGACATCTACAACAGCCAATCTACATGCATGCTAACACGCTACATAATATTACATATTGAGAAATAAAGGCAGAAAATATATGAATTAGTTAAGTATTAAAAAGGGAAGAATTCATTGTTATAGCATTAAAATTTACGCTGAAATTCTAACTAAATATATCACTGACAATTAATATTAAGCAGATATTAATATTTAATGTTACTTCTGAATTTACTTTAATATTACAGAAAAATAATATTTTATAAACTTAACCATGCGACTAAATATAAATACGCAAATAAAAATAATGAAAAATAAAACAGGCTTTATAACGAAGTATAGAGAAATCGAACATCCATTTTGGCTTACCCGTGGTTTCTTCGCGTTTGGACGTTTAATTTTATTGACAATAGTCTCTACAAACTTCAAATACCCTTCGACCATGGTCGTATGGTCGCTGGCGCCGGGCGAGGAGTAGATATCACAGTGCGGTGCACCCTCAATGATCCGTTTAGTGGCGGGGTTGTTCAACGGGAGTAGGTACACACGGAATCGCCAGTACTTCAGTGCTTCCACCAGGGCAAAGTCAGTGTCACCTCGCGTGCATATATAGTGATCCAGGTAGTTCCAGTTGTAGTTCTCTAACTTCTCCGTCGTGAAAGACACCCAGGACACCTCGTACGTATCGTGATGGGGAGCGTGGAATCGGTAACGGTAATGTATATTGAACGGTGGATATGGATGTCTGAAATACCGGTAAACATTATCCAAGCCTTATCTGCAACCATGTCATCATTTACCTTGGCCTGTATCTGGTCACAGTGATAGTGGATCCACACAATGAGATCTTATGAAACACTCGACCAATTGACAAGAAATACTCTTGCGTCGATTCTATATCTGGTCCACGGTTACCAACCAATGACGAGCCGGCAGCATTCGCCTGTGTTTTGCTACCGGCCGTTTGTGGTGCTTCGCTGCTAGGTGGCAGCACGATCAACTGAAAGCCCTGGGCCAGCCGTTGTGACACCAGTTCCCGAAATACCTCAGCCGTTGTCAGTGGTTTCTTATAGATTGCTCGTTGTTGAGCAAAGTCTGCATTTACATCATCGGGCAGCAGATTATAGTCAGACACGACGTAGTCATTTTGTAAAGCTCGCGTATCGGGAAAGTAATCGGTTGTTATTGGAAGACAAGCCGGTATCGTCAACGATTTCCAGTCTACACCTATTTGAAAATCGCACTTTGTTAGACCGGTCGATGGAGAGTTAAGGGGAGAGAACAGAAACAGTGCAGGAAATGTTCTATATACAAACGGACGAGGAATTGGAAGCATTAAACTGAAGAGTAGATGATGAAGCATGAATAGAAACCTATTTCCAAGCACTACATAGCGTAGATAAGGCTTAATTGGACAACAATTGGGCAGCAACATATGATAGGAAAAAGATAAATGTTTATCTACAAAGTGACTTGAAAATACTCAATTATTTTATAGCTAAAGAAGAAAGTAAACTGAAAGAATATCCAAGAAGATATTCTCTAAGTTTCTATTTCTAAATTATACTTATTGAAAGCATGCACAAAGTTGGAAATCCTTCCAAAAATTGGTGAATGTCAAACTGAAAAATTAAGAACATGTATAGGGACGAAGCTATTTATTAACCGCTATGGATACATCGGGGTTAATTTGAAACTAAAATCGCATGCTCGTTATAGCGCGTCCGTATCCTATACCCCTCAACATATTGTTATAACTTAGTTTAAGCCATGATGTTATTAACAATAGTGTTACGGATAAACAAAGACAGGAACAAAAAGAACAGAATGCATAAGTGTGTGTTTGTAATTTACAGTATGTGTGTGTGTGTGTGTGTGTGCAGGGTAAAGAGTAGAGAAGTATAGTCCCACCTAAAAATAAATATACAAAAACAATATCTACATTTATAACGGTTCTAATATAGTAGTCCCATCTAGTAGTAATAGTGTGTACTATATAAAGTAGGGTAGGGTATAGTGAATCAGTTAGTGAATATTATATTGCTCAAACCTATTATAACTTCATTAACTGCGATGACAACGAGATGGTTGAGAGTCCGCCGTGTGAAGTGAGCCATGGAAAACAAAACATATTCAATATAAAGTATCGTTGTTGAAATATGTTGTTCGTTCGCGTGATTCTCCTGTTAACATGCCAAATGTCGACGACGACGTCGATGTTGGGGGCTAATGACGGGGGGTTTGCTGTATTATGTAATGGTCAACACTGCGACGAACAGACAATGCTTCCCAAATTTTAAGCACAAGATCAATCATTCAAACACATCATTATCACAATCAATTCAAGGAGCAAAGTTACAATAGGATAGTTGGAAAACAATATGTTTCAAATATCTACGACGCTTAACGTTGTATTTAAACAGAAGAATTAACAGCAGACGATTTAATGAAATTTCCACATATTCTATTCTAACTCGCTGTTTAATATTTAAATAATAATTCTATTGTTTATCAATATCCATGAAAATGTATCATAAATGAACTTTCATGGATTTGTAAAGTTATTAACTATACAGGTATTTTGTTTATACGAGAAACTCAAGTTTCAACTATTTTTTTCAACTTGAGCTTCAATTTATTAACATCACTGTGTATTAAGTTATGATTTATTATTAATCTTGAAATTTTTTAGTAAATTATTAGTCACCAAAATCCAAAAGATAATTCAAAAGACATCTTTCATTTGGATTATCTTTCATTAAGGCCAAAAACCGATGATACATGCTTACAAAATCTAACGTCTGTATTAGAAGCCCATCAGTGTGCTAGTCGCTAGTCTGTAACCTGCTGTAGCCTGATAGTCGCATTAAAATGGTGGAATTAGTTGTGTATCTGTGTCTCGGCGATAACTTGTGTTTAGTATTAATGTGAAATAACAAATAATATTGCAGCGAATGCCAATTACTAATGAATAAATGGTAGGAAGGAAATGTCCCCAATGCTTATAAATCGTTTCAACATTGTTTGTGATTTCACGTTAACCTATAAGTGTGAATTACCGCCAAGTGTCAGTATACAATTAATGAGAACTGATTCGAACTACAAAATACTGGCTGAAGATACACGGATATCAACATACGAAGAAATGAAAATTACTATGTAATTTTAGTTTAACCAAGATTAAGATCATCATAAATACTATTGACATGTATTTGCGCCCTCCAACTGATGGATTATATTGGGATTATACACACCACATTCACACGTAAGTACCACCTGCTGTTTTAACCATTTGTGTTAGAAAATACCTGTCGTCAGCGCCGGTGTCCATTCTTGTTCACCTGTTGCACCCCACAGTAATGTCAGACTCTTTGACGGGTTACTGGGGTGGCTGGCAGATGAATATATGGATGTTGTGTGCAGTAAACTTGGTCGTTTCTTACAGTCTATGTACAATCACACATTAGTGCATTTATATTAAACAGTTCAATGCAATTTATACGTACATTCCTGCAAAGCTACCTGTGAAATGGACCTGGCTAACTGGTTTATGGGAACCAATTGTTCAATAGCTGGTGTCGGATTCAATCCGTTTGTGGGTTCGGTGGCTGGTTCACTCGTCTGTGCCGGGACAGCCTGATAGTGGTGCTGTTGTATCAGCACACCGGAAGGTCCTTAGTAATATAAGTATATATGTATTCTGTAATATGTTTCATCTTTTGTACGATTATGTTAGTGATCTACCTTTTGGAAATATATGCGTCCATCTTCGTCGGTTCGATGTCAGTTTGATCGTAACATGTGATGGATCAAACGGATTTATTAGTGCACGACCGGGTCGCAACAGTGTAGAACCAAGGCACGGCGGTGGTGAACCAGCCGAACCAACTACAGCACGGTACGGTGATGACAGTTCACCATCGGTGACCTCCGCTGGCCACACACGAGATTTAGCTGAAAATGTATTGTGTTATCTTTCCCGCCCTCTGAACTGAATCCCCACAAATAATGATTTAGTGTCTAACAACCTAGATTGTTTTAAATTCCAGTGAAAAACAGAGAATGGTATTTTAAAATAGTGTCTTACCTTCGCTATTTCCCGAATGGGGCGATGCTATTGGGCTCATGGTTGTCGCGTTCGACGCTGGAGGTATACTGATCGCTTGTGATCTCGGTGTATTGGAATACAGCGGTTCGTTCATATTGTGGTGTATATCTGGATCGGACATTTTCCTGCGTGAATGTTTTATATACGCATCACGCATCTCTTCAGCCGTGATGGAACTCTTTTTCATCCGTGAAGAGTTGCGCTGTAGACTTCTACAATACAATTCCTGATTAGCAAACACCGTCGGTCATTTTGTGTTTAGTTATCTACCTTGTTCCATGCACGGGTGGCAACTGAAACACCTGATCGTCGAATGCATCATAGTCAAAGAATGAATTATGTATACATTCATCTTCCGGCATAAGTTTCGACTTTGTACTGCCGTCTTTGGATTTCTGCTGGTTGGCGGGCCGAAGTGGGGGTAATTTTATACGCGGAATAAAATTCGAGTAGGCTACTTTCTTATTCGTTGAATAGAACGATAGGTTTATCCAATGTGGCATGGAGTAATCGTCAGGTGCTTTCAGATGTGTATCCTTATTATGAAACTAAAAGAAAATAGTACTCCGAATTTAAAACAAGAATTATAAGAGTATGTATATGATATATTTATAGAATGATTTTTTAATGATAAAACTATATTTGTTCAACGAATTTCTCTGAAAGAAATGCCTTGATGGACACTTACCTTAAGTAATGGTACAGCATGCAATGGCTGTTCACCAACGCACACCAAATCACTACCAACACCATTGTCAATGATTCGCTGCTTCGTCACGTTAGTCAACTCACGATCCACTTCAAATACACCAACACCAGGAGTTACCACTACACTCAACTGTCCCGTACGGTCAAAACTACGATCTAGGTAATGTTTTTCAAACACTGAAAGCAGAATATCACAGATTATATAGCCAAGCAAGAATTATTACTGTATATAGATCACCGTTTAAGCTCATATTTAACACTTCCAAGAAGTTGCCCTGTGCCGCAGTACTGTTTGTAGCTGCTGGAATGTTTTCTCCTGGCCGAGAATGATATTCAAGCACTCGTTTCAAATAATCCGAGAACAATTTACGAAGTTGCACCAAGATGGCACTCCAGTCGTCGTATCGTTCATTCTGCACGGCCACACGGTAGAAGTCCTCGTAGTATCTGCCGCGGTAGTCTTGCTGCAAACACTCGCGCATATACTGCGGGAATTCTTCCAAACTGCTGGCTTCGTAGAACGTGCGACTGAACAACACTATAGTTACTTCGTGGTTGCTTCCGTTTTTCTACGACAAACAAAAACATCGTTATTTTTAGCACTCAGCAATAAATAAGATGTACCTTCCATTTCTGGAACAGATCTGCTAAAAACCCGTTCACGGCTTTCTCAAAATACAGGTCACCGTGAATGTCAAAGTCCCACATCTCAGATGACATTTGCAGGAACAAATAAACCATGGATGTTGACGATCGAAAGACGACCTAATCAGAAATTTAAAGATTAAACAGTTGACTTTGTGTACGGGATAATGTAAAGTGTACCTTAGTATCGTCAGTTATAACTCCGCATGCTACTCGGTCACCTTGTGACCACATTTCGTAGACCTGACATCGAACTGCATTGCCACAGAATTCTAGCTTTTTATTCATATAAACACACGTGTTGGTCTACAAATAAAAACAGTTACACATAACTAAATGTATGTGTATATTTCCGGTATATTACTTACTAGACTATTCTTCAACCGCCACATCTCTGACCTGCCCATGTATTGGTCTTTGAACGTCAGTTCTACAGAATCCAAGGCTACATCTATTGGCGATACTAGTCGAACGTATACATCCGCATATGTACGCAGACCAAACGCCAATGCAATGCTCTGTTCCACACTAATTGTGTCCCTACCCTGCAAGTCACCCTGGAAAGTCTTGATCTGCAACAACAAACGTGGTCCCTCATCGTCAGGATGGAATATCTCAACGATATCGCCCTCGTGTGCTCCGGGATAGTCTTTCGGATTAATAATCAAATCCTCCTCTGAAATGACATCGAAATTAATACAAAACTACAGCTAAAAAGTTCATAGTTCTTACCGCTGAAATTCTTCTGATGAACAATCAAACGAAACAGTTTCATTTTCTCTGATTATTTATGAACTAATGCTAACAAACTGACTGACATCTGTGTCCGACTTGTTAACGGAGAGTTGTGATATTATATGTCAGACGGAATTATCACACTGTCAATAATGGTAAACATTGTAGTTTATTTTTAACATTTTATGTATGTAAACAACAAATAACAAAACTGATCTTTGTACACAAATTCTGAAGTGTCAAACGCATGGATTGACATGGATAAATAATGCTAGGTGTATTCTATTTGACAATTTGGATCGATCCAACTCACATACGTACGTTGGATCACTTTAGTAGTCATTCTATTTGTAAAGATCACTTTACCCCCACTCTAATATTTTGTGATCCAAATCAGTTTGAAGTAATCCACAATTTAGTAGAATCAGTTTGCTGAATCCGGATCATTAGTTAAAATGAAGGTTATTTATTTGGATTCTGCGTCTTCCATTTTGTATCTTAAATGTTTTACTTGGGTTATATTTACTAAACCTGTCAGCTGTCAAATTAGTCAAGGTTATGAATCACAAAAGTTATTCTATTTATGCATCTGATCTGATTTTTCTGATCTGATCTCGAAAGTGAACTGATTTTATTGGATCGATCCAGCACTGACAAATAGAATACACCTGCTCTAGATGGGAAACTATAATGAAATGAGCCGGTACACAAATCGCAGTGCGCTCTGTGAAGCGAAGCCAAAAGTAATTTGTTTTGCTAGGCAACCAGCTAATACAAGTGAATTTTCTTAATAAACGCAACGGAAATAACAATATAAAAATATCCTATATTTTGAAATAAATAAATATGTGTACAAATTTATTGCATAATTTTATTTAAAGTTTGTTTATGCAAAATAAAAGTAGCTATGTAGGTAAACAAGTCTGTATAATGTCGGTAAACTACGACTACAGCACCATCTTCGTTTTGTACCTAGTACTATATCGATGTACCTTGCTGTAGCACTTTTGTTTGTGATTATTGACTAATCTTTTGTATTCGTTCCTATAGTTATATTCGTGTGAATAGAATTTCACATGATCGAAAAAGCATAATTATTCTGCATTCAGTTCATTGTTTAACAACAACAATATAATTTTATTTTCTCAATAACATTAATAGAAAAGAAATGTAATATTGAAAAACAAATAAGCTCGTATTTTTAAAAATTAGACTTAAAAATCTCTAGATGTATGTACGACTGTATAGTAATAACCTTGAAATACAAAACGTACTACGCAGCTTGTTTACATTGGTTAACTTAGCAAGTTCATCGCTAGATGGCAGTAGCTTGCAGAAATTACATCTCGCTTATGTTATACGACATGATTTGACCATAGTCTCGTGCGATATGTCTGCTCGTCGTGCCTTAAACTAATGAGTAAGGAAAATATAGAGCCTTGGTAACGCTTGGTTCAACCTGATCACACGTCAGTGTAACCTATTTTTGTAGGGGCACAGGTCGTCCTGTGGACGATTTGACTACTTTTCAAATCGTTCTAGTGAAGCGATCTGCCCCGCCTGTATGAAATACAAAATTAACTTGAATTATCAAACAATGTAACAAGTATTAGCATATTTTGTCTTCCAAAATGCATCTGTCTGAATCTCATTGCCTTGTTGAAATACAATTTGCCGATTTAATTATTTACGGATCAAGTTTTTGGTTAAACTCTGGCCGCGGGCATTTCAATATCAACGCAAATTTCGCTTAAATGAGCGCTCAATTATATGATATTACACGCATTTAATGATCTGTAATTTCTCGCTCCGGGCAATATAAAAACCATCCGCTTATCAATTATCTACTTAAAATTATTACGTTAATAAACGAAAATGATGCTTGATATTTAATAATTCATTCGAATTTGGTCATTTTAATGTGCCACTTTGTGTACAATGTTTTATTATAAAAGGCATAAATATGTATACACTGGATTGTAGAATTGTACAAATATTTTTCAAGCATGTAATTCAGTCATAGTTAAATAGTTTAAATCTTGTAATCAAGTAAGTATTTAATATAAAGCTGTGTAAATGAATATTTATTTAAAAGCAACATTTTTATTTACTAATTTATTTTTCTTTTTAAGCATTTTATTAAAAGTGAGAAGACATTTTTTTTATTTTATTTAGTGTGAGAATGAATGACCATTTAATAAAAAAAAATAAGAGTACAGCTTCATAGATATCCTGTATGGTGGGATGGGAACTAACGCCTTCAGAGTTTCCCAAACGGGACACTGCCCTTTCTGGATCTCCTGTGATTGTGTGTGTGTGTGTGTGTGTATATATATGTATATATTCTTGTGTACGTTCTGTGTTTGGTATACATGTATCTGTTTGTGTGTATCAGCTACGTACCTGTTCACCTCTCCTCCCCTTCTAAGCACCCTCTTACAGGGGGCGCTCGCCCTCCTTAGAAACTGGATCACAGTACAGATATATGACAGACATGGGACAGTCTGCCACTTGGGCTCCGCCAGGCGAGATCAAATAAGGGCTTAATTGAGATGACAATAGAAACGGTACGGGACGATAAAAATTCATAGTAATTTTTTTATGTATTTTTTATAAACATATTTTAGAAAATCCATATATTAAAACAGTAGGTATATATTAAATAGATATATCAAGGTACAGTGGAACTTGCTTATCTCGGAACTTTTCTAATTCGAATTGAACTTTTTTATTGGTCCCGTGAAAATTTATTTTCAAAGCAGTACTACTCTACCCTACCCTCGCGTAACCTACCCTACCCTACCCTACTTGTAATAATAATTAATGCTGTTCCACGATTTCAGACTCGTTTCTTTAATTACCTACATATTACTTCTTTTTAATAATATTGACGATGAACTTCGGAACTGAAAATATAATATTCATATTTTTCTTAATTCGAATTTTTCGAGTGGTTCCTAGAACTCCGAAATAAACAAGTTCCACTGTGTAAATAATTTTTTATTGCGATGCAGGAGTCGTTTTCTTCGATTTAAAATAAAATGTTATTTTATTTTTATTTGCCTTCGATGCATCATTCTTTTTGCATATTTCATCCATTTCCTAAAATAAGCATTACATTTTAAAGTTGTGTTTAAATATTGTATTACTAATGCAATATGTATTAGTTGTTACTTTTATGTGTGCGTTTTTTAACTTGATTAGATGCATACTTTAAAATGTGACCATGTACTTTTTTTCCCTAGATTTTCCTGGTATGTTTTCCATAATTGTCGCCATTTCATTTTACATTCTGATATCGTGAAAAGATAACCTGATTTGTCCATTTCGCTTTGCACATATTCCCATAACCTGACATCGTTCTCTGTTTCTTTCGCTTTCAATTGTTTGTATACAGAAATAAGTCTGGAAATAGAGTGCGAAGTCCATTTTGTTTTACCTATGGACAGTTTTTAATTAAATGCAAATATTAAGCATAATTAATATATGCTATTTGTTGTCATCTGCGCAGGATATTTTCCGTACATAATATTTTTATATCTGAGCAATATTTAGTAATTGATAAATTCGAGTATAAAATTATACATCATATATTATAGGTAGAATGTTAAATAATTCTACTTGTACGGCAGTCTTATTTACATGGAACTTTAAGCAATAATTCGCTTACCCCCTTTATTAATATCTGTTGCCATAATATTTCGCTTATTGCGACGTATGTATCACACTTATATGTTGCAAATTTAGTTCACTCTATTCAATCTAGATGTCACGCTACGCTAATTTCATTAAATATTTAATTTAAAAAGTGATAATACAAGTATCAAATGATTTTTTGTTATGATAAAATTATGAACTGATATCGATAAATTTTATAATTTTGTTGGAATAAATATCTATTAAGAACTGAACGTACCTCGGCGTTATCAAGTGCGCAAGTACTGTGTATGTTAGGCGGGTCGTAGATTGATTCAGATAATACAGAATTACCGCCAAAATAGCATCCAGTACGCATGACTTCTATTACAAAAACTAGATTTATTTGAAATATAAATACTTCAATGCATTCGATAATAAATAATTCTATATCTATAATAAGTATCGATGTGATTTTAATATAATTTAATGACTAATTCTTATTAAATAGATGTACAATGCGGATTAAAAATATAACTGGCATTTAATTCTGAACTAATTAATGATATTAGATGTTGGAATTTTTTTTTCCTAATCGCTATTGTTGTTCAACAAGATAAGACAGCATGTTCCTTAGTAAGGCCTCCGTGTAGGGCAGGTGACACGGCCCTACGCAACATTATTAAAGCCCCGATCAGTCACCCATAACAATGATGGCCATATAGCCAGTACCGTACTTGTATTTATTTCCACTTATTCCAAATTTCAATCAAATCATAATGCATTCTGTAAACAATCGTTTATGTAACATTTCCTTTTTTAAATGTAATGAAATTAGCACATTATCAGACGTTATTTAATCATTAATCGTATCATTTAGTATTGTAACGCATTTTGCTTGGGAATTATTTTTAGTTTAGAATTACTGTCCGCATTATCATTATTATTACCGGCGAGTTACTAATTGTTTTGTATTACGTCTCTGTCAATGTTGAAGACGGGCCGCCGCCGCCGGCTGCACATAATCATTCGTACATCGAACGTACGCGTGTCCCACGACAGATGTCCGAATAATACGAAGGTCTCCGAAAAACATCCACACACACACACACACACACACAAGCACTAATACAACGATGTTTACCTTTACACAATAAGTATTCGCACAAATACGTGAGTTAAATAACATACACAGCACACACACACACACACACTATATATATATATATATATATATATATATATATATATATATATATATATATATATATATATAATGTATTATGTATGTATATTGCGCAGGACACGTTGCTTGTAAATTGTGATGGATTTGCACGATTATTTACTCGTATCGCAGACACCTTGGCTAATTGTGGTGTAACAACAAACCATTAATACACACTCACGCACCCCCTCTTTACTATTGCGTGTTTGGATACTCCAAAATACGGGGTAGTGTTTCTTTGTATTGTTTGCAAGAAGTATTGTTGTAATGTACCTAATAATGGATTTATGGCTTGTTGATGAGTAGCTCGATACATGTTGGACTGTGTTGATGTAAACAGTTACGTGTTTATAAATACAGCGAAACCCGCTTATAGTGAACTAGAAGGGATCAGGAATTTGGTTCACTATAAGCGAGTGTACACTATAACGAAAGTATGTTACGAATTTAGCTGGGACTCTGACATACGTTCATTATAAACGAGTTTCCACTGAATGCGAGTTCGCTATAAGTGTATTTGTGAAATCATGTCGGATCTTTCTATGTTTAATACTTCAATCTCGAATCACAAACGAATAATATTGAATCCGGTTACTAATATCTAACAGGCAAGCAATAATAGCTTCGATATTATTGACATCGTGATGTTGAATCTCATCCCGGCAACTGTTAAAATCAGTTGATGTAACATGTTATTAGATATCAGTATTTTAATAATTTGTTAAGATGCAGTGTTAGTATATTGTTGTTGAACTGCCAAAATATTGATTACATTATTCTCTAATGAATATGTATGTTTTTCTATTGATATTCTCAGTTTAGATCTTTTCTTAGAATCCTAAAAATGTTCTAAAGCTGTAAAAATGTTTATTTTCTTGCATTATGGCGTAAGATTTTGTGAATTTCAGCGACAAACCCTAACAGATAATAATCCTTGCAAGCTCTCTTGTGTATTTCTTTGTAAGTATATTAATACTGAAACAAATTACTATCAATTAATGGCTATATTATTACTACTCAGCATTTTAAAACTATTCGATTTCTTTCAAATGATTCCCGAATGCAACCTGTTCGTTTTTCAACTGTTTAATATCTAATTTTGATAGGTTCACTATGTGAAATTAAGCACCTACTATACTTAAAAATGTTGAATATGATTTCAACTTAACAAATGCCGAATTCTGTGTTTTAAAATGAACAAACGCCGCTGCTACTTTGTGTATGCAATGGACGAACATTTCGTCTATTTTTGTCATCTCTCCTATGCACGATGACCTTGGATGACGTTCATTATCTAGTTAGCGCAACGACTATAATGTTTATGACTTGGTATTATTTAGAAAAAAATATTATTGACATCTAGCGGTTAGGTACAAGGTATTTCGTTTGTGCCCTTTTCTGCATAATTCACAAATGGCAGAACAAAAATCAAATTGAATTTCGCGTTTTCTTCACTTGAAGAGTATACGGTTTTAAATTATTTTTAACGACTGTTTAATCGCGTGCTGTAACTGCTAATACTAGTTATTGATAGAGTATTTAAGACTAGTAGTTGTATATTTGCTTTTGGATTTATTCCCGATTCGAGTTCATTTATATTGCGTATATACAGACTAGAATGATTGATATTACATGTGGAATCAACAGGTGGCTTAGACAGGTAGCTGTGGTAATATTTTTTTCCAATTTGAGAACTATATAACCAGCATTTGTTTTTACAAATGCAGTACAGCTGAATATAATATTTGCTATATCAATATCCAGTAGTCGAATAGTCTAAGCAAATCACGCAGCAATTTTAGTTCTCATCCCGCATTTGATAGTATTGTCAAGCGTTTTCTTTTCAACAAATTATTCACAAGCCATATTGAAATTTGAACAAAGATAAGAAGTTCTATTATAGCTAAATAGTTTCAGATATACCTATACCTACCAGGTAAGAATAATTTATTGCGAGAACTTTCTGGAAACAAAACGCACCAATTGAAAGGATTATTAGCTAGTCTTCTTTCCTTCTTTATGTCAAGATACCTACATTGAAAGCATGGCTTTTTATAGAATATTCAGTATTTTTTTTTAAATTAGTTAAGAGAATGTAAACAAATATTAGAATATAGAATTTATCGGCTGTTATTGTAACTGTAGTTAGTAATTATTGTTTTGTTTTACTTCTTTGTGCGACATTTTTTTTTTCTGCGTAACTATTGCATATTTCTCAGAATGGCAACCTTGCTAAAATGTTCGTTTAGCGAATAAGAAGCACAATGCTAATGTGCAGATAATACGCCCCCAATTGTGATAAACTTTTACTATCATTTTATCAAATCTTTAGCAGCGGTTGTACGCTTAAATTCGCATTTTAATCCTAACAAATATACAAGAAACGTCAAATTCAAAGAAAGTTATCTTGTCTGCATACACAAATGTACATACATATTGTACACTTTGGCGATTCAGTTGCTTTCACCGAGCAGTAATGAAATACGCGCAAATGTAATCGGCAATAAATTAACTACAACGCGCAAGTTCTATAACCTGTGCCAGTGTGAAGCCATGTGAATCAAGTTGGCGGGAGACACGGGCATATTGTGCGCAAGTGCACTGCTCCTCCCATTTAGACAAGGACAGCGACGGTGGGTGGGGCCGCCGTACGTAAGACGGACCGTCATTGGTCGTTAGGGAGGTTGATAACCAATTGTACACACACAACCCTCAATAAAATTGTTTTTCTCGGAGGTTTTATTTGTGTTTACCGATGATTTATATGAAATTCCATTGAGTCTCGTGTTTGGTGGTGAGAGCACGTTTGAACATGTTTGTTGACGGATTGGTAGATAGTTGTTCGTAGTAGTAATATCGCGCGGGTTTTTTTTCTGACAGTTGTGTGTATTTAAAAGGTTATGTCACAGTATGAGACAGCCGCGTTGTATGGTTATAGAAGGTTCCCGCTTCGGAATGTTTCAGCAGGTACGCGCGACATTGTATCAGGAGAAAATACGCGATTAAACATTCTGAACAGAACACCCAATTAGCTGTATTTGGCAACAACGTTCTTGGTGTACATGTGTGTGCAGCAAACCAGAGTGACTGTCGCGTGCCGTCTCACTCACACATCAGCGTACACGTGTCGCGCCATCCTACTCGAACGTTCTACCGTATTCTGTCGGCAGTTGGCTGCCTGTTTAAGTTGGACGAGTCCATTCTGCTACGTCGGGGCAACACCGTGCGTGCGCGCGTGTGTGTGTGCATATGTATCTATGTATGTGTATGTGCGCCGAGTGAAACATACGGTTTACCAGTGAGACGAAGTGTTGTATGCACGACACACATGCGATACTGTTTTACATCGAACACGTACATTTTTACCGGCAACTTGTGTGTGATTATTCCGTTGAGTTAGTTTCAGTGTTTGGCCGTTGAATAGGGGTTATATGCGTGTACATATTGTGTGTGTTGTGCGCGGTACAAGGACACGCCGCGGACCAGTGCAAACATGTAAATGTACTGTTGTGAACTTTACGGTGGTGTACAATATCATAAAGTGTCTCCATTAGTGCGACGATAACACACACGCACACATACACAGACGCACACACTCTCGCATACAGAACCAGTGGTAGTGTTACGGGAGCGTTGTTGAACCGGCATGCGAGGCTCCATAGTGACAAAGTGGGAGACTGTACGTAATGTAGCGACGTAATAACGTATTGGTGAAACGGTTATACACAAACACACGCACACAAGCAGTACCAATATGAACAGTGGTGCTGCGTTAGTTTGTGTCACTATAGATGGCGTGTGTTTACATGTGTGTGTGTCAATTGACGAAATGTCAGTTTGAATATTTGTTGTGCACATCACTCAAACGCGACTAGCCGTTCATTACTGCTGTTGCTTCTGCTGCTAGTGACGACCTTGTGTGCAAGTGTGTTGTTATTGTTACGAATAAACATTGTCGTATCAGACGGCAACTCAAGTCATGGAGTTGCCAATGGGAGACCGCGTTTACGCGGCCGAAAGGATTATGAAAAAACGTATGAGACGGGTAAGCAAATTGTTATGATCCCTCGTACAAGATATAGGAATAAATTTCACCTAAATATGAGAGCGAGCTGTAACTTGACAAGTATGAACCCATAACCTTAATATTCCGTCAGTCCCAGTCACATATATCCAATGTTTATACAATTAAAAATAATAATAAACGTTTCAAAATTATTTAAACTACGTTTCAAATCCTTTATTTATAGATTTTGTCCCAAAATTATTATTTTTTAGTAAAACTAAAAATATTTCTAGATCACAAATGAACAAAGAATATTTGATATATTTTTTAATGAGATGCTAATTGAAAAATCTACGTGAAACTTTCAAAGTAAATCTTAATTTGAGCTAGATTATAGTGAAATTTATTTCAATATTACTATGTATATTGTAACCTAACCTACAAATTAAGTAGGACGGTAAATATACATGTTTACCCAAGTTATTTTAAGAATATATTGATTAAATTCTATTCATTTTTAGGGTAAAGCTGAATATCTGGTAAAATGGAAGGGCTGGAGCCAAAAACACAGTACGTGGGAACCTGAGGAGAACATTCTCGATGTACGATTAATTGACATCTATGAGCAAGGCCAAAAGTCCGAATCATCAAAACGTGGACCAAAACGGAAAGATCACCGAACCACTGAGCAACTACAGCAACAAGTAGAAACCGAGGATGAAGCTCCGGCTGGTACGGGCGATGAGAGTAATCAGGAGGAGACGACGCAAGTATTGCCCCAACTAGAGATACCAGTACGACCTGACGATGATGAGGACACGCAGACAGGTTCCGTAGACGATGGAGACAGTTCACAACCACCTGAGTTGTCTTCAGTAGTGGAAGCGGACAATTCCAGTAGTAATAGCAGCGAGGATCGACCAATACTGAGCAGGCGAGAAGTAGCAGGCACGAAACGAAAAGCCGAAGTACTTTCGAAGGAATCGGGCAAAATTGGCGTAACGATAACGACCAGTAGTCCAAACAGTGGCAGTGCTAGTCCGCCTCCGAACAAGATTGCACGATTACTCCCTGTGAAACCAGTGCTGTCTCCGTCGTTACCGAACTTTACCTCCAGAATTAACGGCAGACGACCCTCCTCATCGAGTACAAAGTCCACGGTGGAAACACCAACAGACGAAGCGGCAGCTAGTGCAATTCCTTCGGCGAGTTCGCCAGCCGTTCTTACAGCTACAGCACCGCGGACCAGTACCGATAAGAGACCGTCACCGTCGGATGCGACGTTACCGCACTGTTCAGCCACACGACCCGAAGCAGCATCGCCTCAGGCGATCAGCTCCAGGTCGGACGAGTCGGCGAAACAAAAAAGGCCTGCACAAGACGCGAAAGACGTTGAGGGCGATGCGTTGAACGGGCATGGGGCAGCGAGTGATGATGGGACAAGACTTACAGTGAATGGACATCATAATAATCAACACAACAACAACAACAATAATAACAATAATAATGGTGATGGTGACATTGTTGGTGGGGCGCCGGGGGGTGACGGAGTGAAGACTGAGCAACAATACAATCGTCAAGTACTTACCAGTCCCGGGTCCGAGTATTGGCTGGCCAGGAACCCGGTGGCTGATCAAGTATTTATCACCGATGTCACAGTTAACCTAAAGACAGTCACCATACGGGAATGTAAAACGGAGAAGGGGTTCTTCAGACAGCGAGAGGACTCGAAACGGAGTGATATTGTGTGACGTTAAATGTATATGTTGCGCACATGATTGGACTGGACTTTGTATTATAGTAATGATGATTGCGAGATGGAAGATTTGATTAGTGTGTGTGTGTGTGTGAATGTGGAGCTAGTATTTTTAGGTGTTACTGAATCATTTTTCAATATTGCCTGCAGTGGTTCGTGCATTGGATGGAATTAAATCAAAATCTAATGTTTGTACTTCCAGTAATTTATATATTATTTTTTAGAACTAATACAGTCAATTCACAGCTCGATATAACTACTCTACTAATAACTAAATTTTTCCTATTAAATTTTACACTTTTGTTATAGAAAATGATTTTTTTAGCATTACTGTAGCAATAGTGATAGTTTTAGTAGGAAAACTTAGCTCTTAATAGGACGGTTAATATCGAGGTAGTTATTGATTTTTGATAGCATTTTGAAGACCATTTCTTTTAGATATTTTTGTTTCCATCCATGTGTATGACCAAACATAGTCTGGGAGTATGTGTTTGATTTTCCTACTCATTGATAAAATATAATGGAAGCAATATAGTGCATCATGTATTATTAAAGAGCCAACTTGAAATTCTATTTTCACAAGTAACAGGGTAGCTTCTAAGTAGCGGGAGCCTAATGCTTAGATTTTTATTATTTTTACGCAAAGATCTGAACATCATTATGTATTATTAAATAATTTTTCACGCGATTTACTGGTGCTATACTTGTGTGTGTGTAAGTGTTACTCTCCTGCGGTACTCTCTAAGATCCGATCAATTCGCATATTTTTTAACTGAAAATTATCATCTTTTTTTGTTCCCAGTTCATATTCGCATTTCTCAATTCTTAATATTCGATTTGTGAAAACAAAATTAATATTTCATTTGTTTTAATTCTTCTTATTATGGTGAACTCAAATAAGACATTAAATATACATTTTAAAATGAAAACAATTATAATAAAATATCGGAAAAAATATATAAGGAAAGCACTGAATAAAAATAAGTGTTGAGTCTTTTTAATTTTAAAAATATTGTTTTAGAAGCAATTTGTAATTATCTTACAGCAGTTGATTTTTGTGACATCACGGAACTGAATAATCGTTAACTTGATGCGTATTTCGAATTTTTAACAATGTTTTGTTATCCACGTTTTTTATATAAAATTACGTACCCTGTTGCATAATATTCAACAAGCTTATACACATATAAAATCTTTAAATTATGTGTTTTTTTTACATACAATGTATTTTCCATTCCAGTATAAATAATAAATGATCAATAATTTTTTTCTTTATCCCAAGTGACAAAACGAATATTATACGTATCTACATTTAATTTATATAATTTAATTTAAGCACCCCCTCTTTCTCCTTGCCCCCATGCCCCCCAGTATATATATAATGTATGTAAGACACTGATCGCAAGTGCCTATTTATTTGTACGAAATTTTATTTATTATTTTTGATGAACGTAATTGATTAATGAATAATAATTGTAAATATACATTGCTGAATGATAGTAGATTTTGTAAATATATACATATATAGGTATAATATGTAGGTACTTATTTACAATTTTTAACCCTGTACATACTAGCTGATAAGGTTATACATAGTTATACTTAGGTGTCTGTTTTTATTTTGTATACTTACTTTGTATTCAGTTTGTTTGTAGCCTCTTTATCAAATAATAATTAATAATCATAAACATTAGTGTTTACACTTTTCTAGTACATTATTATTCCTCTATTTACAAAATTAGCCGTCGTTAATGATCTCAAGTTTTAAACATCGTTTCAGAGTTTTCATCATAATTTTTGCGTACATTATAATTCAGAATATACTTACATGATTCCTATTTAAATATAGAAATATTTCTCAAGGCTATTTCTCAAATTTGATTATATATTTTTAACCTTCACGATTTAAAACAGTACACTGTTACCAAGAAAGTCTTAAGTTTGTATTTAGAGGTATAATTGTGCTAGAATAGTGTACAGCGAAATCAAGAGTGGTACAAAATAGCTGATAATAAACTGTACTTTTATAGCGAAACAGCTAACGCCCTCACCGCACTCACTCATACATACGCACTATTATCGCCCGGTGGTATGTTATATGTGCATGTAATATTGTTTTTGTCAGCATTGGATATATCTGTAAATATGTATTATATTTTGAAACAGGAAATAAATTCACTTTACTCATGGAAATAATTTTTTTATATTTTATATACAATATATATGTAAAATTACAACGAAACTAACCAGTATCTTTAACCAGGTTCTAACGTAGAAAATGGTTAAAAACCGTTCGAGTTTCATCGGGTTATAAAATGGTACAGAAAAATATACAAATATGAACTGGTAATCATTGAATTATAAATACACCAAATGAGCTAATATACATATCACTACACAGAATTATACTCAGTTCTATAACTTATATTCTTAAATAATAATAATTGTAATTATTTAAGGAATATATTCTACAGAACTGATTGCTGATTATTACATAATAAAATAATACGGATTTACGAAAAACCAGTAGATTTTGAAAGAATATTACTGTCGATAATTTCTATTCAATCTATTTTTTTATAACAAATGTTTTATTACAAAGAAAATATTAAATTAATTCGTTGTAGTTCTGATTTTTAAATTTACTCTAAATTAAACAAACTTGACCTTCTTCGTAAACCCAAACACACAATTTATACAAATAAAATAAAATTTATCGAATATAATAATAAGTATTAATTTAAAAAATAATATTAGTAAAGATCAAAAATATTGGTATACGTTATTGTTATCGTAGTTAAACAAATATTATATATTTTAATATATAAAATTCTGCTACATTTACTGATTAAATCGTTTTTGATTTTATTTTATTGCACTAAATGGTTAACCTAAAAAGAAAAATTAAAACGGTTTTAAAAACAAGCGCGAAATGTTTCATAATATACAAACAACAGCAACAGTGCTAGACTTCTGATTGGTTAGACGGTGATAGAGGGTGCTTCTGATAGGCTATGCAGGCGATTGAATCTGCGACTGCGCAGATGTTCAATGTTGTCGCTAAGCGTTGTACGTTTGGAGAAGAAATCCACAATTGGTTGAGCGTTCAGTACGGAGGCGAGAAACTGTTCAACAGTTATATGCCATTGGGTATCGGCTCGGGTATTCGGGTTACCATTCTTGTCCGGTGACTAAAACACAATCACATTAGATCTACCAAGAATTTACAAACCATCAAATACTGCTAACCTCATCTGGAGAACTTGATGCGGTGAATTGTGAAGCTTCAGCCGCGGCAGCAACTAAACTGTCTTCGGACTCTTCGCGATCAACAAAGAATTGTTTGCCTACATCACCAAGTTGAAGTAACAGTGTACCTAACACATCCAACATGAATATCTCCATTCTTACTAAGTAGAAAACAGTGTGCACCAGTCTTACCTACAGTAGCGATGGAATGATACGTCTCCTGGTCATCTGGTTGCGTTTGGAACATATCGTACATCGTCTTCCATAGCATAATGAAGTGGCGCTGGTCCATTTTCGGTACCATTTTCAAGTCAAACTTATCCTTGCAGTGGATCAGTAATCGCATATCCGCCAGACTCTTTATGCTCCAGTTTGGTTCGCTCACCTCTCGGCTGGCCGAGCTCAGTGTACTGTCCATTGAGGCAGGAGTGGTTGGTTCTTCCGCGTGATTAGGGACATCTAGCACTTTGGCACTGTACTCCATACTGTCGAAGAAATCTGTCGCTTCCGCGGCTATCTCTGCGCCAGATTCCAGTTGTGTTGGCGACTCGAAATCAGCATCGCACAACAACGGCGGTAGATGGATCATGTAGAGGAGTTTGAGTCGCTGCGTTGGATCCGAAGTGCACGTAAGGCCTAGACATGCTACAAATTCACGAAAGTTCAAGTAGCCATCTTGGTTTTCGTCCATTAACTGTGGAAAGATCATACATACAATTAATGTATTAAATAGATTTGTTATTCTACGATGTAGAATAAATATTTCATGTAAAATGTACACCAAAATATGGATATTTTATTTAAAATATTTATAAGAAATGTAGTAAACAATGAAATAGGTATTTAGAATTGAATATTTAATCTGATTACGATTTATATCATCTATACTTTGTGTTTAATTTATTACAAATTATTGATATTATATAAAACAAAACGTTAAAATAATTTAGTCTGAACTAGTTTGTTGAACTGTTTGTACTGTACAGTGCTATATTACAAGAATGGTGAGTTATTTACTGATTTTTTTTATATTTTAAACTATATTTAATTATAAACTAGCTCTTTGTTATACTTAATTATAACAATATATTTAAATACATACCCTGAATATTCTCGTAGCCAAAAAATCTGCCTCACAACCTTTGCCCCATGGCGACAAGGCCACGAAAGCCAGTCGGAAGAACTCAAAATCTATCTTATAAGCTTCGTACGGTAATAGCGTCGGGTCGTATTTCTCTGGCGTTGCTCGTCTCTGACTGATCTGCTCCTCTCTGACCAATGCGATGAGATTCTGCAAATCATCCGTACTGAAATAACCATCTGGTGCAATACTGCGCACTGCGTTCCTTTCGATTCCGTCCTCCAGCTGTTGAACGACGCGGAGACGATGTTTGAGCCGGAGACGCTCTATTTGTCGCGTCGTAAGGAAGCCATAGGTTGTGTAAGCTTGATAGATCAGTGTTTGTACTGAAATACTCTGTAATAAACAAAATAAAAATCATAATATTATGCTATCATTCTTAAAAACTTCAAAAAGATACTAAAACTGCTGATAATGTTCCGTAATCTTAGCCGAATAATACCTATAATTATAGTATAACATCAAACAGTAGATTATTATGAATGAAAATTCCAAGCAAATCCAAGGTAAGTCTATATATTGTTTTACCTTTCGTTGATTCTCGCATGACTTGTTCCTCAACGCGCCACGCCCTTCATCATTGTACACGCCCTCTAAATAATTAGCAAGCAGTTGCATTGCCTCGCCTTCATCCCTGCACGTCAGTAGTTTATCCTGATTCCACTCCAAGATGGCCAGTGCAACTTGGAAGATAACCTTGGCACCATCGTAGAAGAAACAGTCCATCACATTAACAGCACTCTCATACGGCATTACGCTGAGGAAGATCGTCAAGAACCATGACAGCGAGATCATCTTAATCATTCCTAACTGATCCAATCGCGCGTGCAAGTTCGGTAAATGCTCCGAAGTTAAGTCGTCGAGTACACCTTGATCCACCAGCGCACCAACCACTCTGGTATTGTAGTAATCGGGCAACAGATTCTCACACAAACACGCCAGCAACCAGAACGCCTCCTCTTCCGAACAGTAGACGAGCAGAACCGAAGCTACAATGTTCATTGCTTGACAGTAGCCGATTTGTGGATTGCGCCAAGCGTACGCACACAAGACACGCCTCAGTACACTGATGCCGCTCTCTGATTGGAAGGCGGGATGTTCAGGTAGCGAGCGGTGCAAATCACGTTCTATCTCGTCATTGGCCGTGGACTGTTGTCCGAGCGCTTGGTCAACCAATGATCGGTACAGACCAGGGTGTGTAGCCATCTCATTCGCTGCACCAGAGAATGCCATCCACACATCGCGTCGCAATCGGTCGGGCGCACCTTGTAGTACAAGTTTCGCCACGTCCGTTGTACGATACATGGAAATACCGCGTCCGAACTCGTCGAAATGCAATTCCCATTGTTTTTCTTTGGCTTCTTGCTTTGCATTCACTTCGGGAATGGTGGACAGCTTGAATAGCGTCATCAGGGCGGGTTGTAGTGACCATGTTTCTAACTTGGAGGCGCTAGTGTCGCTACTGTTACTGCGCAGACTCAGATTGTCGAACCTATAAGTGAAAATATTGTAATATTTTCGCAAAAAGTGTATTTTTAAAATGAACTTACACAGGAACTTTAGTTCGTGACATCAGCATTGATATTTTATCTACTACAAAGTCCCTATCGTGTACATTTGCCAATAGGAAACTAGACTTGGATGTCGGTGTTTTAGTCGTAATGTATATGGCTTTATCAGCTGATTGATTTTCTGCTTTCTCAACCAGCCTGACATCTCTTAGCGGTATTATCAAGCTAACTTGTTGTTTCACCTGTAACACGGGTGCATGTTTGAACATGTCTGTCACGAGGATCACTGTTGTCGAATACTAACACTTACTCGACTGTCGAAACACAGGTAATTCTGTGAGATGAACATACGGCCCCAGACGTGGCGTTTGTTATACGGTGTCCACAATGTGCAGTCGATGCTGCCATCTAGTTTCTCAGACGCAGGAAGACGGAATATAAGACGATACGCTTCGGATTGGGCGCGAGCGTCTAAATCACGTTTCAGAAATGATGGCTTCTTCGGCACATTCTTACTGTAAAGTAAATAATTTTACACATTGTCAATAAATATAATTAAATATTATATTTTCAGTTCCGAAGTTCATCGTCAATATTATTAAAAACAAGTAATATGTCCGTATTATGAACTCGTCAATTTTAGTTAAGATCACGTGATCTTAACTAAAATTGACGAGTTCATAATACGGACATATTACTTGTTTTTAAAAATATAATTAATTTAGTTTTACCTTAGTTTGTATAATAAATCTTTATCTTCAGTGAATCCACTTTTTTCATCTATCAATCTGCAGAATAAGTATTTTAAAATAAATATGGCATACCTAATATAAAAGTCTATAAAGAAATTATTAAATATTATATTTTCAGTTCCGAAGTTCATCGTCAATATTATTAAAAACAAGTAATATGTCCGTATTATGAACTCGTCAATTTTAGTTAGGATCACGACGCGTTTCGAACTCTCGTTCATTATCAAGTGATCACTTGATAATGAACGAGAGTTCGAAACGCGTCGTGATCCTAACTAAAATTGACGAGTTCATAATACGGACATATTACTTGTTTTTAATAAGAAATTATTAGTTTTTATATTCTTACTGCTTCATTGCCAAGTTCGCTAATTGTTCCATCAATGCAAACGTCTCAGATTTCTTGAGGAACATTGAGAACTGATACTCCTTATCGCGGGTGGCGAATCTGATTGAGTCAGGAAATACAAGGCTACTTGTCTTGTCCAGTTCCGTGACATCCGCCCATCGGATGCAGATCTTAGTTTCACGGCCGAGTATGTAAGCATGAAAACACGCATAGTTCACCGACAAGTACAACCAACCCTGACGTGGAAGTTTACTCTTCCAGAAGCTGCAAGAATCAGTATTAAATAATAAATACCCTGAAAAAGATTATCTATTCTATTCTGTACCTGCAGGAATAATAATTAACAAGCTTTTCATCATTTGGCATATTGAAAAGCCTCTGGAATTTATGTGAAGTATTTCTGAACGATTTCGTGTCTTCATCTAAAATTAAAGTCTCTCAGAAATATTCAAAGTTAATTCTTAAATTACGTCAAACAAATTTAAGTTGTTTTAAAATATTATTTTGTGTGATATTATCTGTTGTTTAATGAAATTTTACCTTCAGTTTCTAAATTATCTTGTGTAGCAGCCAGGACGGATTGTATTTTGCAACAGACAAATTCGGTTATATCCTCCTCATTATCAAAGGAGTGCAGTGTCTCCGTCACATTATTAAACAACCATTCCCAATCTTTCTTAATTTCTCCATGGGTCAAAGAGCAAGCTATTTCTAAAACAAAGAAACATGACCTTCCTTGATTTGTTTTGATTCTAACCTAAATTCTCCTGTCAAAATTCTCGTAATATATTTCGCAATTTATTTTGGAAAGTGAAGCAATTTAGAAGAAATATTTTAAACGAAGAGGCACAATTTGGGTGATAATATACATACGATAATACACTTCTGAAGATGGCGTTTGATGTAAAATCCTGTATGGTGGTGGTTTCGTATCGAAAATACTGTCCAACGTTCCGACCAGAATCGATGACAAGCCTTTAGCTTTTCCATGACCTCTGCGATGTTGTAACACGAAATACGGAGTAGATTCTTCAGTTACCCTAACAGACAAAGATCACGTCAGAAACATATATCGTACCATTTTGTGTGATTGTTTGTGGTTATCAGCTGATCACGATAGACCAGGCACATTTCACTATAATATTTACCATAGGGCATTAGCCAGTAACACTTCTTGTGGTTTTACCCACATATTTCATTATTACGTTACAACAATACGATTATCATATTTTCATGTACACCAATAATTCTGATAAAACAGTAAACACATGTTGCTTATCAGCTGTGCGCGATAATGAAAGTGCATTGCATTTATCGAATGTTACAAAGACTCACTTATGTCACATGGCTTGAAATTCTTGCCGGTAGATGACAACATGTGTACTATGCCATGGTACCGATAGGGCCATTTTAATTCACATTATTGCCACTATGTGGCAGCACCAGTATTGTTTTGATTTAGCAAATGTTGCGGCTTTCTTCCGTGTAACTAATATAAGTATTTATCAATACATTTTGTAATTTTCTTTTGGGAGTTGCCCAAAATTTTGGGCCCAGCAATACTCAAATTTTAGTATGTACTTTAATAGCAATTGAACTGTTACAAACGTGGGAAAACAATAAGAACAATATAAACAATTGCCAATTGTTTTTTGTTTTATTTATTTCAGTATTATTGAAGTAAATTGGGGCCATTTTATTCCCGTTTTTAATGCGCAATAGTAGATTTCTGCTTTTTAAATAACGTACATATTAATATTGTATTTGGATGGCTTATTATACAAATGTGTATTATTCTAGCGTGTGACTTTTGTTTCGAAAGGGCACATGTATACTTGTTGTACAACAATCGTTACGGTTTGGTCACAGGCGAGTTAGATATCTGTGTGAAAGGTTCATGTGAATATCCCATTAATATTTTGAAAGGTAGGCGGTGTTACACTGGTACAAGTCAGTCGGACTGGAACATAATGGTGTGTGGTAGTTTTCATTCTGTTTAAAGGAAAGAATCATTGCCGATGATGTATCCGCTACCGGAGTGATGGTCAGACCATCGTACACTCTGTGACACCACTATAATTTGCAGTGATAAATAACATACGAAAGTTGAGAGACTGACAGCTTCGCATAAGAACACAACCACCCATTCTATCTACACACACACCACATGCACACGGCCTGCTGCTGTACCTGTCTTTGTCCTTCTGGATATACACTCCTACGCCATCAACGTTGGCCGTTTTTCTACATCATATTTCACTTTCGAAATCAGTTTAGATCATTAATTATTATTCAAATGCGACGTAGACGATAGTTGTGTATTTTCAAAGTGATTTTTAGTTCATCTTACGTAACAAATATGGACTTATTTTGTTTGAAATTGAAAGACACTGGACATTGTAATAATTTTACTGGAATTTCCCAGAATGCATCGCGTCTGTTTTTTTTTGCCAATATGGCTGATGTCATTCGAAACGTGCTTATTGTATTGAAGTATTGTTAATTAATTACAATCAGATGGTATCTATAACTGGTTAATCATTGAATCTGTTACGTGATTTTACAGAAATTAATGTCTTTTGTACGTACACACATGTCATGGCTTGCATGTACCTACATATTTCTACGTACACTTGTATATATTTCTAGGGTTTTTATATTTCCCACTAACATGATGATGTCACGTAGTACTTGTTGCTATGTTCGTGATTAACATACATCACAAATAAATGTCACAATTTTTTCAACTGCCTAGGTAATTTGTTACAACTCAATGATTGATTTACCGACGTTGCATATTTAGACGGGACTTATGTAAATTCTTGCATAAACGAACGTACATACGCTGCTAAGATATGTGGTTTCTAATTCCAGGTAATATAATATTACGTGTCAATACTTGTTTGAATCGTGTTGTAATTATTATACTTTAATAAGTGTTTTTTTTTTAAATTATAATTGATTCAAGAGAATATACAAGAAAGATTTGTTTATTTTGACAGATCATAAAAAACTATGTAGAAATTGTAAGATGTCAGAGATATACCCTAATTTTATGATAATATAATATTTCTGCTATCATAATTATTTAAACAGCACGTGTAGACGGAATTCGGACAAGGTATTTAGCAACAAATTTAGACCATCAATACTAACGTTTCGATATATTTGATATCATCTTCAGAGTTGAGTATATAATATTTTGTTAGAAAAATATTCAATAACAACACAGAAATTGTTAGAAACACCGCCGTGATCTTCATCGTACAGTAATGCAACATAATTACATTCAGTTAACAACAACAGTTTTATTTTTCGTGTTAGAACTTTTCTTTTTCTTTAAAATTATATTTTTGGCACTCTGCTGTTCTAGTAATTCCTTTTTATAAGGAAAATCAGTTATAATGGCAGTTTTAACTCTTCTTATGAATGTTCTTTTTTAAATTTTATTCTCCACATGGGGTACCGATAAAATGTCTGTTAAGCATACAATAAACTATAATAAACGGACTACTTTCGCCACAGCTGTCCTTATTCCAGAAAAAAACATGCAAGTGTGATTGGTAATGGATAATGGTGGTCTTCCATACCCATCTTACCCCAGTTTGTTCATCCCGTTTACCCCACATGCAAGATTTCGGTTATACAAATTCTAATTTCTCTAATGTTACATGTTTGATTAGAAACAATCTCAAATTCATTCTGCAACTATAGGTTTTACTTTTACTATCTCAATATGTAAGGAAACATTTTACTCATCTCGAGAACAATTTTACAATATTTTAACAAATCTGTCAAAATCACGAAAATGACCACCAATGCTGTACACTCACTGATAGACTTGTAATATTTACAGACACCGCTAGTGGCACTTTTTACTCACTAGTTCTATAAAAAGTTTAAGCTTATCACTACCAACATCGCTATAATAGCGTCGTCCCGTTTCTTCTCGAGTTCCCATCTTGCCCCTACTTATTTATGGTTAACATTTTGGTAACTGATTGTAATTATGTTTTATTATTATACGATGAAGAGCGCGTGTGTGGTTTTAACAATTTCTGTGTTGTTATTGAGTGTTTTTCTAACAAAATATACCTTCCTGCAGCTCTGAAGATGATACCAAATATATCGAAACGTTACTATTGATGGTCTAAATTTGTCCGGATTTTAACTACAACTGCTATTTCAACATCTCTAACGTGGACTTGATTTTCAATTTAATTAATAATTAATTTAAATACTACTGCAGAAATATTCAACACGGGTTGATTTAATTCAAGATCTAAGTTCCTTAGACATCCCGCATTCGTATCTCTCGTAATACATGTGTAGTTGAATTGTTAGTTTATCGATTCTTGACATGAGTATCAATGATTCGTTTACTATACAATATATGTCACTTACCTACTTGCATTTACGACTTGCTGCTAACTACTTGTGACGAATACGCCAGTCCATGAATACGCATTTAACAATATCACTTACGTACCCCACTGTGTGTGTGTGAGTGAGAAATACGACAGCGAAATTACGCTCGACAGACAACGAAATACGATTCATATATTAACAAGTAATTACCCCATATGCACTGATGTGAAATACACGCGAGTCTGTTTGCCATGTTTATTTGCGGATAATATACCGTTGTACGTTCACTGAATTATTGATTGTAATTTATTATCGATATTGTGTAGTTTTATTTTACAATTCCAATGTAACTAAGTTCTTAACTAAAGATATACATTGTTATCAAAGTAGGACGAATAATTGCAAAGACTTGTGGTGCACTATGGAGATTGCAGCTCCTTCAGACGATCCTGTACCGTGTGTGTGTGTGTGAGTATGTGATTATTTGTGTGACCGCCCACCATCACTCGGACGCTGTTTGGCCTCTGGTGAACTGGGTCCACCTACATGACGAAAATAAACACCGCTCAAACAGTAATTTATCGTTATTTCATTCATTGTCAGTCGACGACAGCCGCGCGATTATGGAAGACGATAATTACACATACATACGCACATTCGTACATACATACGTCAAGCGTATACCAACTGTTAAACATTATATCACCTCCCCATTCAATTAAATGTATATGGTAGCTCTCTATGTTCTCATATTCACTTTCAACACTTAAATATTAAACAACCTCCACTGATATTACAAAATATACTTACATATAAACAAATATTATACACATTTAGAATCTAACTAATATAACTATAGATTTCATTGACATTGGATTAGGTAAAGCAGGTTTGTGTGTACAGAACAAACATACAAGCGGTGAGCGTATATTTCTGTCAAATGTGAATACATTATGGCACACGATTTATGTTCGGCTAGCAGATGGATCAAAGAGAGATACACTCTCCAATCAAGCAACAAATTCCTCACCGGCGCCAGCGATTACCCACTTAAATTTTACGACTATTCACTCTTTCAGTTTGTACGTACGTGTGTGTTGTCTCTTCAAGAGTCTTGCTGCTGCTGTCTCTTACTCTCCTTAGTATTTAAATCACTGGGGACATACAGAGCAATAAGACTCTCAAAGACATACACACACACACATGCACACGGAGCATGAGTGTGTATGCATGTGGTCAGTGTATACATATGTCTGCCCACGCATGCGCAGCAAGGAGAAATATCACCGTACGACAACTGACAAGTACAGCTCAACGTGACAAATAAGTACAACCTAACCATACACTGTACCATACCTCCGAGTACATACAGGTACATATGGTGGACACCTGCACAGATATTGGCCGTAGGCGATTAGAAAATATCACATTGTTTATGTGTTATGGACAGTGAGAAATCTGTAAACATACAACAAATTATTTGTTACAAATCGCTGCAATATCTCAAACATGATTCATTGCCTGTGAGTTCGGTTTTCTTGGTTATTGAATCAAGTTTAAAACTAACCGGTGATTATTGTTAAATATATTATATAATTAACTAAATTTGCTTTTAGTTTTTTTTTTTCTGCTATAAATGAACAAATCTTGCACGGGTTCTGATCAGCGAAGAACTCGTACCAATGTGTGTATGTATGCGCAACGTTAGTACTTGTATTATATGTGTACATGTAGATAAACTAGTGTGGATGGTGTCACTGCTTTACATACCAATACGTTCTGAAAGTAATTGCAATAAACCAATCCACGTTATTTAAATACAACACCAATGAGATGCGACGCTCTTTTATTTGCGCACCAATAAAATGCAGTGTTTATACGTTTCGGAGACATAATTCAGAAATTTTTAATTAAACAGCAAATTCGCCGACTGCCTTAACGGCTATATTTAGTTGCCCTCCCTTCCCTCCCACTGTCCGTCTCTCTCTATGTGTGTATTTCTTCCCTGCATCGGTGGCTTCTTTTTTTCAGGCGGCTCGTTTTCAACTGAGTTATTTATCATATGAATTTCATATATGTTATAGACAGGTACACACATACGTACATATTTCTGCAGCGCCGATTCAAATTACTACTGAACCCGAAGCCAGTTCTCTAAAGCTTGTCATCTTTGTCAGACACTTTACTCGCGATCATTATCCCTTCACAGAAATATATGAACAACAAGTACAAGAATTAATTGTGAAAATGTTTTATAAATCGTGCACAGTTTTGTACATTGTACACGTTTATGAGAACTATATAGGCTTGGCTAGGACAGCTGTGGTGGCTTTTATCTGACGGTCAATGATGTATGTATGTTGCGTGGTGGTTTCTCACCCCTCCAACACTACCCCCCACACGCCCCGCATGGCATCAGTGTGATGCCGCCCGCAGCTCACTTTGACACTCATATGCAATTATCTAAATGACGCGTTTGATTTACTGACGCTTTCAACAGAATGACACATATATCTCTGGATAGTGAAGCGTTAATTTTGTCCCTGTGCCCATATCTATCTATATACATGTGCATGTATGCGTAGTGATGGACGCCATTTCTACTGTCAGCTGTTCCGTTATGTCACCTCAAATACGACCGCGTAAATCTTAACGAATGGACATGTGTTACAAATATAAACACAGGCACTCTCTGACAGAGAAATTACTTATATTTTATTTCTCAATTCATGAATACATTGTTCTTCTTCTTTATATTGTTAATAATGTTCTTGTTTGATCCAGTTGCTCAGGAATAAATGTAAAAGTTCTGTTCTCATAGATGTTGACGTTTGTTTTTTCTCGAGTAAAAATGAGATTCCCTAAATACTTTTGACGCGCGACGTTTAAACGTATTATAATGCTTTCGGCTTTGGTGTTAACGGCACTGGTATTTTAATGAGCCGTTTCAATTAGTGGCTGTATGTGTGTGTATACTTTACATACACGCACGCACACGCACAGACAGGACTATGCACGCACGCATGTGTGTGTGGCACACTGTACTTGTTACTGGTACACCTAACCTATAAATTGCATTCACACACAAAGAGAGAGAGAGAGACATATTCAAGTATATAACAGTGAATCAACTCTAGTGGTCTACAAACTTTCATTGGTTTTCTGTTTATTTAAATATCAATAAAAACGATAACAGTATTTTTTTGTTGAAGATTTTTTTTTTTCTTCGTTCTATGGGAACATTCTTACGGTATCACGACTGGTATTTAGATTAATTAATTGATTAATAATTAACTCACTGCAGGAGATAAACTGACCAATGTCATGTAATAAATAATTCTGGACATTTTCGCTTGTTGTATACGTTTAAATGATTTGTGGAATTTATAAAAAAAAAAAAACGAATCATATTCCTTTTAATCAGTCTTAAGAATATATAAATATTATTTTATAAAGACGCAAGTTCCTTGGTAAATCTTGTGTTAAAATAATACAAAACTAATGCTCAATATTGAGCGGAGAAGTGTTCGGTTGTCTCTCGACGGTGTGATGGCGTGCCAGTGTGTGTTTGTGCGTCGTTGTTGTTGTTGGCCCAGTGTAGTCCTGGTTCGTGATCAATCAGAGGGGGGGCCGCGCACCACCTGTACGCGGGCTCGATCATACAAATTGCCTCATTTCAGATACGAACAACGGAGACCGACTAGCAAGACAGACACTCGCACACAGACATTTTTGACATATTTATAGCTTTTCGCGCTGTTAACTTATTCGTCTCCTTTTTTTTCCATTCTCTATCCGTTCCACCTACAGTCACTCGATTCCTTTACATTCCTCTCTTCTGTAGTGACATTCTGCGCAGGCGCAACTAAAAGATGATTATTAATTTAAAAAATATAAAATACTAACTGTAATTATTTAAGAAATATACTCGTATATTATCAATTCAGCCGTGGTGTATTTTGTTTCTTCATTACGGCTTTGCTTTTTGTAGCAACTTTTAATCAAGCTTCCAATAAAACACTACAGGAGTACCAACCGTCGCGACATGTAAAAATACCGAAACGTAAACTGTCTGGTTATGGTCGACCAGCTCACATTCACACACACACACACTGTTAGCGGACGCCACTATACTTAAAGCGAGGAATCGTCACATGAATTCCTTGAATGCGATGCAATAATGAGGCATATTTCACGCAACATCCTCCCGCCAACCCCTGCTCCTGTTGGCAGCCCTGTATCGTGCCGGTAACCGCGATCCGACAGGCGCTGAAGCCCGGACCATATCACCATGCTCATAGGTGGCGGTAGTGTGTGATTTTCCCTGGGGGTCGCCGTAGAATTACTAGTATTATTATTAACAAATTATCTTTTGTTGTGTTTAATAATAATTAAAATTAGTTTAGTGAATCTTCCATAATAATTCTACAGTGTGGTTTATAAATGTATATAATGCAGCATTATTATTTAGTCTACATTGTACAGTACTAGCAATGAGAATATAAACAGACCGCTGTGATGGAAGGGAGTGTACAGTGCTGTAAAAAGAGAACTATGTCGACGACATCGTCCTCGTGTGCTGTGTGTGTGTGTGTGTGTGTCGTAGAACCAGAGCTGGTCTCTCTCCTGATGGCCCGTATATCATATTTGTGACACACTGAAACAATAACTCAGCCGGTATACTACCGAAATAGACAAGGCGCTGCAGGGAGACGAGGGGTGGGTATCCGCTACCACCACAGGCAAGCAGCCGTCCGTACGGACGTCTCGGTGCGCGCGTCTCCCCTCAGTGGCGTACGTCATTCGTACAGCATCACTGCCATAATCAACTCACTGTTTTATAATTTAGAATATTACACGTCTTCGGTTACAAATGTCAATGCACGAGCTTTCTAATTCTACATACGTGTCTGTACGTGTGTAGGTTTAGTGATATTTCGTTTTAACAGTTGGCAATATCGACTTGGCATCAGACGACGACGTAAAGCACTAACCAACTGTTTCGAGCGCGGGCACCCCTCCGATCCGTTAAAAAACATAAATAACCAACACCCCTCCGTCACATAAAGTACAACAACCCACCTAACAACCATCACGTCAGCTCACACACACAGACACGCCGTGTATAGACGTCTGACGAAGCAAGAAAATATTCCGACATCTTGCAAAGTTGATTGACAATAACCGGAGTACAGCTCCTGTTGTTTGAATTTGTTTTTTAACAACATATTTATCTCCTTTTTGATTAAAAGTATACACTTTGCCCAGCAAGTGTAACTAGCGCCATAACGGCGACATTTGGCGTGACTGTCAGCACAAGCGTTCAACTAGCAGGCCGGTGAGAGTACACTGTTATCAAGAATGATTGTTAGAATTGTATAAAGGTAAGATTGTAAATAAATAAATATATTTGCGGTATGACATGCTCCGTATGTCTGCGATTTCTTCTGCTTCCTACGTTTCATAGACTTTACACACTGTGATGAACAAGAGCATGTGAGTTATTTCATCTCGAAACAAACGTAAATAATGTGGCATGCGTTCACGGGTGAATACCTGTCTGTTTGAAATACAAACTCCCCCTTCTCCCATCACCACCCGCATCTACCACATACATACATGGCTAGATATATTCCATATGTGCCACGTATCTTTCGCTCCTGTCGAAAATCAAATCGCGCTCTGGTTGCCAATCGCCGTGCAGACGATGAAAACCAATGTAACATCGGAACATTCGTGATGAGATATCACCTGGCGAGATTGCGAAGATTGTCGCACGGCTGAATATTGTCGTTCATTCCACTGGTTCCCCACACGTCATGTGTAAATCATTCGGGGTTTTTGTTTTCGAAACGTGGATTAAACAGATTGCTGTGCAGAATCACGACCTGTGATTCTATTGTTTGTTACGAATTTATAGCATACCATTTGGACGAGTTCATAAGTAAATTTTACTTATTATATATCAATGTTTAAGCTAATCGACGAGTGGAATCTTCTTTTGGAGAATACCTCGAAGGATTCCTTCTACAAGAGAAGAAAAAAAATAATATTCTGCTATAGATTATCAAATATTCATCTACAGGTTTATGTGTGTACCGTATTTGGACATTGTGCTTTACAGAATGCACTACGTTGCTTCTGTACGTACTCGCTACTGATGCACGTTGGTCAGTGGTGTGTATGCTGGACGCTCCATGCTCCAAGTGTTCGTCATGCAGTCAGGATACGAAACAATGGGAACGCTTAAGACAGGTGCTTTATCAAGCCTGGTATAAATCCCACCCATACATACATACGTACATACACACCTAGTGTATGTATCTATACTGTACATGCATGTGTGTATGTGTAGGTACAGTATGCACCTCCCTCTTGTGTCTCGTGGTGGCCAAGCACCGTATATGGATGCCCGTTTAAATCAGACGAGAAAAGTACTCCTGTACATATACAGGTATTGTAAGGGTTAGTCATACTGGAGCTCGGTAAATTTAGAGTTGCTCCTGTCATATACCCTGCGTATGGATGTGTGTTACTGCATTATAACACTGTTGAAAAACGTTGTTATGCAGACTCTTCCACGGAGTATATCTGCAGAGAGTTATCTGCTGTGAGATTATTAAGATGTATTTAGAGAATTACAGTAACCAACTCCTTCTCGGTGCGTAGGTGAATGGGCTAGTTCTTCTGTATCAACCTAAAGCTTTTGGTAACAGATCGCAGAATCGCTGTTGAGTTACGAGTGTCTGTTGGGAGAAAATGCAAGCGTACGCTACTGGCAAACAATGGCATATTGTCCATCCATACAAGCTACTTGCAAAACTCCAGTAAGTGCAACATTCACTGCACTGCATAGACTGATATTTAGGCCGATGGATTTTCCTCCGTTTTTACTAGCTTACCAATGAAAAAAAAAAAAAACACACACTATGTTCTCCTATAGTACTGCAACGTTGCAAACTATACTTTGTGCACGTACACTCATTACCTCCCGCACTGTTCCTCCCTGCTCGCTTCACATTGATACGGTTCGCTATACTCTTAAGTGTGTGTGTTGATAAGAGTTGACATTGATGTCGCGACGGTGCCTCGCGCCGACAGCTACACTTTCACGGTGAAATTATGCAAACGACACCTATTTGTATTGATTACCGTGGTCTGTCTCAGGTAGAAGATGTCCCACACACACATACATACACATATGTTAGTATAATGTCACATTGTGCAGGCATATATACATATACATTGCCGTGTTAATTAAAAGTAATGTATACGTCATCTTACATACCAACAAAGCACATACATATGTACACACGGGATGAAAATAGAATTATAAAATTTCGAATCGACAAAATGTAAAAATTATAATTCTAGGAAAATAACTGAATTGAAAGCAAAGTCTACAGCAAGGAAGATAAAGTACACTGGCCCAAAGAAGCAGAACAAGAAGAAGAACGCGCAGGAGAAGAAGAAAAAGAAGAAGAATGAGTAGGTGTACAAACTGGAATAGGAAGAAAAAACAGTGTAAATGAGAATATTAACGTGCAGATACATAAACACAACACGAGTGAATAAGCGAGAGAGAAAGAAACAAAGAGGGAAAGAGAGAGAGAGAGAGGTACGTACACACACAAGAGAGGTCGATGGCGTCGGATTTGTAATTTATGTTCGCCAATACGATTATAAATATTATTATAATAATATGCACGTCGCGCCATTTTAACTTATTCAAACGTTATAACTGGAAAACGCTGGATGTTAATTTATCACTATACACACCGTAATCACTTGTCAAATGCGAACTCCAGTGAATTATATTATATTTCTGACGGACATTCTTGCAAATAAAATTCTTCGTAATATTATTATTACAGTTCATGGAATATACTGGCAAATTGTATTACAAATGACAGTTTGTCATACATGAGAAAACATGATTTTGTAGGTTATGTTTGCTACTTAAATTGTCGCATGACAGTCACAGTTAAACACGGTATTTCTCAACACTGGGCCTGTGCTTTTTTAAGGCACATTTATCATCGGATTAAGTTAAAATTGTAATAGAAATGTGTCGTTGGATATTTTTTCAGGAAATGTTTGGTTTAAATTATTTGATTACGTATTGAATAGGAGTGTCAGATGACAAATGTTTCTGGCTACACAACTGTCATATGTTTTTGTGAATTAAAAATTAGGTGACGGTGTACTTGACTTTTATTCGTTCACCACAAATAAATAAAATTATCATTTTTATCTATTGTCTTTATTTATTATCCGTATGAGAGGACTGTTGTATTAAATATTTCAATATATTTGAGATAGTTTATTCGTTTATTTAACGTACACCACTGGATATTAAGAGAAGCTATATCCACTGTATGGCATGGTATGTATGTACGTATTCCAGTGTGTGGCCCCACAGGGATGTGTGCTTATATCAATGCTAATTATACAGATGGTGATAAATTAGAGTTATATTTGACGCATTGTCCTGCCGAGGTTTCTAAAGCCCCCTAGATGTGTCCTAATAAAATATGGCTTCTCTGCCTGTCCGCTAGGTGTCTCTGAAGACAAACAAACACATACATACGCACATACACATATGTACATACTACAATACATATGTGTGTATATATGCACACTTTGCATTACAAGTTTCTATGTATGACGTTAATTTTGTTCAACTTTCTTAATTAGAGTGGATGCAGTGTAGTTACTAATGTTATATTAATACGATTAACCATGTATATGTTTAGTTGATGATAATATAGAAACCTTTGTTGTCTAATCCTAATGTATACATACCCATACAGTGTTTGAATGTAAGTACATTATTGAAATATATAGGAATTGTCGTTGAATCTCTCTTCTGAAACATCATTAGTCGTATCTTTAATTTGGTTCCTCAAAGAGATGATCTTTTTGTAACATATATTTGGTTAAATAACGATGGAAATTAGACCGAAATCGAAAGTTTAAATCTTCCAAGTATGCACCCACAGATTCTCCGAAGCTGACGTTTTATTTAAGAAGTGATTAGTGCACGTGATAAAGTAAATATTAATTACCAGTTGATAATTATACCGGATAACGTTACTTATCAATGCATCCATTTAACTAATAGTAAACTAGAGTAGTTATACTGTCCAGTAGCTCTAGTAGTTTATACTAGTCGCGTTGAGGTAGTGTTGTCCACTCGTACACACTATGCTCGACAGGAAGAAACAGGTTCTTGCTCGTTGCTCAGTTGTTCTGTCTCTGTATTCGTTTGAATACTTCAATAACAATTTACTGACATCATAAAAGAACCATTCTATTAAATCACTCGATTTTACGTCCACTCTCTCGTATCAGTTACTTAAAACATATATATTTTTATTAGTCGATATTTGCCTATCGACAAATGAGAATTTGTGATCACCGCAACAGACTACTGTCAACTTCCAATTCCAAATAGCCGGTCGGCGCTCATTTAATTGCTGTAAATCCAGCAACGCTCACTGTGGGAATAAATAACTTTATTTTATAAAACACACACACACACACACGCACGCATACACACACACACACACACACACACACACACACACACACACACACACACACACACACACACACACACACACACACACACACACACACACACACACACACACACACACACACACACACACACACACACACATACACACATACACGCATGCATACACGCACAGAGTCGCCATGATACAGGTAGACTCAGCTGTGAATGAAACATTAATTTCTCATTGCAAATCATAACTTTCCAGAATGTTATAATCAATTGTAGAATAATTATGAAATTATGTGTGTTAGTGGCTTCATTTACAACTGTTTAAAAACTCAATCGATGTGATGATAAATAAAGATTATCGAAAGATTTATGCAGGCAGTATGAATGTCTTCAGTCAAACCCCAGCTACGAAGAGAATCCAGAAGAACCGTTAAATAAATACGCTATAATCAAATTAATTAACATGGGTAATAAAATTTTAATGAAAAAAATACCAGTTAGTTAACCTTCACAAATGTCATCGTCTTGTGATGTATTTTGGAAGAAAAACTTTCGAAACATTTGAAAACTGGTCGTTTCAAAATGAACAGATTTGCTCATTAATCATATTAAAACGTGATTTCAAGTTATGGCACATGCGCACAAGGAATTCTATCGTAGAATATTTCGTTTAGTGTTTACGGTAGTTCTAAAGTTGGTGAATTGTTATGAAATTTAAATAAAATCCATGGTGTCAACCAAATTAACATTCCTAGTATACCTTAGTTCGTTAAAGCCTATCACATTGTGTTTTGGAATTTTTACAAATCACATCACACATGATGCAAAGCCGTTATCAGTTCATTCGATCATAAATGGCATGCGGAAAATTAAAATTCTAAACACTTATCTTATCAGAATATGTATACTTATCGTCATTTGATCATTCTCTTTGTAGCTATCAGTATTCGATTCATATCTCTCTTCGTGGTGTGTGTTTCTGAGGAGAAAATATCGTTAAGATTATAATTAATACACGACGCAAGCTTCGGTGAGATTTGAAAGAATTTCGTATAATTATTCAACGTATGGCCGCCTATCAAGCAGTCAGCAGCATTAAATCATGTGATAAAAATTAATAATAATATTTAATTCCTTCACCGGGCGCTGCCTGAATGTCATACAATATTTTACTTTCATATATGTGCACGGTGTCTAATAAATTCTCCTAGCATCCAAGCCACTCTTGCTGGCGACCAATCAGAACACGAGAATTATTAGCTTTCGGTTGATGTGATTTGATGAAAAGTTTGGACAAAAACCCCGGTATGTTCTTTTCACTACGGCACTAGATGGAATTATTTTTTCAGTATTTGCTTGGATGATTTATGTAGAAAGAATGTCTGAAATGGCAAGGTTGATACGCCGCGATGTATAGGTGAATTAATTGGAATTATAGCGTATTAAATGTGTCGTAAAGTACACGGTTGTGAAGTGGACTATAATTGGCACAGCGTGACGGCCATCAACGAATGGGAAGCAAATTATTATTTGTTTAATGAGCTAATAAAAAATATACGTCATACATATACTCTCATTGATGTAGGAACAGAAATATCTATGTATAAACTACATAATTTAGAATCAAGAAATAATTAAATTTCCCCGGTGATACTCCGATGTCCTTACGTAGTATTTCGAATGGCCGCAATACGGATAATGTATGCCGCCTAGCAGTGATGCTGGACAACAATTCAACGGGCGCGCGTGAGTTTCTTATCTCTGCCCCACCGTCCATGGTCGTACGTCAACGGGAGGGACGTTAGCGGGCGTCTGGTGTGAGCGGGTGGAGAGACTGTGCATTGTACCGTCTCTCTCTCTCTCTCTCTCTCCTGCCCGTCTGCTTGGCGATGGTGGTGGTGTGGAGCTAGTTGACGGATGGCCGGGCCGGCGGAACTGACTCCGTTGACAGATTTACGACCAGTCCGTGGCCAGCCCCCAGAGCACTTGGCGCCCAGAGGCTTGACGAACTTGGCGTTCCTCTCACTCCGATGCTCGCTCGCTCACTCACACTCGTTTGTTACACTCGATGGTAGCGCTCGCGAACCACCAGCACGCTGCGGATTGCAAGACGAGCAGTTGAAATGGAGATGTTGTCTTCATCTATACGCGAGGATGCGATATGCGTCACCATGACTGGTCTGCCTGCTAGCCAATATGCTAGATCTATTTAATTCAAAATTAGAATCTAATATGAATAATATATTTTTTTCGCATATACAAAAGTATATTCTTGTGCTTAAAACTGTGCAATGTGTACAGAGGGCCTTATCAGGAATATGCACTGCGGGCCTCGTAAATCTTAATGACGAGAACAGCAAACACATGCATATAGTCAAAGATACGTACGATGCCAAAAACTTGAATGATATATGGTGGTTGTAAATTGTACGAAACATACTGACGAGACAAGCATTTTGTTGAAGAACTTTGTATCAAATATAAGCTTACTGGGCCAGAAATGCTTAACTGATCGACTGGGCACATGTGATATTACAGCGAGGAATTAGATAATAGTGCTCGTTATATCCGATATATTCTGATTATAAACCACAGTATGTGTATGCGTGCTGGACGGCGAGACGGTCTGTAGAGTTGGTTGTGTTCGCCGGAAATCCATCACTTGCAAGTTCACAGCTGGAATCATATTTATGGCACTGTGATTACAAGGTCCGTTCTAGATTTATCGGCGGTCGACCATGAGGTTGCTTAGCGTCAACCGACGCGCCATCTTCGAGACTGCCAATGAAATACAGGTGTCAGACACGCCATATAGTCTACTCTACTCATACATACACTAGCCATACCGCACACTCTCGTCTCTCCGCCCGTGTATACATCAATACACAGCCGGAACCATCGCGTTAATTAAAATTACAACTCGCGTGATCACGCCAAGTGTGTGCACGACTAGAATGTGCACTTTCGTTAAACGATTATCGTTTACTCGTAATGTAATTCGTGATTTTAATGAAATCAGTTCATTTTATTTTTAAAGAGTAGTGTTGCTAAATATTATATATGAACTAGTAGATATTTGTAGTTTATTTTGGGTTAAAGAAATAAATAAATTCGTGTCGGTGTCATTTCAACATTCCGGTTGATAAATGTCAGTCGCGTTCCAAAATTAAATAAAACACGTTTACGCTCTTAGCCGTGCCGGGTCCGCCGTGCCAGTGTCCAGATAATATATATAATTAAAATTGGCACTGTTGATCATCAATAACAAAAATCATTTGAAGCCTGTCACACTCTACACTGGTCACGTGACACAATGATACAAATATTTCTACTAAATATAAATAACATTTATCGCGAGTAATATTTGGGCAGATTTCATCTGCGAATGTATAGAATCAATATATGAACTATGTTTTTAGAAGAATTAAAAGTTCTATAAAATCTTCTATGCTTTTGGATAGACTTTTTTCTCCCACCGAATCTCTCGCTGTCTCCCGGTAAGTTTCTCATCTGACACAGGGACGGACGGAATGGTTTTCGGGGCGGGCAGGGCACTGATTTACAACTGTTTTATGCAATGGGAAAGATACAAATTATAACCACATCATCTCCGAACAATAATGTTGCCTTAATGGCGGCTAGTTAAATACTAATCAGACACTGGGAGACCGCGCTCGTCCGCACCAATATTAACATTTCAAAATGTTTCAAATATATTTTATTATACGTGGCTAGCACTATCATACGCTCTACGTGGAGAGACGTATTCAATAATAACAAATTATGGATACTTTATGTCCGTAATAAGAAATTATCACTATTCGAAATAATGTTGATGAAAAATTCATGCTTACCATTAACTGAATATTTAAATTTAACAAAAAATAACTGGCCGAAAGAGAAGCAAGGATATACAGAATTTTCTACTATAATACAACTGGTTCAGAAGGACTAAAAATTAATCCGTAATTATATTAATTGGGGTCTTCTGTAATAACCGTGCATTCAAATTTAGAAGGAGTACTCTTTTTTTTTCATACGTACACGAATTTTCAATTCAATACAATGGCGCACTCTCGAGTGCTAAATTTGAAACTATAGATATGTTTTTCCAATGCAATGCAATGCTGAGTCCATTATCGGCTATGTAAATACCAACTAGCCACTACAGTCATTAGCTATAAACAAATACGTATCTACATTGAGTTCTACCTCCGATTTAAATTTCAATTTCGTGTCTCAGTACTGTATGGAATGACAACTAACAAACAGATTGAGGTTAGAATCGACATTTGTAAAGTTAGAAACAAAACAAAAGTTTCGAAAGTATCGCTAAGAATACTTCAAAGCATTGTATCATAAATCATCTTGATCATAATGTTATTACATTCTCTTAACGAATATATCTCATTATAGTGTTTTAACATAAAAATAAAACTGTAAATTGTCAAGATGACATGTTCAGTCATAAGTTTTTAGGTTATGTCTGTTCGTCTATTTGTACCGGTTGGTATTCATCATAAACACTCATTTACATGTTTGCGGCCCGTCGTGAATTTACGTTTATTACGTACTGGGGTGCCCGGGGTTTACATAAAAATTATAAATTGACAGAAATGAAATGATATCCAAGCTGTATGCGTGTGTATGTGTGCGTGTATGTACGATGCTATGTGAATATAACACGTGTAAATTATTACCTCATGTATGTTTATGTGTGTGTGTATGTGTGTAGCCGGGTGAGGCACATCAGCTTGCCGTGTGTGTGTGACGTACCCCTGCCGTCACACACACACGGCCAACCATATTTCTTACACCAGCAGTCGTCAAACATACATAGAACAAGGACACTCTTATTCTTCAGGTGAAGTAAGATTCATAATATGTAACAGCATATTACTTCTATTGTGTAATATACTCAGGCGTAGCCTTTCGATTAACTTAGCGAATATACACGATGCTCTGAATCTTTGGTATGTTACTAATGCCGAGTTGAGTACCACTGATGGTGGCGGTGTTGATCACGGACTGAACTGAGTACGTGTGCCCGCTGCGATCCGACGAGATTGACCACAAACAGGTCTATATGTATCAGGAGAAATATCACCGGACAATGCCGATAACTTACAAGTGTTCAAGCCCGTTCGTCCTCGGGCAGCTGTAATTAATCGTTATTTATTTACCTCGTCCCGCTGTAAATTATCAAATCAATCTCCACATCCCAAGCACTCAGCACTCTCCTTTCACCTCCCGCTTAGGCCGGGTCATTCTAATTATCCAGTACGGAGGGATCTTGTGAATTTCTTTCAAAATTCATCTTTTGCCGGGACCTCCTGTGACGTGTACGCCAATCGTGCACATCTGACGATGAATGTCGATGTGCACACGTGGTTAATTAGCTGGCGTGTTATAATGGAGTGCGTGTGCGTACGAATAAAGAGCACACGCGCGCGTGTGTGTGTTGTGGGTTCCTGGTGTGCGAGCGTTGATCTGTCTCGTCGTAACTTTTCAACTAGTGCCATAGTTCTTATACTTTTACTAATCGGCCTTCTCTCCCTCTATCTTTTTCTCTCCGTCTCTCTTTCATTGTCTTCTTCTTTCTCTCGTGTGCGTATGTGTGTTTGATATCGTCCAAGATTTGATAAAGAGAAACTTGGAAACTTTATATAACCTTTATTTCTACAAACTCTACTTTGTATTTTTGGTTGTATTTATTTGAAACTAATGTAGAGGGTATTCTTATATATAATCTATGTTTACACTGTGCAATCACTAAATGTATTGATACTGTACTGTATTGGTAATACATACAAACGCACACACACATATGTTGTTCGCACACGGAGAAGCCATACGTTATAATTATTCCGCAGCCGGCAGTTTCGGAAGATAAAGAATCGGAAGTGAATATCGCCTCCTTCCACTTACCTCCTTGCTCACTCATTCGATCTTGTGTTCTGTTCGCACATAGATACAAGGAGAGAAAGAGAGCGAAAGACATCTCCCCTTTCTCCTTCATCGTCTGCTGCTTTGGCCGTGGTGGTGCTGACAATAACATAGTGTTAATCACGATAAAAGGACGTGAAATATTCGGATAGGATTTCTTCCGATTGTAAATCTTTCAGATTAAATAAAAAGTAAATAATGCCACGTTCACTGTTCTTCTTTTAATGGGCGACAGCAGAAATGGGATGGGGAGCAGAAGGAAGATGGAAGAAAGGGTGCTGAACAGTGTACAAAGTTGTTGGTAGATGTAGAAGCGAACACTGGCATCGAATTCTGGTGAATACTAGATGGATAATCTAGAGGTCTTCATATGCAGATACATTTAAACCATAACAAATCTATCTATTTTGATGACAAGACCATGTTTAATTTTAAAATGAACTCAACCACTCCTTTCCCCAACTTTGCTTGTCCTGCTTTCGAACCATTGGCGAAGGTGGAAAAGGAAATGGAAGAGATGTATAATATTTGCGGTGAGCACATTCTGATGGTAATAATAATTTATAAATTACAAGGCAATATGGTGTAGCGATATCACCATTAAAGAGCAGTAAACTGGTAACAGATCCTCGTGATACCAGGCACTTCGGTTAATTGGGCCTCCTCGTACGAGTACCGCCAATAAACTACTACACCAGTACCCTCTCCTCGCACCTTACCGCGCTTGGTTCTAACGTCGTCCGCAAGCGTCATCATCGCAAGAGACGTTGCCGTCGTCGCGGCCACCGTTGATGATGGCGCCACCATCGTGCGATTGTTCGCCCGTGCACTTATTTAGCACTTACGGGCGGTTCTTCGTGAGGGAGGACCGTCTGTTTTTACTCATCTCGTCTGCATCACATTATGTTGGCGCGTGCGCCGACGTCTGTTCCATATCATAACGGCATTTCCGATCCGTAAAGTGGCCTGAGTTACGAGCCACACTGTATTGTTCTCTCACCGGCTTGTGCACTTTCAGTATATTGTTCGTTTATTACAGCGACGAGATATTCTTCCGTCTGCCGAAGCTTTTCATCATTGATGCAACATTGAATGTTCGCAGAAATAATTTTAGTATGTATGTTCTTATAAATCTCCTGGTAGAAATCAATGACATCGAATGATACTTAAAATTAATTTCACCTTGCAACGATAGCAATTATCGCAACAAGATGAAACGTGCGTTTGCTGTTTATCAGTTTAGCGATCGCGTACGAACCAGAGCGCGGCAAAACTTGGTACTAAGGAAGAACAAGAAGATAACAATAGGCAAAGGACATAGCATAGTGCGCGATGAGTTAGCTGTTCGCGCGCATGTGCAGTAAATCACTGTTGTACAATAAATAATTGCATCCTCAATAATAAATACAGCGTAATTAAGACATAGCCCCCTCGTGTCATACAGTCGAGTGGAGCGCCCGTGTAGGAGTGGTGGCGGTGTGCGCAATTACACCTGCATAACCTCACTTAATGTGTGACGTCATGTGCTTGCTTGTATACACGCAACTTCATTATCCTGTAACAACATGCACGAGCATGTATGTAACTGAGTATTGGCTGTACAGTCTTGTATGTGCAATTAACACATCTTAAGTCATATAAGGCAATTACTTGCAGCAATTCGCAGGAAAATGTACGATAGTTGTACAGTCTGCGATTGTAGAGAATCTCAATTGTAATGTTTAGGCGTAGTAAACTTAGATTAGAGTATTTTATTTTAAATACAAGTTGATTCTTATTTCAATGGAAAAAAGAATGTAAGGTTAAGAATGAGGGATAAAGAGTAAGTTAGATAGAATGAGAGAAAGAGAGCGAGAGTGAAGGAGAGAGAGAGGTATAGAGTAGTGTAGATGATTAACAACTCGTCAGTGGAGTGTGCGGCTTGGAGCGTGAATATATCAGGCGTACGTTTTATTATTTGCATTCAACACTAAAATAGATTCATTCAACCGTGTACGTATTAATTTTTATAAAATATTAATTTATAGCCTCAACAACGGGCACCACTGACTTCTCGCTTCAGGCGTGCATGTTTCAAATCAGTACACACACACACACACTTGCACATGTACATGTATATGCGGAAACAGGACAGGTTTTAGGTGCGATTTTTTTTTCTAGAAATCTACTCTAAGACGCTAATAAATACGTACATTATAAGGTAGATTTTGAATATTTATTTATTCTGAAGAAACTGATATATGTATTTACAGATAAATTAAATATACAATATAGTCGCAATAGATTATTGACAATTCTATAAAGAAGTTAAAACTTTTACACCGTCTTTTATTGGCTATTATAATAACTATTTTGCACAACATAAAACTGATAGTAAAAATACGAATTTTATTAGGTGTCATAAATTAAGACACATCGTTACCTGCATTAATGTCTGATTATTAGCTGGTTGAAATGTGCTCACTAGAAAGAGATACCTGTATCAGAACTGTTCAATACGTATGTATCGTCAAGTGTGAATGTGTCTATAGAAATTGCCGTGAACGAATTTTTCGTCCTGATTCCGAATCTGTCGCAGGCACGTGATGATTGGTTACGTGGCGCGCAGTCCAGTATTAAAATATCTTTATTAGTCCGTATGAGCGAACGAGCGAGCGCGTTTAAGACTTCATTACGAATCGCCAATAACGTCATGGAATGAGAATTAATGTTTATTAATATGCTAGTTTGTCATATTGGCTTTTTTTTAAATAAAACTTGATGTTACATCCGCGTATGTGCTGTGGTATGGTTCAGTTACTCCTCTCTCTCTCTCTCTCACTCTCTCTCACTGTTGCTGTGACTGAGTGAGTATATGTAAAGAGGTAAGTGGGGTGTGGCCTGTACTCTTGGACGTTGGATGGATTTATACATTAATTACGTAAATAAAACGCCGGATTTATGATCCCATGTCAGGTGATGAATCAGTGTCTTGAAGACGGATGCTGAGGTAACCAAACGTACACATATATTGTAGCACGTGTACATGTACGTACAATTGCTGCTGCTGTTAGTGATGCTTACTGCCTACTGGTTGCCTCTGTGGTATTCTACAACCAGTAGTCTCTTCAATGAACTGTCATCATTTAACATACACTCATACCTACATACACTGTACTGTATTTCTAAATATACGAATCACTTATTCGTTCCTAACTACTTTCGAAGATCTCTCGTATTAGTTCCAGAATAAAACTCGCGTTTTAAATCATAGATACTTAATTTATAGTGACACAACTTTGGATGCACCTTGGTTGAGGCCCCCTGCTGATATTTCCTTGACCGGCGCTCATGGTGCTACGTCACACACACACATATGTTTGTGCGTGTTTGTATGTGTTTATCCTACCGATATCGTACGTTTCACTGGTGTATATGTACATGATTATTTCATATTTGTCGTGGGCGTGTGTGCACTCCCGCACAGATTTGTCGTAAGATTCTGGGACAGATATTAATTGTGTTTAGATGGACGACTGATACTTGTAGCCACACACACCCGCTCTATGTGTCATTAGTTTAGGTTTTGTCTTTTGTTACCATGACGACCAGGATGTATAGACTTATGTAAGTTAAGACTGACGATGTTTGTCAAATAAAATAATTTTCTATGCATATTCCGTTCCAGAATGGCTACGCTGGTTAGATAATGAATGATGTACGATTATTGGCCGATATAAATGTGTGTTCTTTCCACTAGCAAGTTGTATTGCGTAGGGAGTTTGGCGCATAAACAGTGTGAATTTATGTTTATGAATAGAGAACAGGTATTACCTAAGGTGTATGGATATTCGCATTGGCTATAAGCATTGCATTACATTGCTGTCACTGGTGAGTTTGTAGTTCGACTAACAGGCCTGTGTTTGCTTGCTTGCTCACTCATATGCATGATTTATGTGTGTTGAAAGCAAACTAATTATTTGCACCGGACAAAGGAGGCCGATCTCCGAAACGTCGAGAGTCGAGCAAAAGGAAAGAAACGCTAATAAGAATGCGAAGAACAGTAAGGGAGTCGCAGAAGAAACAGAAGAAGAAGTGAGGTGGTGGTGGTGGTGGTGGAAGAAGCCGGACAGTTTGAAGTAAAATTTATCACCGGTATTAATATGAAAAACGATCGCCATGTAAACATGTCGCATTGTACACTTTGTTGCATTAAATTTACTTATGAATTTCTCTACATCCTGTAGTGTGTTTGCTATTCCGATAGTCGTATATTTAGGTAATAAAGTTGAGAGTTAACGAGCATTAAAACTTCGCCATTAGCTATCATCGTATATCGTTGTAACGTTATATAAGTGTGTGTGTGTGAGTATTTAGTATTAGTAGTAGTTGTAGTGATGCTTCTCTTCTCACCCGGTATATGTGTGTGTGAGAGAGACAGAGACAGGTTAGACTCATTTACCAACAAACAACCCTTACCTACTCTCAGCTACCTTACCTTGGTTATACTGAGAGTGCTGATGTTGGTGGGCGCGAACACCAGTCTTCCTCTTAATTCCCCTGTCGTGCCGCCACTGTAAATAACCAATCCTGCGATCAGGACCGGACCTAGCACAATCATTCCACATGTATAAATATCATATATGCCCCCTTCAGCCTGCCGCACCGCTAATGTTCTACGTCCATGGATTGATGCGTCCACGTACTGCTCATAAGTCATTGGACAACTCTGGTGACTTATGTAAATTCACCCGCTGGACTTAATACACGGATGCCTGGCATACTTGCAGACATTCTTCGATGTTTGACTTGTTTTATGGTCGACGAATAATTCGTTAAATCACTTTGCGCCGACTGTAAATTATTGTCGGACGTGTGTTTATGGAACGCACGTATAAATTTCACATTTCAACGTATGAAGAGTATAAATGCGAAAGAATATTTAACCAGTGATACCAAACGAACAGGAATAGTAGAAGAAGAAGAGATATGTTTCAACATAGTTGTGCAATCCTGATGTAATTCTTTGGGAAATTATGTAAACATTTAGAAAGGACAACAAAATTCTATTAGACATACATAGGTATATAATTGTCATTATATAAAATAATACATTTATATCTCAATGAGAATCGTCATCAAAGTGTTGAGTTAATAAACTACCATCTTCTGAATGGAATGGCACAAGCATGCCAGATTCCTCCACGTCGTAGAGACCTTCCATAGTCCAGGTGTCTGTCCCTGAAGAGGGCACATAGACGACGTCTTCTCTGGCGTTGGATACCACCGTCATGGAGAGGAGTTCGTTGTCGATGGCAGTCTTTGGCATAGTGTCCTGTGCGTATGATGTTAGGAGAACTGCAGACGTGGACGATATTGGAGGATCGTGTTTGACAACATCTGATTGTGATGTGCTGGGCTTGGTTTCTTCCACGGATTTGTCTTTGCCTATCATTTTGCTACAAGTCCACACAGGAGAACAATATTAGACAACGATTTCGCCAGAACGAAAAATAAAATATTCGCAAAGAAATACCTTTTGACATCTTTGATTAATAAGTTATCGTCAGCTTCAACCATCTTGGAATCCTCTTCAGACACGTAAATACCAACAATATAGGAAGCTGCTTCTTTCATGGATACAAATGAATCCTGGTGATATTTGACGAGGTGTGTACGAAAGTCCTTCGCCAGATTCGTAGCAAAGTGATCCGGTTCCTCACAGAACTTGCACTCGTAGACACTCTTGCCAGGATGTTTGGTCGTGAGAAGGATGTGTTTTCGTAAGTTTTCCTACAAGGTATTACATATGAGTTAATGTTACGCTTGATTCTACAATCAGATCTACAGAAAGGAAACAAATTTGTCCTCTCACTGGAGTTTTTACATTAACGAGTATATGTTGATATATATTATATGTGTACGTTGACTGCTACTAGTAGAGAATATATTTATTGCCGTTGTGTTACAAGGAAAAGTCTCGAGTTTACTGCATTTATACGTAGATTGGTGATGTACTCAGCATGTAAACATAGAATTTATATTTCCTGCACTGCTAAGTCATTTAAATCTAACCGTTCAAACTTTACGGCTACTATATTACCGTTGATATACGAAGTCGACGGTGCTAAAATGTAAATTTATCACTGGATGATTAATTTGTTAAACAAATGACACAACCGTAATAAACGTTGTTGTTAACAACAAACAGTAAAAGTGGCCGGAGATAAACAAAACAGAACATGACAACGGAACAATAAACAAAATAACATGGAATATCATGTAGCTTGTATGCTAGGAGTAGTGTAAATATTTCTAACTCTGTATATATATGGAAGGAACCATACCTACAATCACAGGGGGAGTGAATGAGTGAGTGTGTTAGTTCATACATATCTACTACTTGCAGAGAGAGAGAGAGAGAGAGCGAGAGGAAGAGAGCGTATAGCGTTCTGCTGATAACAATAACACACCACTTGGATCAGTAAACTGCCCATAAAAACACGCTTTACGGCTTTGTCGGATGAGTTACACACGACCGGGTACTGGCTAATCTGCATGGCGTGCGCGGCAGATGCCGCCGTTTTGGCACGTTCCTTATTAAACGTACAATGGCTGACAATGAACGACAATAGCTTGTATACCTCTCACACTCTCACTCACTATGTGTGAGTGCATATACACTCATTGTATATGAGCTGGATATTGGATTCTCATCTCTGAAACTGTACTGTAAATATGGTTCTTCCACACTGTCAGTCTAAAGAAATGTGCGATACTTCCTTACACAAAGTCAAGATATGACAGGTTCATGGATTTATAGAAAACATGGTGAAATAACTAAAAGAAATATTTACAACTTATAAATTATAAGTAGTGTAAATACTAGACTATACTTACCAAAGTATTACAAGAGTAACCACAGTAGGGACACCGGTACGGTTTCGCACCAGTATGCACCCGCAAGTGGCGCCTCAAATGCGAGCGGAGACGAGTAGCGAACGTGCAGAAACTACATTTGAACTTCTTCACAGTTTCAGTCTCATGCACCTTCAGATGTCTGAAACATTCAGTGCATCTAACACAGGCGAATTGCAGTCTCTTTTCATTTAGTAAAAGTATCGACAGTAGCCGAAAACTGTGACAATATGTTTATTGGGTGCCCGAGTCGGCATGCCACTGTTAGCGATGGTGGTTAGTTGTAACAACGGCAGTACTGTAGCCATAATAAATTAGACAAACACCGGTCTGTGTGTGTACCTAATTGACAGGCGAACTCGATCTACTGTAGGCTTTTACTGAAACACGGGTAATTAAATACACTTATCTAGCCAGAAATCGCCATAAAATAAAACTCCCGTTTATTGTGGAGACTCAAGGAGTTTGTTGGTCGACCGAACGAGCGAGCGAGTGGAACGATCGTGACCGACCACTATTCTGCATTCGCTATCCGCCATCTCGCTCTAGTAGTCAAGCGAGGGAGTCATCACGAGTGCGCGTGCGCGCGTGTGTGTGTGTGACACGCGACGCGGTTGTTAAATGCAATAATAAAATGTTAACGATGAGGCTTGATAATTTCCGGAACTAGCCAAGTTACGACAGACGTTGTCATTAAGCACTCCAGGCTGTGTTTCTTACAGGAAACATGTGTTCATAAGGTATCGTTACTTTCATGCTGATTATTTAGTCAGGTATAACAACCATCGTGTTTAACAATTACAGACGATGCTCCAGAGTAGAGCAGTATGTGTGTGTGGTGATTATAAAACAGTAAGTTGAATTCGTGTGATTGTTTCGTTGACATGATGATAAATTGATCACCGGTTGTGGTTGCAGTGTTGTGTTCCACTTGTGGACTGCGCACTCTACAGTATATGTATGCATGTGTGTGTATATATACCTGACTAGTTGAGCCTTGGTCTTCGTACGGTAGTCACAGTGCACACACGGGAAGGGTCGGAGGTCAGAGTGCGTGGCCAGATGCGGCCTCAGTTCAGCCACGGATCGGGCACGAAACACGCAACCTGCATGGGGACATTGAGTTTCCTTGCCCGTGTGTACCTTGGCGTGTTGAATGAGAGTGTACCTAGAAAGCAATACAATTCGTTATAAGATTAACAACAATTCATGTACAATTATCTAGATTATTCTTATTAACAATTAAAATAAAGATTTGATAGCCCACGCCATGTACGGAGCTGGGGTATTTCCGTTTAAAACTTTCATGGTGGCGACCGTGTGAGTGGCCACTGGTACGACAGACTGTACCTGTTACCTGCCCGTCAGTCCATTAAGTATTTAGGCTCGCATACACTTAATTAGTATCCATGTCCCGTTTGTTAATTGCGTCCAGTGTAACTTATGACGCTTGTAGTTTTGGTTGAGTCGCGCGGCTGGTAAGTCGGGATGACTGCTTTACCTACACCGCTCCATCAACAACCAAGCAACAACAACAACAACAGCCACCAGAGCAGCGGCAGCAACAACCAATGTCTGTATGTGTGTGCATGGATGTATGTATGTGTACACATAAACAACTCGAATATAATTGAAAACGGCACACATAAAAAAGGCACCGTGAAATGAGCTTATCTACGAAGGCCTAATGAAATTATGTAGGCAGTGTATCTATAATGTAGTTGACCGGACGATTGATGGTCCAAAGATGATTTCTACATAAATAATCCCGAGAATACAATATACATTTGGCAGATTTATGTACGGGAATGAGTGCCGCCCCAATACCAGTGTATACATGTAAACTGGTACGATGCTACACGCAGAGGAAGCCAATGGGTGTTGTGTTTCAGTTAGACTGTACGTTCAATTATCATAACTAATTGTACCGACACTGGACACCGACCAAGGCGAGGTGGAAAACTACTAGTTATAGTTAGGAATATCAGTGCACTTCTCCTGGCATGGCACCAATCATTACCTAGAAAGATTTCGAAAAGAACAAAGCAGCATCTCGAATTTATAAACCCAAATTCAAACTACTGGACTAATCAAAGTAGAAGTGTTGGCTGCGCCGAAAATCTCAGATATTCGCTTGCATTGTTGATGATATCAAACATCAGTATGCCGGTCGAGAAGACGTCGACGATTGGGGCATATATTGTTTGTAGAGTGTCTGCTGCATTGCGTACAAACACACATATCACTGCGCTGTCACAATAACATCTTTTCCGTCGCCATCGACTCCAACTCATCAAATGGGGGTTCGTTGTCGTGAATCTCGGTATGGATAAAGAGAAGACGATGGTGTGTTGGAGATGTCGCCCGTCTGCCTCTGAACTGTACATGTGTCTTGTGTATGTATGCTTGGACTGAATGTATATTTATGAAGGAGAAACACTGTTAAGCGGAGCGATTTGCAAAAGCTCACTCGACTGACATCTACTTTGCATGATCGCGCAATTTAAGGTGTCATACTGATAGAATATACGATAATTGCGTTCAGGATGAATGGCCAAAGTTTCGTTGTGTCTTGCACAGTGACGGGCCACCAGTGCGAGAAGCGGGTGTGGGCCGTCCAGGGGCCATCGTGCCAACAGGGCCGACCAGGGACCTTCCGAGAGTAGGCGAAGTGGGGTACACACACACACACACATACACCGTCACTTTATAGACATACCTTGAGTGCCATAAGGTTTCAAGTAATTAATTATCACTAGGTATACAGAGATAGATCAATCAAGATGGAGTATCCCTTCGTAAATTCAGACTTATAAATATAATATAGACCATAACATCATTGGCTCTGGAATTATATCTAATGAGAAGCAAGTAGAGAACTAGATCTTGCATGTTAATTTAAAATGTAGCGTATATATGCGTAGTGAGAACTTACTCTTTTATTTAAGGGTGCGCGTTGACCGTGAGCTAACCCGCGTGCACGTGCACATATGAAGACAGGGTCGTATGTATAAAGCAGAAAACAGATGAGTGACTTATGCTTGGGACATTACATAGTTAATAATATGCGAAAACCTGTTTGCGTACATGAATATCTGATGCGTGTTATATACGGTGCGCGGCGCGGTATTTTAAACTCGTTCTCATCTATACACTGAATCTTTGTCATCATATATACATGTATGTGTATTGGCTTTATATACGTACATGTATATGTGTGTATGAAGAGATATATTTATGTGGGATACATATTTACCATGTATAAGTGTGAGTTGTCCGTCTGTCAGTGTATATATCCTTGTATAGTTTGTCCATGTATTTGTAAATGATAACTCAACCAGTACGTATGTGTTGTGTAGTTAATGTCTGGCAATTAAAACGTATTTATGCGTACATCATAGGACCCTGGGATCATAGTATGAGTACTCTGTACATGTATGTGTATTGCTCTCCCTGTCTCTCTCTCTCTCTCTCTCTTGCTGTATGTGTATATCGTCGTCGTCGTCGTTTGGTCATTGGATCAAAGTTATTGCTGGAATGTTCTGCCAAGTGGCAAGAGTCTGCACATTTAATTCCTGAAATATGAACGCCCGCCGACATTTTTCTTGCCCGTCAAACCAACTGGATATCTCCGAACTTACCAGATACATTTACGCATACATACACTCATACTGACAGACACATCAACTAAACTCAAGTATGGTTACTTGTAAAATCCGCAATATACGTTCTTATTTACCACCGGTACACATATAATCAAATCATGGACCAGACATGTTTCATAAGCTTCGTAAATATTCGCTGACAACTTTGCAATTAAATATCTAGTGAATCATGTTTCAATCTAGTTTGTTATTTAATGTTGTGTTTCTCCTAATAATATGTTCCACTGAGTGAATACAATACCAGCTACATATGTTCTGTAGATCTGCAGATCTGCCATCTATCAGTGACAAAACGAAAGTCTAGAAGAGACATGTGCTGGGCAGGGTTTTGGTTGAATGTAGAACGTTTGAAGGAAATCCGCATAAGAGAATCAAGTCGTTTTCCATCCGTTCGCAGATACCAATGACACATTAGCACCACTACCGCCCTCATCGCGTTACACAGAGAAAGAGAGAGAGAACACTGTTACCCGTCTTTAGAATAGTGGTGACTGAAGAACATTGAGCTGGTGGTGGTGGTGCAAGAAAGGCAAGGCGAGCCGAGTACGACAGCCATGTATCATTGAGTGACTGGTCGCAGATACATTACAGCTCTGGGTTCCTCAAATTTACGAGCAAGGCTGGCTTAAAAGTATGCGATAAATCCCATCGCCGAGCTTAAAAATCCGCCCCGTGCTCCCCAACATTGGACGGTGTGGATGGTGGCTGGTGGAACGGGACCCCGTTATAGATTGGCATGATTCGATATACTTTCGTGAGAGTGATAAATAGTAATTACCACCTTCAGTTCAGAGGTTCATTCGTTCGCTCTCTCGGTCGTCGTCCGCTCGCTCGCTTGCTTGCCCCGAGTAACGCCTATCAATATTCTCCCATTCTCTCTCTCCCACTCTCTGTGTTCACGCGGGTTTCTTTTCTTCCTGCCCGGGCCGAATATGACGGCCGTCGTATTTCTTCAACATCCATCGTTTTGTTTTACTCCTGTTTCGGAATCCGTATCGAAGCAAATACTGCATTGGTCATTGTGGGCCGTTGGAGATTTTCCTTGTACTTATATGAAGAGACAAGTGCAATCATTTACCGGTAGGTACTTGTGTAGAGAACGAACGGACCGATGATATGCGCTCGGGAGTTGATGCCTCTGTGTAAACGGACTGTTGATTAAACGCACCGCGACTGCGATATGTGGCGAGGCATGTAACAGTACGAGATACATATATGTATATACAGATGTAATTTATAGAGACGAATCGATGCACAGAGTGGCCGGGCGTACAGGAGTTATCAATAACTCGACCGTTAATAACAGCCTTTAATGACACGAATGCATGTTTTATGATCCAGACGGATTCCGGCCCACTTGATCCATTTCCAATGAAGTGTGAGAGAAAGCGAACGAACCACAGATCCAGTGGTGGCGTTCATCGGTTTTTCAGCTATCCTATTCCGCCCCTAATTCGTGAGGAATATCATAAAGTATTTTTATAGTTTCTCGGATGTGAGTAAAAATGTATTTAACAAAATTCATCGTAAATAATTTGATAGTTATCTTGTGTGGATTTTTTCTTCTTCTTTGTCAGGAAGATGTCGCTGCTTGGCGATATGGATATGCATCGATATAAGCGACCACCATAGAACTACCCTTCATTATAGAACGTGGAATCTCTATTAGAAGTTGATCCTCATTGAAGTCAATATCAGTTCTGTCAGCATTCTATGCCCTGTCATGTCTATGAACTAAAACTCGGACGAGACGCGATGTTTCACCCGCAATTCAACCCTCCTGCCTCTTGCCCGCTCGCGCAAGCATACCCCGTTTGTAACCTCTCATTCGATTTTATTTTTATGCAAATGGTTTTATTCATAAATTTGTTTTTCTTTTTACCAAAGTTTAACACATAATTTTGAAAACAGTTCAAAAGTTAAAACCATTTTAACTTTTTACATATGAATAAATTATTTTAGTTTTGTAAATACTGGCGGTGGAAGCGCCAACAACAGAACAGCAGCAGCAGCAGCAGCAGACAACGCGACAAGAAAATATACACACAAACTTTAGGTTCTTTCGTAGTTTAGTAGAATATTTAACCAGTTTGTTAAAATCCTTGATACTTATTAAACATTATCTCCATCAAGCGGAGAACATTCATTAATTATTATAAACTGGACGGAAGTTTGTGAAAATGGTAAATGACTAACTGAACTGAACTGAACAATTCTCGTATTATTGTTGGTCCAGGTTGTAAACGTGCGTCAGTCATGTGTGTTTCGTAGGAACGCATACTGTCAGGTATATCGATACGTATTGGTTAGCCTGCACCTCGGCCATAAGATACCGGCTAAACCGTCGCTACCTACCATTGTCGTTATCGGTGTCATATATTTCAACTAAGCCGGCAATTATTAGAGACAGAACAGAATTTTCGCGTCTCCGACTCCGACGAGAAAGAGAGTGAAAACAAGAACCCACCATCTCTCTCGCTGATGTTGCAGTCAGAGCGAGCGAGCGAGCGGGCGACAGAGAGAGAGAGAGAGAGAGAGAGAGAGAGCGCTACAGTACAAGTGAGTGTGCTGTATATATAAATACACATTTTAGATACAGTTTCATTTACAATAAATTCAACCAGGTCTGTTATTACCATTGCTGGGTAATATTCGCGATGCCTTCCATATAAATAATCACGGAATGAGTGTATGTGTGTGCGCATACGCCGAATGAGTTCTATAAAACACCGCTCCGCTTCTCTCACTGCATTGTGTGCGCGCGGGGGGGGGGGGGGTTGCAGCGGCGGAGGACGATGAGCATAGTTGCAGTATTCCTTTGCTGATGACACTAGAACTTGGATAGATATAGACACGGAGCATGTGAAGAGCGGCAGTACGCGTTCAGACTTGTACAACCGCCGCTGCCTGCTGCCACTGCTGCTGTTGCAGTGTAGCGAGCACGCCGCTCGCCTCACTAGCTACAGCCACGCTACCAGGATCGCAGCAAAGCGAGGAGATATCCGTTGTAACGCGGGCTGTAATTTCTCTACAGATTTCGATGTATCCAACGTACGTTAGTGAAATATTTCTTTGTAATTATTACTTAAACAATACAGTCCAATGGGATCCTAGTCTGGGCAATAACTTCTTTAACTTTAACCCCTTTTTTTCTCTTGCTAAAGTTACAATGCAGTTCTTTTATTATTGCCTCGGTTGCAAATAAACTATGCCGCAATACTACCTGGTGCAAGGGTGTGCATATATGTACAGCCCCTCGTTATTATCACCGTGCGGTCGGCAAAACATCGTAACGTAACAGCGTAACGACGTAACAAATCAATTAACGTGAAGTTAAGCGTGTATGGTCGGGTATTGCACGTCGGTATTTTTAACGGAGCGTTGGTCTACCATCCTGGTTAACTACTACCAGTGCTGCTACTGTTGTTGCTGCTGCTGCTGCTGTAGATGCCATGCTTTCCGCATGCACTGTCCCTGGATAACGTTCATTAACGTGCAAGCTGATTAAACTTGATACGACTTTGCCGCGTAATCGCCAGTGCAGAACAACGCCCGTCTCACCAACACAAAAGTTCAACTCTCGCCGGCTAAACGATTCGCGGAATTGTCTTTTCTCTGTCGCCTCTTTCTGACACTATTTATGCATATTGTATGTACAATTCACACACAAAGCGGAGACAATAGAAAAATAAATATTCCTGTTCTTTTACTGTTTTACAGGCATTAGTTTGATCCAATATTGAAAGAATTGTATTGAACTTAATGTAAATACGTTCAAATAACAAACTTTGTAGTTTTTTACGTACAGTTTACAATATTAAAATGAGATAACCGCGTAGGTATATATGTTTGTCACATTCAGTGTGAAATATATCACCATAAGTCTTGGAGAATATACGTTCACAATGCGGCCGCACATTAAAAACCGTACCTGTGGCCTAAATTACTGGCTACTGTCCCGACGAATTTAAAATATACGTACGTAGGTACATACACACACAGATGCGGTTGGTCGGGTGACAAAAAGAGTACCGAGCCCGGTTATGTCTCATAAACAGTGCGAGCACACCACACTCCTGAAGATGACCGGATGATAAGCCACGGTACAGCAGTTGGAGTGGAGACTCACACACACACACACACACACGCACGTGATGTATGAGCACGGCCATGCCAAACTGCACGTTGATACTCATTAAAAGAACATTTAGATGTGTATCCCCGGGTTGTTGATTCGAAATAAACCACGGGAACAAGCAGGTCCTCCGTCGCCATGCCTACTTGGTGTAGATTTACTGGCTTCTACTTGCCTGTCTGCATGCGGTTAGATGCGCTACTTATTAGGAAGTGCGTAACGCATATCAGATAATTATTGCATCATCCAGCGACAAGACCAGACAAGTACGAACAAGAATACGTATTAATATCGCGCCGTAAAGAACAAACATGTTGACTGTTTTAGTAAATGAAAAACAAACGGACAATTACTTTTCATGTTAACCGGTACCTAAATGTAACATTCATTTTTCTCATAAACTGTGACAAATTTTCGCTTGAATTTATTTTTAAACACATCACACAAACGGACAACGAATGCCGGACATCCGGGCAGAGTACACGCTGGCGAGCATGTACGTGTGTGTGTAATATGGCACTAGAGTTAGACGTACATACCGCCTGGCACAGCATGTAACATAAAATAGTCAAATAGACGAGCAGTTTTCAGTGCGGTAGCGTGCGCGTGTGTGACGTCATTAACAACGCTTGTCGCACGCCCCGTGCCGCTTGTATGCGCGCGTGTACACGCGTTGTCGCATACAAGTGCCAACAGGCCTGGCACAAGGAGGACTAGTACTTTGAGAAATATTTATTCACCAAGACAAGGACGATTCTTAAAATGGATAAATATTCATTTAGCCATTGTAGGATTTGATTCGCAATCATTGAAGAATTTATCGCATAAGTATTTTACTTTTAATATAATCATTTGTATATAATACAGTTTTATCAATTATGGTTCCATGTTTTTGAGAATAGTTCCGGCAAAGATGATGTAAGTTATTTTTTATGATAATCCGCTGGACGAAGGTATGTTTAGGGCTGTGCCCTTCTGGCGGTGGTGACGTCCCTGTACCAGTGTGTACCGCAGTACACAGACCTGTTTTATTACCGACTGTGCCATATTTCACACTCGCAACACAACCACTCGACGCAAACTGTCTCTGGACCTCACCATTCTTTGGCTAACCAGACATACATACATTCTCCCTTGTACTATCAAGTACACACACACGCACACACACACAGGTAGGTGTAATATACTTTTACTATTACACTACAAACACATACGCATACATATGTGATGAGCTAGGTGAATTTACACGTTCCGACACATAACCTAGAATGTTAAACGTCACACAGTGCGCATGCGTAGTTCCGCTGCGCGCTTGGAATGCAATATGGCGGTAATAAAAACGTTGGTAATTGGAAATGTTTTTAGTGTGTTTTTTCAGGAAAATTACCGGGAGTTAATTAACCACGAAATGGGTTAAGTCATATTTTTTTACGCGGTTCATGTCTTTTGTTGTGCCTTTTGTGAAATTTCTGAAGGTTTGGTGTTTGTAAAACCATGGAAAATAAATGTACTATACAATGAATATATGAAATGTCAACTATAATATTTATGGTTAGAGAATTTTCAATTGAAACATTGTTAAAAGTATTACGAACTCTTTGGGTGAATTTAATATTACATGCATTTGCGCAAGATGCCTGTTTATTTGACCTCTTGTCTGCATCGCTCCTGTACCGTTCCCGTTTGTGCCGTTGGGGTCATCCTAGGGGGGCATTAGCGCGGGTCCCGGTGACAGGCCGCCACCGCGACATCCGCCATGATTTGCTGCCCCCGGGCCCGGCTGTACACTGTATCCCATCCCGTGCACAGCGCCCATCCCCTAGCCGTGCTACGTTACATCGACCTAAGTAGACATTTGGTTAACGTATTATCTCATAATTCCCGGAGTCCAGGCTAGCACTAAGTATCCTCACACACATACAAACAGACAATATTTGGTACAGTCAGTTGTATAAGCGGTACATCCCCGTTGTATATATCAGTTGGTTTGTTAATTATTATATAAAAACTGAGTGTAATTATTATTCAAAGCACATGGCTGAGAGTAATCATATTTATATATTCGAAGAGTAACATTTAAATCTAAACATTCCCTGTACAACAGTGCGGAGTTGTCTTTATGTGCGAGGGACGAGGGGTTGTAACATTACGCCAGCGGAGTAGTAGACACACAATTACTATAAACATCACCCTCCGCATCCCTTCGTGCATGGTATGCTCGTACCCTCACCTATATATAGTGTATCCATAGATATAAGAACTTGACTAAACGCAGCATGCTATTAACAGAGGATTATCCCAAATTATACGACACAGTAAATGAATAAAAAGCAGAGCTGTATTCAGAAATTTATAAATACATTTTGAAAAATAACAACAAAAATATGATATACATCTTAACAATAATAATACAAATTAACATAAATAAATGTAATATTCAATAAATTATTATTACGTCTTAATTATAGACAAAATGTCTCTTGTCTTTCCCGCTAAGAGCATTACAAATGTACCTGAATACCGCCACTACTAGTAGTTTATGGCCTCTCCTGCTGTGAAGGGTACCACCCTACCTATTAAGGAATCATGTCAAGTTCTTATATCTATGGATAGACTATATCTCGTAGCAAACCACAATTCTCTAATTACGGCACGCTATACGTTTAAATACAAAATATGAGCCATTAATTACGTACGCTTCTAAACTTGAGCAGTGCCGATTTACGACAAGGACCACGGCAGAGTAACCAGTAACCAGTACAATGTACACTAGTATCTTCTTCTTGTTCTTCTTTCATATACCACATTATGATATTCGCGCGCGCGATTGATTAAGAATTTAGTTGTGTGAGCGGGTGATATTTGTTTTATGACTATATACGTGGCCGGTAGTCCTAACCTAGCATTCTATGTTCCCTATATTTGTACCGCTACACCTTTCTCATTGGTTGACTGTAGGTGAGGTTAGGTGTTGGCTCTAGTGAAGCGTGTTAACGGTGTTAGTATGTGCATGCCGTGGCCCTCGCCGACCATATGCATATAGATGTAACAAAATTGGTCGTAAAATGGCAACTACGTATCTTTATGCATCGTAATTTTCAACTGAAACTACGTGCCGAGTGATTGTTTAAGTGACTCTCGCATCGGTGTATTTCATCGTCGCGCCTTGAATTATTCACACACTAATACAACCTAATTTACCTACCCCACTGTATACACTAGCAGGCGTTTTCTTCTACTTGTAGACATTATGAATTTTGTTAGTTTTTTAAAATACAATCAGAAACCCACACACCGAATGTTTTTTCACAAGTACATATTTTCTATTTGCGTCCCAAATTGAACTGCCAACGTGTCCTATTCTATTCTAATTTGAATACTGCGTTTTGTTTGTGGGACGAGAATTACTTTTGATAGTAATATTAAGAGAATTACATTCGTGTATGTGTGTGTGTCGCTTCGGTTTTCCGTTGTTGTAACACGCGTGGTTAGGATTTTTCTTTCACAGAACAAAATACATAATAACGGCACTTACTTTTTTAGGAAACTTTTTCCACAGAATGAACACAAGAATCGTTTTTCTCGCGTTCCTGTTGATGTTTCTCTCTTTCGTTTCAGTTTTGCTTCATCCGCCTCTTCGTTACGGTGTGTTTCGGTAGCTAGTGGATCTCTGTAAAAATGGAATAAAGAAATGTAACAAATTCAGCACATGGATTTAAACAAAAATGCAATTCCGTAATACTGTTAATCTTAATACAGATAACTGGTGCTTTTTAATTCGTTCATTTGGAAATTAATTCATAACTGTACTGTCGTATAAAAATTAATGACGAAGATATTTCAAATTTTTATAACATCTGGTAATATCTGGTCCAGTTTTTTTCATCATTTATATTCACGTTGAATACAACATTATACATTATTGCCACACATCGTTGGCCGTGTCAAACATCAAGACGACATATATCTTCCAACTGACATGTGATGTAGAAAGTTAATGCAGATATTTCTCTAGTCTATAAAATCAAACCAAACGTAAACGAACCACGCACGCATGCACGTACGAATGTGAGTGAATGTGTATATGTTTCAAATCATGTTATGTGATATGGGCAATAAATTATTTGTATCACACCGTTAACTGTAACAAGTGGAATGAAAAATTCGTCGAACAGGATGCAATATAGAAATCACGTGATTAGGTGGGCGTTCGAGAAATGTTTCAATCGATACGATTAATTCCAGTGCCCTAATGGCAAGATGTCACAATTAGTATAACGAAATTCTATAACTAGTAATTGAATAAGTGATTATCAAAACACATACCCTTGTTCGAGAGGATCTTCAAACTGTTCCTCGTCGTCTTCACTCTGTTTTTCTGCAAATTCCTCATCATTCACCGTCTTCTTGTACTCCTCTTCATGTTGTTGTTTTATATGATCCATCAGATTGTTTTTCCGCGCGTAGGTGGCCTTGCAAAATTGACATTTGAACGGCCGCTCGTTGGTATGCAAACGCACGTGACATCTTAGCGAAGATTTTCTGAAGAGCTTTTCGCATACCGGACACTTGTACCGTTTCACTGGCCTCTTACTGCTGGATCCACTGGCTTGGTTGGATGTATGATACGTAGTACTTGGTTCAGAGTGTAACGCCATATGGAAGAGGTAATTTGCTTCCGAGTTAGACTTGTACGGACACTTCTCACAGTTGAAGTAAGCAACGGTAGGACCAGAGTCGAAATTGCACGCTTTGGCTTTAATATGTTGAGTTACTTCTTGAGACAGTGTGAATTTGAGCCCACATTGGGGACAACTGCAGAGAAATACTTGGAATCAAAAGAGAAAATGAATAAGATTAAAGGAATTACCTGAAATAATGTTCCGGATGTTGTTTCTGCAGATGGTTCTTCAGTAGCAGAACATTAGCAAACCTCAAATAACAATGTTTACACGTTCTGGTAATATCCTTTCCATACTTCCTCGTCAGCACAGCGTACTTGTGCTCTTGAGTGGTTCGATGGATCTTTGAGCCAATATCCGTATTGAAAGTCAACGAACACACCGAACAGAAATAGTAGTTCTTGTCATGCCGTCGCTGAAGATGTCGCTGCAAAGATTTACCCGATTTGAACACAAAGTTGCAATCAGAACAGGCGAATCTTTCCTGGTACTTGTCAGTACTAGTGTCTGCCAGAACGTGGTTCTCTTTCAAACAATGTTTGCGAAGCTCAGCATTAAAACTGAAGCGTTTTCCACAAGTTGGACATCTGATTGGAACGATTCTTTTAATGATTATCGGCACAGATCTGTTAATAACCGATACGACTTCTCTGTGGGCGTTGGACAGCAGATGGCTTTGCATTATTTCATTATATGCCGTTTCAAATTGACAAAAGGAACATTGCAGTACACCGTCACTAGATTCCATGCGTGTTATATGCGAAGAAGATTGCCAATGGCGTAGAAATTGCGTAGAATTGTTACAGAAAAACCTACACGGACCGCACTGGAATGGAGCCTGTTGTATAATACTGTGGATGTTATCCAAGACCATTCGTTCTGCAACTGATTTCATGAAATTACGTTTCCGACAATGATAATGTGAAATTAAATGTTTTCCCATAAGATGTGTCACGACTTTTGATCGACAAACTTCACATCTTAAACGTTTTTTGAATCTTCCTTTTCTTACTTCATTATCATTGCTCCCTTCTTTCATTTTCTTCGACTCTTCTTCATTCGACCAGAGTTGTTTTGGTCTTATAATCTTCCGCTTTCCTTTGGCCCGTTCCTGTGTTGTGGTTGTCGGCTTCTGGTTCAAATACAAGGAAGGATTTTCAAATTCACGTTCATGAATGGTCCGTTTGTAGTGTAGATCGGATTTGAGATGTCGCTCGTAGACAATCTTGGATGCCAACCTGCGATTACAAGGACCGCACCAGTATTGAACTGTTCCACTAGACTTCCTCAAATGAGGAATATCTTCTTGGCTGGTTTCGGTTGTATTCCGACCTGGAATCCATTTTCCCTTGGTATGTTCCGGCGGAGGAACATTCTTATCATCATCTGCCTCTCCTTCTGACACTCGTCTGGTGTGAGATGGCAACATGGGTTTCCATTTCCCTCCTGTGTGACTCGGTGGTGGATTGTTCCAATCATTCCTCCCCTCATGCGATTGATTTGGCCGTAACCATTGAATGGGTGAAGTGCTTGGCTTCCATTTTCCACCGGTATGGGATTGCGGTGGTGCATCATGACATTCCTCCTCAAAATCCTCCTCATCTTCCTCGAATTCCTCATTGGATTCTTCGTCTATTTCCTCGTGAAAGTTCAACCGTGCAGGTTCTTCTTTCTTTATCGAGTTTCCACTGATATTGTCTACGGCATTTATCAGTTTCGTTTGATTGTCCTCGTTGCCCAGTTCCCGAAGCTGATGACCACCAATCCAGTCAGTGGTTCGGTTCGGGTTACTCGCTTGGATGACGGCGGTGGCTTTACTTCTTGTTAAAACACCGCTGTTTGTTTTAGTAGTTGGTGGCACATGTAAAGCGGGTTTCTTACTACTGCTCTGTAATTCCAGCAGCGAAAAGAAGTCATCAGCTTTCAGAGCAAAGTCAGGTTCGTCGGGTGGCATGAGAGGACTAAGGGTTCGTGGTTTGGTATGATCGTTGGGTTGTGATCTACAATCACCTGCTTTGCGATGCGACACATAGTTATCCAAACCAATAATGGTTGTGTGACATCTGAGGCAGATGTGTGTATCGTCATCGTCTTCCGTTATCATCTGGAACAAAATACTTGCTAGTCAGAAAGAATAATTACAGCAAAATAAAATTGTATTTACAAATGGCTTGTGTGGAATGTTCGGTGAGTAAAAGCAAGTACATATATCGCTCACTCGGACTGTACCACGATGCACCTTATGACAGTGACATATACAACTGACAGCGGGTTGCGCGCGTGAGCTACTGCATGCATGCACGCAATGCGACTACTCTGCACAAGTTTTGACGTGCACCGCGCAATTAACCCGTATGAAATCACCTTTATTCCCTGTACGGAACTATGACAGAACGATAAGCGAATCATCCGGTGATTAATCGGCCGGAAAAGAATATTTAGCTAATCGTAATCATTTAAACAGAGAAACTATGTTGAAGTTCCTTGATGTATGGATCGGAGTTTCTTGGTTTATTTAATAACACAGCCTTTAAATTCTAAACAAGTAGGTATAAATTCTGCATTAATTCAAGAAAGTATTATGGAAGTTTTGAAAGACGGGCATGATTTTTTTCTGGTTATATCTTTTAAAAATTAGTACGTGTTGAAACGCGTTTAACGCAAGGAAACTTAGCGGAGGTGAGAGGAGCGTAAGTGAAGGTGTGAAGTAGACACGTCTGTGTGTGTGTAGGTGTGAACGTCGCCCATTAACACGTTCCGGCGAGTTGGAGTGATTCGCCATGAATAATAGATCGAAAGGGTGGCTGACGAGATGAAGTGAGAAAGTCGACAAAGATGTGTGTCTATGCTCTGTGTATGTATGTTTGTATGTATGTAGTGGACAGTATACAGAGTACAGTACAAGTAGGGATAAAGGTTGGTGGTGGCAGAGGTGTAAGCATCGATCGCTGAGGCTCCGGGACTCGTTATTCGGACGACACCCTCGTCGTCCGTCGTTCCGTCGTCGGCCCCGCTCTTCTTCTTCCAACAGCAACGTCTGCTGAGCACTCGTCCGCGTCCGTCAAACTGGCAATCTGACTGATTCCAACCGAAACTTGCCGTTGTAGCTGGACTGCAGTACCAGCGAATCTACAGTGATTCAAATACTCTACACTTACTATAAGAGAGATGCAAGAACAACTATACGTGGCTGATTAACAAAATCGGACTGTTCTTATTTTATAGCGGAGCACGCATCAATATAAAATACTCTGCTCCGTATTTGTAAATGTTCGCTGGACATTCCAGTAACATAGGAATTAAATATAAAGTTACTCGCTCCTCTGAATATGTACATATATATCTATTTGATTGTACAATTGCTGTCCATATACACGTGCTTGAGCGCACATGCATGTGTGCGGGTGTGTGTATTCGGTTTATTCAGAGCACGACGCGGCCATCATAACAAGTTCAGACTGAACCCATTACTCGGTCGCCGTCAAGTTTCGGTCGGGATTGCAAATGTTCTGCGACGCGAGATCGCGATTGACATTTTATGCTAATGTTTCACACAACTTTGTGTCAGTGTGAGACGGAGAACACAACCGTGTTATCCACACAATGAGAGAGAGAGGGAGAGAAACACAAAACACATTCACCCATCTCCACCTACAGACACATCCATGTGGCGGGTAACCTTTTCAAAACGGTTGACAATGTTTCCAACCCGCTATTAGGAGGCATCGGTGTTATTGTTAATTAGCCCCCGGGTACGTGAGCAAGTTTGTACGAGTTTCCAGCTCAGTGTGATATGATGTGCAATAAATCTTTTTGAAAAGACCAGGTCCGATCATTTCGATGACTGATGACAAACAAGAAACTAATCTTCGCAAAGCGTACGTACGGCTGTTGTTGGAGTTTTTATCCGAGACAGGAGAACTAAGGTGGCAAATGAAGAGGGACAAGCGGACGATACTTGGGATGGACGGTAGGCAGGCAGGAAGGACGGATGGAGGATTTGTGGTATGGAGGAGAGATGTTGGATCGAGGGATTCGCACAGATACAAGGTGCGCATTGTTGCTGTCTCCCGGGATGATGGATCCATTACTTACCGAAGCCGTCATTGCGAGAGCCGCCGACTGGCCGCTAATTATCGGACGACGGTGAGAACGCGTGAAGTTAGGTAAAGCTGGACGTCTGCAGGTCGCCACTGTTGTGGACGCCTAATTGAAGATGATTGAGCAGCAAGCAAAGCGAGTAAAGCGAGCGGTCGTGCCATTGGCTTGTTAGTAGTAACACTTCCATTACTATCTCCGCATACATAGTGAGAACCTTCCGCCAGTTACTAAGTTTGTGCTGATCGACTCGTCTCAGTGTACGTCCACTGACGTCTATTAATTGCGTGTGTTCACAATGAATCTCTAATCAGTCTGATGAAAACGTTTCGTCAAGTGCGAATACTAGAACGACGTTTGCAACATTTCTATATCAAACGATCATAACTTAATAACAAGAACTAGAAGTAAATCTAAATCTGAGTCTTTGGTTAGAATGAGTATAACGATTTTTTGTTTGTCAAACTCTGTCACCACGTATAGCTTTGTTGTACAAATGCAAAACAGTTTTGCTATCTTCCGATATCACCGATGACAAATCCATAAGGTGCGGCGTTGCACACACACTCACATACATAGGCAGACATAATGAAATAATCTCTACATGTCCACCACGAGTAGAGCAGTGGTGGTGGTGGTGGCAGGGTCACTGTAAAGTCACTAGAACCACTGAACCGCGGGGGAAAGGGGGACGGTGTGCAGGCCTGTATGTACGTACATACGTACGTGTACGTGTGTGTATGTGTGGAGGGCTCCTCTCTTCAGCAGCAGTCTCTCCGGCTGCCGCGATGTTATGTCTAATCGATGCGGTGTCTGCGCCGCTTGGTCTTACCACTGGCCTCCCATTACGCACCTTAATAGCTTTTCTGTAGCCCCGGCTTGCAATGCCGTGCCGTCGCGGTGCATAGGCGTCGGTACAACTCAACATTATATCTACATACAATACAATACAATAAGATCGTACATCGCTACCAATGATCTACATCCAATTACGTTGCTGCATCGTCTAGTGAAGGATCTATTTCTTGCAAAAGTACTTCTTCATTGACATTCCACACCAAGAGAACTTTTTTCTACAAAAATTATCGAAAATAAAATCAATGAAACTGTAAATACGACCAACCATTGCATAATCTAAATATCTGAGTTGTTGCTTATAAACAATCTTTTTATTACAAGTAGCTAGTCATTAAATAAAAAAAAACAAGAATTGCCTCAACTTCCGTTGACCTAAAAAAAATAATTTGTGCATCTCTGCGTCCAGTTTGACGTACGCCAATGCTCAGTGTATCTGCCGAGTTGGCGTTTAATCCCTTCCCGCACTCGCCCCGTTGATCCGCGGCGTTGAGGGGGGTGAAATCCGTGTCGTACACACACACACACACACACACACACATGTATACATGTATACATACAGAGAGATATGTGTATACAGTAAGTTGAGTCAAACAAACCAACGCACCACTCTCGGTATATATCCTTTTTCGCTTTTCTCTCTTGGCGTATTTTTCACCAGCGTTTCCTTACGTTACACGTCTCCTCGTCCGGCGTAATCCATTGACACGTGTCAATCTTTGCGTCGACCTTACCATCATCATGTAATGATCGCGCGGATCCGTGTCGAAGCGGCAGGTCTCATCGTGTCTTTGTCACACGCTGTGATGACGTCGAACCGCCTGATAGGTACGTGCGTGCGTGCGTGCGTGCGTGTGCGTGTTGCTCACGACATTTCGACGCGGCCGTTTAGACGGTGTGAAAGATGTGCGAGAAATGATACGGTAGTTTTGTTACAGAATGATGCAGAACTACGATCTCGGCGGTTTTATAAGGGTTGTTTCCATACTCCACCGTGATGTGATATAGTATTTATTATTGTATATTTGGGCCGAGCAAAAAATGATAGACAATTCGAAATATTCTAAGCAAATTCTTGTAAAGTAATAGTAAGTGATTATATAATATCTCGAATGTATTTGTAACGTAACATGAAAATTTTTTCATTGATCAAACTAGATTATTTCTAATTAAATTTGATATATATATTTCAACAAAAAAAATTTTTAATAATAAATGTTGGTGAATTCTTGTGCACATTTCAAAACACAACATACCTATAGAGCTATAACAGTGGATGGAGGGAGACAGGGCGTCCGTATCAGCCGCTAAATAAATTCTCATTTCCACAAAGGCACATCGTTTTCGCCAGATAAATCTTAATAATTCACATTGTGGAAGAGGAACTTTGCAGGCCGGGAGAAGAAAGAGGGGAGGATTTAGTCATAATATTTTCGAATATGCTCTGCACAGTGCTCATGTACGCGGGTGTGTGTGTGTGTGTTTGATGAAAGGATGGAATCCCGTTCAGGGCGGACACTACAGCACCTCGAGGGGTCCCCGCTCTCGCGGCTCTGTTAATTTCCCAGATTGATTTACATCAACACTAACGACATTCCCTGCCTGTCGTTCTAACGTCGTAAAACCCTGATATATTATTATTCTCTAACCGGAATTATAAATATCCACACACACATACGCGCGCACACATACGTGTATGCATTGAATGGTTCACTCATATTTTACAAAAATCTCCCAGAAGAAACATTATGAATATATTAGATACGCTTACTCTTAGGAGTTTTTTAATTTCATTTTTATCATTATTATTCTTATATATAGTCTTTTTCTTTTTGTTCGGTGAAAGAACCTCTTGTTTGATTTATAATTTTTACCAGTTTTTTCCTAATAAACAGTGACGGGAATTATGCATCTTGCGGTAATATTTTACAGATTTTCAGAAGACAAATTTAGTGATTTATTCCCAGCTGAAACTATTTAAAATTCCTTAATTGAAATTCACATTTTGTTCATAAATTTTGTAATAAATTGTATATTATCAAGTTGACCAGGGATTTTCTACAATCTAGACTGTTTCATTATTGAAGAATCTAAAGGTATCTGGAAGAGTCCTTTGAGGCCTACTGTTTGTATGTGTGTTCTGGTTCTGAGACGTTTGCCTCGCATGTATGTTATCGGAGTGTCTGTTTTCGTTCGCGTCTCTCTCTCTTTCTCCGGTATAAACTGGCCACGAGGAGCAGAAGAAGAAGAACGGCTCTTGTGAATCAGCATAATGTAGCATATCTTCCGACCGACCTGGTAGTTTATCTCTCACCGCTGACAACATACAAGCACACTGCCATAATGCACTCGGCCAGTTTAAATCAGCCAATGACGACACAGCAACAATACAAGCCTAAACGCAGCGAGTATATACACTCTTATAGCAATACACATACGTACAGCTACTGCTGCACAGATTTCGCAGTACGTACGGCCTCTTCATAAACGTGCAGGCACTAGGTCTTCGTGTGAGTGTGTGTCTAGTTGTCCAATCAAAGCACAGCAATATAAAGTGACCCGACCGCTAAACAGATGGCAATGAATGTCATAAATAAAAATGATTTGATATGTAGAATAAAGCAATTAATTGTAGATCTCTATCTGTAGTTTCGAGAGCGGAACGTTTAGATTATCCGTACCGGTAATTAACGGTAATTTGTCTTATTAAGGCACATTAACGCGTTACTATTTCTTAATTGCTATTAACAAAAACAATGATGGCGATGTTAGAAGCGTGATGCAGTTAGTTTTCTGTTTATTACTTTATGTATGCCTATAAATGTGCTATGGTATGCTTGGAATGTTGCTATAGAAAATGGCGGCCTCCAATTGGAAGTGAAACAGACAGTAGTAAAAATGTAACGCATTGAAAGAATTATTTTATATATTTATATTAGATAAAAAGTGAATGTTACATTTAAAATTTACATTATAGGTAAACAGGTTTATTTATAAATACAAGATTTTACCTAGATTTAAAGGTAGTTTGCCGTATTTCTTCCAGTGTTCCGACACGTTTTTCGGTATTAGTTCGGTCGTGATTTATAGCTAGTTACGGATCAGTCAAAATTGTGGACCGGCAGATGTGCCGGTATGTCACCGGCTTTGTATAGACTGACAGACCGCAATTGTTCTCGACAATTTATGTGTTAACTTTGGGAAAAAAGAACGTTATGTAAAGCGACTAATTTTGTCTATACAAATCGGGAACAGCATTAAGCTACAATTGTGCCCTTAAGATATGCACCGCCACGTTTCAAAAATACAAATATAAAGCTTCAGATAATTATAATTTAATTTTGAAAATATTTCGTGTTTTAAGATTTGTTTACAAACAATGCAAGCTATATATGTATATATGTGTTGTTATGGCGGCTCCAAGGTAGCATTGTAAGTACAAATGTTGTTAGCGTGTTGTAACAGTGTTGTTCTTTGCTTGTATGTATGTTGTAGGTGCACGGATGGTTCTCGTGTAGCACGATCCGTTTAAATTTGTTATTACATCTGTTAAATTGATATCGTTTACCGGATTCGTTTCAAGACCGGTTTGTACCGAGCAGTTGGAACGAATTGAAAACGAAAGTGTTGAACTGCAGATTCCACACGTATATACGTCTACGCCGTATACTAGTAATTAAATATAAATGCAAAATATTACGCTTATAATAAGTGAGATTAATATTTTCTAAATTAACTCTTCATTTGACGTGTAATTTTCTTAGTGCAAATTTAAATTTCAATTCATTTGAGCACCAAAAAATAACAAACCTTGATTTGATTGGTTCGAATTATAATTTATAATCAACTGTAATTAATGGAAGTATATATGCTTATTGTAATTTCTGATTACAATATACATATTCATGAAGAACTGTTTATATTAAGAAATATATAAGGTATTATGAATCATATATGATGATCGGTGGATGATATTTTTGTATAAAAATGGATTAACATTAACGGCTGGAGTATATTAACTGTACGAGACGCAGGTAGCAACCTGTACCTCAGCTTGGAGTGGGTAAAAGTTTGTATGATGTTTTCCAGAAATAATCTGATTTATCACTAATTACCGCGAGGCGACCGCAGCGCATGCTATAAATATTGCGCGTCATTACCGTGCTCGCGCGCTCTTGCACGGATGACAAGGATGGTCGGAGTGTTGCACATCAGGAGGCAATGAGCAGCCATTTGCACCAGGCACCAGTCCAATAGGGATTGCCTGTGCTTTAACCCATTCTTATAAATATTGTCAATATATCGGTTTATACAAAACAATATTATTAGCCGAGCTTAAACCTCGCAGAGTGTATGGAAGGTTGAAGATTATTTTAACCGTTGACCATGGTATGTCATGGGGTTCTCTAGCTAAGACCTCGACACCGGCAGAGACGGTTAGAACGCAGTGAATCAATCGGACTTGACACATCTACATGCCCATGTGTGTGTCTGTGTGTATGATGTATGTCTGTAGCTGGACATACATGGTTGTATGCTAGGCAGGTATATCCAATGGTACCATGATGGCTTCAGGTGATTTACGGTGGCAGCTCTTTTGTGCCAGTCAACTGCGCTTTACCAAGCCGAAGAGAACACGTCCTCGTCGTCCTCATCGTCGTTTCGAGACTAAATTACGCACATTGGGATTATATTTTGTTCCTGTCCATAAGTCATATTAAGACTACACAAAACTTGCAATAAATCTGTCACGGAGTTTGTTATATGAGGCGCGTTCCAAAGCTCACACACACACATATGCAGTAGTAGAAGTAGTCTAGTGGTAGGGTAGCGGCATCTAAGCAGTTACCAGCATGGCGGGCAGAGAGGGGGAGCGAGATGCGTGTGTGCGTGTGTTCAGCTGCTGTCATCGGCTTCCGTTCGTCCGTGCAGATGTCGCCATCGTCGTTCGTCGACGATGTTGGGAGTTTTTGGATTGACAATAACGGGATGCGATACGTCGAAATAAATCAAATGTTCCCTGCTTTCAGCGGCAAAACTAAAAAGATACCAGTGCGTCACTGTTTCTGTACGTGTGTGTGTGTGCGTGTGTACACGCACGCCTTTTGGCCAAACTTTACGGGGAATAAAGTTATTTAGACAATAATTCTTTTTGGATTCTTTCATTTTGTTGGCAAATAATTTTTAGATATTACATTTTGTATTATAAATTTCTCAAGAAAGAGATATTTTTGGGAATGAAATAAATATTCTTATTTTTAATATGACTTCCAATTGGATTAAATATAAATTCTAGTAAAATGTTACATTAATTTATAAACTAATCACTGATGAATGAAAATACATAAAAGTTAAAAGCTCCCGTGCTGCCAGTGTACATCAAGAATTTGTGGTCGAATCACGCACTGCACGATCAGCAAATGACATGTTTTTTTTTTGCAATTCCACGACAACATGTTTATGAATGTAATTAAATCATAATTAAAAAGTTTATACGAGCCGAGGCGAAATATTTACGACATGTGAATATCAATAACCTCGGACGAGTGAAAAAGGCCTAAGATATTTATCGCTAATAACAATGACATTTTATTTTCTGTTTATTTCATATGACAGTGAAATAATACCGAGAGGGTATTAAAATATACACAAGCATGTGTCTGTGTATGTTTTAAGTATACAACGATACGCTCCGCCCCCTTCGTCAAGTGGGCCGGGCCAGGCACATGACGAGTACTGCCAACCTGCGTCCGTCTGTTGTACTATATCACACAACACATCGACACTAGCCTCTTGACAGGGAGCGCTCGATCCACACTCGTCTACATTATTTGATTGTTCGTTTCGCGACTGTTCTTCTGTAAATAACAATAAAGAAGCGGTGCTCCCTTTTGTACTAATATGCGATTGGTAGGGCTGATTGGCCGGCATTTGAATGATAAAACTACGGTAGCCTGTTGCAGTTTTGAGGTTATCTCCGAACATATTTACTGATTAGACGCACCCTGGTGCGATTTACACTATGCACTATGTTTGTAGAGGTGACTGAAGTATTAATTGTACGTACCTGACACTTGATTTGTGCAGAATTGATGATTGAATGATGGTTTTTCGTTTGTTTTCACCAAAGTGACACACAACACCACTATACACCGGGCTGCCGTAGATCGGCCGGACGCGCGCATCGAGGCTACAGGCTGCCGATGTTGCACGAGGCTTGTGGGGGGCGGGGCCTCCGCACACTGGCTCCGCCCACACCTGTCACGCACACCATGAGGAGCAGTATCGTGCGCGTCTCTCGTTCGGCAGAAAGCCGAAGTCTCAGTGACTGGGCACAACGTTGTCGTCGTTCGAGTTCGCGAGTAACTCCTGACGAGGAGATGACAATGTGAGAGCTTGCGACGCGAACGTCCCGGCGAGCAGCGTCACGGAGAGGGTACAATATACACACACAAATACAGTTAGCGCGCGCGCCCGACCAACAGAGAGACGTACGGGGCGAATTGGTGTGTGAGTGAGACAGATGAAGCATTCGGCGGCGCCGGAACCGAAGTACACGGAGTGGCTGGTGATTGCGCCGCGTCCGATTGTCGTGTTGTGTGTGAAGCGCGCGCGGCGCGCGGTGCGGGGAGCCGAGCGCTGGCGGCTCGACCTCACGTCAGTCAGTCAGTCAGTGTCGCTCGAGCTTGGCTGACCTGCTCCTGCTCGGTAGTAGAAGTAGCAAGTGTTACAAGGGTTGACTTTACATTCAACACAGACTGAACAATACAGTGGTCAACAATACGAACAACTATTGCCAATCATTCTGCGTGTGAACGCTAACAATAACAAAAGTTTGTGTGGCCCGTATAACAATTACAAGAGTGAACGTGGTGTTCCCGCGCGGCGTGTTGACAATCCACTACCACAAATACAACACGGACCGACAATTATCGCAAACATACTGTCATCGGTAGCGTCATCAACAACCATTAGGAACAGTGATTAACCGGCAACAATTAATTCTGTGCGCGCGATACGTTGTGACTGATTGTGCTGCTACTGCTGCAGTTGATTATTGACAAGTGATTGTTGTGCATTATGCGACCGACGACATGCAAGCTGTTGACGATATTGACGTGATTACCTGTCGTTGACTGGCCCTAACAACATTTCTATCTAAACAACACGACACAATATTTGATGACAATAAATACGAGTGAGTGATTTTCGTGTGGTTAGTGCGCAACAGAGCGACGATCATAATGATGAACAAATAACAACGTGTGCGTGGTGTGTGCGTCTATTCACACTGTCAACATTCTGCGACAATTCCGGCGTACCGTCACACCGTTCCGGTCGAGGACCATCTGCCCGGAAGCCGGCACGATGCCCCGAAGGAAACAGGACTGTCCCAAACGGATGAAATGTAAGTACAGTGATTACTAGTTTGTGTGTTAATCACAGTGCGCCAACAACAACAATTCTCAAAACGTCGACTGTCGACCAAAATTGTCAGTGTGTCTTCTGCGTCGTCAATGTGTAGGAAATATTTTTTCGGTTAGGTCGTCATTGTCAAGTGCGAATCAAGGAATTAGATGTGTGTGTTTGGGTATTAAATAGTGTTAGATTTTCCGTGTCAGTGTTTTGTTAACACAGTTCTCGATACTTTTTCCAGTGATTGTGAATGCTGAAAGTGCTAGTTGTGATGATCTGATTAGATGATCTTGTCGTTACTCCTCCTCGTGTGGTGACCGTGTACATGCTCGGCTGTTAGTAGTAGAGGAAGGTCGCGTGTTTCACATGTGGTGTCTGGTTGCCGGTGCCGCGGCGGTCGATACGGTGGCGCGCTCCGCGTGTATGTATCCTGGTGTATGTGTGTCTCTCTATATGTGTATTCTGTATACATGAGTGTGTGTGTGTACGTGTGCGAGTGCGTGAGTGCGCTTTACTACCGAATGCGTGCCCATTCATGGAGCCCATTCACGGAGCGTCACGCGGCTTCTCCGCCACGCGCGTACTCTGACGACGACGTTACTTGCCAGGTGTACCTAGGATATTCGGGAATGCGTGTGTAATTCTACATAATATTACTTGACAGAATATGACTGATTGATGCACGATTGACAGATACTAACACTGGCGGCTGAACTGCGATGTGGCTAAATACTTTTTTAAAACATACATATTACTTTTCCATTATGTTTGTAGACAAAGTGATATTTAGATTAAAGTGTCCCAAGTATGCTAATGTAAATGGATGTGTATTTGTATGTTTGTTAATGTGTACATACATAATGTACATGTATGTGTCATTGTGTATGTGTATGTGCAGGTTGTCTGTGTCAATTTCTGTTCCTGTATATATATATATCTACGTATGTCCGTCCCCGTGAATACCATGTATGTCGCTCTGTTGTCTGTCTATCAATCATTGTGGGCAGTGCCCGTCCACCCGTCAGGTGTCCACCACTACCTCGCACCCTGCACACCCCCAGCACCGTCGCCGTGCTGTATGTTAGTGCATGTTGTCTTGTTCGTTGCCGGGGTCATCCATCTAGACAATGTGACAGTTGTAACGGCTCGATTCCGTCATTACACCGAAATAGCGTCCGTGTGTTTATTGCCGCGTGGAAGGTGCCTATCTACCATTGCCTATCTAATCGGTACGGGGCCTGTGTACCCGCACCAGTGAATTATGTCCCTAACCATACACACATACACACATACATATGTAGCGGCCATCGTACTCACCGCTCTCTTCTCTCTCCCACTCTCCCGGTGTACGTTAGAACAACTACAGGTAATTGTAGTGCGCACACCTTCTGTCATATTGCCAATTGTTAGGTTAAGTTCACGCACTGTCCGTGTATGTCTGTTGTTACATTATACCGTCATTACTTGACCAGTAATGAGCGTAGTCTGTGAGGTACCAGGTGTACAATTCGCAGAATAACAGATGGAGTTGTACTTATTACATACTTTTTAACTACCTTCATGCACTACCCCTATTTCTTGAACAAGCTGTCATATTACATATTATATTCCCGTGTTTGTCGGCAGTAATACTCGTGAAATCCTCAGCTGTACTAGACTTATGTAATATTAGTTGTTTTTTTCAAACTATAATTTAATCGTATTTATAATATTCATTCGTTCTTAAGAAATCATCTGTTCTGCTATTAATTAAAACCTGTTACTGATATTATTAATTTAGGCCTACGAAATATGGTTGTTACGAAGAAGATAGACTTATTTGACCCAAATTGTAGTCTGAAACGTGTGCAAATTTACAAAACGTATACGTCTTGTATTGTCGTTGATTATTTTTTATCACCGGGCCATATTTCCTATTTGACTCGCGCACAATATTTTGAAATACCAAGATAACTGCGACGTCCAATATTTCACTGACACACGGCTGTCAATAACGCCCGTCACTTCATCAACTAATCGCCAACGGACACACACACATACAGAAATTATTGTGGTGCCAAGAGTCAAGAATGATTGTCGAACATACGAAGAAAATACTGGAAACTGATAACACACCGTCTATAAATTAATTCTAAATTATTACTGCCGGAGTAATCACGAGTAAATTATACGTTGTTTTTGCTACTTTCAAACTTGAGCGATATTAATGGGCTCACACTTTACGATTTCGTCGTGTCCGCCAAGGCCAACTATGGTTTTATTCCTTACTTATCACACTGTGTGACATGTGAGATTCTAAAATGTAAAACAGAAAAATTATTTAATTCGTTTTTTGTTCTCTGTCTTTATAATATTTTCATACGGTGATTCTGTCAATACGATAAACGTATGCTATTCTACATGAAGTAGAAATGGAGGTGGGGTGGTTGGTTAGTTGGTGGGGGGGTGGTCGTTGGTTCGCTACGTTAGATCGCTCCGGGTTGTATGATTGTGTTTTTAATGGCCCCCCTGTGCCCCGTATGAGAGCGGCGTACTGTCGTTTCACCGGCGTCGCATAGGAACGACCGGCGTCTCACTTCTCTCTGTATGAGAGAGAGAGAATTAAAGTACCTACTACTACTACTACAAAGTCTCTCCTCTCGTGCCTTGCTAGTGTATACTCCCCCCGCACCGTGCCGCGCCGCCCGCCGCCTTGTGCTGTGTGTCGTGTCGGATAGCTGTCCGTCCGCACGTCACTGCTGTTCACTCACTGAGTACGCGAGCTGCTTCGTCCGGATCGATCAGTCTGTGGCAGCGGCTCAAAGCAATGCACGTGCAGGTCAAAAGACGTCTGCAGCAGCGCCCGGGCGAGCGACAACACTGCCCCCCCCCCCGCGCCTCACTCCACCACGCTGTTAGCCGTCACCGCATCCCCCGTGTCGGCAGGGTGGTGCACACATACACGCGTCGTCTCGTTACGTGTTCACCTATGTGTCCGTCTGTAGATGCTGCATGTACATATGTATGTATGTACTGGCCTATGTTCATGTACACTGGAGCCCTTTCAATTCTTTGTGCATGGCCGCCTAGATGGACGTCACCGGACATTTCAATCTTCCAGGCACGACGAGCACCAGGATCTTTGATGTTTTAATTAGAAGCCAGGGTTTGTGCAAAGCACTGCATTGCACGACCAACCAACCTACCCCTGTGTTCTACCTTCATAAGCCTTGTAGGAGGGTGAGGGGTGGAATTGACACATGCCACCGTCGCCTTCACATACACGTCACCGAGCATGTATGTGTGAGTGAGTGTTTGCTTGTATGAACAAGTATGTCGTTAGTTCACATTATAAATTCGTCGATACTGTGAAATACATTGAGGTAGTCACTGACGGTTTTCAAATAGAGCAACTGAAATAATGATTATAATAATCTATTTCTACTTACTGTATCAATGTTTAGAATCTTCGAATTTCCTTTTATACTATATAGAGTCGATGTTGGTACATGTATGGTTTACAAATGTAACTACAATGAAGCCAAGCTAATGTTTGCACGGATTACACATGTAACATATGTGTACCTGCCCGCTGCTGGTCTGTACTTGCACATGTACAACATCCACACGACGGCGAGCGAGCAACTCTGTCGATATTGTTCCGTATAATGTATGTATCCGCCTGAAGAGCGGACATATGGCACCAATAAATATCTTACTCGATACACATCAGCTTCTCTGCGCTTTTCTGTGCTACATTTTTACACTATACAGACTTAAAAAGTTGCAAAAGATATTTCCGGAATTATTTCGAACGAAATAAAAGAATTGTAGTGGTAGAAATGGATTATCAATGTTTTTACCATCTGCAGACGAAACTGGAGCAAAACTGACTGACTGACTGATGGATGGATGGATGGATGGCGATGGTTGGGACGCTGTTATCACACTGTTGTCCCTTACCACCGCAACCCCCGCGCTTGTCCTACACTGATGTGTGTGTTCTGTGAGAGTGGTTCACTCGTGGGACCCGTCCGCACACTTGCATGTAATAAATTACCGGCCATTTCCTTGCCAAACTTATATTTCACATTTGTGTGACAGCGTTTTTGAAAAAAGGCCGGAGCTTAATCAAAGGCAAGGCATGGTATGAGAGAGAGAGAGAGAGAGAGAGAGAGAGAGAAAATCACACATACATGTGCAGTGAAAATGAGAGCAGGGCAAGAAGCGTCGTTGTTGTAGCTGTTGACTGTTGCCAACATACACTCACACATACACATCTAGATCACCTATGTGCTCCATCCTGCGAGAGATGGAAGGCAACGGACAACAAATAAAGCGGACCGGGGAATGAGATTCGAGTTTCTAATTTATGATGACGTGATGAACAGACGTCATAAAGCACGTTGGACCGCGGGCATGAAGGGCAGCGAGGGGATGATAGTGTGTAGGGGTTCGGTGGTGCGGTGCTATCTCGCGTCCTCCGGCGTCGTGGACGCCGCAAGTTTCCGCGCCGTTCGCTATCGGCCGCGCCATCCCGTGATTTGTGGCTATTGTCAGCGGCAAGCATCACGCGCACATTCCCGAACACTAACAGTAGTAAAGGTTGTCCTGTATACAACATTAGGAAAATATCTTCTTAATCTCCTTTACATTTGCAAGATTATTTTCGACAGTTTAGAAGAACTAACCTGGTGTAATAATGCTATATACTCTAGCTATGGAATTAGTAAGTGGTGTCTGTCAACAGCAGGTCGTAACTGGTAGTGTCCAGTCCTGCATGCTATACTACATTGACTGGTAGATCTGGCCGTGGACGCCGGTCCGATCTCCTTGTCACACGCCCATTATACTTAACCTATCTACTCTGGAAGAATTATTACGGTCAGGTTTGTACGTTCGTCTATCTCGCAACTATATATCTAGGAACTAGACGTTTTCGATGGCGTACTCGTTGATTTACGCCTTCTTTGTTACGCCATTACGGCTGAACTGAATGCCGGCTGATCCATGTGGCGCAAACGGACAAGCAACCGTCGAGCAGCGCGCGGGGCTGGACGGGAGGACCTCTTATCGGACGCCCTGGAGGTTCTGCCCAAAAATCCTATTTCATTATGGACCGTCGCGGAGGGGATAAGGCCATTTGGGTAGCCGAATCGCCAACATCAGTAGCAGATGCTTACGGCAAATATATGAGATTCATGGACAATTTGATCGTTAAACGAATGCTGACTCGACACTAAATACCTACACAGATACTTCTAATATGTTCATACATACATATTCAAGGACAGTATCTGATAGTATAACTTCATTCTTAAACTACTTGATGTTTGTGTAAAAACTGTTGTTGTAAAGTGTTAACTGTGTTATCATACTATGTATATACACAAACACATGAATAGTTATACATACATAAGTGTGTATTGTGTTATCATAACACCGTTGTAAGTTCATTCATAATGCGGGTTTGTGGCAAAACTCACTTTGGAATATATGTTACTAACATATGCCGTAGAAGAATGAAGTACAACCAAGCGAAACAACACCTGAGTTAGAGTACATGAACTAGAGCAACTCATAATGTCACTACAGTCAGTATTGTGTTTATTTTTAGGTACTGTTAATGTAGAATAACCAATACTTCTATGTATTTACCATCCATGCACGTATGTGTGTGTGTGTTTGTTTATTACCTGTGGGAATGGTACGTTTACCGTGCTCCCCACTCCGCCGCTGACATGTACATGCATGTGATGCGGCGCGGTTTGCCTTTGTGACGGAACCATCATTTGATTTTATTGCGGTCCGGTAGATTGTAGGTTCGCGTTATAAAAACACGCTTATACACATTATCCGAATGCGCGCATCCAATTTGCGTTTCTAACCACATACGTTGGGTGGTAATAAAAACCATCAAACATTCATTGGATGATGAGATGGTGGAGGCCAGCGCTCCCATACCATGACCCCTGTACCTGTGTGTGTGTATGCCTGGCGCTCCGTACAAATTATCCATCAACAATCAACTTGAGTACTACCAGCCCTTCCCACTTCATATAACCTACCTTTAGCTCATTCTCTCTCTCGTTCTGGCTTGAAAGAATCGGCGCCCTCTGATGACTTCAGGATCGTGTGACCGTCTTTGCGTTTGCCAGTGGCGGTACATAATCTTCAAAAGGCGCCAGTGTAGTTTATAAAGTCCCTTCTTCAAAGGTCTGTAGTCTGTATAGGTAATCAACATTAAATTTTAAACTTTTTTACTTTTGCATCTTATATACAATTATACAAATTATAACGAAAATAGCTAACCACAAGATTCGTTAAAACATAGATTTCTCAAGACTTTCCAATGATTCAGAACATTGTGAAGCTGCATTGAAATGTCACTGGAATATTCTCAGAATCAGCAACGTCAACAAAGTGGATCGGGCAAAATATTGGTAGTTGATTGATATCGTTTGTGAAATTTCCCAATGACTCAAACGTTGTCTCCGAGCATGTCGACCATGTTCTTGGAAAAAAATACCTTTTAGTTATGTAAATTGCTATAAATTAACCACGTACACTGTAAAACTTTCCCGTAATTATGTTCTCAGTGGAGAATGTTGTACAGAGCCGCTACTGACAAAATTGATGCAACGTACGAGAAGACGGGACCCACGCATCAAAAATTATCCGTCCAATCAGTGCGCCGAGTGCAACAACAACAGCCGATGCAGAACGTTGAAGACCGGTCTGACCGTATCTGCGAAGCCAATTTTATAAATCGTTATTATTTCATCGAGCCAGTAACGACAATGACCGAGCCATCGTCTGGTTGGACGGATGGATGGATGGATGGACAGGTTGGTCTTTGATTTAAACCGGTTGAAAATTATCTCTCGGCGGAGCCGGGGAGTCATTTAAGTACAGTGTAGCATTCGGAATGTGCCATTATTGGGCTATAAAATGTTTTTATACTGCTGGGAGTCTTTCGTGTTGTTGTGCTGTGCATTGATATGGAGATGCAGGCTGGAAGGGACAACGCAATATCATCGTGTCTGGCCTGGAATGGAATGAGAGAGAGAGAGAGATAGTGAGTAAATACTCTCCTCTCCCAGAGAGACAGGCTTTCTCTCTCTCTCTCTCTGTTCCGAACCACTCTCGCTGTGGGCTCAAGCGTTACAAGCCACTTTGTACCGCTGGCTTTTCAACAATTGCCTCCAAATTGAAATTGATCATCCAAGCTGGCATAATAGAGTCCCCGTCACAGGCACGGGCCCCATGTAACGTTTTGTTAACACTTCCAGAAACATATTTTTTTCATTAATGCACACTTCTCGTAGTTCTATACGCGCATAGACGCACACAGCCGCCTAAGATCGGAAGCTTGCTCATCTCAAGTGGCTCTTTCGCAACGGTGAGATGCTTTGAGTAGGTCAGGTAGTGAAATGGAGCTGAATAGCATTGATGAAGGAGATTAAACGATTCACTGATGATGCTGCTTCCGTCCTTGATATAAAAGATATCAGTTTCTTCAAGGGAGTTACAGTTAATCTTTATTATCAAACATATAGCAAATGGATTGTCAAAAATATCCTGCCACCTTGAAATAGAGACTTTCTTCTAACGCGGCTTGTCGAATTTGAGATTCCTCCAATGATCTAATTCAAATGTCCTCGCATTCGGACAACATTCCTTTCGAGAATCACTTTTTAAAAGTGGATATGAGTAAATATTTTAGTTTTTAGGTGAAAGTATGTTTGACCTTAGCCGCTAGACTACACGATTAAATTTCTTTTTTATTGGCCATTTAGGAATGTTTATTTGTCATTAGGGTATTCATTATTTGTTAACATCATCACCGTGTGCTTTACAAATGTGGTAAGACGAATGCGCGTTAAAGTTAATAAAATGCGTAGATAAGGAAGTGCCAGCCCGTGAACTTGACTCGATGCGGCACCAAAACAGAATGAGGGACAGAGAGAGAATGAACGATCTATTTATATTCTCCACCCAGCAGTAAGCACGTCTAATATCTGTGAAGAGAGCACTAAACCTGTATGAATCACCGAAAATATGACTAATTTCTAGTAAATGGAATACCCCTCTTCACTTATAAAACGAATCAATATCTTGGATTAAATTTATTTAATGACAATTTGCCTTGTTAACGTTTTATATATACTTTCTGCTCAAACTATTTGCGTTGTTTATCATGCGAAAATATATTTTTGTTGTAAAAAGCAACACAACAACCAACTACAAGACACAAACAATTACTCCTTGACGATCAAAACAGCGCGATAAATTCCCCCGTCAACCAATAGTTTGCACCTGTCAAAGTGACCAGGGAATCAACAGTGGCAAAAAACAAGCGCGATTGACAAATGGCATGTGACGTAAGCGTTCAGGGCCTGCCGGAGTCGAGGCAAAACAATGTCTTGTGAACCAATGTTTTTGGACCAGTTTGACAGAGTGAGTTGCCAACGGTGCATCGCGATGACACCGGTGTGTGTATGTGTGTTGCATTCTCCGCGACATAGTTAATTGGCAGATGGGCGTCTGCTTGAAGGATCGACTGGGCCTTGCATTTAAATATCACGTCATTGTTGCTTCATACGTTCGAATCTCGAGAAGAAGTTTTTCTACTCTACAATTCATAAAGCTAATATAAAAATATGTTTTCTTAAAAAGAATAAACGATTATTAATTATTATTCGTAGACAGTTTTGGACATTTTTTAGAAATAATCACCATCTTGCAGATGATGACGAAAATAAAATTTATATTCACTGTTATTGCACATTCCTGTAATTAAGTAGCGCATCACTGAATCTAAATGAGTCAACAATATCTCTGCTAATGTCCCAGAAATATTTCTAATTCTTTGTTATTTAGCAAATGAGGTCCGTAAATAAACCAATAAAATTAATTGATGTACATTTATGAAAAAAAAAAATGTTGACGGTACATAAAAAATTGCTGTCACAGTCACATAGTCGAAATTGATGGAAAAACCAAAATATCTTCTCAAGTCCAAGGTTCAGTCGGACTGGTTTTTACCTCAATATTGTGTGTGTGTGTAGGCGATATAGGAGGTTTGCAAGTTGATAGTTCGAGAATATTTCGAAGGAAAGAATGAAATCTCGCGTGTGGTATGTGGGCTTTGTACCAAAATGATTGTCATAAAACATCTAGTCATAAATTATACATGTGTGTCACATGCATCATGCATGGCAGTTGATGTGCGTTATTCGTGCTGTTTAATTATGTCACAGCGCCAAAGAATCGTCTATAAAATATTAGCGCATATTAATATCGTGTCTCGTCGTGTTTCTGTAGCATTCTAACATTATCTTAAAAACTAGCAAACAAATTTAGAATACGCAAAGATACAAAAAGTAAGATTCTTAGTTATAAAAAGTATACATGCTACCGCCTGTCCAATGCCTGTAGCGCTTTACGCTAATTGTAACGTTACGTTCCTCGTCTATACGTTAAGTAGCGTTACGTCCGGTTGACGGCAGAGGCTGGCGCCGAAATTATCTTAATGTGGATTGACGGGTCGTTCCGTAGATTTAGTAAACGTGGATTGCATAACGCGACGTAAGATAAGTAAAACATTACATACGTACAAGGATCCAGTACGTTGTGTCGCCAAGCAGAGCATCCTCCTCTGCGTCCCCTGCAAGCAGTCCACTAGTGCTTTGGATGGTACGCGCCCGTTCGTACAGGCATACGATAACCGGTTACTAGTAACTCGACAGATAATGGGACCCTGTATATAAATCCAGCTGCCCAATCAACTCATTATGTCAGATTTTTATATTTAACAAGAACGACGACTTAAACATCAACCATCATCGTCGTCGTTGTTGTTGTCTGTTGTTACCGAAGCTTACAACGAAGCTTAGTTGATCGTTTATGTTGTTGGCGAGGGAAAAACTAATGATTGGTTTCAATCTTAGAGGTTGTAATTCTTGGATTTTTCTTCTAAAATGTGCACTAACATTCTTGTATTAAGATACTAATGTTACACATTGATGTAGTGCCCGGATAGAATTCTCTAGTATGGGATGTTTGGCGTGCGTGTACTGCTGTTGTGATGTGCCAAGGGTCACACAGAGACAAATGCGACATCTCTGTTATACGCGGAATGGTCAGAATGTGTGTTTGGCTGGCGCGACCAACATACACTCACACATAATCAGAGCCTTTACGTTCTTTATATCGAAATACCTGTTCTCTATTCTTTTACTCTGACTCTCTATCATTCCTTTTCTTACTTGCTTTGTGTCCTCGGGAATGCATGAACCAAATACATCACTGAATTTGGTGTTTGAAAATATTTGCAATTTTTACTGGCGCAATGGTTTTGTTACCTGTCAATAGTTTGATATATAAATGTAGTCGGGGATATTTTTAACAATTACAATTATGTATTATTTATGTTTATATTTGATAGAAGGACACACACACACCCAATACGATGTGTCATTTTATGCACAGTGTGTAAACAATTTGACATATCGAATATTTTTGTTTTCGTTACTGTCAATGAGTGAAATGTATGTAAATGTTAATTCTAGTAAAAAAATTATTCGCGTTCACATTAAATTATGTGTATTTTGTGAACTGCTCTTTATAATATCGTATTTATTTTTGTGTTTTTACAAATATTTACTGTCTGCCTGCATGTGTGTGTGTGTGTGCTTTTGATCATTGGTCTGTGAAAATATCGGGGGAAAAAATGATTGATTTAAAATATAGAATTTCACATTAATTCTATAAAATCCTTTGACATATATATTTCAATTTTCGAATTATTCAAGTGCCAAAATTATAAATGTTATACGACAAGTGTTATACCTGTAAACAACATTGCATTTGATGATTCAGAATAATTGAGACACTGGCTTCAACCGACCAATCAGTTGTTCGCATTGCTCTATAATAAAATCTACTGTTTTAGTGCAGAGACGTCATGAAGTGTTGTATGAAATACAGATATTTACAGTTGAGTTACGCTACGCCGTTTTAACATGTGTAAAAGATTATAAATAAATCAAAACGTGCTGTGTATTTACGTACAGTGCATGCGGCGTGTGAACGTAGCATTGGTGTGCAACTTACAATAAATAACACAAGTCAGTCTCGCATGTGTGTAGGTTAGCATTAAAACAAACACAACAATCGTCAACAATAGGTGCTGTGACAGTCTGTGATATTGATCACAAATCATTTAACCATATTTAGCGTGCTTGCGTACTTATTTACGGCTGCAAGTGCAACTCGCCAAGTAAAATTCACCTAGCTAGGTTATGTTGGAACACTTTAGATAAGGATAAAGCGTGGATAATGATTTTTGCATTGAATGGCGGCTGATCGCCGCGAGAGTGGGAGGTACGTGTCAATGTTATGCAGATCGGTATGCAGGTATCAATAAATAACACCACATTATCCAACATGGCCGAGCCACTTCGAAACAACGAAAACTATCGTTAATACTATTGTTTCTCTTGCAGTGGAATAATAACTATTCATAGATAATTATCACAAACCGAGTATTGTCAATCAGAAAATATAACAATATTTAAAAATGTCATCCGTTAATTTATTGTTGCATAACTGACATGAGTAATAAATATTTGGTTTTTTCGTTCTCTCCGATATCACTGAGAACAGTTTTACATTATTTGAAGGAAACATATTTCATGTCACTCACATATACATGGACATCTAACAAGTAGAAGAAAAAACACAGACTGATTTATGACAGGTAAGTGATTACTACTAGAATGGTGAACCGGTAACAGTTTCCGTTTGGTGACTGGGCACATTTAGAATGCGTCTAATCACAGGAATAAAGTTTTAGAAAATGTCGGTTTTTTGCCGAATAATCATTGAAAAAGACGCCATTATTTGCGAAATGACCTGATATTTAAAACATGGATAGTTTTCCAACACTCATAACTCATTTGTTGATCAGCAAATGAGCCATTAATTACAATCAGGCGAGTGCATTAGCATAACTAACAGTCATTTCACGTTTCAAGACACCCCGGCTCAAAATACATTTAGAGAAATCAATAAATAAATAGTAAATGTTGGAATGTTGAACCTACATAGCTAGGAATTCCATCTAAATCTCATCGCGACATTCTCAAGTTACAGCCAAAGATGGAGGAGACGTAGCCGATTTGAAATCAGAAACTTATGTTATTTTTTATATGTTATCTCTGTTTCTCTCGATATATTTATGATAATCAAAAACGATTATTCACTCAAATATTATCTGCCATTACAATAATTCTCATCTAAACTGGTTTCTCACCATATTAAAATAAATTATCGCCGAATGAAATGTCTGATGGAAATTTTTGTTTTCCATAAATTTTTAGCACTACATATTTATTAGATGTTGTTGACAGTTTTTTAATTATGAATACGTAGATGATTGTTTGGAATACGTTCATTGCAATTCTAACTACTAAATACCGTTACCGTACGACAGATGTCGCCAGTGTCGTTGATGAAACTTACAATTACTCAAGGTTACTCAAGTGTCTCCTGATGATGAAGAGTGTCTGGATGCTTCAATGTGATTATCGTATATTACAAGTTGTTGTATTTTTGACTGATTAATAATAAATTCTTCCACGGCCTGGCTCTCTTGGATCTAGGGTTTTTCAGTTCATAATAATATATTGGCTTGTTTTGATGTATCTCGGGGTCCAGGACACGGCACGTTGTATGACAATACACGCTCTGACATGGAATGGTTATTTATATCGTGATGCGTGGGCATATTTTAAATGGTTTTATGTACAATGTCTCCACAACTGGCCGCATCACACAGCTCAGATAGCCGTCACTTCTTCGTCGTCTTCTTCTTGCTCTGTGTTGTTATCTCTACCATTTCTTCTTATATCAACTGTCGTAATTCTTCAATGCTGCTTTATTTTTGTTTTTGGCAACAGTGTAGGCCGGCATCAAGAGAGAGAGAGATGTATAGATTCTGGGAAAGAACAAAAATGCTTGTATTATTACCGCGACCAGCTTATTGGTTGTGAACCTTTGCATGTGATGGCAGCGCTCACACAAACTTCATCCACTAATGATAGAATACATCATTATCATTTATTTATACCCGTTACCGTGACATCAGACTCAATTATCTATGTATGAGTATCCGTTATTGAACTGTATTATTTAGTTGCTTTTTTGCAAGGACGACGACATATTCTCCACATATATACACACATGTGAGGCTCTTACAAGTACAGGTGCTTGAGTATTATCGGTCCCAAGGTACCATTTATTGTTCGAAAACAATTTACATCATCCCCGAGCCGAGTGCTGGACGATGGCAACGAATGAAGAGCGTGCGCGCAGGCAAGGAATTTTTCAATAAAATGACACAAGTACGTACTTGCGCGAGGGAGAATCAGACGTGAGGGGATGAGACGACGCGGTCGAAGTGCTTGTCACCGTCAGGGTGGACACTGGCGACTTCCTGTACAGATCCGGACGCAGTGCGATTGAAAAATATATATTAATATTGAGTAGTTTATTCGTGCAAATATTAGTAGATACTGTTCGAACTGAATATTGTTTGTAAAAATTCTTGCACTCGACGTAGTTGACTGTTGCAGTTAGTTGTAGCTATATATCACATGTTGTTACAAATATTAATCAACGTTGCAGTTTGGCAATGGCCCCGAGTTTACATTTGCGCGGCGCGGAATGTTAAACTGAGATCTGCTAGTGAAACGAACAGTATGCCATCGACTTTTGGCAGATTGTATAAATATTATTGGAACGAGAGACGGGTACGCTTTGAATGCAATTTTAAGTTCATTCAAATGAATTGCAACCCGTTGCACATACATTATACTGGTTTTATTGCTGCTCGGCACCGCGTCTCCGAGGTATAATTACCAAGGAGAATATTTTACAAATCAAAATAAATAAATAGCGGCCAAGTCTTTAAAGCAAACAAACAAAGTAGTTATCCGTGATTGACAGTGATGTATTGGTTTAATTAACAGTTGACGATTCGGTAATATATTTATTTATCGTTGTATTTGTAGCAATCGATAGAATGAATAACTATTAACGAATTTAGTGTGTAATTTCAGTTTATTAATATATGTATGTATGTGTGTTTATGATGATTATTATTAGACACAGGTACATATGTAATATTTCTACGTGTCGGGCACTGGCTCCATGTCCCATTGCGCAAGCAATATAGAATAGATGATCGTTTTATTATGACACTTACAGCCTTGATAATAATTTTACTATATTTACAATGGAACACATCAAATAAATTCGCCACACACATACATACATACATACATACATACATAACATCACGCCTTTCCCATTACTGGGGTAGCAGGCCCTTAGTCCCTACAATCACTCAAAATATTTAATATAATACAGAAAACTGCCTTTCATTCCTTATTTTCTAACAATTGCTCGCCAAATACTTCTATCCATACATAACTGTCTCGCCTCGTGAATATCCATACACCTTGTCATACATGCTCTCCTATTATTTCTGCTTATAATTTTACGTTCACTCAAAACATTTTCTATCATATTCATCCATTTATTCCTCGGTCTTCCTCGCATTCGTGTTCCTTCAATTTCACCCAAATAAATCTTCTTAGTTAATCTATCATTTGACATTCTTTCCACATGTCCAAACCAACGCAGCTGACTTGAAGCCACTCTTTTCACAACATTTTCACTAATTTCACATTCATCATACACTACTTTATTCCTAATACGGTCTCTTCTAGTCACTCCGCACACTCCTCTCAAAAATCTCATTTCAACCGCAGTTACCCTTTTTTTATTCCGGTTATCCCATACCCAACATTCACATCCATACATCAACGATGGCACAAGTACACCATTATACACACATAACCTAGCTTCTCTTGACACATTCACATTTCTAGCAAACATTCCCAAAGCGCCCAAAACTTTTCTACCTGCAACCACTCTTCTTTCAATTTCAGCATTCATCCGTCCATCTTTCGAAAACATGCATCCGAGATACATAAATTCATTAACTTGTTCCATTTGCTCACCATCTATGCTAATCTTGCATTCCGTAACTTCATCCTTCTCAAAAACTAAAATCTTACATTTTGAAGCATTCATGATCAAATTCAAACATTTTCCCTGATTTCTGACACTCTCAATCATTCTCGTCAATTGTTCCTCAGATTCACCCATAATAACCACATCATCAGCATATGCTAATGCAGGCACAACGAATTCACTTATTTTCACACCATCATTTGTACACTCTAACGCTCGTCGCAATAACACATCCATATACAAATTAAAAAGCCAAGGAGACATCACACAACCCTGTTTCACTCCCACGTCAATATTAAACCATCTACTCAAACTACCATCCACACGAACTGCTGCTTGATTATTTACATATAAAGCCATTAGTGCTCTCAATAACGTACCACTAACGCCATACTCCTTCAAAATAGGCCATAATTTTTCACGCACAACACTGTCATATGCCTTCTTTAAATCAATGAAAGCACAAAACAATTTCTTGTTTCGGTCCAAAGTCTTTTCCACAATCATTCGAAGCGAAAACAATTGATCCACACATCCTCTTTCAGGCAAAAACCCACCTTGCATACCATTCAGTTTACTACATGTAATCTCCCTTACTTTATTAATTAGAACACTACTGTACAACTTACACACAACACTCAAGAGACTAATCGCACGATAATTTGTACATTCACTCATATTTCCTTTTCCTTTATACAATGGAACAATTACAGCACGCTTCCAATCTTCTGGAACAACATTTTGCCGCAAGCAGAATTTACATAAATAAACTAGCCAAGCAAACACTTTTTCGCCACCATACTTTAACATCTCTACTGTAATATCATCTATTCCTGCAGCTTTTCCAGTTTTCATTCTAGCCAAAGCATTACTTACATCGTCTTCATTTATATCCCAACATTCATTTTCACCACAATCAAAATCATTCATATTATCATTTATAACACAATTATTTTCATACAATTTGCTAAAATAACTGCTCCATCGTTCCCTAATCTCGGATTCTTTCCACAATAAATTACCATCATGATCTTTAACTGCTTTTACACAAGACATGTTACCACCCTTCAGCTTTTTCACGCATGTCCAAAACATCTTTTTATTGAGAACAAAGTCATTCGTCAATTTTTCATTCTTCTCTTTCTCACATTGCATTTTACTTTCACGCACAACACGCTTTGCATTCGCTCGCATACTTTTATATTTAAGCAAACATGCATCTCGAAAATCGCCATATGAATCCTTAACACTCAAAAAGCACAGATATGCTTCTTTCTTTAAACGTATAGCCTCCTTCACATTATCATTCCACCAATCATCTTTCATTCGTACACCTACTTTCGATACACCGCATGTTTCAGTTGCACACGTTACTACACAGTCCCTGAAAGTATTCCACTCACTAGCTAGATCTTCAAAATTCTCTGAGCAAATGGGTAAAACGGTATTCAATTTATTAATATATTGCAGTCGGACCTCTTCATTCTGCAATCTGTATGATCGAACACGTGTCATTCTTTCAGATTTCTTTACCCTCATTTTCCAGCCCTGAGCCAATTTAACACGGGATACAACCAAATAATGATCATTCGTTCCCAATTCTGCACCACGTTTTACTCGTGTATCTACAACAAGGCTTCTTAATCTCTCATCATACATTATCAAATCAATCACACTACGTCTATTCTCATGAATATTCTCCCATGTATAGATATGTGAAGACTTATGTTTGAAGAAAGTATTCGATATAAAGAGACCATATTCTATACAACAGGCAACAATCATTTTTCCATTTTCATTTACCCTTGCATCACCAAAACTTCCCACAACATTTTCACTTTCATTTCTCTTTACACCAACCCATCCATTTAAATCACCTGAAACAATTATCCTCTCACCAGGCTCACAAGTATCAAGCACATTATTTAATTCATTCCAAAAACATTCCTTCTCATAATCATTTTCACATTCAGTCGGACCATAAACACATACGAGAAATATTCTATGGAACCCAATTTTCATTCTTACATATAAAACACGAGAAGAAACACATTTATACTCACGAATACTCGGTTTCACTCTTTCGCTAATAAGTACACCAACACCATGCTTTGCATGAATGTTTTCACTGACACCTGACCATAAACAAAATACACCATTTATTTCATTTTCACTGCATCCTTTCTTTTTTGTTTCACATAATGTTAAAACATCTATTCCATAATCTTTCATAACATTCAATACCTCATTTTCCTTTCCAAGTATTCCTCTCACATTCCACGTAGCAAATCTTCTCTCACAATGTCTGTCACGTGCTCTATTTATCTGTCTAACATTCATTACAAATAGATAAAGGGCGAATGGTAGGAAGAAATTATGTTACAAAAGCTTACCAGGCTATATTGTAACGGAAAAACTGTAATAAATATTATTTAACTGACATACATATTAATTAATAATGTTGCTAATAGCAACTATCAAACAAACAAAAGCATATGTAAATAAATTAAAAATACTTATAAATAAATATATAATATCGACGTTTTAAAAGGAGATAATACTTATCATGGTAGCTAATAACCAATACTCCTTGAAAAATCAAGTTTCCACCAAAAAGGAATAGAAAAACCCTTGAAAAAACTTGATCAAACACGCAGTAAATGACAGCCCGTCCGTCGCTAAGGAGTTGTTTATTTGTTTACACACCATATATAAATATTAATAAAGAAATTAAATATTACTGTCAAATAAATTTACGCGATACGGAAGATTTATATCTGATATAAATATTTATTAACCGATGTAAACGTAATTGGCCAATGTATTTAAGTAAAATTTCCGTTGACGTAATCTGTATCATTCTGTGGAGATCAGCGAAAAAATAAACAGTAGAAGAAAATAGAGAAAGTGCATGTTAGAAGGAGAGTTAGTAAGGTAGGATAACGGTTGGGTAGGGTAACTGAGAGAAATGAGTCTGTTAGCACGGGATGGCATCAAGGAAGTCTAACGAAGGAAGTTTGGTGTGCAGGGAATGTTCGACTAGTTCGGCTGCTATTCTCGCAGCTCTGAACGAACTTGCTCTCACTCGCTCACACGGAATGGAGATATACTGCATATTGAGGTATTAACATTTATCGAGAGCGTGATGTCGTCTCGGTGTCTCGTGTCCATCACGGTCGGCGTCCCGACGTCCCGGGACACCATCACCCCGACACCAATGAGCAACTTTCTATGCAGGACGGGTACAAAGATGCCACCAACCAACTCCCATTACTTCCTACCCTCGCGTCCTTCTCGTCCGTCTCTCTATGTATATAGATAGAAGTATATACATAGTACAGTGTGGGGTCTCCCCAATCGAAGATCTTGTTTCACACTATTTTATTTAACCCGAATTGACTAGTAAAATTGTCATCCGCAGAAATGCGGATATGCTGGTCGCTGAATTCAAGATTTGTTTTGATTAAACTGCATTGCCAACTGAGTCGATACCGAATTTAGATTCAACGTACAGTTGTACAGTTTTGCTATATTGTGATGTATAGAATGTTTGTGTAATTTTTGTTTAATATTCTTCCATGCCTTAAAAGGCAAGTAATACGAATACATTTTTACCTTCCATAACGGAGGGGTGAATTTTGCGATGATGATGATGGCAGTACGATAAGTTTATTTTGACATCGCGATGAACAGAGGTCGCATTAACGGACGCCACACCCCTCCCCTCTTCACTCTGCCACTCGCGAGTCGCTTGTTTTATTATAATTGGATCAACATTGTGGTACAAAGTGCTAACTTGGAGACAATCGCACGAGCCCGTATCAACGAATATTAGCCCAGTATTCGGGCCAAGTCGGCCCGCCGACTGGGCACGGACATACACGAAGTGTAACGCTAGCGGCGGCGGCCTATTTGAATAAGTATATTCCAGTTTTATGATGGCGGTAATTGCTTCTGATGGCGTTGCTATAGCGGCCCCGCGGATGGTGATGAGACGACGATAGCATAAACAAGCCGGAGACTTCTTCTTGTGCCTCTCCTTCTCTTCACTCCACGCCGCTTCGCTCTAGCATGACATTCACGAGATGCACGCCACCAAAGATCAAACTGGATAATGAAACACGGGCGCGACACACTCCGAGCCAGCCCTCAAAAAACGTTCCGGCGATCTGGCTGGCTTTCGGAAACGTTTATACATTCAATTCATTCACAATTCTTCTGCTTGATCTGTAGCCTTATATATTCGCTAGCACCTATTTCTTATTATAAATATCAGTATTTATAGCCAGAGATATTTATTTTATAATATCCTAGCACACACTTAAACTAAGTTGTCTATTGCCCAGAAAACCATCACGGCATAATTTAATGGGCCCGCTTGTCAAATTTATTTAATTTATTTTATACCCGTTCAACATGTCATTCACATAAATTTCTTATGCAATAATGAAATCGTTCTCGTTCATATCTGCCACTGGCTGCTTTTTAATGTATAATAATTAAAAAAACACGTTGATTTATATTTCCGTTAGCGGAACTATTTTTCGTCTTAATCACTTGGTAAATCTGCATACATGAATCCGTGTATGTTTGCAGTGCTGTACAGCTGCTTGGTCCGTTGTCTAAGTGGTGGAGACGACGACAGTACCGAGGTTGCACTACTTGTGGTTAGGTTGAAATATTCATGGTGACATCGCGGGAAAAAAGGTTGACACAAACACCTTGTAACTGAATTTTTTATTCCATCACAAAATGTCTCGTCGTTTAATTTCGCCATACAGATATAAACGTACATATATATCCCTGTTGAATCGCAGAATATATAATAAAACATCTAGCCGGGAAGAAACAGATAGGCTACACTGTTACCGTGAATTGTCACAGATTTTGTTCAAATCTCTTTTCACACCACATGCCGATAGCTTCCGCTGTAACGTTGGTCGGCTTGGACAACGCATTCGTTCGTTGTTGTTGAAACTATGAACTGCAGCGGCGTTGGTGTGTAAAGCCTCGTGTACACGTTCACGTCAGGCGCGGTAGAAGAATAGCGTTTAATAATTGTAGAAGTTGTCACTTGAGCGCTTTTCAAAACATCGAACCGAAACTCTCACACCACCGTTAACATTATCTGCGAACGTGTCAAAGTAGGCGCGCTGTGTTTTCAATAAATGAGTGCGTTATCAATATCAGTACGTTTGCAAAACAAAACATTGTGTACACACCGCCCTCTCGCCTCTCGGTGCCCGCGACCAGCATGTCTTGTGTCAGCCAGTGGATTGTGTGTGTGTGTGTGTTTTATATTTATATAGTATGCCGTGCACATTTGTTGCTGCAGCTTGCGAAACGGCCGCGTGTCAATAAATTGATTTCATTCGTTCACTTGTTCGATTCTGTTGCTTCCCTCTCCGTGCTTGTATACTTGACAATACTTCCAAGATTCGTTACTAGATGTAGACACCCAATGTACGGGTGGTTATTGACACCGAGGTCTGCTAATGTCTGTCTGCCTGTCGCGGTCTTCCATCATCCAGTTGACGGCTGACGCCATTGCATGACATTGTCCGCACTTTATTATGAGTAATAGATATATGTCTTCATCAAATGATGAGTAATGTCACTCATCCGTGATGAGACGTACTCACACGTATACACTCATACATGTTCCACATACACACACACACACACACATCGAGAGAGTGAATGCGTAAAAACACAGGACATGTAAATAAATTACACACATGTGCTCGGCCGTTTATATATTATGAAGTTTAACGTTCATTGTCGTCTGTGCACCAAGGAGACACTAATCAGACGATTTGTACTGTATCCTGAATGGAGGATAGTTTGAAAGAATTATCAAAAGAAAATTTTGTGAAATGTAATTCAATTGTAATTATCAGCTTGGTTGTTTGAAAGCATGACGTCAAAGTTGCAGATTTAAACTGTAATGTGCAGAAGATATTTAGTGTGCTGCATGAATCACCTACCCATGCCTGTCTCCTCTACGTATGTTGCATTTCAGTTCTATTTTGTGTTCGTTGCATTCGCGCCAGTCTATACTTGCTCCCGTGTGTGTATGTGCGTGTGTCAGTCTCGTCAATCATTCAACTCCTTGCTACTGACGGGCTTCGATCGCCGACCGCTTGCGTTTCGTCAATGGCCGCTCCACCCTCCAACCCTCATTCCCTCCGTGCTTCTCCCGCACCGTCCTATCGACCAACCCCCCCCCCCCCTATGTTTTGTTCATTAACCCGTGTAATTATATCCTAACTATTTATGGGTCCTGTCTTCGATTAAATGGGTATAGTGCATTAAAGTAGTGCGGCTGGGGCGAAAGAGGAAGTATATCGTTTTTTGCCCTACGCATCATTTGTTTTTATGAAGAGCGTAATGATTTCCAAATGATCCGTAGTTGATCTCCATGTTTTAATGTTAAAAATATATGAAATTTTTGCTTGAACAGAACAGACAAATTTTTAATTTGTCGAAACTACAATTTATTTGATAATATTCACTAAGTTGTAATATTAGTTGTGTCTATTATAATTAGCACTATATCATTATTCTACAGTTGTATAATTAGTTAGCAATGTTAGTTATTGTCAATGTGTGATGCCTTTTACCGCAGTGACAACATAGCGTGCCTATGCGTGCGTGCGTGCGTGTGTGTGTGTGTATGTTGTTGAGACATTGTGTTTTTTTTTTATTTGCACAAACTTGGATGAATACAAATTGCAGAAATAATATCCACGAAGCCATCTGCTTATATTGATGGTGTTAATAACCCAGGCACCATATGTTTATCTCTATACAGTTAACGTCAGTTGTAAACGGGTGTGAATTTACTTCAATATGTATGTATATGTACATATGTATGTTTGTATACACACTTACACGTAACTTGTGTATATATGTATATTGTATTTTCGCTTGCTTGTATGTATGTGTTTACTATTAAAATACATCTTGTAAATTTCACTTCACGCGTACGACGTCAAGAAAAACAACTTTTTACATTTAAAAATGGTGATTACAAAGACGCATATTTCCCTTTCTTTTTTCTCGAACATGGATCTAGCTATTGCAGTTTGTAAAATGGCGTCTTTCTCCGTGTCCGTCGATCAGTAAATGTTCGAATGTGTTGCTATTTTGAAGTACGCTTAACGGGAAGTTTTAGTACGCGTGTACTCAGTAAGCAATACCCGGTTCCCCTTCCCGCCCGCGGTGTCTGTCTCTATGTTTTGTGTAGGTTTAAAACGATAGTTGTAAATTCACATTTTACTTCCGCGCACACCAGTAACATGATGCTCGACAAGATGCTGTTGTACGAGCGCGAATTGCGGTTTTGTTTCAACCGAAACAACACTCCGCACGATGGGAGTGTATCGTCGCCTTGCAAGACTCATAACCCGACCGAGTTACGTCCCGGTAACTGGCCGAGTTACGACTCGTAACCGGTATAACACACGTATAGACTCCGGACACTTTACCGGTTCGTCTGTAGGAGGTGAAGGCACCGGTAGCGGCTCTTATTACATCCTGAATTACATACACGACACAACGTGTGTAATCCTATATCGGTCCGTTTACACCGTACACTAACTGTGTGTTGCTTGTTTGGTGTTGAGCGTAATTGACACAACAGTGGCGTACGTTACAAAGCAATGGCAATATTCTAACCCACCCACATAAACATTCATTTTACTTGTAGCAATCTTTGCGATGAATTTGTCTTTAGCTAAAAGATTTTTCACATTTCTTGTCTATAATTGAAAAGATCTATTTAAATCCGGTGTTGAAGCATCGTATCAGACATAAATTATTAAGCAGTTTGACACATTTCTAATTAATTTCATTGCCCGTTACGACAAATCCACTTAGAACTGGCAGTAGTTCATGTACATTTATTTTCAAACCATATTTCCGTCCAATCATTCGCTGCGCTCGTAAACTCAGCTGGGCGCCTGTTTTTGCCTAGTAATGTCTCTTTCCGCTGCTGCTGCTGCTGCTGCTGTTGTTGCTTCTGCTGCTGCTGTTGTTGCTAGAAGTGGTAGTGGTTCTACTATACTTTTGTTACTTTTCAACCAAATATATTTATTGTTTAGAGATGGTGTCGTATGTAAATCATTCCGTCACATGCACTGAGTGAAAAGTTGTACGATAATTCTGCCCGTTCCGAGTGCGTTGAACTGAGAATTATCTAAACTGTGCGCTCGTTAAAGGAAATATAAATTTAAAATATACAGAAAGTAATAATTTATTCTTTTTTGAAGAGATTAATTTCAACAGATAACACTCATCGAACTGCCTCGTTAATCGCAAACATTTTCGGCGAATTCTTTTGCGTATTTACATGTGTATGCGTGTGTGTTTATAGATTCACAATTATATATTTTATCTCTAACGTAAATCATTTGTTATCGATCAAAAGTGGCATAGTTTGTTTTGTTTTTTTTTTAATATATAATTAGGATTAGAAAATATCCAGCGTTTTACAAGTAGCCAAATCATTAACACATATTATCGACTGAACGGCTAACCAAATCACCTATTCATTTAAATAGTTTTCAATAATTTATCTACCTGTTCAAACTCAATGCGACAGTTATTTCGTTACAAAGTTCTTGAACACTGGTCTGTGATCGACGATTATCAGTGTTTCCGATGTAATGGGCGCGAGTTTGAGTCTTGGCTTCATAAATTGGTAACATTTGGAGAAACTGGTTGGTGACGTGGTTCAACAGCTACCGGTACACGTCATACCAACACTGGTCGACATCGCCGTAGGCTATGAATCAGCTGTTAGAACATGGGTGTGCGTATGTGTTGGTAATAAATTCACCTGTATATATGTATGTATGTATATATCGTCGTGTCATGTATGGAGACTGAAATTATTGTTATTGTTGTTGTTTTTATAACACTTTCCCTACCCTTCGCCTGCCTGCCACGTCAACTTTGAATTTAGGTGAACGCATACAAAGAATGCTATGGATTTGTTAATTTATTTGTTTTGCACAACGGCCGAGCGGCAGCCATTCGAGTGAGTAAATAAATTACATGCACCTTTAATATTTATTTTATTGCGGAGCCGGTTTTATGCCAGCCATAATTTAACTGCAATCAAATGTCAAAATGTTAAATGATTTCTTCTTTTCCTGCGCGCGAACTCATTTGAATAATTCCACCGATGAATAATCACACGTCGAAGGTTACTGCGATCTTGAAAAATTGTTTCAGAAATTCCAACAACAACTAAACAACAGCATCAGTGAATACAACTCTTACATTTGTAGGTATAATATTCAATATTGATAAACTGGATATGGAACGTGTGATATTTAAACTGATGTTGTTTCATATTAGATTTATAAAAAAAGAATCCCGAGTGAAACGTGTCTGTCTGACATTTGCAACAGTCATATATCAATCATATCGAGTCGACAATCATATAAATATCCCCTGAACTTTCTACGCAAACAAATCATGCTCGATTTCACCACAGAATCAACCACACTGTTACAAATAACGCAGATAGGAGTCAATCAATATGTTAATTTAACATAACATACACACATTCTATTTAGAACTAATAGTTAGCCGATTTTATTTATGTTAAATAAATTCTAATTTCAGTGAATGTTGAATATTTCCAAAACTGTACCGCTAGTGTTGATCTTGGCTAATATAAATTCTTACAGTAATTGCTACTGCTGCTGCTGGCTTCATAGCTTTCGTTAAAAGTGAAATGGAAGAATTATTATTCTAATTTAAGCGATGATTTGACGAGGCTATAAATCTGAGATTGAAGGCTAAATAGCCAACAGCCAGAGGATGAAATCATATCTACGTTCTGTGGCTTGTACAGATTAATCATTCAACACCCGTCGTAAGAGGCGTTATTTCAACTTAACTTCTAACTTTAATGTGCATTAAAATAATCCAAACAACACCGTGAATGATGTTTGTCAATGAAGCAATCATCACTATAAATAATCTTTCATCATAAAATTTAAATTCTAAAAACTCCGACAATAAAATGATTTATATGGTTTGTACTTACTGAATCTATTTGGCCATGAGGATTCTTATAGTCCATATAGGGCGATCGTTGAAGAATAACATTGTATCAGATCATAGGTTCCAACCTTATGCGATTTAGTTTAGAACTCAAGTAGCTACCAATGCAACTTATACATATGTATTTACCAATGGTATGTTCGCATATATTCCTATGTTGGAGCCTCTGTACTGCTGCAACCGTTGCTGCTTCGGCCGTTGCGTTTTTGTTTTCTCTTCAACTATTTATTTTTGCGTCCGCGACCTTGTACGATGCGTGGCGATTGGCCACGGCTGTGGGCCGGTCCACAGTGATTGGAGGATGGGTGTGGCCACGTGATCACGACGTAGTCGATCATGACAAGATTAACGAGACAATTGACACCAAAAATTACGTTTTAATAAAATCTCAAGCTATAGCGCGGTCGTGATCTGAGCGCTCACCACTGGCTTCCAATACACCATACACTATACAGGGTGTAAATGAAATATCACACGTCATTATTACGGCCGTCTATCAGATGGTTATAAAGTGGACGGAAGTGTGATCCGGTTCAGTTTACACCGGTAAAATAACGCCTTATGAAATCGATACATTGTTAAAGATACAATTAATATATTTTATACATATTTCATAAATTTGTGTTACAACATATTCTTACAATTTAAACTTGTATAATATTATGTATGCATGTTTCAAATATTAATTCTTGTTTTTATTTACAGGTAAGTTCTTCACAATCGCCAATCTACAATGATGTAAATATAAGGTAAAAGTGAAACTCAGACATATTTATAATATGTAAGCTACATGTTACTGCGGCTTTTCTAATCAGTATGTTTATTTAATAACGCGTTTCAAATTCATTAGTTTAATTCTTCTCGTTTACGTTGTTAATGAAATCTCCGCACAAAAGAGTACAGCGGTTAGAAAAATTAAAAACCGATCAAATTCGTTGATCGTTTGTTTAATCAACAAACAAACTGGGAGGAAAAAAGAAAAACGAATAATAAAAAAAAAAAACTATCGCATTGCACTGGTAATGAATGATGATGTCCAGTGTTGTTTTCGGCGGTTGGACGAGTATTTTCGGTCGAAAAAAAAAAAACGAAAAACGCCAGCGTGTAAAAATGCCAGTACTGGGACACAGAGAGAAGAGTGTTCTTTTTGTTAAATCGTTATTTAACTGGGCCGGATGACGATGCACACACACACACACACACGTACGTACACGTAGTTCTACGCTTGTAGAGGAGCCTGTACCAAGCGAGCTGCAACAGGTAGTTTCATCCAACAACGAAGCGGGAAGACAAAAAAATACTACCACTACTACTGCTACTACGAGTGCACATGTACAAGCCGGAATATTACACGGATTACTACACTTCCTCTGCATATATGTGTATGTGTGTGTTGTTTTTTTTTTATTTAATCGAACGCTAATTTGATAACAATCATCACTGATCATCTTGATTATTAACCAGATTAATTACTGATTCTCATTCGGTATGTTCCGCTTGAACATTTGATTGTTTATCGGTGCGTCATTAAAACCGTAGTTTACGGAATTTATAATTGGAAAGGAAATTGTTCGTTCCAGGAAAAGTGTGTTTAAATAGTTTTATTAACGTGAATTGTAACGGAATTAATTACGCTGTGCACGTTATTGGCATACACAATGGGTTATAAATAAATAAAGTAGATCGCGAGATCTCTTATTAAAAATTTATTACAATTCCTTTGCAATTTGGCGATAATTTATAGGTAGAAATTTATTATTACCTTGCGCGTTAATATTGTGATTCTGTGAACAACTAGAAATACAGTTAGTTGGTGAATAATATTACGTGTTTGGCGTATATGAACTGAGAAAGGTATCTATGTTGGTGACATCTTTGTGACTTGAGGAAGAGTTGGTGTTAAGCGTTGTGCGCGACATTTGACGTTGCGTGGGTCTGTTACTGTGCTGTGACAATATGACAGACTGTTGATTTATCCGACGAAGCTTGCGTCGTGGGTGGCTCCAGATCCTGTACAGCAAATAACGACACGACACATCCGTAACACTAGTCAACAATCCTCCTTCAATATCTCCCTGAATCTACACTGCCAAAAAGTCGCTTCAATTTTGCTGCTGCGGCGAAATTCATCGCTCCGACTTTTACAAATAGCCTATGATTATAGTTCGCTTGAGTTAGCTGTACTGATAAATATGTGGACATCGCCAATTTCACGCAGCCGACTATTCTGTCGCGACTGTGCTTATCAATCAAAGCGAGAAGATTTATTCGAACGGACAGACGAGTGGTTATTTTGGAAAGACGTGGGTCCCCAATCTCAGCGAGCAACTGTTGTAACCATTTGGTTAATTTCGAAAATTTATGTATTCGGCGAGTAAATAATACATCGGGGATAGTCTAAAATAAACTGGCAGGTATATGTATATATAGTCTGAGCGACTGAATAAATACGAGTGGACACTACCACAGTTCGTACATCCATATTTATGTCGGTCAATGGCACAAAAATTCAACTGACAATTTTATAGGACGGCACGTTGCCAATGCGACGTTCTAGAAAAACATTATCCTGCTGAATCCACCAGGACACGACAACTGTGTGACAGACGCTCAGTCTGATATAAAAGAACCAACTGAACCGATGGAATGAAGCACGAAAATAACCCTGGCTTTATTAACGCACGCGTGCCAAATTAACTAGTTCCTATCAGAAAAAGATTATTTTCATAATTCCCGCCTCCACTCGGTAACATGCACCGCATCAAATGGCCGTTAATTCAATTTTCAGTTCCCCGTTTTGCTTTGCATTTTGTTACATTCATTTGTTATCAATTAATAGCGGTTTTTATGTGAGTGTGTGCGCGAACCTGTGATTGGCTGGTGCACCGTTTGTTAGAAGTCAGTTACTCCAATGTCCGTCAACGAACATTCGCTACGGATACACAGCTAGCTGTGATCATAAAAGCAAATATCATTAAATCGAAACGAGAATTACGATCTTGCAAACGTAATCAACAGCAACGAACGAGATTTAGAAGCTCAATTTTCCAATGACGCACGTGAAAATACAGTCCTATAACGCGAGAGTGGTGGTATCATATGACAACGATATGGGAACGCGCGGGAATACTAGTTGCTGTTAACTCATGAACAAGTAACGGCAATGGGACGACTATAGTTATTACAGTAGAATTCCAAATTACACACTTATCTTAACGTTTGTTTATTCCAGCGATTATAACGCTTCAAGAATGCATTTTGCCTCGGCAATTACATGTGCTTGTGTGTCGTTGTTGCTGCTGCACCATGATCTGCATTCTTACCTGTCAGATTGCCGTGTTTGTAACAATGAGACTTGCCAGGCTCGTATATCATAGTTCACAGTGTCGTGAATCAATCCACGGACGTGTTACCATGGCAGTCGAGGCGAGAGTATGTAAACATTGGAACACGTGTGTATGTGTGTGTGTGTTGGCCCACGCCATATCACCAACATTACATCGGCGACTAGCTGTGTACTGTTGTGCTTACAGTGAAAGATTAATTATGTAACACATTAGAAGAAGTGAGAATGGTCGGGAAGTTTGACTGACACATCTGTACTAATAAGATTATTAAACATTATCAACAACTTGGAAGGATTATCCAAAGATCTTCTTCGACAAACAAATAAGCGAAAGAAGGAACAATATAGTCAATATTATTGTTCAATGACAAATAGTACAAACCAGGTATCAGAAAGGGTTAGACGTGTTTGCTACCTGGTAATAGTAAAGCTTAGTAGTGTAAGTACATCATAGAATTAGGATAATTATTGGATTACCAACAAATTTTACTAATATTGTGACATTCGTGAATAAGGTTTGGTACATTGTATCTCACCTTCTGTGAGAGATTCAGTTTCATCACGCTGTTAGAAAATTAACTATTTTTCCTAGAAAACCATAATATCAGCACGCTTGTCGACGTTGTTAATTTAAACTAAATTCAGCCCATCCCCAAATCTTGCCCTGTGCAGTCTCCTTCGTCTTTTTTCGCACACCGAACTCCGTCGAAAGCTACGCAAATCTTGAAGTTCTTTAGCTGTTCAAGAGAGCTCTCCGACTTGTCGCGAATTCCTGAGAACGGGCCGACCGGCTCTCGGTGATTTATGTTCCAGCTGTTTCGGACGATGGCGCTCTACCAGTTTCACCGCTGCACTACCTTGTGTCCAGTCTCAGTGTGTCCAGGTAGTCAGCACAGCAGTCAATAGATTCGAAAACACTCGCCCAAAATACTTGCTTTATTCACGCCTGTTACAATTTGGTCATTACCAATTCCCTGAAATGGCCCGAGCCATCAACGGGCGAAAGACTTTCGAAATTAATTGAATTAAACGAGATCAAGTTTGAAATATTGTGCACTTTAGTTTCATTATCTTGAAACAATTCATATATCATAGTACAAATCTCGACCCGTCCATCTAGCTGTCCCATGTATCTGTCTGCGGAACAGTCAGTGAATCTCGCTCACAGCATATAATCCATAACGCGAAACAGTAATTAAAAACTGATTAGATTTGACTGACACAACTTTTTTTTCGACATCCTGGAATCAGATTATATTTGCCAGTAATTTTTTGCTGTCCCCGTGTCAGGCGTGATGAAGATGGAAATACCGGTCAGTGCGACATGATTCATAAATTATGATGTTACGTTCGAAATTTACAGCACAGGAAAACATCATACACACACAGAAAAAAAGTTTAATTATTAGTCAATATTATCCGTAGCAATAAATAATCACACACACACATAGATGCATGCGATACTAATACAATCACACAGACAATGAGTGAGAAGAATATTCGACCGTGACGAAGCATTAAACGTCAAATTACTTGCTATGTGTGTGTGCTCGCTCGATCGTTGAAAGAACAGAAATAAAAAAAAAGAGTCCACATGCTTATCGGAGCTCGACTTCGATATCCGTAACACGTTAACTTTAGCTTGTAATATTTCTTCCAACAAACTAACGTGTTGATTCCGTGTGTTATCAGCGAAATAAATTAACTCCGAAGCGACAGTCAATGCTTAATATCTAATATCTATTTCCACAGTCTAAATTCGGTCAGTTCAAGGTGGCGAATCATCCTGTACACACTTTGAGAACCGGGCGTCCGTCGTAGTGTTGTTGTGGGAATCTCGTCGACGTAACAAATTTCCATGTGCACATACATCACGAATATAATAAATATAACTCATTGCTTCCCCTCTGTGGTTTTTATTAGCTCGAAGCATGAAACATGTTGAAAATCAGTATATCTGCATGGACTCGTATGTGTGAAAATTGGAAAGTTCGTTTTTATGCCTAACTTATTCTCGTTGTCGACGTCGTCAGTGAATTATGGGTTTACTTTTATGAATAAAATTTTATGATTGGAGTAAATGGGGGCCCCCATTTGTATCCGGAACGTTGGTGACTGTATGGACTGTTAAGGGGTAGGGGGTATTGTAGGTCGCCCGCATTTTAGCAGTGAGAGAGAGGTACTGTGACTTTACGTGACTCACAATGAGTGACAGGATGAGATATGGCTAGTTTACTCAACTAATAATTCATTTCTCCCCAGGCCTCGAGGAAAAAAAAAACTTTTCTGACACAAATAGAACAATGGACGGTGCGAGACAAGACCGCAGTCGTAACTGCACAAATTCTGTATACAGCCAGTATTCGTAGTAACAGTTAGTTAGTAAGGTAGTCCAACCAGCAGCGTATGCAAACTTCTGCAGGTTTTGTTATACCTATCGAAAGTAGATCGTATACGTAGTGTGTGCAATTATTCCATAGTTGATATGTGACTGTTTTCACACTGGGTGTTGGTGCTACATTTTGTGGGAAAAACAAAAGGTAAACTCCATAATCACAGGTGAGTGATGACATTAGGAATCAAAGAACTGGCGATGAGTATAAAAATAACCTTTTTTTTGTGAGTTTTATTTCAAACAATTGACGGTGTAATTGAATTCCAATTGAAATGGCAACGGTGATCATTAAATACTTACTGCAGAACGGAATTCGGAATGTGACGGATACCGCGCTAAACGATATAATGTGCAGTCGTTCGTTAATTGGCAGTAGGCCAGCCATCGTAAACTTTATACAATATGACACACAACACTGGTGTATCTCGCGCTCACTGTGTGTGCCCTGCATGCAGCGCTCATGGCTTCGTTTCACAGATGAATTCGAGCCAAACGAAGAGAAAATACTTGTTTCTCTTCGCCTGCTCTCCAACAAAAAGAGAGAGAAAAGGAAAGAGAGAGCGTGTACAATCGCAGTATGTACGTGACCGACTCGTGGCAGTCAATCATGCGACTTCAAGTGTCAAAAACGAGCCCCGTAGTTTTTGGCAACGAGCGTGCGTGAATGGCGGGCTTTTGCCAGGTGCGGGCTCAGGGCGGTGGTGGTGGGGTGGGGTGGCCCGCAAATGGTTTCGCTAGATTTATCTATTGCCGGGGCCCCCTTTGATTTATGGATTGATATTGTAGTAGGGCTTGCGTTGTGCCACGAGGTTGAGTCTCGCGCGTTTGCTAGCTGCTGGCAGCGCGCGAGTGCGCGCTCTCTTTGCAAAGGGGTAGTTTGTGCTACAATGGTCAAACATTCATCATTGTGTTAGTGCAGTTTATAGAGAGAACTAGGCAGCCAGTGCTTGATGCCCGTACAGTACACGGCCTGTCACATAAATATGCCACGCGGACGGTATAAACACATACAGTTATTTTACCCACCAGCTAAACCAAACTCCCAATACACACACACACAACACATGCTTGTAAATATAAGTAGTAACACTAACTACATCACCAGTAGTAGCCAAGAGAAATTAAAATTCCATCCCGTTTACGAACATTAACTAGACAATATGCAGTACACACTCTGGCCGAATGCGCATGCGTTTTTCTTACGTCACAAATGTACGATACAAGTAACGACACAAGTTCACAGATTGAAATTCAGTAATAATGGTATTTGAATGTTGGTACAACAGTGCTATTAGACTTTACAAATGTTTGTGCTTATAATTTAATCAAATAAAGTACAGTTTATAGTCGGAATGTTTATGTCACCAGTTGCAGTCCCATATTGAAGCTAATAAAATCTTATAGCAGTAGTGGCAGGTTAGTGCCTGATCTTGTTTTATGCAAAACAGATTTATTTTGTTTTGTAGAAAAAACGAACGTTGTTTGCATTTACCAGATAAGCGACAAAATTTATACGATCAATTCACAATCATTACCCGACAATGACATTATTTAAATACTGATTTTATTGCCCTCGTGGTGCTGATTGTTGTGACAGGCGATAGGTGTTTGTATCTGTGGCCATATCTCTGACTATAATTAATATATTTACTCATTTAATTACTCTCCGTGAAGTTTACATTACACTGCATTCAGCACATAAATATTGTATTTGTAAATTGTAATTACCATATCGTGAGGAATGTTAACTGCTAAAAAATGTTCTTACTGAATTCTATGATAATTGCGAGTTTCGTTAAAAACACAATTTCCGCTAAGTTTTATCCAATTACAAGGAGGCTATTTGTACTAGATATGGACGCCTGCACTTTCAATGTTCCCCAATAGAATTACATTGATAATAATTGATTAATGTATAATTTGTCAACGTGGATCGGGTCGTTCTCCATATGTTGCGCGTATTTCTATGTAGGTGTGTTAATACACTCCATCACACACGTACAGAGACAGTCATGTTACATGTATATATGTATAGCCGACGCCATGTTAAAAGCATGTTAACTGCCGAGATGCATTTCACTGTGCGTACTGACACAACCGGATCATAAACTGTACATTATAGTTGTAATAAATACAGTCCGTATCTCTATAAACTGACACCGGTACGCTCGGGGTGTAAAGAAAACCAGTTTATATGACAACTGCTGCACTGCACTGAGTCTCGATAAATACAAGCCAAGTAGATCCAGCCATCTACTAGATGATTTTTACCTCTACTTCTTCCACATTCATTCATTCCGTCTTGCGCTTCGTAATCTTCACGTATGGAAGGTAAAACTTAAATCTACGCCCCTGCCGGCGAAAGGTTAGTTAATCCGTTTGTTCGGATTGAAGTTCGGCTTCTTCGATTCTTTGGCGTCAAATGCGATCTTCGGACGCGCTGGATTTGTGAATTGCTGTGCGCGCATTTCTGTCGACACTGGTCTAAACGTGCCTCAGCGGTGGATTAGAATGTTTTACGGTGAGATCGGTGTTCAAATTATCGGTGTGCAGGCAAAAAGGTGTGATTTATTAAAGTCACAGTCCGTTTAAATACATATTATATAGAAATTTACCTGAAAATGCAACACATTCTGTTTTTGCAACACATTGAATCCAGCACAAAGAAACACTTTTTACTACAATCCACACTGATAACATCACACTGGATACAACACGGATTAATATCATGTTACAGCCCTTCGTGAAGCGTCTGCTCTTCAAGTTTTGTGCTAATTCCAGTCGTGAATGTACCGGTACGTAACTACAATACATACCCGCTAGCCCCCGAATACACGAAGAGGCTTGTTGCTGCACGTTGCACCTTCTCACTCGCTCACACGCTCATTCTCTCGCTCTTCCTCTGTTGTGTTTCCTTATCTACTTTTCCGATCTTGTTCTTATATAAATAACGTCCATTATTGCGTTATTTAAACCAGTACTTCTCGAGAGAAGTCTGCATTAACGTCTCCGCGCAGTAGAGAACATCTGGAGATAATTGTCAAGTGTTTGCCTGTTCGTTCACTGGCTTGCTTGCTTGCTTGTTTCTTATCGGTACCTACTCGTGGACCGTAGATCGTCTGCGAATTTTCAACGATTAACCGTCGTTGTTGCCATCGTTGTTTTACTTTTTGCAATTATTTGTGATTTAAAACTTTCATGGTACACATTGTTGGGTAGCGGCTGAGTTATCAACAGGTACGCGCACTGGTTGAATGAGTCAGGCCGCTCCATAGACATAAAGATTTTATACATTTTGTAATTTTCAAAAATCCTTGGGTATAGATAACGGAAATACTTCTTTTACATTTTACCATTACTCTTCAAGTTCCTAAGTAATTGATCAGATAAATTACCTGCTTCCGTGTTGAATTACGTTTGTGCTGATGTGATCTGATAGAGAAATATAAGAAGAAGAAAAGGTATGAATGTAATTGGCCTGACAGTTACACATATCCGACAGCTGCAACAACTGCAGTCCGATTCGACAATTCTGTTTCGCATTGGTAAACATTCTCGAATTCTTTTGCGTTGCACCGGTGATAAATACCTGTCGACTGTTTAATTAACAAGTTTTCCGTGTGGCAAATATTAAATTAAAATATTATTTATTCGATTCGTCGTTGTCGTCGGTGCACAAATGTACTCGTGTGTGCATTTATACGTGATGTCATATTTTGCGTCGCATTTTTACGTTTGCTACGCTCGTCGTTAATCACGCACAACAACGTTATGCGCATGCGCGCGTCACGCACATTTGTATTAACCACGTTCCAGCTTGTGTCTGTCTGTCCGGCTGGCTATTGCTGATTGTTTGACGAAAGTTTTTATCTAAATTCGACGTGTGCGCACACATACAGAGTATGAAGTTTGTACATCAATCGACGAATGAACGAGGCCGGTGGAAAACAATAAACAAGTGTAATTTAATTTTGTTTTGACATAGATGTAGTGTTTTGATGTGATCCGTGACATATTTTATTTATGACATTGATTGAAAAATGTTGTTCTCATTACGATGCTCCATTAGTCATCGGCTGTTCGATACCAATGTGAAAATGCTAGCCATCAAAAATCAACAAAACACAAACAACAAAAATATTACATTCTCTCTCTCTCTCTCTCTCTCTCTCTCTATCGCGCGCGCTCTTTCTCTTTCGGAGTCCAGCTAAAATTCAAATCTGATTCACACATTTTTAATATGAATAACTATTAAATATTTATATACTGCTGAGAAATACTACTCAATACGGTCCATTCTTTAACCGCATAACCTTTTCATTAAGTCACACACACATAAATGAACATGTTATATTAAAATGTAATTATTTAATTTATAGAAATTATTAATGACACCTATCGATTAGCTGTCCTTAATTGCGTTATTATCAATAACTGTCTATTGACTGGTTGACGCCCGGTAGCCATTGCAACTTCAGATTAAAAATACATACATACACACACACATGTGTGCAATGATTGGTAACGAAATTCGAAGTACAACGGTGAATTCTTGGTAACCGCGGTTTATTTATGTGTAGGCGCGGTTATGTCTATGTTACCAGTCACATAATTACATGGATATGTACCGGTAATTTCTCAGAATTCTTCCCAACTTGATATGTATTATATTATCCGCTGTCGAAATCCTATCACTATCGAATGAAATTATACATTTGAAAAACGTTATTTTACTTGTGTGTCACATCGTAAAATGAATATTCTGACATTTAGTGGTACGCCTTCAAACATACGGAACAAGCAGCCTATATATGTCAAATCCTAAGTTGTCATTGGAAAATACTGAAATGACATTTCCTTCGTAAATTTCACTCTACTGCACCAGTCTCTAGCACTAAATTTAATTATAAAACAAACAATAAACTGGATTGTGGAATATTCTTCATGATGTACGTATATATATATATCACAGTGTGTCCAACCAGCTACAGACTCCAACGAAAACTAACTTGTTTTGTGTTTCGTTCGATGGTTCTTTATCTAATTTAGATTAACGACGTTAAAAATAAGGTCCGAACGGATTTGCATGACCTTCCTGGCTCTGCTTGGCCGTATCCATGGGAACACTAATCATGATGTTATCATTCGCAACTGGTTTTTTTTTTCGGTTCTTTGGTTTATTTTTTGCCGCACCGCTGCTGCCGTTACGGTAAGAGAGAGAACTAATTGGGCCATATCTGGCGGCGACAAGGACCGAGACATCTGACTCAAGTAATTGACGCTCTTTCAATTTATGTTTCCTCTTGCGTGGAAGCCAAGTGACAAGCGTAGACACTCGCACAGACCAGCGTGTGTGTGTGCGTGCGAGTGTGTTTGTCCGTTAGACATTTCTTCTTCTTTACTCGATGCACCCCACCCTTGACGCTCCACCACTGCATGTCACTCTAGATACACCGGCTTGGATTCATTTACTCCAGCTGAACATGATGGTGACGGGAACGTTTTGTTTTTGGTCACTTCTTCAACAAGCAACGGTGTCATTTGTTTTTGAATCACCTGACAGTTGTCATGGCGCATGCGTTACAAAAACAAAAGATACCCACGTGTAAATTTAAGTCATTGTTACATTAGATTAGTGTGACTACACGTTCCTACTAAATGTCTATTAATTGTCGTTTAAATAAAATGTGCATCTGGATTTTCAACGGTTGTATACTGAAACCTTTGTAAATTGCCATTCGTTGTTTTGTGGCTGAGCTTGATCTAAATTCACAAATCCCCAGTGCATAGAGTTTGTGAGGCGTAAAACGATTTAAAATTTCTGCAGCGAGTGTACCAAAATAATCTATCCATCTGCGTGGCTGACAGTGACAGTTCGCTGGCCGAGAGACCGGGCTGACACTTGACGTGACGTCGGGAGCCTGACGGAGTGACGTTAGCAGCCAGCGGTCAGACAGAATACGAGATCACCAACACATACACACACATACATGCTCAGGGCCGCGAGGAAACTTTACTAGCTACAGAGAGGAAAAGAGTGTACGTGTATGTGTGTGTGAAGTCTACTGTATGCATTCACACGTACATCGTGGAGAGCGGATGGACATGCGGTACCGGTAATATGATGAGTGAAGAACAGCCTAAATCCCTGCGGACTCGCGAACACACATCGCCACACTACGCCGCCTGGAAGAAGCTACGACAGACGTACCACATTTTACACGCGGTACGAATAACCTGCAGCATATGAATTTGCAAGGTTGGGAACTGTATGAAACAGAATGAGCTCGATTCGGAGAAATCTTAGAGATGAATTTAAACAATGATTCTAATGTTTGTTTTGTTCCACTACCAATGGTAGTGTAGGGAAGATGAAAGATGAAAGATTTGTAAATATACTCGGGGTATTTTTATTCTGTCACCGGAATACTGCGTGGGCTACTGAACTCCGTGTCGCACGTTTTGTTCCTGTACTTGAGAGGCCAGTGTAACTTACTCCGTGCCACTCCGTAGTGGTAGTGAGAGAAGCTATTAGTCATTCGCCTAGTTCAGTTCGCTGCCGGCGGGCATAAAGCGCGCGCGCGCGTTTGCGCGATTCAATCCCGCATATTGTTTTCGCATTAACCATTATGTCAAATTCATAAAGAGAACTTAATTTTTTCTGTTGTGTTTCTCTTCGCCGGCTGCTTCCTTCGCAAGCGCGTACTGGCTGCCCGCGGCCCAAAACCGACGATTCAAAGAAACGAACAAAGGAGCACGGATTCAAAGGAAATTTTTGTTGTAATTGAAATTATTTTGCGCGCACACACATACATACAAGTAATTGAAGCGAATCATAAATTCTTCTTCATCGTCGTTTTGCGACGGTTAACATTATTGATGTACGTTGATGAGTTCAGTAATTAGACTATTGACAGTTGGCAGACGCTGTTCTTGTTAGCTCTTGTGTATGTTACTGTTTGTAGACTGTCGTCACTTTGTTTGTGATTCGTGTCAACCAGTGCATATTACATACATAAACATATGCATATGAAGCCACGTTGCACACATAGTTTCATGTCATTTACCTCCGAGCAATGCTACACGTTCTAGCTTGTCTTTCGAACTGGCATATTAGATCAACCAGTACATACATACCTGCCACCAACTACAATTAAATTAGACACATCGTTTTTGCAATAATGTTAACACGATATCGTCGAGGTATTAGTTGTGTCTGTTGTACAATTAGCATTGAACCCTGACCCATGTTAACATCATTACCCGAGTTGAATTTTTTATCCATCATCTTGTCTGAAGGTTATGAATAATAATATGACAGTTCGAAAGAAGGGTGATGCCGTGTATTAATTATCTAGCAACTTATATAGGAGGGTGTACAGCAACTGATGCTGATACCGGCGAGACTATATGTAAAATGTGTAAATACTTAGTTGTAAGGGCGGAGTAGAACATGCACAAGTGGTAGGATTAATACCGTGTTGATCTATTAACGAAACAGACCCTCTATTTTATATTACATTACCAATACTCTAAACTAAGCTATTTCTAATATACTTTGTAGACTCTCTTCTACTATAGTTGGTGTGAATTGTTTGCTATCATCGGGAACTACAGGAAGTGTACAACTCGCTGAATGTATGTATGTATGTTTTGGTGTGTGCGTGTGAATGTTTCGTTTCTTTCGACACCATAGCTAGCGGTGACTGGGGCCCGGGGTATGGCTTCTTGCCGCCGCCCTGCATTCACCCGAGCGGTTGTGCTGTGTGCTCTCTCTCCCTATGCATCACTCACTTGACACTTGGTGCCCCATATATCACGACGGCGCGGGCCCTGCCCGACAGCACAGGGGCCACGGGCGGCGGGAGGGAGACGACAAGGCCCCGTATTTGCATACAGCAACACACACACACACGCACACTAGCTGGGCTTGCAAGCAAGCAAGCAAGCATCATGCCCCGAGTGTGTTTTTTCAACTTGAGATTTATTACGCGGACTAATGTACGGAGAGCTCGTCTCGCTTCTCGACAGAACCCCGGCTCTACTAATTTACCTCCTCCAACGTTTCGTCCTCTCTATCCTTGCACGCCCTGCAGCACTAGCAGCCGCAGCCGTCGTACTGTTTCCTGCTGCCACGGCGGCTGACTCTGCTGGTACGGCGACTATGGGTGTTCACATTTTTGCTTTGCTTTGCTCTCGCGCGCGAATAACGAAACATTAAAAAGACAAACGCGCCGATCCGTTACCGAGACGTCCATCACGCACACATATAGACACGTTTGCACATAATGTAGGGCAGAGGCAGATGTATATATGCGTGCGCGTGTGTGTGTGTGGGTGTGCAGGAGCCTAGTCGGTCTTAAAAACGTCACAGCTAATGGCAGATATCCATCACGGTACTCAATCACCATCATACCGGGTCGATCTCTCGGGCTAGTGACGGTGAGTCACTCAGTCGAACGTATAGCCAAGCATTTGCTACATTCAGTTCACGCAATGAACAGGCACGGACCACTTCTTATACCTTCCATATGTATACATAATACATGTGATAATGATTCAATGTTCGTTTCCAATTTGTTTGAAAATGAATGTTAATATCGAGGTAGTAATAATGTGTAGAATTTTAATGACTACACATATTGGGCTAGTCCGTCCCGCTCCGCTGATGGTTCAACGCTTGTCCCGTCACTCACCGATATCGACAAATAAATCTGGCTGGTTCCATCCGGCCGGTGTCAACAATCAATCCGGAGCCGCGCGACACTCGTCAGACTCCGTTACATTGGACCTCACAGGTCGCCGATCTCCGTAATTAACCGGCCCACGTTAATGAGCTCCACTCTTTCTATCTTTATCTCCTTCTCCGTCCCCGCCCGTCTGTCCGACAAGAGTGAGACGGAGTGAGATGACATCCGTCGTCCACTGCGCATCAATAATTTACGATAGATGTTCTTTTGCTGGACGATTCCTCAGGAGGATACCGTGGCAACCATCAATTCAGGACGTGGCGGCGAGGAGGCATCATGAAGGGATGGATGGTGGTCAGGTCGGTGCCTGTTGATGGCAGTTCGCGTGACGGCGACACGCGAGTCTCACGACAGAGACGTATACTCAGTGCGTAGCGGCCGTGACAGCAAGATGGATCCCCCATCGTCCATCGATCACTCAACCGACGCGAACTTGTACATTGTTTAACAGGCCAATGTCGCGAGATGATCCCCGGTACTACCTGTCTCACGTATATTTCCTATCACCACAATAACTAAATCAAAACATACAGCAAGAAGAAGTTCTAATTCTAAATACGCCAATCTTAGTATGTTAATTCTACAGGTATCCCTCTGAAAATCAGTCTAACGAGAAACATAGCACAGGAAATGCAATGAATGTTGTGTTATGTTTTCAGGACGGTCTCATCTTGTCCTTTCGTATCGTACGTCTGTATGTTTCTATAGTATGTACTGAGTAGTGAAGTTTGAAGGATGGCGTAGCTGGCTTGGACACTTTGCGTTTGACAATGATGGCTTATATATTAGTGTGATTCCGTAGAGATGCTCCGAGCGGCAGGCAAATGGAGTGTCTCCTCAGTGAACGACTCTCGCCACGTAATGTCCGTCATCAGTCGTCCGTATGGACGTCGCGGCGGATCGCGTTACTGTCCTGTTGTGATGTACATCCGTCCATCTTATCCTTTACTCATCCCTACGATCCCCAACCGGAGCACATCAACTATCACATGTGGACTGCTATTTGTAGAAGTACTGTTTCATATTTTACATATTTCCTCCGTCTGTATCTGTATTTCATTAGACAATTTTCCAAGAACAACAACCGTTGCTGTTTCGTTGTGATTCAGAAATGATTAATATGTGGACCACTTACAATACCCATTAGAGGCACCAGGCATTAGTTTTAGAAATTCATTTCACTTGTAGTACTTCGATAAATCAACATATGCTCTCTGCAAGGAATCTCTCCTGGTTCCTAAGTACTTTCTTCCGGATACAGAGAAATGTCCCTTGTGGTTGTAGTTTAAGTGACCAGACTCTTGGTGCCATTGTAAATCACCTTCAAGTTGTCACGTCAATGATTATGAGAACGACTAGCAAACAAGACTGTAGCCTGTGTTTGTTTCAGAAACAGAATCTATTGCTCTATTTTTCTGTTACTGTATGTTGGCATAATCCAGTCGGTTATCATTTGTACCCTAAATACCTTAACTATGTACCTTAAAGTGACATTGGTGTCTGAAATTCATACATAACCGTACAGAGAGATAAAGAGAGAGAGAGGAATAAACCAAAGCGGTGCGTACAAGTGAGAGACAGGGATGTGTGTATATATGTTATGTTCGCGGATGAGTCTCGCGCGATCGAGCACGTCACAAAGTGAATATGGTGGTTGGGTGCGCCCGCGCTTATGTTTGTAGTTATCTGACAGGTGAAACGTGTGTACCCACACACACACATACACGCATATATACACGCACGTGTATGTGTGTGTGTTACCAGAATGGTTTGTGCATTTGACGAGTGTTGCATTCCAGATCAATGAGTCTTGTATTTACAACCTACCCCCACCCCTTTAATATACACATACGTACGCATATACGCACATACATGTACTGGCCAGAGAGTGCATTATGTGCGTGCGTGCATGTGACACGGTGCATCGTAGATATTTTATGCACACACGATTGCTGCCACAAATTCGACAATATAATTTTCTAGGTGAACGATCAAACCTGTACGGTTTGATGTTTCTGTGCCTGTATGTCCGCCAATAAACTCGTAGCAAATTGACTATACAGTCAGATACTAGCGCATACAGGTATCCCGTAATGCTAAATATATTCATAGACATGTGACGTATTCAATTAGTGAAAAATACTAGTAAATTCTTATCATTAATTTATACGAATCTTATATTAGATCTAATACAAATTTATATTTTCTATCGGACAGCACGTACATTGTTTTTTAAACAGTTCCTAAACAAAAAGAACGTTGAAAGAACTTGGAAAATATATTAAGCTTTTTGTAAACTAAATTCCGAATTTACTACAATTATTTTTAGTATACGGACAAATGAGTTATCAACATGTAATTCGTTTATTTGCGTGCCATGCTGTATATAAACAGGTCATGTGTGTGTGCAGTGAATTTACCTGATTCAAACATTAGCCAGCACTGCGTAACCACTCATCCCCCACCCATCTCCGCTACGCCCCCGATGGCTACAGTCAGTGACGGCGGGGTGGGGGTTGTGACTGTGTGTGTGTGTGTGTGTGTGTGTATGTTTGGTTGTTGCTGCTGCTACTGCTGTTGCAGTTATAATTTCGTTAATAGTTAATTAAAACACAAATTTCATCGGTTAAATAGCCAGCGAGAGCGTGCATGAATTCGTCCGGCTAATATTAAATTAGCAACCGTATTATGGAACGATAAAAAGGCACAACGGCAGCGGCGGCGGTGGTGGAGGCGTGGGGGAGTGCGTGCAACACACAGGCGGTTAAAATATTAGAGGTAAACACAATCAATATGTACACATGCAAATAACAAAGCTTTGGCTTTCATTTCACCGCACTAATTCGTTACGTTACAGTCCGTTAAACTATATGTACGTGAGCGTATTGTACGGTACAACGACAGCACACACGCAACACACAAACACACGGCTCCTGTACTTGTCACTGATTAGTTGTCAATCAATGGATCAACTTGTCTCTTGCACGGACACAATTCGAGACTGTTTTTTTTTTTTTGTTTGTTTTAAGCTTACCTCTGTGTGACTCTAGGTATATTAAAGCTATTGAAGCTTGCAGTTTTTTTTTGGTTGTTCTGCTGATCAAGTGTCGAACACGATTCAACCTTCACAAGTAGGCAAGCGGCTGGTATTAGAATATACAAAGTATGTATGTGTGTGCATGTTTTGGCCAGTATGGCACAGTTCATTTTCCGTGTAGGTAATTGCGTTAGACGTGGATTACCGCGCGTTCGCGCAAGGAGCAACCCCACAAAGGGGCACCGTTGATATTCCTTCGTTTGATGTGATTGTGTGCTCGTTGCATCTGACATTCGATTTCAAAGAGGTATATAGCAGCGTAGAGAGGTATATACACTGTATACTTGTATACCCAATGTGTATATCTGTGTGTCTGTGTGTACTGGCAAATATAGATACTCACCACTACGTACCGAGCATCGCCTATACCACCGCAGAATTCTGTTCATTATTAAAATACTCAAAGAGGGCGCACGTATCGAAACGATGATGAATCCTGTCAGACAGACGGCAGGGAGGGGATGCGCGTTGGTACATCACAAAGACTTCGCCTCCAGGAATATCTGTTATTTTTCAGGCTGTCATTAATAAATAGGAGACGAACGAACGTACGAATGCGAACCGTTGCCTGAAGCATCTCTCAAATACACACACACACATACACATGTATGAATGTATGTACATACAGACACAGGCTTATTGGAAATAAAATAATGATTTGAATCCAAAAGATGTTAACTTCCTGATTGCTTATAAAAATTTCTTTTTTTAGTAAGCAGGAAACAATACTTTTATTCTAGAATCTAGAGTGTAGATATATCTGGTCAAAATAGTATTCTTTAAGATTCCTTAGCGTAACTAGTTTTTTTTTTTTAACGTTAACGGAAGCATATCTTAGATTCTTTTGCTTTATATGGTAATATGGCGAGCGATTTTTAATAGCTCATGTATGTTATAGACCTTGATCTGTTTGTACGTGTATTTCCATCCGTCTATCTCCATGGTGGGTCGCCGGAATTGTAGTCTCCTCTCAACTTCCCAAAGTGGTAGGTACCACAACAATTACCTGTCGCTGTTTCTCACGAATTGTTCGTTCCGTTGTGGCCGACGACGACGGACGGACGGACGAGGACGAGAAGTCGGTAATAAAACGGCGCTAATTGCCTGGCCAAGCAATAAATTAGAAAACTATAGTTCGTCTCGTTAATTAGCCGTGACCGGTAGTAGCCGACAGTAGTGATAAAATGTGAGCATCGCAGCTGCTGCCGCTGCTGCTGTTGTTGGTACAGACTCTGCTGCAGTTCTTCTTTGTTATTAACAAGACAAGAATGAATTATTCGCATTACATTGTCTCTCTTTGGTCTCTGTATTTTGTTTCGTACACAACGTTATTTTCACAATCTGACGTTATGAAAATCTTGATTCTCACTATAGTAAATACAGTGAAAAGGAATTGACATTATTTTACAAAATTAACTTGCATCAGTATACTGGTGTATGTTACTCGCATGGAATGGGAGCATAACATGCAGTGGCGGAGCTGGTACATGGACGTGCGTTGGGATGGGGGCACGCACACCACTTGTACTGGTGAATTATGGGTAACAGGTTCACTTACATGTGCCATCACTCAAGCGGAGCTCAACTAGCCGAGCAGCGGATGGATACAATGCGCTGTTCCATATACTGTTACCACCACACAACTGCTGCTACTGTCAAAGGTAGAACTGGCTAGATTTCTCGCTATCTCTGTCATAAACGTTCCTCACGGCTGCTGTACAACTGTTCACATCACTAAAATGGAGTTTTTTCCATCCGTCGTGACTGTCGCTATTTAATTGCCACGGATACTTGATCGATTAGTTCGGTTTTTTAATTATAATTTGTTGTTCTTGTTATCGTATCCTTCAGTGGTGTGTGATTGCCTATAATTATATGCTCGGTACACTGATATTAATGTTATGATTTTCAACTGATTTGCATTTTCGTAATATTCTCACACAGACGGAGATGTTGGCAGCAGCACATAAATTTTATTGACATCATTAATTTGGACTAGGTAATTTCAAATTAGATATACATGACTATATTAGCGAATTAATTTTCTTTTAATACCGTCATGATAATTAAATTTGGTCTCGAAATGACTGATGCATTAGTTACAGTCTAATAAACAATATTTCGAAATAAATAGACGTATTGTAAATCATTATTATTTTCTCTGTTACAGGTAAGTCAAACCTCTACCATTGCTCATTGTCTTCAGTTGGGTGAGTGTTTAAATGTTTGAATACTCGCTGCCCTATTTTTTCATTTCCCAGAGTATGCGTTGATCTACTGAACTCTGTATTCACTTAACCTAGCCTAGCTATGTGAAACAAAACCCAAAGTGACAAATTGAAAGTCACGTCGGAGCTTCCTAGATTTAGAATAGTGTGTTTGATAGACATCTGTTGGTGTGCACTTGATGCACGTCACATGGAATATCGCTGCAGGAAAATATTGCCTTACATACTTGCGCAAGGAAGTATGCATCATACTTAAAGCCAGGGGATCCAAGATACATCTTAAAGAAAGATTATATCCGTAGTAGTTTGTAGAACTACTTGCTAGTAATGACTCCAAGTGACGTTAGCCATTTGAAACTATATGGATCGCGTTAAATGAATCAGCAAATCTTTGATCATTTGATGAACACTCCAGCCTTTGTTATGCAATGGAAAATCGTACGACGGCTCCTGTGACGTTTCCAATTATTTCAACCGATTTCACTGCATACACAGTGCACAGTACACTGATTTGTATATAATTACCGCGTGTCTGTTTCCAGTTAAATCAATAGATATTTGACCTTTATTTAATTAAATTAACTCTCCAGGATGTGCTTGCATATGCGCTTGGCATCTCGATTCAATCCAATGATGAGAGACATCATCCAAATATCACCAATCCTTTCGACTCAAATGATGAAACTAGTCACTCTCTTTCTCTCTCTCCCTCTCCGTGTCTTCGCTTGTCGCCTTTCACTGTTGTATATTCGTGTCTATTGCAGCGTCCGTCGACAGATCGGAAGACTTCATAAAATGAGAGTAGTTATTTTGTTTGTATCCTGCCCGTCCCGTCTGTGTCTTTATCAGACGTTGTCAGTTGTTTCGCTCGTCGCGCGCGTGTTTTTTTTTTCGCCCTGGCATCTGAGAATGGCGCGTCGCGTCCCAACTGTCACGGACGCTGACGCGAGAATGGGAGATGGCGAGCCGTGTAATAATGTTCTGTGACAGTTGTCATTCGGTTTTCTGTCCAACCTCCCCCAAACCCCACTTCATGGCCCCGTCCATCCACGAGGTTTTGGAACTGTCCAAGGTATATATAGATGGTTGCTACCATCTACTTGTCGGAACTCGTACAACTGGACAAAGAGAGAAGTTCGCCAGCTTTTTGAAAACTGGTGATGGTCGATCAGAATTTTCATCGTCCAATTAATTGCCGCACGTTCTAAAGTTTCTGCCGTTTTTTTTTTTGTTCGTTTCATATCTCGCCATCTTTGAATTCCACACACCAATTACGAATTAGCAGTTCCAAGTTACGTGGCACTATTTTCGCTCTCTATCGAATGGTCAGACGGTTATTACGAGTATCGGTTATTGCGTTCTCGGTTTAATTGCAAGTATACGCTAAATAAACATGTCCGCCTTGTGATTGACCAATCGCTTTCAATCATCTTTTATAGGCAATTCACAGTTTTTCAACTTTGGATTATAAACTAACACACCTGCATATACGAGTATACACGTACGAGTATATCGTATATTATAAAGTGTGGTGTATGCATGTATATATGTGCATATTCTTACTGGATGTATTATTGAATAACTTGTAATATTACTGCTTGCATTCGTGGTGTATACTGCTCGCTGTCGCCGTTCTTGTTGCAAGTTTATTTTTAGACGCGCACCATAATTGAATGCACACCTACAACTCCTTCGGGCACCTGTTCGTTGTTCATTGCCGCCGAGCCTATTAATTTCTCTGGGAACACTTATTTCTGTACACTTTTACGATCATCTTTACTTGATAATTGAAAATGATTCATTTTGTGCATTTTGTACGTGTATCATTCAAATGTTCCGTGAACATTCCTTGTTCGAATGTTTGCTAAATTGTTCGTCCAATTTGTTTGTTTTTCGCGCACACACACACACACATATACTGGTCACCGATTATTATTGTCTGTGTTGTTCGCTTGTAACAAGATTGTAATTACTCTTTGCATATCGAGTGTCCAATGTGTTATTACTTAAATAAATCACACTCTTGCAATATATCTTTATAAGACGGATCAGATTGCAGTGGATAATAATCGCGTGAACGTCACACGTACATACCTGTCCGTATGCCTGTGTTTGCTTATTAGCCGTAGGTGCAAATCAACTTCTACCCGAGTTAATTGTTTCTCAACCTTTGTTTTACTCGTGCTCCATTCTTCATCAAGTCTCCACTCGCTCTTTCCGTCAGTGTTTCTTTACACTTTTTTCCTATCATTGCAATGCTTTGTTTCATAAAGTGTTTATGAATGACGAATATTTTTAAACTAAGGATCTTGGAATGCATTCCATGTTCAAAACATTGATAACAATTGAGTGATTATATATAAAAAAACTGCGCGTTCTAAGAATACAACTGCAGCAAGACTAAACATTGGCTAAGCGCAACGTAAGCGTAACGCAAGCGTATAACTGAAAGCGTATCAACGTCACATCGGAACATACGCTCGACTGGTGTTACGACTATTCGTCATGCTAATATTCCCATTTATGTCCATGGAGAAACACAGTCGGAACACGGGGGATTCGTATTACCAATTTACATTGACTCTCTCGCTCGCTGGTAAGCGGTCAACGATACCCGGTTTAGCCCCAGTTAAATGTTTACACTGTGGGAACAATGACTGATTCGCATGTGCAGGCAGGCAGGCAGGTGTGTATGTGTTGTTCCTGCCATGAATCACACGGCACTGGCATATGTAATCATGAAGTCCTGTGATTGCCAATAAACAGAATAGGTGACGGCCAACGTGCGTAACAAATCGGCTCTTAAACAAGTGTGAACTATAACAAAAACCACACAAGCTAAGAACAAGAACCCATGTGCAATTCTTTCCAACCGAACTCAAGTCTGCAGATATATATATCTAGACCAGATCACGAGCGCAGATGACTTCGATGGCAAATCGTTTATCGTCAAGGTCGACTGTGCATAAATCCGTCAGCTTTCAATCCATCGGCTGGCTGGAAGGAATTGAATTGTTCAAAAGCGCTCGCGTCTCTCTCTGTCAAGTACGCTAACAGTAAAGAGGAGTGGTGGAGTTGTGTGGCAAGGCGGGAGAGAGGGAAGAAATAGAAGAGTATGAAGCTCACCTGCATCGGGCGAACTGGAGATTGTGATCGACAGAAATCAATAGCAGCCATCAAGATAGCCTTGGCATATCGCGATGGATATGCATCAGTTCAGTATGCGAGTTCAGCGCTCTCTGACGGACAGTCAGTTTTGTCTCCTCTCTTCCTCTCTCTCTCACCGCTTGCTCTATAGATGCTTCATCCACCACTGTGTGCTTGTTGTTGATTTTCTCTCCCTCTCACTCCCTCTCTCTGCCGCTTATATGTCTCTCGCACTTCTTCCTTTGTCGGCCGATCTTAATAACGCGACTGCCGTACCGCCGCGCGTATCCGTATGATTTGTGATTGCGGAGTGATTTTGATGGAGGCTTGATTGCTTGTCATAAATTCCATTTTACTTGTGTTCTCCGTGACGCTGCACGAACTGAACCCGAACAACGAACGATTGACTGTCAGTCCTGTCGGGTTGCCTCTGAATACGTCTGTACATGTATCACATTACATATTGTGTCACTGTGATACCCTGCCTGAAAAAAAAAAACAGATTTTACTAAATCTTTACTGTTGCACTTCCTATAAAGTAACTCGTATTAACCACTTCCCTCCAAATAAACCTCTCAGCTGCTGATATAATTATAAAGAAACAGAGAATGGCTGACGGTATATATTGTGTAACTTGTCATGATTTGGTTACTGTATGAATGCAACGTCTCGTTACTGTTAATTACATCTTGGTCGTCGGTGGTTGAAACCCCACATTGGCGAAGCAGAGTATTATGAAATGCACTGCAGGTGAAGCCTGTCCATGACTTGAATGCGTCTCGTCCTGTCGCTGACAGCCGAAAGAATCTGTTACCCGTAGTGATTCAGTCATCTTTCGTCGATATCGCAGCACACAATGATGCAGTCAACTCCACAGACAATCGCGGCGGGGACATCGTCTCCACGGCGAGCTACAGGTCCACTCAGGTGGAAAACTTCGTCAGCCTGATACAGAACAATTATTAACAAACGGTTGTATTGTCATCGTTAGACAGACGACGTTCTTTAAACTGTATTCAAATGAATCAGCACAACTTCTTAGTCTTAATTAGATGAAAACCTTTTGTGTACATTTTGCAAGAAGAAATAGCTGTTCTGATCATCATCATCATCTGGATTGCTATTTTGGATGGGCTTACAAATGTGATGATAATGTATAAAACTGCATACGTCATTCGTTGTTGAGTGTGTCAACATCTGAAATCTACAGGAAACCACTCGTTCGTAGAGAGATCCGTACATACAAGTATGGTATATAACGTATATAACAAATGACTTGATGGCAGAATATGGCCGTTGATTAGGCTCGGGATGTTGTTTGCGGTCCGACCCCATTGTCCTCTACCTGCGGGCGCCGGATACCCGTGTCCCGTCCCCTTACCACCGGCACTGGTGTTAGTGTTCGTCGTGAGTAGATGGATGAACCGGAGCAGCCATTATGATGGACAATCCATCAATCAGCAGTCATGACTCATGATCTCTCTCTGAACTGGCTGTGTGTTCGTTGACGGGACACAGACAGACAGTCGGTTCTAGGAATATAAGCGCTCCACTCTTGGCCTGATGGTTGATGTCGTTACGACTTTTCATCATTTGATTTTTTCACTTCGTACCAGTTACATCGTGTCTGTCTGTGTTAGTGCATTCGTTGGCCGTGCTTGTTTCTATTTGTGTGTGTCTGTGTGCGTGCGTACAGTTGTTCTTTTTCTTTGTAATGACGTTGCAAATTGTTAAATAATTATAAATGAAAGGAACGAATCCGCGGGTGAGGCCATTGTCTACAACCAGTTGGAAATCTAGCGTGCTCTGTTGGGAGATTGAAGTTTTTATTCGGTAACGATTGCTGCAGAGGGAAGCCACATGTTTTGAATCTGTGTCCCACCTGTCTTTTCCGTTTCAACACAAAATGATTACCTTTGAAATCATTGGTGAGTAAAGTAACTGTTAACTATTGTTCTCTATTTCCTTAACACCTTGGAGATATAGTGTTGTGTGTTGATTCACTTATTTCTACATACGGTTTTGTTTTTATTTTCATAGAATTTTTAACAACTTATGACAATTGAACACACCTGCAGACGATAACAATGAATTTAAAAATGCAGTTTAGTAAAGTTTTGAGAATCACATAATCTTCATATTGATCATTATCAAGAGTATTATCGGTACTACGTACCTACGTAGATCTGGATGTTATAATGGTGAGTTATCCGATCTACATGTTGTGTCTGTGTCGATAAGAGCACATTGTAGAAAGGCACTGGCCGGTAATGAAGAGTGGAAAGGCGCATTTCGGCAGTCGTTCCGCACAAGTAGAATGCGAGTGACCGGAGGAGCCTCGACTATAGCGTCAATGAGATGGTGTTCGCGCAATAAGACAGAGTGCTGTACGACGGTGCTAAACATATATTTGTTTAGATTGCACTGACCGAGTAATAGTCGCTCGTTTACTTGGCAATACAGTGCTTTGAAAACTGTTCAAAATTACTACGTACTTCACACTGCGCAATGGCCGAACAAAGAATAGCGGAGACGCTCTTTAGAAATAGATATTTGTCCGTAATTTCCGAGGGAATTATCAAACTTCTAATATTTCCTAAACTTTGTTCCATACTTTCCAAGTTAGTGTGTTATTTTCGCTGGTGTGCATTGTTATTAAATAGGAATTATTATCGAATATAAAACGTTGATAAGTTGCAATGAATATGTACGTTTAATATCCATTTTGCCGTTCTAAACATGCACACGGGTGGAAGAGATTCTGCAATATTGCAAGTGCATACATACACCATTACCAGCTGCTAGTGCTGCTGCTTCTACTGATGGTGGTGGTACGTTTTGGAACTACTGTTCCCGTATGGCATCGTTCCCATCTTGGAACGGTGTAACATTCAACTAAAATGTTCTAAATAGCCTATAACTTTAAATGGCCTATATGAGAACAACGTGATACGTTCCAATGCATCTTCACTGAGTGCGCATGCGCGCTCGCACTCATACATGTCTACTCTTGATTGTTATTGTCCTCCTCCGCATGAAGAACACGTACAGAAAATACGACACACGCGCCACCACTATGACGACGATGACGACGACAACAAACGACGGAGAACTTCACAACTACCAATACCATAAACAGAACTGCATGCACGTCTAATGCGGAAACGTTATGCAGAATTATATATTATAATATTATCGATATTTGTTTAATTATGCCAGACGGACGACGCTATTGTTTCCGTACGGCGCCATGGTCGGCGACACGAGCGCCATCCAATCAACACTTGTTGTAATTACAGTCGGAGTAATGTTCGGCATAGATATTACTTTATTAAATACATATACATGTAAACATGTATATCGATAGAGCAAATAATTCTTGGAACTGTTGGGAATGTATGTGCAAGTTTTTGCTTACGTTTGATAACCGAGTGATTTGTTTATTAATTTATACTAATTCTAATACCTCGTTAACACCATGCAAGACATATACATATTACTTACAAATAATACCGTTAAAAAGAAATATGTCAGCTGCACATTCAAGATCGATTTCCATTTGATATTGTACATGGTGTCACGTTAATTAACATTGATCAGCTATTCAAATGTATATCAAGTAGACTAAGTTTCCTGCAACAAAAAAAGTCTGATAGTTTGATTGGTTAAATGTCAAACGTCTTTTGTCTCTCATTTACTAAACTAGAGTTATATATTTGTGTGTTGAAACCTTTGCATTGGAATATTCATCGGTATAAATTGCTAATTAGTCAATTAACAGTCAATGCAATAAATAAAACACTAACGTTTCCAGTTTTCTTACATGGTTGGATGCAGGTTTTCCTTGTTTAGATCGCGCAATTAACGTTCACACTGATAATGATGGTTTTCAACAGAAAGTAGGATTTATATCAGTCCCGTCAATCGGTTAGTAAATATCTCTAAATTATTCATTAATCTCTGGTTTATTTATAAGCTTCTGCAGCCTATTAGTCGCTTAACGGTAAAGTCGAATATTCCTAGACTAGTATTAATTCAGTTACAAAATGTACTGCTCCTGGTGTATCTGCTTATATAAATCGTATCAATGTCAATATGTTGAAGAGAAAAGGTCAAATATGAATACATATTTCCTTGAGGCTATTGCCTGATGGGAAATTCACTTTCTTTCAACAGATTTTCTCCGGAACGCGCAACTTTTTCCAATGGCCAATGTGAATATAGTCCCCCCCGTTCATTGTAGATGTTGTTGAAGAAGTAAGATTTTCAGGTTGAAATTCAAAGCAGCCAAGGCAATAATGAATTCAGCCTGTGTGTGTGTGTGTGTGTGTGTGTGTGTGTGTACCGGTTGGTGGTGGGTACATATTGAAATATATTTGTGTCCGCATATATATCTACACGAGTTGCATCCGTGCTCACCTGGTGTTGCAGAAAGGAAACAGTTTTGGTCTCTCAATATATGTATTGCGGACCCATGAGCAACCAAATGATGCAATTACCAAGCAAATGGCCGCCCCCCTTTATTGCAAAGGTGAAACGCTACTTCCATCCCAGTGGATGCACGGCCATCTCATACATTGTACCTCTCCCTCACTCCACCACCACCCTCGCATAGCCTTGCTTCACTTACATTCTTCTTACCAAATCGCAATCTCTCTTTGAACCACGTTTTGTTGGTTTCGTTTTGGGTGCAGTTGTATCTTGCGTTAGAATAAAATATTAGTTTCATTGTGTAGTTTAACTATAAGGACGCGGAGTTGCTTGTGTGGAATACTAAACAAATAGATTTATAGTAATAGCTGGACAATTTAAATAAACCACCATTTTCGAATCTCTAAAATTTAAACGTGTAAATTCTGTGTCGAAAACATTATGTATTTGTCTGTAATATTATGTGCATTATAAATGTTACAATTACTTGCGATAATAAATGAATGCTCCCGGACACAATACGCTGTTGGTACGTCTATGGTTGCGCAGTGGTATAGTGCAGTGTTGTGTTTCGGGAAACAGCAGTCACGACGGGTCAACCGTGCGAGAAGATCACTCCGGTGATGGATTCGCGACCCCGGAAACATCCGAGTACTCACTCACAGAATATTTCTCCACGTACCAATTGTAAAAGAAGTACAAGTCTATTAAATAACACGGTATATTATAAAAATTATAGAAACATTCCACCAACTCCATGTAATGCAGTACGTATATAAAATTCAGGAAGTCACGTGGTATACTCACTGTTGAATCAATCATCGATGTAACATTTGTTTGAAGATCTCAGCGCTAGGGAACAGAGTGTAAGAGCGAGTGAGAGAGGAGATGTTTAAAGCCGCACATTACTCACTGACAACGTGTAATTTTACTAACTTGTTTACCTGTGAAAGAATAAAGTCTTCATTTTTTTCTCTCTCCATCTCTCACGAGTTCAATTTTCACACTTTCAATCAAGCCTCCGCGGAAGTGTTCATTAGTTTCAAATTATGTTTGATTCACTTATGTAAAACTGATTCAGAATAAAAACATTCTTGTATGTATCGTTGTTTGTTTGCAATGAAATATCCGATCTTATTGAAGAAAGAATAAATGAGAATTTAAGTTTTATTACTAAGCATACATAGCCTTGATACATGTAGGTATGTAACTCTCATCTTACTACTATTACTGCTGCTGTTGCAATTTTAAAATCACATAAACTGCCAAATCACAGATTAATGTAGAGCGGCAAATACTTCGAGTGCATTTGCAGTTTGCGTTCGAGTTTTAAATTATTTCTACTTGATTGAAATTCGTCGGAACCAATTTTAAGAAAACATAAAGTCACTGGTTTATCGGTAACTCGTTACCATTACCGTTTTACGTTACGTTATGTTTGTGGAGTGGTCGCTCTCTCTCGCTCTGTATATTCTCCCATCTATATATGTGTGTGTGTGTGTGTGTGTGTGTGTGTGTGTGTGTTGCGCCATTTTTATTACACGTGGACATTTAATGCAGGTTATTGCGCGAGACGGTAACAGGATTGGTATTAATTAAATTTAGTCGGGACATTTATCACTATAATTTGCATTATTTATGCCGGTGAACCAACAGAACTGGATCCGTTTTATTTCGTAAATACACATACAGAACTACCAGTTCTCTAGCCAGCCAGCCAGTGAGCAAGGCGATTAAAAATATACAAACACATTTATTTAATATTTACTCGCGTGTACGAAGGAATTAGCTATGCATTATAATTGTCAGAGGTGTTTTTACTTGTTTTATTTGTTGATTCAATATCGAACAAATCATGTAAGCATGCATATCTCTCTGTTTGCCTAAATACTAAAATCATTCAATTTCATATACATCGTGATAAATGACGATCCAGTAATTACAAAACAATTTAGTTTTCGTTTCAGAGAAAAAATGGCAACCAATCTGTCATAAAACGTTCAAGTGTGTAAAAATCTTCAGTAGGTGGTGGAATATTTTTAGCTCACGTCACAGTTAAGTGGGCCTGGCCCGTGTTCGGTAATTTCCGTCAATTTTTCCTCGGCAAACACACACAGAAAAATACAATATTAATATCAGTCACGCACCGGATCATTTATAAACATTAGTCGGGGAACGTGCGTTTTGAGGTGATTAGGACTAGATTAATTGATACGTATTAATATCGGCTGCGGTCGCTTTACTGTCGCCAAATGAGCGAGCACGGACGGACAGGCGGACGAGGCTGAGCGGTGTTTTCTTCTCCTACCACTACGGCTGGTGCTGATGCGACACATTAGAGCTATTCTAGTCACAAGACGACGGGCGTCTGTCCACGTGTTACCAATGAATCAATCAGTCGTACTTGTCACAAGTAAGGATGCGATCAAAGCGTACTGCTGGCTCATCCTTAGCACACCAGCAGTTGCAACAACTTGAGATTGACGACTCACGAATGCTGCCTGGCGGTGATGTGGTGATTCATGCCACTTCTGCAAAGTACCCATTCGTCATTCATTGTTTGATCCACTATTAGCTATTGGTGAATAATCTAATAATATTTCCGTGGAAAGTTTATGAAAAAGCTCTTCGGATAATTACGTTGAAAACTTGTCCGTTGTACAGATGCCAATTGGAAATGGAAATATAAGATTGTTTTTGGTTTTAGCACGTTGCAACAACGCAATTGCAATCAACGTAAATTTATGTCGTTAATTGCTACGTAGTTGTTGACATTTTGTAATCGTAACACACGTGATAACGGCTAAAGAGAAAACGTACATTCGTTTACGTGATTGACATACGCGAATATCTCTGCGTCGATATTTCTCCGCCTACCCTCGTGTGTGTGTGTGTGTGTGTGTGTGTATGTGTGTCATTTCTTCAGAGATGTGTTAGTGATCTATCCCGGAAGACATCACTCCATACGACCGAGTTTACTGGACGACGGCTGTCTGTCTGTTAGCGATACGGATCTGTGACGGGTGTTCATGAATTAATTATTTAGTTGGAAGTGTAAATGATGCCCTTGCGTGCCTGCAACTGGATGCACGTGTCATTAGGTATAATGTCCAACTTTTCTAATCAACGTAAATGGTGTATATTATGTTTATATTGGAATGTGCGTCGTGAATACGAAGCACCTTACTGTTACTTACCCGAACATTGTATTATTTATACACATGTCTGTGTAGTGTGATTGTATGATTTTTACTGAAGAAACCGGTTAGATGGAAATATGTGTACGTTTGATATAACTCACACGGCTGTCGTGTATCCATTCTTTTACAAATATGATTTAAATGGTAAAATACCAGCTCCGCTGGATGCCCGCTGCGCTACAGTCTTGAAGTGTTATGTCATAATAATTTAACGTGAGCTCCGGCTACACAGAGAGAAAGACAGACGTGGTACCTTGCCTCTTAACCTATAAATCTCACATATCTGCCCTTTTCCAACAATACAGATCCAGCATCAAACTATTTGTCTGTTGATACGTATCTCACAACCGAACATACCCAGTACCATCACAGGTTTGTTTCTCGAAATGTTCTGAAGAAATCTGTTAAGAGTTGGCTACGAATACATTATTGGACAATAAAAAATGGCGTAGATAATGTTGGGTATTGAATACAATTAGACGTGCTCGAAGACGTGTTTCACGGAACGGAACAAGTAATTGATTACTCGTTGTGGACGAAACAACGTGCCAGCCTTTCCAGAAACACAGACCGTTTCAAGGTGTTTACCTATATAAGATTTAATTAAAGTCTACCGGTTAACATACGTTTGATTTCAATTATTATAAATGAATTCTAAGTAGTTATACAGAACATTGAATAACCGATACGTGTGAATTAGTTTATGTGAATAGATCCTTTTCAATTGTCAAGTGTGTGTATGTACGTGTAATGTATATATACGAGTGAGCGGGTGTATGTATATGTATGTATGACCGAGTGACTAACGTTCCGGCATTCTGTCATTCCCATTTAAATAATCTGTCCAGTCCAGTCGTGTCATCCCGGGGATGCATTAGCGTTGCGTGTCGTAAACAATAATTTATTATGCACCTTGCAAATAGTATTTAGTTAATTATAAACGCCGGTTCGCTGTCTACCACACACATACGCACACACGCACATACGTAGCCGAATGTTGAGTAGCTACCGCATCGGTGTTTGTGGTTTCATCACAAACACATTTGTTGACATGGATACCAATCCATTGAAACATTCTCGCATCGCGAAGAACTCGCCATTCGGATGTTATTTATTGTTGCAGTGAAATTGTTGATGTACATGTGACAATATATACCGACCACATAGACATTTGGTTCAGTATCAATATCTCCGTACGCTCGAAGCAAAGTGAACAGAAGTACAAATCCCAGAATCGCGCGTGATCCATCAGGCCTCACTCATCCAAAGCGAGGTGCGCCGGGTAGGGTATTGTACATTCGTCCATCTGTACGTGTCGGGCGCGAATCGAATGGCCAATATTTTACAAGTTTTTGACAAGCTAGATGGCTTTTCCGCCAGTCGGCCAGGTCCAGTGGAAGCTGGACACCTGTGCCATTCTTCCAGAGCGGACAGAGAGTGCGCTGACAGAAAGTGAAAGGACGTCATCGTACACATAGTACCAGGGTCTCTTCACCAACAGCCGCAGCAGCAGCACTAGCAGCCCTAACCTTACCTACACTCGCCCTCCCTACCCGCTGCCGAAGCTGTGCACTACCAAGTAGTATGTTGCCAGGGCCCAGCCTGATTTATGTGATTCCGGAATCATGGCTTGGAGGAGAGCAAGTCGGGGGATATTTATTTTATACATCTGTTCCCCTTGACATAATGTCCCTCTATATATCGTGTGCATGCTTTTAGAGTGAAGGCTGTAGGAACAGACGAGAAAGGAACACCAACACCACCGTCAGTCTGTGTGCGCGAGTGGGACTGAGACGGCAGCTAGTCGCCACCGCCGTCTCCGCCGCCACCACCAGCAGCAGCCGTCGGCGGATGGATGGTTACCGTCTGGGAAGGGGGCGGGTGGGTGTAACCATTGAGAAAAGATATACGAGTATGAGTTTGTTGTACTGACTACTGACTGCATGAGTGTGCTTTATCGGTCGGAGAACGAGCAGCCAGCCCGTGTAGTGTAGTATAGTGTACTCACACACGTACACAGTGTGTAAGACTTGCTTCACCTCACTCCTCCTCACTGTGTGCACTCACCACCCCCAAGTCGTCCTAGTATTCTGCTGCAAGACGCAATAACATACTTACGATTTAACAGAATCATGTCATAAAACAAACAAACATGTATACAATCGTACAACTTACATGAGAGATGTTAGAAGGGTAGTATAGAAGTTATTATTGGTCAGTTCGAATAGATAACCTCTCTGAACAGCATTATTCGTTGATGATATTATAAACATTTCTGTAGTTGTACATTTGGTGATGATCTGTGATTATAAGTACTTAGTGAATATCACTGTATTTTGCTGCACATGCGCAATAGACATCCATCTTTCTCCCACGCTGACTCTCCCCCCAGAATATTCATTATATAACTGATATTATATATTGTACATACACATGCATACATGTATATGTATGTCTGTGCAAATGTGTGCATCGGCCGCGTCCCGGCTTCGTTTGAAGAGTTCGCCTTTTCTGCCGACGCCGGCAATAATTGGGACATAACGGTGATATATGGCGACAAGCGGTTATCAAACCAATATGGGCGCCCTTTCGAACGACACTGAATTGCCCATAAATATCACGTTGCAAGTCAATAAAGCTTTACGTGCAGTCATCGCTGATTGCTGCTGGACCTTAAAACTACTACTACACATACATATATCGGCCATAGCCTTACAGCCGCTCCCTCTCGCAATGTATGCGTGTGTGAGTCTGTGAGCGCTAGGAAACATTAAAAGTTATGTGTTCCTCCTCACATACACTTACACACATCGCCTCACTCTAATATGCAACAGAGAACTCTAACGTTTATACAGTGTGTTAACTTTATTTAGATACAAATTATAAAATATTGTCTTCGCATGCTCCTGTAATCTTTTAGGTTATGTATCTTGATTAGAATCAATGAACAAATCAAGTATAATTTTTCTTCCACATGTATACAGACAGTTTGCATAGAAATTGACGCAATTTGTGTTACCAAATTTGGTTATAATCTTTTACTAAATCGATCGAACATGTTCTAATATCGACCTTGATTGTTAAACGCGTACGATACCGACATCGATCGATGTTTTAAATGACTGTGACAAATTTAAACGAAATCTACACTAACCGACCTTGGACTTCCATGACCACCGAAGCGTTACGGCCGCTGCGTTAACGTTAATGTTGATTCTTTGTCATTTACGTTGTGTTTAGCACGGTGATATTACGTTAAACTTGCGTTAAGTAATGTTTAATTATATTATGCTAACGATCCGTTAGAATATTAAGCAGTAATACTGGTGTTAATAGTCGCGTACTACGGAGCATGCGCAGTAGTACACTATTATGTTGTTATACACAAGAGTCTAGTCGTCGGACCAATTTATTTTCACGAGCTCGCACGAACTTGACAAGTCCGAGATTTACGAAATCGGGAAATAGTAGAATTGCATTAATTATTATTACAGGTAGGGTAGGATAGGGTAGCCAAATCTATAAATTGCACTAACAGCAAATGTATTGCATACTAATTGAACACAACGCATTCTCACAGAGAGTGCATGTGTATTTAAAGTATACAGACATCGTGTATCTTCGAAAATAAATTTGTCTGACGACTAGACTCATGTCTGTTATACCGCTGCAAATAGGTGTTGTTGTATGGTTCAAAGATGGCAGGAATAATTCGTAAATAGGTTATAATGAATAATATCTTCTGGTGGATACTCAAAGATCGTTCTCTTTTTGCTGTAGGATATTGTTATCAAGCGGGTATTGTTGTTGGATGAATTGACAAGTACGATACACTGTGTGTGTGTTTGTTGTCCATGAACACCTGTAATTTAACACTGATTTACGTGGTGTGTCGCGCAAATATGCGTCGCACACTCTCAACACAGTTGATGCTGTTGTCCTCAGGTCGAAGAACCGAAAAATCGCTTTCAATGTTCTCCGGAGCGGCTTTCAGAGTGCGTTTTAATACGTGCCGTAAAGCTGCATATATTTACGGGCATTGTCGAGTCCGCGAGATTTTGCATCGAAAAAAAAAAAAGAAAAACGACAACGTTTACGATAAAAACACCCCGTGTCCAATTCCCATAGTGGATGGATGGGCGTACATACTACACGTGCGCGTGTGTGTGTGTGTGCAGCAGATCAACTGATACTGACCGACAACATAGACGGACAGACATCCAAACCAGCATCGATACCATGCCAGGATTGGGCTCAGTAACAGTTTACAAAACAGTGAACGACATTCCTCAATTATGATTCAGACGAATTGTGAAAGCAATACGAATATTACCAGTTTTTTAATCCTGCAAATTTAGCCGTAATTTTTAGTAAAATATGTATTGTGTCTTGATAATAATACTGTGTTTTTTCTTTTCTAGGTAAGTCCATTCTTCTGATCAATGCTATTGCAGTTTCTACACAGACGAAACTTTGTAAGTTACCAAATCTTAGTTGTTATTATGTAGTCTACACCCGGTACTCTAAAAGCAAGTTATAGCGCATTCCAATGTTTTATAATTTGAAATGAACACTCAACTTTAGGCAACACGCCGGTGATTCTTGTAAGATCTACATGCAAGTTCGGTCCTGTTCACCGTGTGCCCGGGCCAGTGTATGCATATACCTGTGTGCAGTGTTGTGTTGCGTCCGCGAAGGTCAACATGCTCGTATCAACTAATTTATTGAAGATATTGCAGACTGGCCGCGATCAAATGCCATACCGTCGTCGTTGTTCCCCCTCGGTACCGCCCCACATCTACGTTCTTCCACGTGCATACTTGTATGTACGCCTCTCTGTGTGTGTGTGTGTATGTGTAACCCTCGCCGTCCGACCATCAACGTCAGGTGGCAGACATCAGGTTTGTGCGCGACTTAATCTGCATGACGCGGTCTCCGTGTTGTTCACTCAGTTCTCGGGTGTTCCTACAGGCCAGAGGCGAACCCACAACAGTAAGAAAAAGTCTATAGTTGCAATTCATACGAAATCTGGTGTACAGGCTTTTTAATTGAATACTTTTCAAATGGAGTAAAGTAGTTTTCCAAGTTATCAACAAGACGCTGCCGTGACACTTGTTAGAAATGAATACAACAAACATTGCTGTTGGTTTAGATGTGTATTTATACACTGTAATAACTCCAGCAATACATTCTTGCCAATATTTTATTAATTATATTCCTGCGATGAACTTTGAAACGTTTTGCAAATGAATGATGTTATTTATTTTTGTGCGGCGTGTATACAATAACACGATTGGCGAGTAAACGTGACGCTTACCTGCTCGACAGCGCACAAATGTAAATACGTACGTATATATATATAAATATAAATTAAAATAGTTCATTACAAATCTCGCAAATATCATGGGCAAAACATGTTATGTACTTCTCAAATGTCAATCAAACTTGTATTATTATTGTTTTTTGTTGTTCATTGTACGTATATGTACGTACAGTGTACATACATATATTTTTATGTCATGTACCATATTATAAATTGTTTGCATTAAAACAAAACCTGTTACTATGACATTTTTAAACTTTTTTGTTTATTTTATTTCCTGTAGTAATTACTAAATTTGATCATGAACTGATTTTGCTACTGTACTTATATCAGTATGTTTGTAAAAATTTTAGCAACGGTTTTCGTAAAAGTTAGTTTTAATTAAAACAAATCACATTATGTATACGTGTATGTATTTATGTATGATTGACGCGGGCAGATTTACTTTCTGACACTGAACTCAAACTTCAGTTAATATACAACAAACCGTATCATACATGTCAAAATGACGGACACCCGTACGTATATACGGACGGCCAGTGTGACGGACATGTTGGTTGATGTAAAGCGTAACGGTGTAATTAAAAATTACGGTTATACGATGCAAAGATTGCCTGCAAACTTTCCAACTCTTTACAGATGCAATTCAACGCAAATTTACAAGAAATTGTCTTGATCATAATTAAACTGGAAATGAAAGTATGAAATGACATTCTGGTGACAGATGTACATTCATTGGCTTTGATGTATTTATGACTTTGTTTACGTAACTAGTAAATTTTAGCGTCTCTGTCAGTTTACTCGCGAGCCTTTCTAAAACATTAAAAACCATTGCCGTTGGAATATCACTGCACTTTGAGTAATTAAATCTGTGAGGTGGAAGCTACCACTCTTTGAGTGCCACTGGTCATGATGCTTGATGAAGTATGTACGTAATTTCTCGATGTCCTTTTACCCAAATCGCCTTTTGGATACTAACCACACACACACATACAGGTTTAAACACAACCCCAGTGTGCGTGTATGTGTGGGATCCCTGAATTAAAATTCCACTGGTCGTCGTCTGCTCGATCTCCGATGGAAACACGAACAAAGCTGTCACTCACCGTGTCATTTAAAAACAAAGATGGCAGATGAGACATTGACGGATTGGGTAACGCGTTACGAGGCAGCTAGGCGTTCGTTTGTTTTTTCATCGTCTTTATTCTTCCACACAAGAAGAAAAAGTTGTTGATCGCAGAGTGATTAGCGTCCCAGTTTTTCTTTTATATATCACTGTTCGTCTTTTGTTTTATATTTAATACTATGGGATATAAATTGGTGACAATCAAAGAATGTAATTAAACTTTTTCTGGGAACAGAGAGGACATGGCTGCCAATAGTTGCTCGAGAATACAGTGTGGAAAACCAAGGTGTATATATATATGTGTCATAAGCTCACGTAGGCAAATAAATCTTGACGCCAGTGTAACGACATTTACTATACAAGTTTATGGTGAAACCGAGAGGTTAAATCGTATTTATATATCCATTTACAGTGTGTAAAACTTGAGTCTTCGCGCGCGGACGACCAGCATGTAAAAATTCATACCGGAGAACATAGTATCACGGAGCAAATGCATAGCGTGCTAACAGATAGCACTACTCAACGTGTAAACGCACATCACACAGAGCACAGTAACCAGTGCCGTCCGTGGCTGGTGGGCACATACGGTAATAAATTAGCTAAATATCTTCTAAACAAGCATTTTTTTTATAGATTTTATAGTACGTTTTCAACCAAAAGAATTTATACGAACCTATAAAAAGAAACCCGATACTGGTTATCTTTTCTAACTAAATTTTTTCTTTAAAATGTTTAATGGTTTGATCAAATTAACGTTATATTATTAAATATCGTTTATTGGGTATAATTTAATTACTCGCGCTAGCCTGTCAAGGTCATTCGTTGGTAATTTATGTATGCTATAAAAGAAATATAATAACTGTGATAAATATTTTATTTATTGTTTGAATTTTATGTTTTATTAGTGGCCAGTAAATTTTACTAAACGAAATCATTAGTGTTTTATTCAATATAAACCCAATATAAACATTGACGTTTAAGGTTGCCGCTACACACTGTATTCTTCTTCTTGTCACGGTTAATTTATAGTTGATAGATGGCACTAGTGAACACTTGTATAGGTCATCCATAGATATTAGAATTTTACTAAACGCAGCATGCTATTAACATAGGATTATCCCAGATTATACGACATGGTATATGCATAAAAAGATGTATTCAGAAATTTATAAAGACATTTTGAAAAATAAAAACAACAAAAATGTGATTTAACATAAATAAATGTAATATTCAATAAATTATTATTACGTCTTAATTATAAACAAAATGTCTCTTGTCTTTCCCGCTAAGAGCATTACAAATTTACCTGAATACCGCCACTACTAGTAGTTTATGGCCTCTCCTGCTATTAAGGAATCATGTCAAATTCTAATATCTATGGATGAACTATAGTTCGTTTTGTCAGTACATTTAGGTTGTATTAAAGTCTATGCTTCTAATTTCCTTATCGTCTAGTGTTCGCATTTGTAATTTGCACATTCAGACGTGTGCGTATGTATGTGTCGTGTTGATTATGTACAGTGTTCATGTCATTTAGGCAACTTGAACAACATGTCAATCTGTGGCTGCTGGAGAGAGAGAGAGAGAGAGAGGTAAAGAGAGAAACCCATGAGTTGACAGTACAGCGGTCGGTTCGGGTGGATATTTTTGTGAAGTTATGCGTTTTGACAACAAGTCACTCTAAGGACGTATTCATCCATCGTTGGCGGTGGCGGCCATCCATCTCACTCTGTTTTCCAAAGTCTTATATAAATAACCTGTCTCACTGTTGTCACCGAGACTGCCTTCTGCTTGAAGAGCAAACGACAACAGAAGTGCCAGTGTTGGTGGTAATAGAGATTCTTATAAACAATTATAAATGCACATGAATATAAATAAAAGTATAAACAATTAGATACATAGCCACAAAACATAGATAAACGGATCAAGACACATGACAAACTAAAGAATATAAAGTGAAACAAAGGGTAGACAACCCGAGTTGGATAAGACAAAGAGACTGACAGACAGACAGACAGACGGACGGACGGGTGTCTACTGGCCTGCTGGTGAGTGACTGACACCGCACTCCGTGCACCGGTGAGCTGCTCAAATTACCTGCGACACGATCGCCTACCAAGGTCACACTAGTGATCACATATGCATAGGCATTCATTAGTAAGTGTATGAATGAATTATAACCTGTAATACAGCAGTGTTGGAACACAAAGAACTCTTAATAAAGAATAAAATCAGCAGTGCAATTAAACCGCATTTGACATTTCCAACTATATGCATTCACAATAGTATATTATCAAATCGATCAGTTTGTATACACACCGCGGACGAGACATGCGCAATAAGCCCGGCCGTCTAATTAAAATATGTGCAAATCATCACAATTAATTAATATATCAAGTTGATGAATCACATGTCACGCGATGGTAATAATAATATTAATAATCAACATGGTGAGTAAAAATGATGATTATACGAATATTGTTTACAATGCCACCAGTGAGAACGTTTAACGGACTGTAGTGCTATATTAGATAAAGGTGTGCGCACATGATAGTGCACAGGCAGATGTCCGTAACTAGTAGGCTGGTAATTTGTCAAATGTCGTTTTCTTTAAAGTTTCGCCCACATCGCACCTACAATCAGTTGGCCCAGTGGACTAAGACAAATGCTTCTCTGAGATCCGGTTACACACATATAAAAGAAGAATAATTGTTGTGAAACGCGTCAACTAGACAAACATTACAAGCAGACAGACGAACGGTGATCTTGAGTTGACAAAAAATAACACGTTAAATGATAATTAACCATCAGATGTATTTAGTTTCTCCAGCCATAGATTAAATTCGTTCTGACAGTTGCCTTCAGCTAAGGTTAATCATTGAATGATAATTAGATAGATATTAACACGAATTTGTGTATACGAGTTTGTAAGTTCAGGAGCATGAAAATAATATGCAATCATGAGAGCGTTTGTGTGGCCCGACTTTGAGATTATTTCAATGTGATTTTGGGCCGTAGTGGAGTGGGTCCCACACGGGCACTAGCGATGAATCGAGGTCCGCGTCTACCAGTGCAAGGGATGGTTATTGTTGTGATTGAAGGAACATTGATCGAGGGGCGCTTTCAGAAGTCAATATGCTCCAACATCCAGCGAGAAAATGGATTCACACCCTCCGAAATATCAACGTCTTTTCCATACAAGTCTTGTGTCCACTTACGATCAGCATATGGAGATTTGCAGGCAAAGTAGAAGTTGCACAACTATTTGAGATTCGTTACAATGTATAGCAAGATCTTGCACGAAAGTTAGTCAAGAGTTTATTAATCATTTAGCCAAAAATATCATTGCATCTCATAAATAATATTCACCGTGACAAATATTACAATGTTTAAAAATAAACCGACATTATTTATATATAGAAAGAGAGGAATATATATTGCTATTAATAAAATTTATACAAAATTTGAATGGACAGTTTCGTGTGTGATAAATAATATTTTATAGCGGTACATAACGAATTATTAGGCAAGTGTCAAAGCCAGACGATTATTTACATGTTCTTCAGCAGGTTTGTTTCCAAACTTGTCGGCTGCCCCCGCTCAACTCCCTCAGCACCCGCTGGCGGCTGGTGCGCGCGCTCTCACATTTGCATGTGTCGCTCATAAAGAAGACATGTCTCCTTATATTAACGTTGTTTGCGAGACAGGCCCCCTAAGTGATACCAGTTTTAAATTATTCCTGAATGCGCCTTAAATTTCATACCAGGACGTGTAATTTTCACAGAACCAGCGCGGCACGAGAGGTGAAAGGGGAGTTAAAATATTCCACACTTACCTTCCAATATATATAATAAAAAATAGTTGTTTTTCATAAATTATTTCTAAACTGAATCATCTTATTGATAAATAAAAAGAGACGTTAGTATGATGTTGATGAGATTGTGTATGTGTGTGCGCGTGTGTGTGATTCGGTAAATCATAGGTGTTTACGAAAAGCCATCTGCAACGTTGCCAAATATATACACAGTGTCTAGCTGTTAGTCGCTAATAACGTTAATGAAGTTTTGAATGATGGCTGTGAAATTCCGTTTTGAACAAGCGTTGTTGTGACCTGAGCAGTACTGGATTTAGGGGGAATATCATCAACATTAAACGTATATGTACACATATTATCGAAACGAAACCATATTTTGATTATATAATTAAGAATAAATTAGATGAAAATACAATTATCTTGTTACTGACAGCTGATAAGTTTGTCAAGTTTCACATGAGTTTCTCTGTGGAAATATACTTGACAATTGAAGAAATCTCTTATAGTTTTGGATAATTCTAGATCGTATAGATTTCTCACATCACCAAGTGCTAAGTCCGGGGAGAAATACACGGTACGCCGGTCCTGTACACCGCCGTCTGGTTATTGTTGAAGCGCAAAGGGAATGGCATCCTGCCAGCTCCATGTGAAATGAAACTTTGAACTGTTTCGTATTTTTATTATCACTCGCTTCTTTATTATACGAAATTTACATTGTTTTTTTATTACTTCGCTCTTCGAGAGAAAACAGTAACGCGAAGGAAAAGAAGAAGAAGCACAAGACGGAGGAGGAGGAGGAGGAGGTAGTTACGTTACGTTATTCTGCAATGCCAATGCATTACTTGCAGCAAGTCTCCGAGCGCCCAGAATGTTCAGATGGCTGTGATCTAGTTGGGAAGAGTAGTGTGATTGCACTACACACTACGGTTCGCGGATGGCGCACAGTGAGTTGGAACTGAGCCTGGAATTAGCACACATTGTCACCAAATTAACAGTCACCTGTCACGGGAGTTTCACAAGCTAGACGCGCATCGTCTCGTGTGTCGTGTGTCGCGCGCGCCACTCATGTCATCTCAGTTTTACGATTCGGCTGTAACTCGTGTAATTAGACATCAGTTCGTCGTGATTTCGTCTGCAATGGGGCGCCCGGACGTGTGACAGACGGAGCAGACAAGTATTCGTGTCACAGACAGCACATAATATATGTTACGTACACTGACATTGTTCGTGCTAACACTAGACGATCTTCAACTACAGCTTTCGGTATTAAAACATAGGCGAAATTTGTAAATAAAGAAAATCTATTCTATTTTATAAAGATGGGGTTTTTTTGTTGTTGGGAAAAGCCAATAACGCATTGTCCTTGCTACTAGGACTTGGTCTGTGCATGTGTATGTGTGTGGGTAGATGTGGTACTCTGAGATACGGACGATGTAGAATTTGATCATTGCGAAACAATAAAAAGCATGAAATATGTCGGTACATTAGCGTCGTCCCGCGTGTGTGAGTGAAATAGTGCCCTCGCCTCGGTTTGCTCGCTCCGGAGGTCTTTATTATTAGTCGTCCGCGCAGGAGTTATGATGACGGTTGTCGCATACTCACATACATACACATATACCGAGCTCGGTGTGTGTGTACTAACTGGCTAACTCTGACGATGGTGATGGTGGTGACTGGAGGCGGCAGCAGCAGAGGCATTGGTGGTGGTGGTTCTGTCGGACGTGACGCAAGATGTATGAGAACGGGGGCCCATCTCGTAATAATCCGACTCGGCGTGCGGACGTGATTGTTTCCAACTTTCCACACGGCACAACCCTCTCCCGCGGCTATCAATAACAACTTTTACAGTAAAAGTGTCACGTGGCAAACGGAAATAAATCTCAACTCACTCTCTGCCTGCTTGCCCTGTATGTATGTGTGTCTGTGTGTGAGTGGGCGCTGGGCAAGCCATAGGACTGACGGATGAACCAGTATGGACACTACAGTTAACATTCAAGAACTTGAAACAGATATGTTCAGGACTTGTGTCATGCAGGAAGGGTTAGTTTAACCAACTGTCAGTGTGTGTGTGTGTGATTGTTCTTAAGAAGAAGTTCGCGCGCACACATGTAAGTACCGCGAGACGTACCGCGACCTGTCGCTGACACTGTGTCATATTAGACACGCACCAAAGCTCCCACACACACACACCCATATGTAAGTAACAAGGCGAACAATCTGCGGCAGACATTCAGTCGCAAAAGATTACAACTCTTAACAAGTATAGTCACTTGATTCTCTCTCCGTGTGTATGTGAGCAAGGTTATGTCAAGAAACAAATAGCTTCCATACATAGGAACAACATTGTAAAGAGATCATCCATAGATGCATCACTAGAAGATCATTTCACAAACGCATTACACCATCGATGAGTCGGTGAATCAGCCATGTTGTTGCGTGCTGGGGCGTTAGTCTCGCAGTGCCCTTGGGATAACCAATGTGTGCATACATACACACATACACACGCACATACAGTGCCAGTTGTTGCTACTCTCTGGTCTGGTCCCGTCCCGTGTTGTTCGCGATGTCTGCAACCTGTCCACATAAATCTGTCATCCGCGAAGCCTACAGCAGCTTCTGACTTGTACAAGACGCAGGAGGAGTACCACTATTGGCTGGCCGGGGGTAGTGGGGGGGAGTGCAAGAGTAGCGGAGAGGATGTTGCCGATGGTGGAGAAGAGAGCGCGCACACATACGGGATGCTAAAAGCAAACCCGTGTGATGGCTGAACTTAAAGGTTTTCAGATCTATCTCACTATTTATACCCGTTGCTCGAGTATTGGTGTCTCGCTCACACTCGTTGTTGTACATCGGGGCAGCACGAGCAGCAGCAACAACTGTCTCATTTTTCTCCGGCCGAGGCGACGATCCGCGAAACACAAAGAAAGTGGTTGATATTCATAGCTCGGTCCCGGAGAGATTCCTTCGCGTGCACTCAATCTAGCCACTTGTTCTGTTTCACACTTGCAACATCATGCACCAACAACAACAAAAAACCCACATCAACCATTTGGGTCTTTATTAACTTATGTACATCAAGAGGTACTGATTCATTCATATCATTACTATTTTCTTCCACAACTGTGAACAAATCAACAGAAATCCCTGTGTCTGAACGTCATTACGGCAAGGTATCCTGAACCGTTCGTTTGTCTTTAGGGAGACACAACCTGCGCATCGATACCATCTAGAACGAAATCTGGCGACTACACTGGCATACATATTGTCTACTAGCGGAGCGCTTACTCTGGAGTTTTTTTTTTACGACTTCTGGTAATGCGCGCACGTGGGAATTGTTCCCCTCGAAACCATCCGACCGCTCCACATTTCATTCCCTCCCATACTCTTCCGATTCGGCCGCTTATTCCTCTTCGTGTAGTGGTATCAGGTTAGCCAACATTTAAACGCTCAACCTGTACAACATTGGCGGGCACGACGTGGTACGTCGTTAAACGGCGTCGCTGCTCAGTTTTGGTTGCGACGCCTGATCTGTTTGCCAATGGATTTGATTTGACAGCTTCTCGTGATCCTCTTGCCGGCAGCGACACGTCGCTGCCGGCACCGTCTTTGCTATTTACATCAAGCCGAGGCGGCACGCGGGCAGGAACGCAAAACTTAATAATGCTCGTTCACCGTTACTAGCGCCCGTCGTCGTCGTCGTGGTGGTAGTGGTGGTGGTGGTGGAACGGACCTGTTGGTTCCAGCCAGGCACAGGCCAACCTGCTAACCGACATGCGACACCACGTCGAGCCCGCACTCCACGACCAAATAGTCTCAAATACCCGCTGATACTCTAACCGTTTACCGATGAAGCGTTACAGAAACTAGTAAGCTTCCGTTGGTTTTGTTGCATTTACTGTAAGCGACATGTCGCGCATTGAAAATACATGTGTCGTTCATCGATCTATATTTATACCTAGATAATATTACATTATTTCCTCTCTCTTCTAATACTGCAGATGTAATGTTGCGTTTTAAAATGTACAATGCCGTATTACGTAACGTGTTTTTCTAATAGCTGGACATGCTGGAAACAAACCAGCCACGTAACATAAATAATCTGCTAACTGAGGGACACTGAAAAAGACGATGTCATTTGCTCTTTTGTCGTCACTGGCAGCAACACGAGTGAAAATTCTAATTACATCCCATGCAGGAATAAGAGCAGCAAGCATCACATGTATGTACGTACGAGAAGTGTACATTGGGAAGCTTGGCGCTCACCATTACGGAAAATATTCTCGTAAATATCTGACGCCATTCTCCTTGGGTGACGTAACAGGACACATGGGAGTGTAATAACACAGGAACAAGCGACCTAGACCACGCGATATTCCAGTTGAAACATACATACATACAGTCATTTGTGGTGGTGGGTGAATCCCAGATGCGTCCAGCCAACCAACAAGCACACCATGTCATTATTCTCTCTCTCACGCTCTCTCTCTCTCTCTCTCTCCCCTTAATTATTGAGCCCTTTTGTCTAATTCCATTTAAGTGGAAGTAATCGTGTTTATTTATTGCCGAGTGTTTTATCTTAATTGTAAGCGTTTCGTTGTTTTACTAACGATACCTCTTCTATACATTCGCACGCTTCAGCAATATACCTGCCTGGCTGGCCGTCTGTCTGCCTAGAAACATTACTTTTTACTTTTATACTCCTCATTAGCATGTGTGCTCTGCTGCTTGTGCTGCTCCTGCTGCTGCGGCTGTTCTTCTTGTTGTTTGTTTGTTTTGTGTGGTGATTGTGTGAAAAAAAGAAATCAAATTTAACACGGAGAATTCGTCGACAGCAAATGCATTAGTCTGAATCTGTGATGGCTGTTATCGCGTCGAGTTAGAAGGAGCTGCTTGCGGAGTGTATTGAAATAAATCAGAGCTATCGCCGGTTTTATAGCTAATTCGTTTTCTGCACCCCATTCACTGGGGACCCTGCATTTACACCACCCTATATACTTTTTATCTCTCCAGCGCCATAGACGTTAGTATTTATTTATTATATATTCTAATGAAAGTTTACACTTTGAAATATTTATTAAATGAACTGTATACCTATATGCGTGAATGGATAAATATTTATCAGCTAACATATTATGTTGAAGTTACAGTTGAAGAAGTAAACAATTGTTCAAATAACAATTGCGATTGATTATCCATAAAGTTTGTGCTTACTGGATATACCCGTCGATCTATGACTCTTTGCCGTCATTATAGTAATGCGCCAGTAAGTTGAACGAACTTATCGATAAAACCAATGCGTCTTTAACGGGAACCGCTAGTGAAACGTACCTAACACACGATCGCATGAAGATAAAAACACAGCCGAATTACCACTGAAACTCATAACATTTGATTCGACCATTATTCGCGTCTTGATGTTTCCGTCGAAGCTGGGCGCGGTGGTGGTGTATTTCCTTACTATATATGTGTATGTATAGTGTAGGTACAGTTGAGAGAGTGCATTGGTGTAAATAAGCACACCGGGGGGGTTCTGCGATCAATATGTACACGGCAGGAAAGAGAGAATAAGAGCAAGCGAGAGAGAACGATTGGCCAGTGGCACGTCCGTAAGCACATCACCCCTGTCTCTCCGTTGGTCAAGCGACACTCGTGGCTTTGACAGCCGGTCACAGGACATACAAACACATACACAGAGTGAATGAGTGAGTGAGTTCCTTCCCTCTATACACCCATTCTCTTCTTGTTCTGCTTTCTCCGTACGTCCGTCTGTCTGTCTATCCGCTCACAAACACACAGACAGAGGCATATTCGCGAAACAGCGTCGCACACGATGATGATGATGATGAGATCCCGGCAGTTTTCATCTGTCGCTCGCAGACTTGTCATGTCAAGCCGCGGTCGCGACAGAAAGACTCTCCCTCTACTACAACTGTACACACAGACACATAGATCTCCGTACGATTGCATCCCAGTCACAGGCAGAGACGGACACACACACACGAACGTACAATATAAACTACTAGAAATTCCCCAAACTTCGTCCCCTTGTTCCTTGTTACCGGAAAATTAATGCCAGGACAAATTGTCAATAGACGCGTCTAGTTGTGTTTGATTAACACCAAGCAATGTGCAAACCCCGTTGTCTTCGTTATTACCAAAAGATTTTTTTCAACATTTTCAATAGTGTAGACTTTCGTATGACGCAATTTTTCTCAAACGACAAAATACAGTTGAAAGAATGCAATGGACATACGTTGTTGTGTGACAGGAGTACTTGTTGCGACGTGAAACATCTCGAGTGGCTAAAGAAAAATGACTTTGTCGTTCTTACAATGAACTACATTATTATCAAGTAGAGCAAGCCGCGTAGAGCAGGACGGGTGGAAGAAGTAGAAGAAGAAGAAAATAGGAAGGAGATTGCTTCACCACATACCGATACATGGAACAGAACGATAGACATAGGGGTATTGTGGTTTCGCATTGGAAAGTACACTACTGTGAAGTAAAGTTAATTTTATCTCTCCTGTCGCATGTCGCTGGCGCGTCAGTTTAAGATTTCATTTGGTCCAGCACGGAGAGATGGACATCTTTAAAACGCAATATCCTCTGTTCCATGTGAATGTGTGTGTGTGTTCGTACATATATACGTGTATATGGATGTGTGGAAGAGACAGACGTCTATCCGAACTGGACCAGATGTAATACAACGCCAACAGTTAGTTCATTGCATATTCAGTGGTACCAGGCGCTGGTTTCAGCTTCGTAGTTTGGTGGAGGGGAACCCTGAGGTCTCGCTGTTTGGCTGGCTGTTGGGTTTTGCCGGTTGGCTCGTTGTTCCTCAACTGACAATTTGTCCGTTCGCCCCGGTTCTTTATAATGGACGTTTATTGAAAACATACGAACACAACGTTCGGTCGGACGTTCGGATTTGTTGCGGCTACGAATTTTATATGAGATTTTGCCTTTGACGGGTTAACGGTTTAGATTCTGTCAGGGATTTGCAAAGCTTGGAACTCACTTCGTGTTAATACCATGAAACTACAGCAGCAGCAGTAACAGTAACAGCAGACGTTACACTAATTGGAAACTAAAAATATTGAAAGATAACATAACATAACAATGCGAGTATCGGAACCGTAAATGTCTCCCCCACGTCAAACTGGCCACAATTTAGTTACTGCAGAATCCATTAATATCACGCGGATACTTGATGTAACACTCGAAGCACGAAATTTCATATATCGTTCATGATTATCCGGACGTATTATGAGTGAACGTATTTTTTATTTTTTTTGTTGGAACGCATATCTGATTGGCTTATTGCCGACTGTCATACGTACTACGATCATTAATTAATTAACGTTGACGTTTTAAAATCTAGCGTTCGTTCGTCGAGATGGATTGGAGGCGTTCGAGGAATCACATCAATATCCCTGTCGATGAGCCTGGCTTGACAGACGACAGAGTGAGTGGGAGTAGACGGGATGCCTGTCATTTTACCGGTCAAACAGTGTTTCACTAGTGCGAATTCCATAAACGAACTTTTAAAAGAAATCCTAAACAATTACATTTTGAAGATTAAATAAAATATTAGAGAATGCAAATAAGTAAATACTTTCCTTAAATGTATTGTAGAATTTAGACTATAGATATTATTCCTATATGCCATTCAAGTGATGACTCTGGTGATGTTTAAGAATTCGAACTAATGGCATGTAGAGTTGGCTGGTCCGTGCTAGTCTGGCCGGGTTGGCGGGGGGTGCTCGGGTCCCTGCGCCGAACGCGACAAGACGATGACGACGTCGGATTGATGTGCAGGTGACGTTAAGCTCTCGTCTCTGTCGGCCAGTGTCTGTCTTCGTCTAAGCTTCAGCATTGATCTGTCCGTCCGTGGTGGCCGGCGCTCGGTACAGTGGCGTGCGGTGCGCGGTATGTTGTGGGAGGCGGCGGGGGGTGGTTCAACAGAGAACTGTGAGGTAAAGGACGAATGCACGGTGGCGATGGAGGCGGCAGTGGCGGATGGACACGACAGCACACTTTGGTCTCATCAGGCTCGGGTCGTGTCGGAACTGTCAGTTCCCGGAGACGAGCCATCACGCGAGCTCAGCCTCCTCGCGCCTGCTTTACAATCAATGTCTATCTGGCGCACATCCACCCTGTCCTGTGCTGTCCTGTCTGTCTGTCTGTCTGCCTGTCGTATGTTGGTCTGTTCGCGACGTCCACCTACTTCCCTTTACGTTTTTTTTTCTTCTTCCATGTAAAATAAATGAAGTATACACAAGTATATATTAATGAAACTAGGTTTTTTAGTTGCCTACATCTTAGTTAATAGCTGCATAAGATCTTGTCAAATAAATGCCGAGATATCTGAACTTCAAACGTAACAAAGATCATTGTTTGATTAATATTATATATTCGTCAGGCGTGTTTCTACCTCTAGGTTTTTGAGACAATGCTACTGTTTGTCATGCGTCACGTCCTAACTTGTCCATCGATTGACGGCCACTCGTCAAGACAGTATCACGTGAGGTGTGGTGAGGAGTACAGAGGTGTTGCTCCGTTCTTTTGTCTTGGACGGGCGCGGACCTCGGTCGGTATTAATGATGATAGCGCCGCCACCGTCAGACCGGGAAACCCCGCGGCTCCGACAAATGACTACGTGTCAAGAGGTCGTCCCGTGCACCATGGCACGCGTCCGCCGTCCACGCTCGCTCGCTTACACTCGTCCATTCTCTGCCGTGTCGGCACGGCGCGGCACACGTTGACTCTCACGTGCTTGCATTATAGACGTCAAGTGTCAATGCATTATTATTCATCTAAGCGCTTCTTCATGCTCGTCAACGAGCCTGCCACTGTAACGAGCGCTTGCACGTGTCCGTGTTACGACCTGATGTCTTCTTAGTTGACTGGCGCCAGAATATATACGCTGCTGTCATGTACAATTATGTTCACTGGAGTGTAGTTTATATCTGGATAACTTAAAACACTTTGTTAATAAGAACATTTTATACTGAAACACTACATTCTTAATCTACTGAAGAGATAAATATACGAGTACAGTGCTGTTTACATTATCATAGCTATCACATCGCACAGTTCTTGATAAAGCGATATATATATATATATATACGCTGCTCCGTCAGCAGTTTACTGGCTGCAACCATCAATGGGGGTTGTCCACCCCGTGTTGTTACAACATTGTCATGATGTGATGTATATTTCTCTCTTTAGCTAAAGCCTGGAAATGTTCCGTGGGGATCGACTACTATGTGTGTGTGTAACACCAACCCCAACCCATTCGCGCACGGCACGCTGCTAGTTGGGTACTGGGCCGGCCCCCGTGGAGACCCGGGCGAGATAAAGAAAGGAAAGAAAAAGAGAATAATGCATAATTCGGTCATAAAATATGTCAGGCTCTCTAGAATTGAACGCTATCCTTCAAAGCTGTCGGGCGCGGGGCTAGCCGGGGTCTGATTTATTGGGCAATAAAGTATTATAATTAAACGCGTTCGGAGCCCCCGTGATGTCACTCGGGCCTAGATCTATAAATCTACCCTGGGGGCACACATACACACATACACTCAGAGAGAGGCAGAGAGAGAGAATGCACAGTACTCCCTGACAGACTAACTGACTACGTATGCATGTGTATGTATGTGATGTGTTATCATTGTAGTAGTTCTAGTTGGTAGGACGAGGTAGGATAGTCACCGGTGTCGTGGATAGCGACGCTTTATGGAAAGGTGAGCGACGCTACACTAACACACACACACACACACACACACGACTCATCCGATGTATGGTCCTCTCTCTGTCTAACGTACGTACGCGCTGTGACATTATATAAAAGGAGGTTAAGACGTAAATCATACAGCCGTGGTGCTATTGCGACTCTGTATGTAAGCAGTGTTCCAACTCTACACACACACACACACACACACACAGGTCCGATCTGGTCTGGTGTGCGCACGTCAGCTGCTGACCACAGCGCGAGCGCTATTTGCAGACACAATGAAGGACTTCGGTTGCAATTTACGTTGTTCGTTAACGTGATCTGAATTAATTCAAGCGCTACGCGCCTCTTCTGGCCGGCCGTGGGTCCGATTAAATATTCGCCACTCTCGACCGTCGTTAATTTAACAATGTTTCCAACAATAGTTAGCACCGGTTATATTATCTGCATGTTCTGTTATTATTTCCGTGTGTCTCTACAATTGTGTGTTTGCTCTAGTTTGTAGACAAGTATAAACGTGTGTTTGTGCGTCACTGGCGAGATAGACAGGTGGCAGGTGCCGGACTTGGGACAACTGTCTCTGACGGATGTGTCGCGACCGCTCAGCTTGTACTCGTTGTCACTACACTACCGTAACACGACGTCAAATGTTCCTCGTCGAGGTACGCGATCTTTACGAACAGGTACGATTCCCAATGGGTCTACTGGGAATTGTGACTAGTGTTAGGTCACCTGTCCGTGTCAGTAGCGGTGGTGTGCAGGCAACTAAGTGACGACAGTCACCTGATGTTTGTGTCCACACACGTAGTGCAACAGCAGCAGTAGTAGTGAGGCTGGACATTGGACAAATTATGCTAAACGACGGCAGTGTCTCTCCGTTCATCCCTGTACCATTGCCCGTCCATCACATGCCATCACATATGCACTGGACTATAGTTATGTATTATAGAGGTATGAATGATGGGAAGCGCGCATGCGTACTACAACATACTGTGTAGTATGTGTGTGTAAATTATGAATCCCTGTAATGTGTGTCTGCAGAAACATAAATCTGTCCGTGTGTGCCGCACTGTTGCGGTGACTCATTTCCTGGACGCCCGGCCGAATGATGGACTGCGACGTGGTTTTTTACGTATCAGTGCACACTGAACATCATCTTCGTTTACTCGTGTAACACTATATTATTACTTGCATGTTACATACTTTATATACATGTAGATACAGATCGATATTGTTTACGTTCCAGAAAGTATTTTGTGTTCTAAATCGTAACTGACAATGCGTTTAACTATGACTAATCTTGCACCTCAATTCAGAGTGCTAAATGATCAGCCATCTTGTAATGAAAGATGACAATGTGAGTGAGTGAGTGTCCAACACTGGAATGTTGTCCTCATGAACAGAGAGAGATAGACAACGAGACCCGTTACACGTTATTGGCTGTGCGACCTTTGAACTCCATAAATTTAATTGTTAATGTCGAAAAAGGAATAACTACCGTTGATTATGATATTTATGGGCGACTGATGTATTTATGGCACAGGCAATGGACACATTGCGCGTCTCACAAGAATGCGCACACTCACAAACACTCACACGGAGAGAAGAGAGAGGACACTAGTACAACGGTGTGTAATGTATATGTCCTCCTCCGCAAATAGGTGTGCGAGTGAGTGAAGTTCTTCAAAAACACTTGACCTGTAACATACTTGCAATGCAATAGCTTCTCATAGCGATATATATATATATATATATATATATATATATATATATATATATATATATATATATATAATTATTATTCATTCTTCATTAGATCTTGAAAAAATCCCAAGCAACGCAGTTCATCAGCGCGTCCTTTCAACGGGAATAAGTATGACAAATATCCAATGCAATTAATTATGTTGGCAAATGTAACCGGCGTAAACGCGATGATAGAAAAGGTGAAATAATTTTTTTTTTGCTGTCCGACGAATGGTTTATTAATTTACAGTTTTGCGCAAGCGCGGAGCACTTTGGTGTTTTATTTAGCGCACGTAGATATAAATTCCATTGACAGACGTCACCGTTGTTATTTAGTGGTTGTAAGCAATGCATCACGGCCCAAGCAAAAACAACAGCAGCAGTTGTAGTAGTAGTAGCGGGTCCATGGAGTTTAGCTATAGTGATACTAGGACACAGGCGTAGTTGTGAGCGTCGGATGACAGGGTAGCCAAATATAGCGCGCTGTTGCCTCCCCGGCCGCTTTGACTAATGCGTCTCCTGCGTAAAGTGTCATTGATGTAATGCAGTTTTTGACATAAATCTCCGAGGCGGCGGCGGTGTACACGAGACTGATATGCGACAGCACGCGGCCCCAGTGCTGATGAAATGAAAGACAGGTGTACACAGATTCAGCTGTTGCGATTGTATCAGTCCGCAAACACTTTCGCAGTGTGACATTGCTAAAAATCTGGCACCAAACCCACCGAACCACTAATCTTTGTGACAATCATCGTAAAGTGTTACTATATTTCTTTTCAGTTTCTGATATTATTTATTTCAAATCTCCTTTTAAAGGTTTACCTATAAAGTCTCTTAATTTACATGTGTATGGAAATTCGCAGAATCCCAAGATACTTTTGATGTGTTATTGCTTGCTTGTATATGTATGTGATATATGTGTAGATGTCTGTCTACACTGTATGTATGTGTGCGAGAGTAAATCGGAACGCCAGTCGGATTCCTCACCCGCGAACTCGACAAGTTTACGATGATGTCCCGAGTCTGGCGCGCTATCTGCACTACACGAGGCAGTATTTTATCAAACGCGTAAAAATAAAACACACACACACACACACACACACACACGAGCAAAATGAAGCGGACGAACGAAGACTGAACACCCGCCCGCCATCATGAACTTTGTGAACTGGTGACGTCACTCGGATTTACTTCACTTCATTGCTGTATAAATATACACTAATGCACTTTATCCAAAATTATGTCCATCAACAAAGTTATTACCAGTTTTAGAGTATGTTAAACGAACATTTTCTTTCGCTGATATATTTCAATATACTGTGACAAGCTGACCGTGAAAAATGAATCATGAATGTTTAACATGTATAAGCCGAGAAGTGGTGAATTGAAATCGGTACTAGTCGGTTACAGTACACCGGGTTAGATATGCCAGTGGGGGTAAATCCCAAAGGTATTTCCAGTATCTGATAACCACAGTGCTGCCACCTTGCAAGACGTGTGAGATTTAATACCTAGCAGACATGCGGTGATTTTTCACGTAGACGTTTGATTTAAATAACTACAGAATATTCTCCAAGCCAAGCAATTGCTGACTTGTGGATGGAAAACTAGGGTCAGCTGAGATATGGAAATGGCGATGTGATGTAAATGTTATACTTGTTGATATACATAGTATATGATGAATCAAGGAATACCAAAAGCAAGTTCATTTCAAGCATTTCAATTCGATTCCACTGGTAGAATACTATACTATTGAATTGTAGTAATGCACATGTATATATACATGTGCATTACTACAATTCAATAAGTCTACGTTAAGTTTACGTAATGTAAAAGGTAAGGTGTATCGCATAGCGTGTTGTCTGTCGATCAAGCAACCATAAGTATCGGTCATTGATCCCAGCCAGCGATGAGCCAACAATTTTTCGGGATTTATTACTTATAAAGTATTGTTGGTGGACACATTTATTGATGGGCCCCATCCAAAGCAGCAATTATGTGATTAATAAATCCATTAGACTTAAGACATACTCTCTCTATATATATGTCTACTCATACGTATATGATATCCGTGTAGGCAACTTGTATATGCACGTGTGTGTATGTGTGTGTATGTTGTCATAAATTGATAAATGTTACGCCTTCTTTATTTGTCCACTTCTAGTGGTCATTGTTTACAGACATGATCGTAAATCACACGCACGCACAAACATACATATAGTTTATTTACGTATATTTATCAAGTACATTTAAGATAGGTATTGTGACATTAACCATAGATTATCATCAATTAGAGACGATAATTGATATTGCGTAAGTCTGTTTTGGAATTTTTAATTAAGCTTAATGTAATTATATCATAAGTGCATAATGAAAAGTACAGTAATTGTCTTCCATGTTAAATAACTATTAATAATATTAAATTTCGTGAAGCAGTCTTCGCTTTTTGCGTAATGAATTTATTAAGATAAGACGTATGTATGTCAGGATCTCGGTCAGGATGGTCGAGTGAACTTTAGGCGCCTTGGATTCATCTGTTTCATGTCGCGTGTGTCCAGTGTATATGTAAGAGTATTGTATAAAATATCAAAATTAATAAAGAAAATTTTAAAGTAAAGTAAGCCTTGCATTCTGGTCTTCTCTGAGGACGTGGGTTCAAATCCCACTACTGACATAATGTCTTTACATTACTTCATACTAGTACACGAACTTTCTAATGTTTTCTATCTAGTTTTGTTTATTGCTCTGCTGGTAACTGTAGTAACAAGGTTTCATTGTAAGTTGCACTGTTAGGTTAGGTGAACGCGCTTGCAATTTCGCGCAGGTGACAGTTGACATTGGGAAACACCTGCGTGATTTAATTTAAAATTGTTCTGCTAGCGCAAAACGCATGCGATGTGCTTAACGAGCGCTAACTATGCTATTTGTACATCTTAATCAGATCTGCGCAGCCGCTAAGTGTACATTTAATGACCGCATATTTAAATACCTGGGAATCCGAACAACGGATGAAAGTGGATCAGAGAATTCGTACACATAACTCTTCCATTCTCGCATACAATGGTTCGGTCGGTCGGTGGCAGCCGTGAACGACATTGCCGCGGATTTTTATCCGATGCCATCGCAAACAGAGCAACGCTCTGTATATTGTTCAGGGGACAGAAAGAGACAGAAAATACAGAGGTCACAACCTCTACCGTTGCTCCATGTACCAGTGGACACAAGAAGGGCATGATTGTTATTCAGTAACGTTCGTTGCTGCGAAAAAAGTCGCAGATACATATATGCAATCCTTTCGTGAACACTTTTTCTCCTGGTCAATTGTAGTAGAGCGCATGCGCGCGCATACAAGGGGTCAAACTGGATGACAGAACACGTGCAGTGCTAGAAACAATAAGGCCCGATGTACCTTATACGGCCGGCAAGTTGGCGACAAGCAAAGCAGGAATGTATGTAAAGTAAAGGTGCAATGACTAACGTAGTACCAGTATATACTCTGGCGTAATTATTCGTAACCAGGAATGCCGCAGAACATATCGACGCTTTTCTTTCGATTAAGTCTTTAACATACCATTGGTTTGAATTCGCAATTGTTATTTTCTAACCCAGAATTCCATGAGATACAAGTTTGAACGTGACTAATGTCGTTTTGTTACAAGTTTGTTTATTGCGATGATGATCCACGATGATTGTGTTGGACATGTCAAATGTTTCGATGAAGCCACGTTACTTATTGTTTTCATTTGTTTTCGTCCCTTGTGCAAATTACGCAGACGAGACCACTCACTCAGTCGACATCACCCCTCACATCCCCTAAGGATTTACATGCAAGAGCGGCGAGCGAGCGGCCAGGGGGAAGTATGGACCAACTCAACAAATGCGCAATGATGACCGCTTATTCACAGTTGAACCCTCCACTCTGTTTATATTGATTCCCCATTGTATTCTTATATCGAATTTCTTTACTTGTTAATCATCAGTAGGTTTTTAATGTAATGTCATTTTGATTAGCATTTTACTATATATTCCCACAGTAAATGATACATTCAATTTATATTCCAGTAATGTCGAATAGTAAATCAACTGTTTTGTACTTTTAAATTACGGTTATATAAGTGAAAAGACCTGTTACATTCCGTTAAGCTTCTCCTTGGACGTTCTCGATGACAGATTGCATCTACTAACGTCCAATACAACACTGTTGCCTTGTTGTGTTCCGTGAAGTGGCAGACCACCATGCACGGTGTACGTCGCATACAAGAGAGTATTATAAGTTGTGAACGAGGTGCGTATGTGTGTTGCTACCTGCCTCCTCCATTGCCGCCACTACCATTACTACTAACTATTGCCATCGCTGGTGTGTTTGCTCGTAAAGCCGACACTGTGAACGGTAGTAACAGCGGCCTTTATGGCCACATGAAATTCTGACCCGTGTGTCGTAAGACGAGCGCGCGCGGGGCCCCATTGAGGAGATGCCCCGTGACACCACTTTGAAGCCAACAACACCAGCACCGGTACCGGCACCGGCCGCACAGACATAACAATGTGAAAATATACACCGATTTTATTGCCAACATTTACGGTCAATAAATATAACTGTTTGTCCATGTTGTTCATTACCTTTTTGTCTAGTGATTTATCTTGTCTGTGCACGGCGAAAGATGGCAACACCGACAATAGCGATGGAGTTATATGAACTAGGTGTCACTCGGCGTGTTTGTCTAACAACCGCAAACCGTGATATTTACGATTGTCAATATTGAAATCACGCCAGGAAGCGGTGATTATTGTTTGACTAATTTATAATTAGTTTTATGATGCATTTCGTGTATCTGCATGTGTAGAAACAGAAGATAACTATTTAAGTACAATGTTCATTGTCATATGAAACTAAATATCTACGAAAACAAGTGGCAGGTACATCTTTTTTTTCTAATCAAACATCGATGTTTAGCACAGATCCTAAACTAATACCCAGTCACCACTCGACCAGACCTACGTAAATACAGTCACCCTGTTCGTTTACTTGGACACCCTCTCCAATGGAGGGGTGGTCATCGTCCCTAAGGTGTGTTCCCTTTCATCCAAGCATACATCAATCTCACAGTAATTATTGTGGTAAATCGTGTCTTCGAGACATCACCTTGAATGGCGCATTGATCGGGAGCTGTAGCCATCAGTCTTGCTTTAACAACGTTAACTTTACTCTCTGTCTTTCTCTCTCTGCAGAACGAGAGAGAGATTTACTATAATCACCGACGGAAGAGAAAGAGAGAGAGGATATACACTGGTTCACACACACGTACCTGCCAGTCACTAACTCATCAGACAATTTTGTATGTCTGAACGAGTTGATACTTGCCCAGTCATTCTCATCAACTCTTTTCTGCTGTGGCCAAATAAAACCATCATTTTTTTATCCTTCGATGAGATGGGTGTCAATCACTCAACTGAGCTATCAGAACTAATGAGCTGAGATATGGATAGCCTGTTGTTGATATGTGTATTATTACTTTTTGTAGCTTGTAATGAATCGACTGAAATGGATGTTAATACTGTAATATGAATATTCCAAATGTGGACAACCCTTGAAAAGTTAGTATTGAGATAGAAATATAGATTTGACATTGACAATTTGCACTTTACAAGTTAGGATCTAAACTAATGTAGCTCATTGTAGCTACATGTATTAGCGATATTTAGTGGCAAGTGTTAGCGTAAATTCAGTTAGCACAGTGACAGGCGACGACCTAGTAAATTATTAATCTCGTCTGTCATTGTCAAACATATATGGACCTGGTGACACAGACGGACATTGTGGATACAACACTGTGCGCTCCGTAATTGCTTGTCTTGTAACGTCAGCGTGTGTACGCGCGAGCGAGACAAGGACGGGTGTGTGTGTGTGTGCGTGTTTGCGAGTGTGTTGACGACTAGCGGATAGGGTGGATCATTGCAACTTGGAGTAGGGCACGTCCAGTACATGAATGTGAGCACACGGCTCACCTGAGTCGCTGAAACAAGCAATTCAGCTGTCAGTCAGCCCTGGAGCTGGAGTACAATGAGGTACCCGTCACAATGTCTATCTAACCGAGCCAGCTAACATCTCCGCGATGTGCCCGTTGCTTTGTTCATCTTCATCAACATCATCATGATCGTCATCATCAGCCACCAAAGACATGTCTTCTTACCCTTCTGCGTTGCAGGGCCGGCTGGAAAATTTACAGAGCACGAGGTGTAATGTTTTCCAATAACTAGACTTTCTGATACAACTATGACAAAATGGATATGAGAAAAATTATTTGTGATCTGTCAGTGTCATTCACTCGCCTCTCAGCGAGATGATGGTGTTAAATAATGGTGTTCAGTGTGGTCTGACGATCAGTCCATGCCGGATGCTGTGTGATGGTGCAGGTGGTGGCCTCGTTGTGTTATTTGTTATTGTTCTCACGCCCGCATCCTGAGGGAGTGTGTTGTAGCATTTTCCACTAAGAAGGAGGAGGTCGCGAGTTCACCAGTTAATATCCGGCCGGCGAGGGCTGAGTAGTCAGTCGATGACCGAAACTTCATTAGACCAAAGATTCGCCCTCAGGTTCGATTAGTGCGAATCGTTCAACATTTGCCGCAGTGGAAAATAAGATTTCTCTCACCTTCGACCAACCGTCCGTCCGTCTGTCCGCACTGGTACCGGCGCCGGTTCCACCCCAGGGACTTGCCTCAGCGTCGGCAATAATCAAGGCGTCGCGACGTGCATGCTAACACGTTGAAATAACTTGGCAGCCCCGCGGCATCTCCGTGAACAGACAGACTTGGAGTCTCCACCACCACGGCGGGAACGTACTGTGCAAAGCGATGTCAAGACGGAAAAAATCTCTCGATATTAACGAAGATAAATCTACATTACTGTCACACTAATTATTTGTGCATTCATTAGTATTTAGACCAATTAAAACCAATCAGATACCAAGTAGAAAATCCATGTGTAATACCGGGTTATGGGCACGAGACTTTCCTGTATGGAATACAAACTCCAATGTGCAAGAACTGACAGCTGTCCACAGATGCTATTCATTCATTTTACGATCTTGACAGAAGCACCGGTGTACGTTTATAGCAGAGCCTCTTAAATCTTACATTGATTACAATTGCAAAGTGTGTATATACGTATATAATTATGTAAAGCTATCAAGTCTAGCTTACTCCTTCTCTTATGTTAGTTAATATCAACTCGCTTTGCAGATCACAGATCTGTTCGGATCACGTTCAGGTTAAATTGAACTAGCGCGCGTGCTCCTGCTGGTTATGTGACAAGCAAGGGGGGTGGAGAATGTGGTGGAAGGGGTGTAGTGTATGTAGTAGTATACATATAGTTTAAGGATATTGTAGAGTGCGGCTAATCTTGGTAGTGAGCGCCATCAGCATGTCATGTACGGTGTAGGAATGATGGTGAACGGTTGATCTGATATCAGCGCGCAGTGTGTGTAATGGTTGAACGTGCAACCCGTTTGTATTACCTACACGTTTATCGTTTCTTTGCGCGCACTGACTTGATGGTGATAAAGTGTTATAATTCACCTGGCTGCACATACAGTGCTCAACCGTACAGCACCGGCACTAACCATGCACACTTGCCGTCAACTTTCAAAAATGATTCGCCCGCAGAGTGTGATCTATTCTGAATTACTCTAGAACCTGCTGATTTGACTAGCTAAGTTTTGATCAGATTTAAACAAAGTAGTGTCGGATATGAACCAGACAAAATACTGGTTATTGGAATGTACTTGATTAGATTTCGGTACGAATGAATAAAGAACGAAACAACGAGCAGCAAAGGTAATTTCCATTGGTATGCAACTTTCGTACACACACAGTCTAGTTTCTCTCTTGTTAATTACAAAACCGGCAAAAAAGCCAGACTAACAATTGACAGCGTTGTTCATCCCTGGACAGCGGAGTTCCGCTTAACTGTACAAATAGAATAGCAGCAGGCGATGATGATCGTCTGTGTACGTATGCACACACCGAGCACAGATACTGGGCTAGACTCTGGTGTACAGCACCGTTTCCATTATCGCGTCGTCGACGGGCGCGCTACGTGCCCGCGTGTCCAATAACGCCGCAGGTTATGTGACGTGGCGCGGTATTTCAGCGTCCAGCAAGTAATTCCGCGATGCCCATTATTAACACTCTCGTCGCATATTGCGTTTTATCACTGCCGCGTCGTCCGTCCATTTGTCCGTTAGTTCTTCCTCCGGTGCACCACTGTATGCCTGACCGTTATTATGTTGTCGCATCGTCGCTCGCCTCGGCCGTGGTCACCAGATGGACCGTGTGAGGCGCCACCATCACGGCCAGCGATTCACACACTGGGTTGTGCTTGGAATTGTGAGGAGAATAAGTATGCGCAATGAACCACACAAGACTTGTGTCTCTCTAGGTGTAATTCACACTAGATATACTCGACTTCCAAAATACCAAACATACAAAGTTCGAAATAAACATATTCTTTATATTCATTTACAAATGAAACTATATTTTGTTGTTAGAACTAGATCTAATGTGACGGGGCTAGCTCTGTGTATCTGTGATTCTGCTGAGGTAGTCGGATCGTGTGTTTTCTGAAGGCGGTTGGTCCGTAATTGATAATTAGTATGCGGACGGGTCATCGCGCGCCAATCACGCCACACCGTGCGGACCTCGCGGCCGATGAATTCCAAGTCAGTCCGCACTCTCTCGTACACGCCTCGCACCTGTCACACACCGTCTGTGTAGCCACGTGACCAATGTATATATGAGTACGCACAACCTAACTATCTAACATACATTTACAACACTGACGGTGTTGATGGTGGTCGACCCTACAACCCCGGTGTTAACCTGTGTTTGAGTTGGGTCAGTCCACTGCGGCGGCGAATACAGCGAATGTAGATCCGGATGAAAATACGGTAAAAGGCGAGGAAGAACGTCGAGGCAATTTGGTTAATTGGCTCGCGGCATAATGGCGCTAATAAGTTTGTATATAGAGAGGAAACTGCACCAGGCGAACCGATTCGGGAGATTGCATTTCCCAGCCAACCGAGCCAGCAACGAGCACTCCATCCACCAGGCACGGACTGGCACACATTGTCCCTGAACGCCGTTTTAAGCAGAGAGAAAATTGAGCTCGTTAGAAGCGACAAAAGTTAATTGGAATAAGAAATTCATATTTTTGTCTGCACCTTTGCCTGACGTAAGGGAAGTAAGCTTGGTTGGTTGTTAATCAGAAATATTGGTGATCATTATAGAACACTATTTAAAAAATATTAAAATACTAGTACAATTGTATTATATTTTTTTTAACTGATACATATGTTAAATGAAAGAATATATTTTTCTCTTTAGTGCTACGATGTTTAAGAGATTCTGTACTATTCCGGACCTGTGCTCGTTCGCGAGTACGCCATTGCCGGTATCGCGCTTTGCATGGAACGTTTATGGCTCCGGTGTTATTACGGAGATCTCATATCCCTCCCCGGCCCCCTGATTTATAGACTATTGTCTTTCACCAGAACGCATATTTCTGTTCCGTCGTCTCGCTACCCTACGCTGCCAATGTTCGCTTCACGGGCCGTTTACAGCACGAGTGGCGATGGTGGTGTTCGTGCATATTGCACCCTCTAACACCCTCGCACTGCACCCGCCCGCTTACAGTAGCTGCCGAACGATTGTCTTCTTCTGTTTCACATGCTCGCCTCCAGCGCTGAGCAGATCTGTTGCAATTAATTCCTAGAAAACAGCAAACAACAGCACGTTAGCTGATCTGATCCTTGGCTGAGATGGTCGCTCTCCTACAACTACTAAATGTTGCTGCTGCTGTCGTCGCTGATATCTGATTGCTGTTAATTAATGTTCACGTCCACTCAAAAATCATGTTTGCGATCTGATCGCTCCAATTTATTAGATTAACGGTGAGTGCACACAGCCACTATACATATATCGTCTAGCTACTACAGTATGGCCATCGGCCACGCTTCCAACTAACCCGACGATGGCAGATTACACGTTGCGACTTTACTCATTAGCGGCGTGAGGAATTCAGTTCGACTTCGTACGTATTCATTACTCAGCTCCTGAACTATTACATTGTTATTCATTCCCCATTGATTCTTCAAACTCAATCATATGATAGAGTATCGTTACGCCGATATAAATTCCTATTCAGCAAATGTTTTTAAAATGTTTCTGTCCCTGTGGTAAAACTGCATGTTCTACGCTCGTGTGTATCGTGCAGCCGTGCTGTATGTGAGTAGTACAGATGTGACCACGTGTAAACTGCCCCTTAACATGAACAATTTGTTGATAACATCTCCGTGAAGGTTTTTTCCCTGCGGATCGTAAACACTACGGCAGCAGCGGCAGTGGTTGTACTGGCTTCACAACTGCACATACACCTGGGCAAGGAGAGGTGCGGGAGGAGAGTGCAGAGTTCGACCATGCTCTACTCTCTTTGGTGCTGACGAAGCAAGCGCGATTCCGAAGCGTGGGTGCCCGTACACACGGTCATAACATCGTCACGCGAAACCATACCAGGTTTCGACCTTCGTTCGTTCAGTTTACTGTTTTTTTGACAAGAATCAGTAAATTCTTTTCTCAGTCTGCTCTAAATGTACTTGAATCTTATTTAATAATGACACTTTTCATTTAGTCCCCATTCAACATCAATTCAATATATGATACGTTTTAAGAAATCCATCATTCTGGCATTCATTCCGTTCATCGCCATTTCTAAATCTCTCCGCTAAATGGCTAGACTCAAGCGTGTATGTGTGTATGTGCTGTAACTGGTTGACGAGATGACAATACTCCGTTTACGTACATACATACATGTGAGTGTGCGTATGTGTGTCCGATTGAGTAGGCGTGGTTTTCGCAACAGACCGGTTCCAACTTGAGTCTCGCTTCGCATCGTATCGTCTTGTGCGCGCAATGTCACCGCGGTACCGTCATGCTTCCGGCCGCTGTCACTGGACTCTGGCGTGTGGTCCTCCGGAGTCTAGAGAGGGCGGTGTACATCAGCAGCACTGTGCCGTGTGTGCTGTCCTCTGTACAAACACTGGCCAGTGTTGCTTTTCGCTTGGTTCGCTGAGAGAACAGCGCGCAACAATGAACAATGGCTACATAAATCAGTGTAATTAGTTTCAGTAAAGCTGCTGTATCTACATGCTGGAACTAAGCGGACTAAAATCATTGGTCAGCTGGATGCGTTACTCCGCCTTTCCGACGGGATTTTATCGAATCGGTGTGTTTTGCACACGCTACATCAGAGCATATACACACACCCGCACCTCCTCTACCCCCTGTGCGCACCGTCGTTGTTCAGTCAGTCGTATGTCCAGTACCTCTCTGTGTATATTGTGAGTGTGTGAGAGAGAGAGTACGGTTATTGTTATCTGCTGTGAATTGTTTTTCCTTTTTACCAGTGAAGCATCTAGAAGTCCACTAACACGCGCGCCGTCAATCTTGTCTGTATCGATGCGTGCAGACCTGACAATACCTGCATGTCTGTACTGTTCTTTTACCTGGAACATGGCAGACAATACTGCTAACAGACTGCTGCTGGTATAATGATACTGCATTAAGTATCTGAGAATTATAACATAAACAACGACAACAATTTCTGTTAGTTAATTTCTAGTCTTACGTATTTCTACATTCTATGATTTATGAAGACAGTCACTGTTGTCTTTTTCTCCACAATTGTGCGCGCTCCGTGTAGAACTGATTTTTAGAATATGACGCATTTACAATCTTCTGTTGGCGTCTATCATAAAATGAAATCTCAATGAAGTACCACCGAACGGCAATGACGTTGTCCTCGTCCAGAATTCAAAATATTACAATCAAAGTTCGTTTCGTACTGATAAGTTCCACTTCTTGTTCTTCTCCAACGTTTCGATTCTCGAAAACTATTTATTCTAATTTATCTTGCATCTCGATCAGAAATGCTTCCTAACCAGCGTTGCTGTAACAGCATCAGACAAAGCCACGTATTGTACTTCTTGTCTGCCGTCTCTGTCACTACGCTGTTTTTATCTCACCCACCCTCACACCCCTCGGTCCACATTTGTGTCTTGTGTTCGCTTGTAGAGGAAAAGTTTCTTAATGAAGTTCGCGATTTTGATTGACAAGCGCCGCCAATGAGGTTTAGAATCAAAATCTCGCCTGTCATCGTCATCTACATTGTTCCACTGTGCTCGATGAGTTTGACATCAACCAACCAAAGTTAAATTAATTGTATTGTCAACTCTTGAAAATATTACAATATTTGTAATCTTTACCTACGTTGAAACGTACAGCAATTGTGTAAGTATTCCAGTGATTGTTCTAGAATGTTCACAATTGTTGCAAAACGATCATCTATCAAATGGGGTTGATATGTAATATGCCGCGCGATGAGTTATGGAACCGATGCATGTCGTATAATTGTATGTTTATAGTTGTGTATGATTGATAAACTGTTCGATTCTGTCAATAATAAAATTACCCGTGTATGTCCAGTCAGCCAGTGGCCGGCTGGTGAAGTGAACGTGATAGTTCAAGGTGAACTTCAAGTGATGTGTCATCTGATGTAGGAATGACTGATTCTGTCCGACATACCGACGATCAATTACCATTACGCCACCTGCCTTACATACCCGCCTTCAAAACCGACGCCATTTTGTCATTAGTAATTGTCAAAAGTGTATGATTTACTCGCACTATATTCTAATATAGAAAGTTCGCCATTTGTTGTTTAGATCTTATTGAAAATCTATTAACTTCTTTGTGTTCTAGTTTTGACGTCATGAATATTTTTCGATGATTTCCAATTGTTAGATTTATATTTATTTCTTAAAATTAAGGTACACAGGTATACGTGAAATGTTCAAAGTGAAAACACTAGAGCACTCTGTCGGCGCCACGGACAATTCACAAGACCATTAATTAACTACGCTGTCCCTGGTCCTTTCGACGGCTTGTTACCGTGCCCTCTTTATTCTTTTATTCCGTATCTCCTTCTTGGTTACCGTTCTCATCAGTCTTTCGTTAACACTGTCAACTTTGATTTCACTCCAAGCGGACCAACACTAACACACACATGTCTGAACTTGTTGGAAACAGACAAACATTTCACCTTTTTATATATATATATTTTCATCCTTCGCGTAATTACAAATGAAAAGATATAAACGTTTAATGCAAAGTGTTCTGGTGTTGCTGGCCATTTGCAGTTACATTCCTAAATGAAGAGTAATTATTATTTAGTGTCTTTGAGCATCGCAATGTTTGTCTGGGTTTGTTATCTGAACGATGCCTGCTGCGTCTGCTGCTGGTGCTGTTGTAAGTTGACAAGGTTTGGCAAAGGTGTAGACTGGAATCAGATAATGTCGGTTTCTAATTAAAATTAACCCCTTGGGCTTTACTAATTACGAGGTTTGGCCTGCCTCGTCAACCGGCGTCGCAGGAAATGAAAACTGCGCGTCCTAACCAGTTGTGTGTGGGTGCTGGATATATATATGACTAACTTTGCCTGTTTTGTTTATTCTGCTCCAGGGGAAGGAGGCGAGGGTGGCGAGGACGGTTCTCCAGAGAACTCCGACAAACTGGAAGGCGATGACATTTCGGGATCGATGAGTCCCAGTTCGGCGGCATCTCCAACGCCCATCCAGGACGAGGAGCAACGACAAACACCGGTGCGTAGCATCGGCACGCCGGCAGCCATCGAGAACGATGTGATACCCACAAGTCCTGCCTCCCCGGACGCCACTGCACAGTCGGTTGTGCCGAATCACCTGTCTGAGAGGTAAGCGATGTTTACTCAAGTAGCACTGATATTTGCTCATGCATGCACGTATATGTGCGCGTGTGTGTTTCGGTACGTTTATGGTGTTGTTATCCACTAAGCCTATGCGGTGCGGCACTCGGTTCTCTTGTTGACAGCCAGAGAAGGCAATATTTAGCTGTGACGGGCCGCTATTATCGTAAATCAGTACAGAACAAACACTTTTACTCAGAACCCCTGAACCGCCGCCGCCATCGTGCAAACACTGACGACTTGGGCTTGTAGCGAGTGCACAGTTCCCGCGCGATACTCTGCGCTTGCCTGTTCACAGTCAGTGTTAGTGCGTGTTAGTGCGCGCTGCGAACATGCGTTTTAACTTTGCACACAGCATCGTGTGACATTGCCCCAACGGTTTTACTTTCATTTACTAACTGGCTAGGATTTGATACGCTGATAGTAAACTAACCTGCACGTAAGTCAAGGGATTTGATCAGCTATCGGAACCCATACATGTACATAAACCGTGGAATTGTTTATTAACTTCTTGTTATCAGTTTCATTATTACATAGATTCAAATACGATTTGCATAAAACGATCTTTATTGCAAGAATTTAAATTACCACTCTACTTTCTAGGTTTTCTTCTGAATGTTTATTTTTCTTTGCAGAGAATTCAGCAGTCCACGTTGCCAGTCACGAGAATCCACCGAATCTTCAATTCCACCACGGTGTCCATCCGGTGAATCCATGTATTCCGATCGTGGCGGCCTGATGCGTGGCATGACACTACCCAGTGCTGCACTCAGCCCTGTGGGGGTGGCACTGCCCGCCACACTCCCACCGGCGGCGGCAGCCGCTCTGCTACCACCGAACTCGGCCGCAATGGCCGCGTACCTTGGGGCAGCCGCTGCTGCAGCGCAGCATTCACATCGGCTGATGATGACATCACCGCTGCCGGCATTCAGCCGCGGCCCGGTGTCTCCATTGGTCACATCATCATCATCGCCACCCGGCATCCCTATGCCGGGCATCCGACCACCGCCATCACCTACGTCAATTCCCCTTCAGTCACCGATCAGTGCTGATCCCGCGATATTGGACTTTAGTACTAAAAAATCCGCGAACAAAATTTCCGAACACGCAGAAATCGATGGTGATGTGATGAACTTAAGTAAACCGCTAACTCCCACACCCCCGACTGAATCCGCTTTAAACAGCCCGCTGGATCTGTCAGTGAGCAGCAGAAAACGTGGCGCCGAAGAACCCGTTTCGCAGCCTCCTGCCCGTAAGACGAGATCGTCCGAATACAAATCTCCCGCGTTACCTCAATGGCCATCGCCGGTTTCCGCCTCACATTTACCGTACTTCGCGGCGGCCGTAGCTGCGGCCAGCACACTGTCCCCCAAACAGAACCACATGTCAAGTAACCACGCCGGTCCCGACCCGAGTGTTATGTGGAATGGTAAAATGAAGCAAGGCACGCCAACGCCCAATGATGCAACCAAAGCGCTGGAGAAGATGAGCGAGTTGAGCAAACTTGGTGGCGAAGATCTCTACCGTTCCATGGCCAACAGCGGTGCTGCTTCTAATTCAGCGAGCAGCCGTCACAGTGCGTGGCAATCGCATTGGTTAAACAAAGGCGCCGAACAAGCGAAAGACGTGTTGAAATGCGTCTGGTGCAAGCAGAGTTTCCCCAGTTTAGCAGCTATGACAACGCATATGAAGGAAGCGAAACATTGTGGCGTGAACGTTCCTGTACCACCGATGCAATCTACCAATGTGCCCCCACCTCAGCATCTTCCGCCCGTCTCACAGCCCGCTACGACTAGCGCGAGCGTCTCTTCATCCGCATCGTCCAATAGCGGCAAGTCCAACCAATCTGATTTGAATTTACTCATCAAAGAAACGATGCCTCTGCCGCGAAAATTGGTACGCGGTCAAGATGTATGGTTGGGTAAAGGTGCTGAGCAGACAAGACAGATCTTGAAATGTATGTGGTGTGGTCAGAGTTTCCGATCATTAGCCGAGATGACCAGTCACATGCAACAGACTCAGCACTATACGAATATCATTTCGCAAGAACAGATAATCTCATGGAAATCCACTGACGATGCGAAAGGTGGCGGAGGAGGCGGCGGTGGTGGAAGCGGGGGTGGCGCCCCTGGCGGCGGTGGTGCCAGTGGTACGAGTAGCCATGTAAGTGCTGTGCTCACGTGCAAGGTGTGCGACCAAGCCTTCAGTTCATTGAAAGAACTCAGCAATCACATGGTGAAGAATTCCCATTACAAAGAGCACATTATGCGCTCAATCACGGAAAGTGGCGGCCGTCGGCGACAAACCAGAGAGAAACGGAAAAAATCACTGCCAGTTCGCAAGTTACTCGAACTGGAACGTGCTCAGCACGATTTCAAGAACGGTGATGCCACTAGCCTCATGAGCACAGGTGGAAAAACACGAGATCCATCCAGTGCTGGTAGAATTACCTGTGAAAAGTGTGGCGATAAGATCGAAACTTCAATATTTGTCGAGCATATTCGCCAGTGTGTCGGAGGAGGAAACATCAGCAGTAGCCAAAGAAATTTCTTGAAAAACGCACTAATGTCCAGTAATATTATTCCATCAGAGAATCCGTTGATTGCAAGCCATATGGGAAACCATGATGGCGGTAGAAAGAGCGTGCACGATGAGAGTCCGTCACCAGGAGCTAGACATCATCGGTCTCCCTCCTCGGCGACGGATCTTACAACAGCGTCCAGTAAAGACTCGGGAGCAACGTCAGAAGGCAACAGCTCATCGCCTTCCGTACTTAATGCAATCGAGAAGTTGATAGAGAAAAGTTTTGATTCCCGTGCAAGGCAGAATCCAGGTGGCTTCCCCGGAGTTCCAGGGGCACCATCCAATGCTCCTATTGGTTCAAGCATTCTGAAACGGTTAGGCATTGATGAGAGCGTGGACTACACGAAACCATTGGTAGATCCACAGACTATGAATATCTTGAGGAGTTATCATCATCAGAGCCAACATTCATTTAGTAGACGAGAACGTAGTGGTAGCGAATCAAGTTCGGTATCGGAACGAGGTAGTAGTCGCGTAGACTCACTGACTCCTGATAGAAAGATGGACCCGCCTCATATAACATCAACACCAAGGACGACACCGGACAAACGAGTCCACACACCGTCATCAGACAAGTTAGCTCCTGAGGAATCTCCCGATTCAGAGATCACAATAAAAAAGGAGATTGATGAAGAACGCGTGCACGAACACAATCACCAAGAGGCAACGAATATCAAGAGAGAAGAGTATGATGATGGAGAAGATGATGAACGTAGTAGTTATCATAGTAATGGTGGAATTATGGCTCCACGGATGTCGACGGACAGTCGAGGAGATGATCTCGGGGATGAGGATGCTACGAACCTAGTGAAGCACGGTAGCAGTAGTATTGGTGCTGCTAGTCCCATTATGAGCCCTCGACAGCCGACACCGTCGGCAATTGATCCCGGTGTACCGAATAGTCCATGCCGGAACAGTACTTGTAGTCCTGCAAGTAGTGACCGGTCAGGCACGCCGCGAAGCACTAACGGCTCTGAGAAGAAAGCCGGTGGAAGTTTAGGCGCGTTGTCGTCGATGTTCGACAGTCTATCCGGTATGAACTCGGCCACAGATGGTGGAACATCGTCAGGCAGACGAACAAGCAGTCACCCGTTGGCTGCGTTGCAGAAACTTTGCGATAAGACTGAAACCCATCACAGCAACAACAGCAGACCAAGTTCGTCATCGGCTGTCGGTACTAGCGTGAGCACTGCGAGTACCAGTGGTGCACCGTCTGTGTCCCATAGTACCGGCACGACACCGGGCGCAATCTTGGCGTTCAGTTGGGCGTGCAACGATGCAGTCATGACGTCAGATTCGATCATGAAGTGCGCATTCTGCGATACACCGTTTATTTCCAAAGGTGCTTACAGGCATCACTTGTCCAAGATGCATTTCGTCAAGGACGGTGTGATTCCCGATCCGGTTGCATTGAAAGTTCAACAGTCGTCCAGAGGTGAAGGTTCAGGAGGCTCACAAACACCATCTAAGGGCTCGGCGAGCGGCGGTGGCGGAGGACCTCCGGGCAGTGGTTCGGCTGGGAGCAGTAGCAGACCCAGCAGCAAGAGTCCCCCAGCTCAGGGGGGCTACGAGGAAAGTCCCCATTCTAAATTCCTCAAGTATACGGAACTCGCAAAACAGTTGTCCAGCAAATATGTGTAAAGTGTAGAAAAGACAATTGATTAATAACTAAAAGTGTACATATATACCCCTCATACCCATTGATTACTTCAGCGAGCGAGCGCAAGTGATATATAAATACCCACAGTTAGGATGAGAGTGTGTGCGCATGCGCACATTCCATTTCTGTACATAGCGTAACTCTACTATTGTATAACGTGTTGTGTATATATTATATTTGAATAAGTATAACGACATACTTATAACACTGAGATGATGATGCTGCTACTGTTGGCGAATGATACTATTACTACTACTACTTCTACTATTGTATATATACATATACATGATGATTACAGTTTAGGTCCTGTTTTTTAGTTGATAATTTCAGTCACTCGACAACAAGACGTGTGGCGCTCGGGTGTGTGGTCGCATAGCGAATCACGTACACTCACCACTCCGTACATACATGTACAATGTGATGCTACCATATCTTGCTACAGCAAAAAACCTATAGTTCTGATAAAAGAAATGTTAGATAACGTCTAGGTGATATACATATTATAATAATAAATATACATACATACAAAGTATTTAAATATAATTTAAAAAGTCTCGATACAAATTCTGGGGTGATTTAAACTATTGTTATACGATTATTGGCCAAGTGACGCAGTCATATATACATACATATGCGCTGGTATATGCTGTGTGACGAGGCCGTGTACATATGTAATGTAAACTCTTATTATAATTATTATTATTAGTCGATAGTGAGGCCCAGTGAGTTAACAAGTAGTCAAGTCAGTATTTGCTAGAGTGTGTGCGCGCCAGTCTAAGAAATGGGCAATGAGAAGAAGTCAGAGAGAGAAAGATGTACGCAAGGAATAAGAACACCCTCACACACAGAGAAAAACACTTCTTCATTCCTAACCTAACTTCATTCTAACCGTATAGAATCCAAGGTCACTACCACCAAGCTCCTCCCACTTCTCCAAATACCACTGAATTTTCTCTCTTCAATTCTTCTCTGCGCCCTTTGTGTAGTTTCGAGTAATTTCATTGTTTAGCTGGGCGATTTTCATCCCAAACATTTGATGATGATGAATTCATTGTTGAAAATTCAGACTTACAAGTACATTTAACTCAATACATACATCCGTGATGGATGAATACATACATACAAACACACATACATACACTGATCAAGTTTACAAGAATTTAATGTAGAATTCAAGCCCGAAGTCTGTGGTTTCTCATGATTTCATGATTGCAACGTTTACGTATTTATTAATGAGTACACTGTGTAAAATTATTATATAAATGAAGAATGGCAAAAAAAAACATAATGAAAAAACAAAACATTCGTATACGTATATCTCTAATTAATATCTAATTCTTCCAAAAGGAAATTTTTAAATTAATATTTATCAGTAATTCATAATATTACTATACCGAATAATACAAAAATGTATACGCTATAGCTCCAATAATAAAAAAAAGCAAAAGCTCTTCTATGATTTACCAAATCAAACTTTATTTAATATTTCGTTGTAATTCAATCGCAATGAGAAGCTCAAATAAATATGTATGTTATAAACTTACTCATATTTTCTATTTTTTCATTAACCAAAACCCAAATTTTATTTATGTAACCTTCTATTTACAGGGCCGAAATCACTACGCAGTGCAACAATTCGAAATTAAAATAGTGTTCAAGTTTTCTCTGATATCAGTGCAATATTACATTTGAATTTACACCTCGAGATGGATCTGCACTAAACTGTAACTGTAGTATGACAGATACGGGTGCGTTGGTTCTTACATGTTTCTTTATTTGTGTATTTATATATTTACAACATATTTAAGTGAAGTTTAGTGCAAATGTAATAGTGATATTGTTGTTCAATTCCATTACGTGTTTATTTTAACATTTCAAAGCAATTCTACTACGTTTAGTGATATCAAAGTGTGTGTGTGTGTGTATTGTAACTTCTACGGCTCCAACAAGTACAGTGTTAGTGACAATTCTACTAAAGCGATAGGTGCCAACAAAGGTAGGTTTATTTCTGATTAAATATTCGCAATGTTTCACCTCATTTCAATAAAGACGACATATTTTATATGATCAAGGTTCGTACACCATCTTGTTGCAATACAAATTGTGTCTGCGCTAACCGTGTGAATTTAAGACTTGAAAACACCGACTTGTAAAAATACTTTCAAAACGTGATATGTTTGCATTTTTTCGTAATAATAATCACGGATTAAAATGCGGTGTACGTATATGATATCTGTACATACATATTCATAGAAGTTTGGTAGTGAAAATGTCGTTTTTTACATCCGGGTTATAACATAGGCATATACAGGTTCATATGTACAGTTGTCTTATGAAACGTAATCGACCAATTCAAACCTATATAATTATATCACATTGCTTGCTTAATCGTTCTAGATTATGTTGCGTAATAAAAAAGAATTTGTCTGTGAGTTATCAAGCAACTGTATCTTATATTTGTCTCTCAAACAATCCGAGCGGTACCATATGAAACTTGTTTGATTTATATACGGGATACCTGTATCCTGCGCGGTGCCGTCTTACGTAAGGGACTTTGAGATCGGTCGGTTCCTTTAGCAAATAAGTGCTGTGCATTGTACCTGGCTCATTTAGATAACACGACCGGCGTTTTTGAACTTTACAGGACATGGAAACATATACATATACTAACATACATGCGACAATATAAATTATTAACTATAAAAATTATATGACTTAAAGAAATCACAGACAGCGTCTGATTTATTTATTTTTAATAATAGGATTAATTAAAGATTAAAAAAATTTAGATTATTTTGATAAAATTACGTTAATAATACCATATGAAGCGTAATATGGTAATATTAATTTTGAAAACATTTTAGAAATAAATTTTCGTTTCCACCACTTTTCTTTTATTCGCCGTTGCAGTTCTTCGTGCACATTAACACCAAACCGTTGCGGCAGTTTGCTTTCAAACGGTGAGTTAAGGGGACAATACGTACCGGTGTTATCAGCGGCTCCATACGGGCGGACGTGGTACTAAATTCTTCACAGATCAGCCATCGCAAGACACAAATCTCACAAGGAGAGAGACTAGATTCCACTTTAGCGTGTTTGGAAAATCTCCCCCTTTCCGGGATACTCTCTGTATGTACGTGTGTGTAAGTGTCTCCTGATGCTATGTGTGACGTCATACGTCTTGTGACTGTCGTCCCGAATCGCTGTTCCTTCAGGATATCTCAGCTGTTACTCTGCTTTAGCAGTAGGGATTTCAACCAACACTGAATTCAGTGGATGTCAGAAAATACGGATAGATTTTTTCACCAGATATGCTATGGATTTCTTAGAATAAAATTATTTTTAAATATGTAATGCCGGTGCTTCTGAATTGTTCTGTTTTTATATTTCGCTAGTAATGCAATTAGTTGTTAGTCTAGTATTTGTAAAGTTTTACACGCATAAGTGATATACGAGTTTCTTCTCGCTTCACGCGTTACTGTTTTGCTGGTTACGGTCCTGTTATCGGTGTAGGAAACGAGATGCGTTGAGAGATGTGGTCGATGAGGAAATAAGGTATAATGTGCGTCCATTTCACATGGACCGTTTATGTCAGTTGATAAGTAGCACTATGTTGCTGAGTAAGGAAACATACACATAGTATTAGGCATTGTTGTTTGTCGTGCATTTCCGTTTCTTCCGATAGTGTGGTTGTAAAACGATGTAAGAAATCTATTGTTACAGGTCAACCAGCATCTGCAACAGGTAGAGCGTGCTGTGTTTAACCAGCGTTAACATAACCCTACTTCCGTTTACTCGCGTCGCGTTATAAAACCTTGCTATAATGTCAGAACACGCGACCCAATACGACATACGTACCGAAGTCTCATATACACCTACATATTTATACCAAGAAACTGTGTGATTCATCCAGTATTCAATATATAAACATGGATTTTATAATATTTGTTAAAAATACTTTAAATCTAATTCTTGATTACTAAATGAAAATTCACAAGCACATCTTTCTTGTTAGAATTTTGAACCAGCTAACCTGGAATAATAAATATAAATCTCTGTGCAAGCGTAAGCTTTATGAAATAATTTATATATCTTGTGCCATGTCAAGTCGCAATGCAAATTAAAGAGCATTCGCCATCTTGCTCGTACACCAGCTGACAGCTCCGGCTGACTATATGTATGTATATATACTGTAGGTATAACCAAGTGAATGATGCATAATGCTATCGCGTGATTGGTTGCCTTCGCGCTATGGTGCTGGCGCTGGTGTGGCGGTTCGGTAACAGTGCTGCAGTGTAGACGGAGCCCATTAAAAAACAGCGTTTGATTTACAAAAACCATAAAATTGATTTATCGCAGTTAATGCATAGTATGGCTATAGGTGAAACACAAAGGGATCCTAGAGCATAAATCGTTCAACTCAGATCTTTGTAGCACTGTGACCCGTCACGGGACGACTGTGTCACACACATACACGCGCGCACGCTCGTTCCCTGGATGAACCACACGTAAAATGTCACATGATCAAACCGGGGGGGGGGGCTACTCATAGGCGTATCATATGACATAAACACTTGGTAAAATATTCAATAATTAAATTACAAAATCTCCCCAACATTCATCGTAGTCCACAAAATATTGCTTATGAATGTATCCCTAGTTAATAAATAGTATTTGTTGAAAATTTTAATATTTAAAATTTTAATACAATTCTTTTTTAATTTAGCGCTCGTGATAGGAACGTACGCCAATGGATGAAAGGGTTCTGTGCCACTCAATACACCTATATCGCACAGCTATGACGAAGGGGGTACCCTTGCTTGCTCTGGTTGCTGCTGTATTTGATTGTTTGTCGTTAATATATCACGTTGATTCATGACTGTGTGATGTACAATACCCCCTCGTCCCTCTCCCTCGCTCTTGTGTAGCCAAGGGTATTGTTTTTGAAAGAGAAGGGGCACCCGCAGCGTGAGCGACTTTTCAAGATTATACGAACCCAACATCTCTCTGTGCATGTATGTGACTGGTCGCGTTACCGTACGTATCTCCGAAGATAATCTGCTTCGCATTCACCGGATTTTAAATAACTGACCACTACATTACACATGCATGCTACCAAACAAATTTATTTGTGTGCTCACACACACACACACGCATGTGTGTATATGTATGCAGGGACTTTACAATGTGTTTTATTTGTTCAATGTTGTTTCATTCCTGTTATGTTCTACGAAAGGTTGTTGTTGTTGCTGACGTTGTTTTTTCGAGACGTCCAGTAGCGAACAGCGGGTGTAGTGTCGATGTTCGCGGCACTACTGATTATCATTTAAGCACTTAGCAACATGTGAAAATATCTCTTGAGGCGTCTACACTACACATATGATTTTAGTGCAGTTATTGCGTGAACTTGAACACCGAACACAATGTCGAATTAAAGATTTGCAGCAACGCGTGCTTGAGAATAATTTCAGTTATTCAATTTGTTAGAACTAGACGAACAAAGAAGTATTATTTTTACTACGCCAACGATCTTACTAGAGTATACAGAACATTTTCTATTTTTGTATCTTCAGTATTTTTTACCTAAAGGTATATTTCAGAATCAGAGATATGTGTGTTGATATATCAGTTGAACAAGATTATAGTCTCCAGTGTATGTAACATACATGTATATAACCGAGATGTCGGATCGGTAAATCGGCGGTTAGACAGGTACAAGATGCGAGTTGTCCCAATTATAACCGCCGTAGCAGAAAATTAGCGTCTGAGCGCGTTTGCTCACAAGCCGTCGCCTTACTAACATCTTTACCTTTCACGGCTGCTGTACACAGTGTTGATTGCTTGTTTATTGCTAGATCTCCTCAACACACTCATACTACTCTCTTAACTCCCACCCCCGTCCTCACCCTGCCACGTGTACTAACGCGGTAACACACGTTAACATAACCAATCGAATCACCCACATCACTTGCGTCACCCGAATACCTTTCCACACCAACTCGGTAACGCGTAACCGATATTACCGGGTTATACTAAAACCGGTAACCGCACTCTTTGATCCTCGGGCACTATTTACTGGTCTAATAGCGGAGTAAATTATTGGAAACTACTGATTAGTAGATGATTATCCGTGATTACGGTGAAATTCGACAAAATTTTTCAGGTAAACCAATACTTAGACGGTTTTATTGCTGTCAAATTATGTCCAATTTCTTAACTAGCCAATTTGAACAACCTATCTTTTTACCATATTATTGGTCTAAATTATATACTTATTGTTCGGAATTAGCGTTCATATTTCGTAAATTGAACTTTTGTAAAAATATTAACGATAATAAGATTGAGAAAATTCGAATTAAATTTAAAAAAAATTATATGTATTTCAAAGTATACTTTGTATAATTTCTTCTTTTTGAGAACATTATAATTTTAATTTCATTATTAAAAGAACTATTACAACGTTTTATATAACGAATTATAAGAGCATTTATTTTAGATATTCGTCACTGATAAATGCCATTTTACTGCACTAAGTTACAATGTAAAATAACTTAAGGCTACTTTCTGTACGTCTGTAGTTCGACCGATGTCCACTGCGGTCGCACCACAATCGCGCTACTGTTGCTGACAGGACAGGACTACGTCCCAATATCGTACCGGTTATAGTGTACTCCTGTGTTACATACGACATAACTGTTGACATGTGTATTGTATTCAAATGCGTGTTCTCGTCTCCCGCGTATACTCGCTACTGCTGCCGTATGCATGCATGTATGTGTGTATATGTCTTGGCGGTCGGCGCGCGCGTGACTTGCTCCGTCCACGCTACAACATTACAATATCTATAGGTCTAGATTGTTGTCCGTACGTTTTACTGATACAGAACGAACATTTTGTTTATTATACTACCATTGTGCGCGCGATATTATTTAGGTGGATTAAAATAAAGATTTACTAGTGGTCTACCCTCTTTCATCCAATGCGCGTTCTCCAACATCTATGTGTATCTGTCCTGTGTAGAATTTGCACATTGTCGACATACGTGCAGGTGTATCATTTCTAATGCATGATGTTTTATTACATCCTGCTTATGGTAGGGTTTAATTTTTATATATTTTTTTATCACACAGATGTATAATCCTACCCGTACTGTTTCAATATCTATCTAGTATTCAACAGTATTAATTCTCACTAAATCTCTTACTTGAAACTTCATTGCATTACTAAACAATTTACGGTTGAAACAAAAAATACTGTGATAAGTCATTAAGCTGACGGTGATTTTTAAATGTCACGTCCGGAGGTTAATCGTTCAGGGTGTACTTTGTATTTTATTCAAACACTCACAGCTATAACAAGACGAGCAGCCTGTAAAAATTTCAGTAGCGTCGCAACAGGGTTGCGGTGAGAGGCATACAGCCCGGCAGAGCACGAGGACTAGGACTAGGAGTGGTCACAGGCGGTAGGGTGAAAGGGGTGATGTAGTCACGCGGTACAAGTTACAAGAGCTTCTTTCCAGTTTAACTCAACATTTTCTCCAGTTCACTCATTCCACGCGGCGAAGAGACGACAGATAACATGCGCGGCCAAGCACAAAAAATGAACACAAATCTTTCTTCTTCTTCGTCTTGTTCGCCGGTTTTGCTGTGTTTATAAACACTAGTCTGTACCGGTCGACTCTGTTGATGTTAATTACGTCACGGCCTGCTGAGCATTTCATTGCCAGCGAAAGGAAAGCAATTGAAATCTTTCAACCGAAATTTTAAACTTGTATAACATGCACACACCACCTTAAACAGTCCCAGAGAACGCTGAATGTTTACTTCTGACTGCGGTTGATTCTCTCTCTCTCTCTCTCTTGCTCTCTATCTTTGTTTATGAAATTACACGTCGCATTTTGCAAAGAATTACTGTTTTCCAAGATGTCACAAACTAGTTCCATTCTTTTATTTTTGTTTTTATTCTGTTTCCACGTAATTAACAAACAAGAGTACGATGTTCACAGTTTGCTACAGGGGTGCAGTGAGGAGTGGATGAAATGATTTGTTTCTCTTTGTATATTTACGGGCTGGCTGCATCAGTTTGGAGAATCTCGTCAGAATAATTAACTAGCAGACTATAATTTAAAAAATCTCGTGTGGTCACCACACTACTTTCTTATACTCAATTTAAATTGGCACATATTTGACATTTAAAATGCGTATTTCTGTAAATATTTTGTCTTCGTTTTGTTTTCATAGCATATATAATATTTTAAATACATGCCAATATACCGTGTGTCTCATGACGATCTACACATAGGAACGTTGCATACGCTCTTGATCGTGAAATATTAATTTGATCGTTTTAGTTTTTTACAATTTAGACAGTATAATTGTTAATTTTATACTTACAATTTTATTTCCTTTGATATTCTAGTATAATTTTGTAACATATTCGATGTAATAATACATTTTCAACGAATTTAAACGTCAAATTGACATTTCAATTACAAAAAAAAAGAACAAAAACAACCATATTAATATTTTTATTTAAAAATCAAATGAGCGCGCAACGTTGCTATGTGTAGATCGTCATGAGACACACGGTATAAATACATTTTACTCAAAATTGGATAAAGATAGAACAAAAATGAATAGAACATTTTTTCTTAAGATAATTGTTTCCTATAACTTTTATTTCAAAACTTTTTCCATGTCTCTTTTATTTTCTCCAATAATTCGCAAATTTTTATTTTAATGTTCGGTAAACTTCCACTTCCGGTTATGCGATTATGCTGGAAATCTAACCAGCTTTTCGTATAGTCAATAAACTTTTAAATGTGAAGTTTCATTGTCCTGTCTTTGCTCGTTTTTAAGATAATGAACATTCAGACACACATCCACAAACACACAGACGTCGTTACGAAAATAGTGAAATCGTATTCAGGGGACCTCAAAACATGTATTTCTATCAAAATCTCACAATCGAAATTTTTCATGATTCCTCTACTTCCTTTATACTATGTATAAGAAAGTAAAAATAGTCGAAATACGTATTTAATCATCAAAGGTTTTGGTTCAGAAATGTTTTTTTACAAATCTGTAACTCCTAAACTGAGCTGTAAATGGCTATTTATAACCTAGATGTTCAAGATTGTAATTTTAGTGAAGCTGTTTCTATTTATTTCTACGATAATTCCTCCATGAATCTGTGAAATGTTTATTTGGTCGAGACGAACAGTTTGTAAGACTGTGTTGTGTTTCTACTTGAACCCTAACATTTACACTTTACAACGTCTGTTTGACGTCACCTGAATGTCACATGCAGAAGAACGTACCGTCCATGTCTCCCTGGAGAACGGATCAGTTAATTGGAAGCTTATATAATGTAATACAGCTCTTCTCACTTCTATATCTTATACCTCTGTACGTGTGTATGCATTGCTCAGGCCTGTCAGAAGCGGGCAACAGACAACATGATATTGTTTTTCCCGTTCGTTCACTGATCATTTGAATTGAAAACCGGAAAATTAGCATCATTTCCTGGTACGATGCTGATGTAAAATTAGAAACATTAGAATTGACAGTGCAGAAGATTTTATTCAACGCTTATAATCAGAGAAATACAGACGGATAATAAAGTACAAATATGCATATTACTTTGTAATTCTGCAATATCGAGACCGTGAGTGTCTCGCTTATTTCGACCTGTCCATATGAGAGTTAATGTATTTGAAAACTATCGTTAATAGTTTCTATGTATTTAAATAAATTTAATCGCTTTTTTAATATGCAATAAATTGCGTGTTTGACGTGGGCCACGGGACTGGCGCTGCTGCGGGGTTCTCAGAAGGCATTCATCACAGTTTGGTTGCCTCGAATCTAAACCCATCGCCGCTCAGCAATAAACTTTATTTATATATTCTACATGATATGAAAAATAAATATCTTCAGACAGTACGTGATGCTCATTATGCATTAATCAGTGGTACTCAAACAGTTCATAATTACACGTACACTGTGTTTTAGAAAGATTTGGAACAGCTACGACGTTTAAATCATATTGTAGATTGTACTTTGTTTTGCAGTATTTACTTAATAATTAACAAATGAAATACATAACATTACGCCTTTCCGATTATTGGAGTAGCAGGCCCTTTATTTCCCTACAATCCCACGCCACATATTTCACGAAACATTTTTATATTACAAAACAATGAAATATGTAACTGTTTATAATTAGATTTCTATTGGATTATTATAAACTATTTAATTTGTTATTTTGAGTACCTCTGGTTGTCGAATATCGAACTTTCATATTCACTTCTACCAATACAAATATACCGTACTCTTTACTTATTCTGTATATGATTATACTCGGTACCTGCATACACCTATATACTATTACAAATACATACCCTACATTGTATCCAATGTTTTAATTCGGCTACAACTTTAAAGTGTAATAGAATATTCAGCGCGCACTTTGATGAACGCGGATCCAATGTGAACGTGAGTTCATTGTTGTGCGTGCCGCGTTCTCTGACCGTGTCCCGTGTGGCCTGTAATTCCTGCCCCTCTATGCCCCTCCCCCCCCCTACCCCCTGCCACCAGCTTGCACTTTACCCATTCGACGCCACTGCCTTGTGCCTTGTAGAGTATTCGCTTACACATACAGCCGTACAATGGTTGGAGAATGGTTTGTAATTGGCGTACAGACGATTGGTCTCACCTTTGGCTCGCAACGTTCCACAGTTACAACCGGGTTATTGGAAACGGTTACTAATTTTATACTTGCCGTGCGTGCCTAATGTATACCAGTTCGGATTTCACCCCCACCCCCAATGAGTTTCACGGCTTGTGCGATATTGCAATGGAAATGTTTTAATTTTAATCGTGCTTCCTGGAATTTTCAGTGCTGCAATCGAACGTGCTGGTAACAAGATGCCTCTAACATATGTATGTACACGTCTTGCAAATGATTACAAATATATTCAATAAGGCGTCATTTCTATTATTGGATCAGATCAAATTTGTAAAGAGCGCAGATGATGTTTTTTTTGCTTCGCTGAATAAATTTTCAACAAAATCAACTGACGTTCTCATAAATGGAAATGATTCCTTTTCAGCCAGCTATATAACGAGAGGGTAATTTAAATTCGAATTCGTTGCATATGGTAGCTGGGTGTCGTTTAATGATCGTAAAGCGTCCTCCTCTCGTCCTCCTTTCGTCCTCCCAGTGCTGTGCAACACTCACGTAAGTATTCATAGGCAACTCTCACGATGCAGTGCTATAAACCTTTAGTGATGCCCGATTGTAAAACGCGACAGATATCTTTTGTCACATGACTTATTCATGTCTCATTATCCACCATACATCGTCTCTCCACGGCACGGCTCTGTTTTGCGTCATCGTGTCGCCCCGCTCGAGCTGCTGATATTATTAATTCACCAGCGGAGCATAACATGTTCGGACACTTTTATTGTGCGTTTAAGTCTTGAAGGCGCAGAGCACATCTGCACGCCGCCTGATCCATCCACGTTTTAAGTAGCTAATTGCACTTCCATCAGAATCGCACCTGAGTAATTTTGGCCCGCGTGTCACAATCAAGATTTATAATACGGCTCTAATGAAAGCTGTAAAGGACACACAATAGGCCACCCTCTCGGCGCTAAGGCCGTCTTACCTTTCATACTTGGCGGCTGTTGTTCACCCATAATATGCTGGCGCGAAACCACGTGCTTTTATGAGTGAAAATGTGTTAAAAATTTATGCGGACAGATGGCGAGGTGTCCGCTGTATTTATGTGTGATAAGTACAAGGCCTGTATGCATGTGAGCGTGTGTATGTTTGTTGAACGGATGATAACCAAGGCTACTTCCGCTATTTAAAGACCTTTTGCATTCTCGGCGAAAAGATTTATACTCCTACAGATAGAAAGCATTCAATGTACCTTATATAATTCAATATACACAGACTAAAAGATTAAACACTATTTTCAGTTATGGCCCGCTTTACTGATATCCAATAAGATTCTATACCCAAATATCCACGTACGAGCAAATTGAAATAAGATTCTATAAGAATGTACGCTGTAACAAATAAGCTCACTGAAATTTTGGCTCTGAAACTTACGTAGTAAAGATAATCTTTTGATATCTGCACAGACTTTTGCGCTGTTAGACTCTTTGGGACTCACGTTCAATGTGTTGTCCATCCAGTTGAAATATGCTCTTGCCTCAGGCGACGTTGCTTTTGTGCGAGCGTCTCGTTTTGACGGGGACGTGGAAGAAGACGTCATGTCTTACTCCAACATCGGTTCAATCTGTTCGCCTCCTCCTCTTCTGTCTGTCTTCTTCTTCACACTGTCATCTTATACGTCCTCTCTACTAGTTTGTCCATCTGCCTGTCTGTCTGTCTGTCTGTGTATGTGTGTGTGTGTGTGTGTGTGTGTGTCGCGCGCGCGTTCTTTGTTTCCGGACGATACTTCTTTATTGTTCTTTTCTGATGCGATTGAAGACCCTCTGCCGGTGACTGCTTGAAGTGGCCAACTAAAGCACTGACCGGAATGGTTTGGGAAGGTGTACGTGAGGAGTAAGCAACGAAGGTGGAAGGGTGGGAGGGTATTACTACTATAGTGTATCTCCGCTGATAGGACCGAACTTCTATCGTCCGAGAATTGGAGCAAAAGTTTCGTCATTCCAAGATGACACGAGTGGTCTTTATGGCTAGTCCTCCCCTGCCCTGTCCTCTCATCGTACTCCACACTATGTACATCTATGTGTGTGTGTGCTGTCACTGTTTCTAGACAACGTCTGTATTGACAAAAGTGTCTCCTGAAGCGCAATACATCGCACTTTGTTTAGTTTCTTCAAGTCTGTCCAATATTATATACAGGGAAATCCGATTACAACATCTTCTACATAATTTGTGTTAAATAATATATTATAGAAGTATGTATCCCTTCTATTATTATTTCAAAATCTGTGAAAACCTAATAGTTATATCACGTAAGAAACATATCAGCAATATCTTAACATATTTTTTAGAAGTTGCAAATTATGTAAAAAAAATTTATTAAGACTGAAAATTGCTCAAAATACTATGCTACTTTTTGCATCGCAAGTTGATATTAATGTTACTCTCGTTTTGTTTCAATGTTATCCCATCCAAAATTACTGATTTTTAAATTCTTGTTTCTTTCTATCTGTCTTTAATCTCCTGGGTTGATTATTTGTACACCCTGTATTATAAATAAACCGTGCTGGTGTTGTCTTATGAAGTCTCCCGTCTTTTCGTTCGTCTTTCGTCTCGTTGATTGCAGCCGAATCATTTGCTGCTGCCGCTGCTGGTGAAATAAAAGAAACGATATTTTGTCAGCTTGTGCGAGAGTAGCGTTCGACACTTGAGATACTATGTACGTATGTGTGTGTGTGTGTCCCGTTCTCGTGAAACTCTCGCGTCGTTCAAACGAGAACAATTTGAACTTTTGATATTTCCATCAGTGCAGCGGCAATTTCGAACAACTGCCATCACTCATACCCACACTTACACACCTCTCTATCCACGCTCTCTATATACGTGTGTACGTGTGTGTGTGTGTGTGTGCGAGCCGCGTGCTGTCCATATGCATGTACGTATGTCGGTGTAAGCCATTGTGTAATGATGCTTTAATTTTCTTGCACAAACTAGTCCGTTCCGCGGCCCTGACTCCCGAATGCTTTATGTGTTCTAGGTGACAACTCACTTGCTAATACAGGAATGATTACCGCCGTCTTACACCACGCATCCAACCTTACATACAGACAGACAGACATTTGTAAAATGTTTTACAAATAACATGGATTGGCATAATGGGATTTTGTGAGTTTCAAATTTTATTACAGGGTTAGAAAATTCTGTTTTCTTTTTTATAATTCGTGTTGATGCAGATGTTGTGTAAAAGATGTACACTGTAATGTAAAACTGCATCGTTTCAAATAAAACTACGTGCATGTTACAATGTACTAGTGTTTTTTCCGCATTGTGTTCCGTGCCAATTAACATTGTAGTACTGGTTGTCTCCGCTGAGTGCTATACCGTACATGTTTGTGGTCTGCCTGGTTCACAATTGCGCTCACCTGTTTGGCACAGTTAATCTCTATAACATGAGTCCTACAACATAGGCCTCGTCATCATTCCCTGTAGCGTACTCACATACATTGTACAACAATGAAAAATCAGTTTATAATTATTATATTTACTGGTAATTTTATATTGGTCCATAACTAACACTTTCTGCAGACAATTTTTCAAAGCCCGTACCTGTACTTTTTGCAGTGCCGGATCTCTGACGATGGTCCGTACTAACTTAGACCCGTTTCACATCTTGAATGATTGATGTGCACCCAGCACTGTAATTAAAACTAGTTCGAGAGATATTTAAATATATTCAAATGTAGTTCGCGCTGTAATTAGCAACACTGCAGACATCTGTGATGTTGGTATACCTGCACGGAATCATACAGTACCCAACCCCCTTACCAATGTCTGGATCGGCTCATCCAAGCTTTGTGATGTTTCCATTGATTTATCTGTCGCACCTGGTCAAATTTCCAATTCAAGGTCGCCGCCAAAGGACATTCATGATTTAAGATCGAGAGTCTGATTTATTCGACCATCTTTGACATAATATATAGATGTTTACAAATACGAATTTTGTGATTTAGATTCTCTCAAAGACAGTGCTAATCATGTTCAATCTGGAGCATGCTCTAAGCTCTTGACTTGAACAAGATATGCAGATGCCTCGTGTACTGCTCTATAGTGATTCTATAGCATTAGATAAATCACTGGGTGAATTCTAATAAGATATTTTTATGGCGTCGCATGGTGTCTATCATGTGCAACGCTTGCTGGCGACGGCACCGACGCTGCTAGATGGCGTTCCCTTGTGCGGTGATGATTCAAAAGACTTTTAGATTTATTAGTGAGTGAGAGAGCAATGCCAGAGCGCGGAAACTGTCGACCTAAGCTCATATATACGTTGCACTTTGTACGTTACGTTCAGTTACGTTACGACGACGACGACGATGGCGATGGCGAGGAGACTATGGAAACGAGCCATAAATTGCACAGTTCTCTCTTTCTCCATTCCTCTTATATCGTTGATTTATAAATATGAGTGTGAGGTATAATAATACCAAGGCCCCCTACATACTGTGGGTATAATTGAAAATTGATTTACGCGGTCCGAGCTGTCAGTTGGCATAAAGACGGGCACAAGAGAGCGAACGACGCTCACTCGTGCTTGCTCTCTCTTCCTGATACTCTCTCCACCAACTCTGTCTCTCTCTCTTTCCTGGATAGATTCAGGATGTCTCCCATAGAGTTTGACATTTAGACATTGGAAGACAAGCAGACAGTCGTACGATGCTTGCTAACCAATTAGTTCAGTACAACTTTGTATATTCTCGTGGTATATATTTAGTAAATGTATTGACGTGGATGCCAAAACTTGCACATAAGGTCTACATAAATATGTAAGTTTGTACATATAGTTGACATCAATATTGCACTAGATGCTCCCATCTGTAGACACTAACATTGACGGGTTGGACGCTGGAACAGAAAGATTTGACGAGTGCCAGAAACATTTCATTTCCTTGTCTGTCCATGCGCCTCGTGCGCGACTATTTTCGAAGATTACTAGAAATAGCAATAGACTGTGTGACGTGTGTGTGTGCATGTATGTATGTATAGAGTGCAGGGCGTCGCGGCGAATGACAACTGTTTCAACGCGCCAGTTATTACTGGTCTGAGCCGATGATATAGATGTCTTCGAAGCTCGCGCATTCGTGGACAGCTTTATGCCTGTACGTAGGAGATCGGGCGCATACACACACACACTAGCGAGCGAACGAGTCGAGTCAAGTCGCGTACATACTCCCATACGTACGTAGTACGTACATACAGACGGTCGACTGATGTATTTATGCCGCTCTGAAACCCCGACTGCTCCTGCACTAGCAGTACCAAAGTCCGATCATAAACTTGAAACAAATTGGCTCCTTTTGAACGCGCTGGCAAAGATATAAATCGGTGTGTAGCTGTCCCGGAGGCTGCGCCATCACGGCCGAGACAAAGATGCCATAGATTTACAGTTTAGTAAAATATACCTGTCACATTTGTTCCGTCTTACATATGCAGATGGGAGCTCCGGTTAAATATTATATGACAGCCATTGTAATGTAAAGTCAGAATGGTCAGTGCTGATCATAACAGATACGTGTACACCAACGGTAGACTCGATATGATGATGATACTGCTGATGCTGAACTGTGGTGACTCCTTCCACTACTACTGCTGCTGCTGCTGCTGCCGGTGCTGTTGTGGATGGAACAGCATTCTCGGCGACACGCTGAGGTGTCCCATTCATAACATGTACACCTCAACCAATGATTTACACGTTCTCCTGCCCACTCTCTCTACATATCCGTCAAATAGTTAACATTTTTATTTTCCATACACCTGTTCACTTCTAAATCTCTCCGCCAGTTTGTGTTCGTTTCTACAATTAGTCACCAAACATTTAGACGATGACGGTTGCTTCCTTGTCAATTAATACATTCTTCCACTGTAATACATTGATCTCATTAACGTTTGTTTTAATCACTGTGCTTGGATTGATTTACGTGTCGCTGCTGAGACGAGATGTAGTTTAATGTTGATTAAAATCATGTACAATATAGGTTCAACAGTTTGTAAATGAGAATATATGTCCTCATATTGAGTCCTAGAATATGTTAAATATTTTCCAAAGTTCTGCTTTGAATGAATGACGAGTTGACGCAATGCGTCAAGTATTCGTGAGCCGTGTGACATGTACTACACGTATCATACGCGTGCTACTTTTCTAGACAAGCAAGTACATGAATAAACATTTACACAGTAACAGAAGTTCCTCTACTTGTAGTTCTTTGTTCCACAATTATTTCAGTATTGAATCGTATAACAGCGGAGCAAGGATCTGCATAGACTAGTTCCTCGCCTGCTGGCTCTGCTAGTTGATGATTTCCGTTTGGTGTATGTTGCGAGCGCAAGATAGAGAGTGAATCATCACCATGATGTTGATGATGATGTGCCAGCGCCCCTGGTGCTGGTGCTATGGTGTATGATCGTGCAGCTATGAAGTCTCTGTACCCGTGTGCATGTGCTACGACGTCCAATTAACTTTGATTACTTTCTCTGTGTAAAATATGGCTAGTATTCGCATAATACGTTACCCGGCGATAATTAAGCAATCTATCAGTAGGTGTCCGGTGCGTCGCACGACTCCCTCGATAAATAACCGATATATACTGGCACACCGGCACTAGGATGTGCATCTAACATCATCTCATATATACAAGCAAGCAAGTACAGACTAGCAACCTACATACAGTGACACTCAAACAATATTCACACAAAACTGTATACAATCAGAACTGAATCTACATTTGAAATCTGGTGACCATACATAAGTTCACCGTACTGCACCTTGAGGTGTTGTCCATAGTGTGAAGGTCACTCACTGCTTGGATAATTATTCCCGCGCTCCTATACGTACGTACATACGCGCTGATTTATCGGCTGCTGGTGTGCTGGTGGTTGAGACACGCGAATGAGTGTCACGGATGCGGTGCGGCTCTGTTCGGCCGCGTAGGTTGCCCCAAGTGAGCCCGGGTGGGCGTATTTATGTATCTGTTTGACGCCCGGTGATGTATTTAATGTGAACGAACTGTATGCGAGAGCACGAGACGGAGAGAGAGAGAGAGAATCGACGGTAAATGTAAGTACGAATCACATAACCTACGAATGTACCCAAGTAACGAATCATTGGAGAGGCAGTGCGTTGCACGATTGCATCCATCATTGCGGTTACCTTTGAATCGGACATGTAATATCATCGCCGGTTCAACCTCTTCTATATAACCCCCTGTGTCCCCGTCACCCCCTTGCCGCATTCGCCGCCCATGTACCGGCAACACTAGTGCCGTCCGTGATCGGACGATTAATGATATTGGCCCTCCTTGATCTATAGATAAAAGTGCGTCATTGTTTCAAGACGAATTACATAGTACTTCGACACTGCAAAGCGTCCACCAAGTGTATTCATTGGCTTGTGCAACACAACTGAACTGATCGTTACAAAATGTACTACAAAACCAGTAAACACAAGTCTCCTTCCTTTCTAATATTAGAAAAATACTATTGAATATGTACATTCATGACAACATTGTGCTTGTCATTGAAAGCAAGAAGATTATACATTACGGATATGGTTCATTCTTGACATAGCTCACACTTTATTACCTGGTGCGTATAATGCAAAAACAATATTGCTGAAAATACCGTAGTCCTTCGAGCCGGATCCATGGGTCGCCAACTGACGGGCACAGACTTGTGCAGAGTGATTTATGGGCCAGGTGGTCATGATTTGTGATGCGCATTGTAGGAAAGAACGCACCAAACCCATACATCTAGAGAGAATGAATCTGTATGTATGTATGTATACGTACACGGTGTAGTGCTATGGTCGGTTGAAGAGATCGCTGTTGTTGTTGCTGTTGTTGTAGCGGTGCGCGTTGGTCCGTTAATCGTCCGTTTTAATTGCTACTTCCAGTTAATACAGGATTGGAAATCCATCTGTAAAGCCTGGCACGATGATGGACTGCTGCATGTCCGCTACAGTGTTGCTTTATTTCTTTATTTTGAAACCCCGGTCTCCGCTGGTCTGTCCGTCCGTTCGTCTGTTCATCTGTGCGTTTATTGTATATTTATTAGAGTACATTCGATGTAACCACGCCCGACGCTACATCCATCTTCGCCGCGTGCGACTCCCTATAATTAACGCCGGGAATAGAATTATAAACTCGCTCTACTACACTCATTCGTCCGGCCGCTTATTCGTTACACAGCTTTGCATTCGTTATTCACTTTTGTTTCAAACAAACAAACAAACAAATACCACACAACAACAAATCGATCTATATGTTATCATGCATAGTACATATAGTTCATTCTGTAATTGTAAAAAAAGATATTTCCTCGTTGCATTGTTCTTGTAAGATGTGTTAGTTTTTCTTCGGTAGATGGTATGCGAACTTTTCAGTGTGTTCGTATTCTGTCAAGTGACGATGAGTAGTGAACATACGGTGCTGCCATCTTCGTCTTCTACCCTCTTCGTTGTCCGCGGAACTTCTTAGTATGTACATCTTACAAGGCAGCCAGGCACACTGGCAGTTCTGTATTGTGTAAGTGTACATGTATATATCTACACTCCTTGTGTATGTGTGTGTGTGTGTGTGTGTGCCGTGGCTCTGACTTGACTGAATTATGGCACACACAATTTATGAACATTTGTAATCCTATTCAAGGTTTTATGCAGATATTACTCACTCAAGCAGGGAATATGAGTTTATCAAGCTTTCAGACGTAAATCATTGCCCCTCCCGAGTTTATCTGTAAATTGCACTTTCCCAGAGAACCAGCACGGCACGGGGGGGGGGGGGGGCAGCAGGTTTCGGGGTCGAGGGGAGGGTTGGTGAGACGAGCCGACCTACTAGCATGCCGCACCTCTCACCCGTCCACCCAAGAGAGAGACGCAACATTCTGAATTTTGAGAGTAGCCACACCACCTTGTGCCGCTGCTGATGCTGTGAAGAAGAGCGTCCGAATACGACCCGCGGCTATCTCTGAGGGCTCGCTTCCACCGGTGTATGGGTCTGAGCTGGCGACGGTGGCGACGCTGTACGGCAAAAACCATAAGTTATTTGCCCCGTTCTCTAAGGTGCCGTTGGCTCACTGGCTGGTGTGTCGAGTGAAAGAGAGATACGACTCGCGTTTACCCGTAATTTCTATATTTGTTATTTACGAACTTGCAGATAACCGGGTCCCTCTGTATACGTGTGTGTGTGTGTGACATGATACGCTCGTGTGCATAGTAGCTTGATATCTGACTCTATTACATGTACTTCTTCCTCCTGTCCTGTCCGCAGTCTCTCTATGTATACTCCGTATGCATGTATGAAGTATCTCTTCCCGTTCACAAACACAACATTCCACGTGTGTGCGTATGTTTTTTTCATTCTGCCCAACCATGTATCAAAGGTGACAACGATAAAGTGTAGAGGGGTAGTGCGAATGACGACCTCGCTCCTCTCCTCACCGGTGTAGAGGAAGAGGAACAGTAAGGGTAGGAAAAGATGCGAAGCTATTAATTTTATCGATAACATTCCGTGTCAAACGCGGAACCTACCATGCCATAACCTGCTGCTGCTGCTGCTGGTGAAGGTGTATGCCTCTACACTCTGTCTATATATATGCGAAATTCAAATTTCAAAAATAAGAAACGGCTCTGATATATGAGGCATTGTGGCTAGTACAATGGCTACGGCCGTACAGGTATTGCATTCCCATCCTGCAATTATTTATTCGCTGATAAAACAATGGCGACGGGCTGCCGGTGCCGCCGCGACGGAAATATTTCATTAGCACGCGCCGCGACGATGACCTCTGACACCTTCGGCCATCATCGGTTCGGCTTTCGATAAATACCAACAACATGCTATATGCTACGGAAGATAAATAATATACCTACACACACTCACACATACTAATATGAACGGCGAGAGAAAGAAGAAGGTGAAGAAGAGTTTCAGCTGTAATGGCAAATTCTTTTTAGTCAGGTTCGTCGCTTGACCACATTGCGTTTGTCTGTGATCTGATCATTGGTAAGAATTCACAGTTGTATTAAGATCACCTGCCATCTTTATAAGTTTCAACCTTTCAGTTTTCAAGTGGGAATGTATCAAATATCACTATGATGTTGATACTAAGAGACGGAATTCGGCACTAACCCTCTACCCCTTTGGTTCGCCCACTCCGTGCAGTGTATGGGCGCTCGGTAGTGGGAGGGGTGGGGGTGCTGGTGGATGGAGGTGACGCCCGACTAATGTATTGCCTAGTCCTGTGATCGTCGTGCCGTATTGAAACCGCAGTATTTATTGCCCCATTAAGGCATCGTTTAAATCATAACTGCAACTATAACTAACAGCTTATCGCTATGTCGTACTCTACCTCTCTCTCTTTCTCTCTCTCTCTCACACTCTCTCTATGTGATGTTACCATTCGAGCTTTGAAAAGAGACATTCACGTGCATAAAACAAAAATATGTATCTCCGGCTGTCTATCTGTGTGTGTATGTGTATTGCTATTATTGGCTAGAGTTAACCTGCACGTACGTATAAAGTATTGCTGCGTATTTTATGCAATTGACTTTCAGTTACATTAATATTCCAGCCGTCGTAACGCGCATTTACTTTTGTGAGATCGAACACACCATACATGGTGTAAAACATGTAACGATGTTATAGACCAATTTACAAGTACAACGTGACACAGTTGTAACGTAATCTACTTTTTCTATTTACACAAATCCCTCGACAAATCCTGAAATAACTTGCATGTTATAAAGTGACAAAACTAAAAGTAATTAGAATGAAACCCTATACATCCGTTGGTTGATAATACAAAATATTAGAATTACATAATACATTTGTATGCTTAGCAATAACAGCGTATTGATAAATCTTGGCAATCCTATGATCTATGGACATGTTTGTTTTACAGGATTAATCCTTGAGAAAAGATCAACGCATGCGCATTGGGGTGTGTGTGTATTTTGGATGAAATGAAAATGTCTGAGAAATGTATATATTCCATGTGCGTGTCACCACAACACACACACACAGTTAGAGAAATCTGTAGGAAAGATCTCGTCTATATTCGCTGTTTCTATCACACAGTTCGCGTCGTTGTTATCAACACTGACGGAAACTAGTTCGCCGGCGATAGAATATTCGGGCGCGGGAACGTTAGGTTGCGGCTGGTGCGGCCATATAGAGGTTAGTTATGGGCGCCACACGTCGTCACAAGATAGTGTGCGGCTCTGATGACGGATGGTTTTAATCAAGTAACGGAAAAAACCAGGCGAGCCTTCGGATCCGTGGCCTTCTCTACTTGGTGGGATAAGGAGAAGAAGAAGCGACGACGGAGGCGGTGGCGGCGGCAGCGGCGATGGTACGTACGGACGGACGCCATAAACAGTGATGCGAATGAAATGTGGACGCTTTCGTCTAAAAGCGATCGTACATCATAGCTGTAATGGCGCAATGAATCTTGATGTCCACACTGATCAAATTTAATCCTTAGAAACTCAGATGCCATTTGTTATGAGGGACGCCTCAGTCTTGGCGCGTCCAGAAGAAGCTGCTACTGCTGCTGCTTGTTCCATCGCCAGCGTCCAGTCAGCGTCATGCGGCGCCCTCGTCTTTATTTACGGCTCTTCGTCCGACGTTCGCGTCGCCTTGGTCTGGCGTCCGTTTCTTGTTTAGCTTGACTTGTCTCTGTTTCATTCATCGTCGTCCGCGTTCTCTCTATTTCCCGTACTGCTACACGCCACAGTACTTTACTTATTGCTTGCTTACTTCGTTGTTAAGGTTCGTTCACAATTAGCGCGGACAGCGCGACGTGCACGCAACCGTAAATCTGAATTATTGGCCGACGATGTTTTCCAACCATACTTCGACCGATATACACGCCACCCCAACTCTAACACTCACTCGTCCAAATCTATAATCAGTAAAGTAAGCTAGCTTGGTATAGTATATCTTAAACTTAACGTTTGACAAGATGAGTATTCATTTCATTTGTATAAATTACACTAGTTAAATTATACGTCGTATGTGTTAGATAGATGTATGTATGTGTGTGTATGGGTAGCTCAGTTTGTCGTACGTACAAGACACATATATTATTCAACTGGCAATGAATCGAATATTCGCCATCGCATTCCAAAGTTCGTCAGACGTGTCCGAGTCGGCACGGACGTCGGGGATCTCGTGTCTCTCTGGATATCTGTCCTATACACAGCACGCGGTAGTGAGGAGTGACTGAGAGGAGGAGAGGTTATAGATAGAGGAATGGGTATAGTTACACACAGAGAGAGAGAGAGAGAGAGAGAGAGAGAGAGAGAGAGAGAGAGTGGCATCGCTGTTTTGTTTGTGTCACTTGGACCGTTGCGACGCCGTTCGATCCGAAGCCGTGTGGCTGGAGAGAATACAGACGGCCGAATTATGAAAATGACTGTGCGACGCGAAACGCCGGCACTACTTCTACCCCCTACTCTCCCGCCCGCCGCAATGCCCCTACCCGTATTCTACAGCACTGTACTCCAATGTACTGTGTGTGTGTGTGTGTGGCAATGCTGGAACGGAACGACGTCAGTAGGTGGAGCTAACGGGTGATGGACGCCGAACCCGAGGACAGATAAACGCAAAACACAATGATTTAATGCGAAGCGAAACAACAGTAACCAACGAAACGGTATAAATTTTCTAGCATTTCACTCAAGGGTTGTTCCCCGTAAAGTATCCCATTCCACTGGCCATCACCACCCATCTACCATCCTGGAGTTTCGTTGTGTTTTGTACACTCTCCCTCCGCCTTCCCTCATGCCCCTGGAGCATTGGCCACCACCTTCATCCTCCAGGGAACAGTACTCGACGGAGTGGCGGTGGTGTTGCAAGGGGTTAGCACATGTATGTACATGCATACAATGCACCCTTGAATCACAACGTGATTTCTTCCGAATGAGTTAAAGTAATGATGATGGGTTTGCTTGGTAGATTTGTATTGTTGTTTTGTAAAATAATTTATTTTAACAGCTATAAAACAGTGTGTGGTTTCTCTTCATTGAGCTAGAGAGACTTTTTCTCCTAGTCTCATATCTATATTTCAAGATGTTTGTTAAACAATCAGTTCAAATACATGTAGACGCAATATCTAGCAATGTCCAAGGGGATTCTATGTCCATAGTTGGACACTACAGTGCTCTGTACATATTCGTACAATGTATGTCGGATGACAATCGCAAAGTTTCAGAGAAGACTCGCTGGCTCGTTAAAAGTAATATTATTGTAAACTATAACAGCACAGTACTGCTGTATATGCTGGCTGCACCACCAACACCAGCACCAGCAGCAGTAACGTGTTGAAGCATGAAAACTTTTATCATTTCAACATCTCCGTCGCCGTTATTGTTAAATAGATTTATTTTACAACACTTTTCTTTTCGTAATTCCATTTCGGACTTTATTAAAAATTCTGATGAAAAAGCCCCCGCGCCACCGTAATGACTTTCATTTCGCACATGATATGTTTTAACTTTATTGATAATTGTCGCTCTTATTGCACTTCCCATCTCGTATATACGTTGCATACAGCCATGCAAGTGGTAGAACTCGACAATTATACCCGTCCTGTGAACGTGTAGTATTTTATTGTAAATTAAATTAATGAAACTATTCCATGAGCCGATTCAGTTTAAATTAATATCATAAATATACGTTTATAGTTAGATTTAGAATAAGATAATGGCTAGTTAAAGGTGAATAAAACATATAAGAATCATGTAGATATGTGTGTTTACGCAACAACGAGAATAAGACGAAATAGAGAGAGCTGGTTAGAACAGATGGACAGAATGTCGTCCAATGTTCATCTACGTCACGTCTGACTAACCTTGCTCTGGTTTTTCTTGGCCTATGCACTCTGTTCTGACAAGTCCTCCAATTTTTCTTTTCCGCAACCAACTACCCAGCCTCTTTCTCCTCTTCGCGCCCGTCCGTTTCATTCACGCTGGGGAATAAAAAAGTTTAGGGGGTTGAACAGTGCAGTGTGGAAGGGTAGGTACTCCAAGCACCCCCTCCCACCCCATCCACCGTTATACTTCCGACGCCCGTGGCTCGGCAGTGCGCGGCATTCCACGTTCACCTGTTGCGTTCGCTCCCCAAAAAATAACGAGAGGCGAAAAATTCAATGAATTCTAAACGCTCCTGCCAATATGCATTTAGGAGGGAATTAACACTAAATGTGTGCCGGCCCTGCTAAAAAAAAAATCTCGGTAAATAGAGCACCCGGCGGGCTGTGTCACCGGCATTTCAGTCAGTTAACTGTTAATGACAACATGTACAGTGAATTACATATCATTTCATTTGAACCAAACAGAAAGGTAAACATAGCAAAACTTAATATAATTATTATTAAACTATACATGTTTCAAATGTTTCGTAAGTAACTGCTAAATTCCATATAGTTTATTAACAATTTTTATATTCTAAAAATAGTTATAGAAAATGTATATGCTCATATGAGAATTAGATTTTTCCTCGTGCGATGTTTAACAGTGTAACCAAGTACACTCTACTGCCGGACGTGCGTGATATCGTATAGTATCTAATTAAAATTATTCCCCACTTTTTCGTTTCGCGTTAAATTATTCATTATAATAAATTAACTGATCCGCGCGATCAGACACGGGCACGTATCTTATTGGATACAATATATTATATACATATATATTATATACGTATATAGTATAGTATGGTGAAATATCTTATTTATATATCTATAACTCATATATTACTCCAACTCTGATAATTATATATTATGCTCACAGATGGCGGGACGGTGTAGCGGGATGGAGGGAGAAAAGTTTGAGATGTACCGGACTTGGATTATCGATACAACGTTTTTTAAACATTTGATTAATTTACAATACACCGGTTATTTATTTCTATATACAAGAGAGGAGATTTAATTCACCGGCTGACATATTTCTCTAAGTTGTAATTAAATAAACATGTATGTGGCAAGAAACAGGATGAATTATATGTGAAGCAAAATATGCGTAGGTTTTACGAACAATACCTACAAGTGAATGTTGTGAAACAAATGGAAAATATAATAAAAATTTGTTCAGTTTGTATATTCAATATTCAAACTGTTAATGTCTAAACAATAGAGATTCAAACATGAAGATTTCTTTCAAAAATCTACTGTAGAATTTCTTGATTTCAACTATGCTGACACATTCCTCTTATACGTTTGTGGGTGAACTGACATGCGCAGTAGAATCAGCTCAGAACGAATGCAATGCATGTGATAAAATTGAAAAGTAGGTCGACGGTAATTTGCAATCAATCAATGCTTTATGCAGTACGACAGACGTGTCCCAACTCGAAGTGAAGTCAAGAGGCTGGGCGTGAGGACCGACGAGACGCCGTGAGGGTGGCAGGGAGGTGAATCACTGCGTCGATTGATTAGTGACATTGATTGAATATCCGGTACGCGCCTTTAGACGACAAGTCACGATTCACTCGCTGTTTGAGTATGGGTGAGCACAAAAAAACCAGGTCAACAAACACACTGTTAGACGTACAGAGGGTAACTTGTCTTTACCTGTCACTTAGCTCTAGTTACATCTATCTATACTTAAATAAACAGCATTTCTCTAAATACTAGTATCAGTGTTTTACTATCATAAGTTATAAATTAGGATGCCCAAGTAACTAATAGTAGGAACGTAAGATATAGCTATCGTATCCATCTCTACAACTACCGATAGTATTATATACTTGCAAGGTAGTATATATTCAGGAGATATATACGGTGGGTCCATATAGTTCCTCTAGTCCGGCTATAATTCGCGACAAAACCGTCAATTCCCTTAATGTTTCCTAACCTTGTGATCTTGGCTCAGTTACTCTTCGATATCCCCACTCGCGCGGTTTGTTTTCTTATCATTGCCCATTATCACTTAACCGAATAAGTCGATATCAAGTGTATATATTCGGGACGCAACACTGAAGTGTAGAGCGGGTGATGTGGGGGGCGAATTTGTAAAATACACAGTGCACACCGCTGTATATCATCTGAAGTTTGTAATATATTGGCGTACGAACGAAGAGACTGGTGCGGGGATCCTTCGTTATGCTTAATGACTTTCTCAAATGTTTAGTTCCAGAATCGAGACCGAGCCGGGTTTCTACATCACTGAATATTGGTACTTGTGTGAGAATATATGTATCATCCATTGAACGATGTAGTCTAAAGCGAATGCTGAAATTTCGCGAGCGATTTAGATATTAAGATTTTTTTTACTATTATGTAGGAACATTAGTTGGTTATGAATGGCGAAAATGTTCACAAATGATCTATAATTTCATACAGAAATCCACAATTCCTTTTGTGTTTGAAACAATCATTTGAATATAGAAATAACTAAATCAAAATTATCGAAATGGAGTTACATTATAAATGTTAAATCATTCAAAACGCAGTTTTTAATCCATCTCCATTACAATAATACATACTAATTCTTCGTCGATCCAGTCTCTATACTTAGGCTATGTTTGAACTTACATATATAGCAAATGAGAGAGAGAGATGACGGAAATCTGCGTAACTCGAACTGATAACGTTAGAGAAGAGTGAGATGGAACAAGTTGGAGCAACTAGGGGGTACCCGACGAATAGAGCTTTAAGAGAGAGAGAGAGCACGAGAGAAAGAGAGAGAGAATGCATGGTGGATAACCAGGCCTATATATGCGCGATATATTTCAGATTAATTAAAGCAACATCATATTATCAACGCGAAGGATCTCTGCCGTCGTAATAACTTTATAATTTAGTGCAGTTTACACGAGAAATGGTTGGATCCAAGTTACAGCCAGCCAACCAGTAACCTCCCACTCTACCACTCATCCCTTGAACTTCACCCTCCGTCATATACCAGTACATCATCTACCAGCCAGAGTTGAACCCTTACATAAATTTATCCCTTGATTTCTTCAAAATGTGAAAAAAATATTTCAAACATTTCCTAGTTATATCATTGCTTAAATTCATAAACTTACGAATATTATTTTTTTCCTTTGTACATTAAACCCGTATGTGAGCAAATTTGCGTAACACAAAATTCAGTGTGAAATATTCGGACGTTAGAAATTACGTTATTACAGCGCACACTCACACAAAAATCCCTTAACGCGACATTGTGTAGCACACGGAACAGTATAGCGCCATTTACGCTAATTAATATTTTTAGAAATAACGAGAATGGTAACAACATTCCGCCAATGTGTGTGTGCGAGAGGGGACGCAGTACTAAGGGTGTCCGTTGCGAGAATTGAACCTTTCATTAAATCGGTTCCAACACCATGCTACCACACACTAACATATTTGCTATGAATATAATATTCAAGAATATCGGTGTAACTGTGTAGAATATAAGGCTTGCAATGTTATACAGGATGCTCCAAATATAACACCACTTAACATCATAAAGGAAAAATATTACTTCCCTTGAAAACAAAATATATTTATTAAAAAAAAGATTACCTCAATCAGTGGATTTATATTTGAAAATATCAAATAATTATTCAATATCGTACACCCTGAGTATATATTCGCAGAATGTATGTATGTAGACGTTTTGTTCGTGTGTGGATGCGTTACAGAGAGGCCGGTGGATACTGTTACCCGGTGCTAATTATCCAGGCGGCTGTGATTTCGAAATTGGAAGTCATGGAATGACCCGGCATGTATGTGTACCCTAACCCCCTATCCTCTCGTCTACCTCTCTGCTATCTGTGAGTGTCCCTCAGTATGTGGAGTACCGTTACGATGTCCGTGCGTGTGTATGTATGTAGGTACTTTTCGCTTACTGTACCTCCTCCTGCGCCAGCCCCCGCCGGACCATTTACAGAAACCCATTTTAACTATGGTTAATTTTTGCCAGTTGCAATTTTGTTTATAAGGTCGGACTATGGTGATTACACTCGTTTAGTGCACATGTGCTTTTTGCAGCGGCTGCCGCTGAGCGGCGTTGCGGTCGCCCATCTCCTCTCCGTTCCCCCTTATACCGAGCCTGTTCTGTAATAATACACTCGGTTGTATTTTACCAAATTAAGGCCCATTCACAATGAAGTGATATTATGCCAACAAACGCACTCTTCTGCACTGACTCTCTGTTACTTGTTCACGCAATAAAGTCTCTAATTAAATTTATTATTCATGTATTTAAAAATATTGTAATAATGTAAAATGTTTAAATTAAAACTACCCTTAAGTTACTGTCAAACGTTTTAACTATTCAATAGCAAGCAATGATTTTGGTTAATTTGTCCTTGTAAATACTGGTTTACACTGCTGAACCCTAGGGTTAGTTTGAGTGACAGCTGAAGAACGACCGCAACATACACATATGGGGTAGTGAGCAGCAACAGAATGGAACAGAGCAGAGGTGTGTAATGAATGTATCCTAATTGTAAATGTGTACCCGTTGATGGGGTAATTTCTTTCTAACTAATTGGTGAAACGTGTCTGCATTTGTACACTCCACATACAACTGTGCGCCATTTTTCTTTATTCCAGTCGGCGTGAAATCGCAAGTGACACGAACCGATTAATTTTATAGTAGGTGTTAGCGTAAAGATCGGATTTTTTATCTTCATTTAACACCGTGGGCCAGTGATTAGGCCATTTGTAAATGTCTCGGTGAATATATCCACCGGAATGGCTTTCCGGAAATGGGTGCGTCGTTGGATTTATTATTTATGCGAAATTGTTTTAGCCTTTTACAAAATGCGCGCGGTGTGTTCAATACTGTACAATCAACGCGTGAATATTCGAAATGGATCTGCTTATTTAATATCTCGTACCTCTACTTGTATGTACACGCAAGATTAGAATGAAACTCTCTATATAGAAAGAGCCACTGTCGTCATTCTCGAGCAGAGAGCTCTGGTGTGTATATTAGGCTTACGATAAATCGGCATCGGGTGAACAGATGAAGAGTTATTCAGCTGGCTGATACGTGTGGATTAGAGGTAGTAGGCCCTGGTAGAAGCGCAATACTGACTCACCGGTCACTTCGACTAAATTGAGATGGAAATGTGAAGGGACGGTGTGCTGATGGCCGGCCAGCAGTAAAGAAGGGATTGCCCGAAGAGAGAGAGTGATAGGACGACGAGGCTCATCAGTAGCGGCGCTACTAGGTATACGTTAGAGGCCCCGGGGGGGCATCGCCAACGGTACGGTCCATCTAGTTCCGATGGGCCAACTGGGAATCGTACACATTCCTTCTTCGTCTCACCGCGAACCAAATAACTCACATTTAATATAGCCGTCACCATGTATTACTTTGATATGGGTTTCCTACAAACACACACGCACACGTGCGCAACTCGTGGCGTATGTCTTATACAGAGACACTAATTAGTATAAATAGCGTTGATGTGTTTTAGCTGCAGGAGAGGTCTCTTCGAAAGAGCCATCACCTTGTCATGGGATATTAGCCGAGAATTATATAGCATTCGGATATTTGACAACTTCCGTAGAACTGCTTTATTTAGGAGCACAATGTTTAGTACCTATGTATTCATTATACTTTTCCAATAGACCCCTCTAATACAGAATAAGTCATATTATTAGTTGTCTTGAGAAATTGTCGACAGTTATTTTGTAAATAAAATATGATTGGTTAGTTTATAATTGAGACCAATATGCATACGAAATACGTAGGCACGTATGTAGTTTTAAATAAAATATTCAAAAGCAAGTCGTTAATTAGTAGAGTGTCATTAGATTAGTGGTGACAGGATGCGTGACTGGTTAGGAATGATCCTCCCCTTGCGCGTACAAGTTAATTTGGCAACATCAACCGTCTGTCTGTCGGTGTGTGTGTGTGTGTGTTTGTGCGCGCACACTTACTCACTAGTTCGCTCGTTCATCTGACAGTGCTGCTGCTGCTGCTGTTCGTGGTGGTAGTGGTACTAAACACAGCGGTACCGGTAACAAATATCTTTCCGGGTTAATGTGAAGTAATGAATACATTCTACAACATTATGGTTTGGATTATACACCAACTATCAAGTTAAACATTAGCGTTCATCAATCTCGCGCCCTTCCTACACGCCCGTAGCCAATGTCTGACTGCTTGAGAGAGCCGCGCCGAGCCAAGCTGAGCTGAGCCCGGTATGGAGCGCGTGCAGTAGCAGATATAATACATACATATCCACTCCTACTCTTCTACAACCGGGGCACTTCTGATACTTGACTATCGCTACAGTTACAGTTGAAACAGTAAGATTGAGCCAATTAAAGTAATCACAGTTACCGCTTTGCCATTATACGGATTAAACGGGGAGCCGGATGTCGCCTCGTGCCTGTCACGTCGAGAGCTTGTTTGCCAGATTTTGGATTCGTTCCGACGCGCGGCTGGCTTACGGCGTAATCCCGTAGTCAAACATCCTAGACAACCAGCGTTTCCCAAAGTGTATTATCTGTTGTATATTCTAACAGATCACACATGTATACACACGCTACTCCACCTTGCACTGTACTGTAAGTCTGTATGTCTATCTGTTTATAAGATCAGAACATTGTGTCAATATTATTACCGAAGAAATTCCCTGTAGCCTGTAATCACATATAGACTAGAAAATGACAAAAGAGTACATGTCAACTGAGGACAAGATATTGTTGGATAACATTTTATCTATCATTCAATTTTGTTATAGTACATATTTATAACTTAGAAAACAGAATATTCTTTAAGAATTAATACAAATTATAAGCTTTAGTTTGGGAAACACCGGAGCCTAAAAGACTGCCACGGACACCGCACAACGACGATTCCGGGTCTCCGGTAGCAATCCGGTACACACGACAGACATTACGAGCGGGCTAACGTCTGAATATATTACGAACGTTGTTACATAAATTAGACCGATGTCTTGTGAGCTTGTGGGCGCATGTGTCCACGTTTGATCCGGCAACAGTAGCGAGATCAGGCGTATGTAGCACAGTAGACCGAAACCTGGTGGCAGTGAGGCGAGCACGGGGGGTTAGCCACCACCACCACCACCGCCGCCACCGCCAGTGCTACCGAGAGCCGCTTTGATGGATTATTGCGCAAACAGTGATTCACGGGCGCATCGCGACCTGTTGCTGGTTGCAGCTTCGGTCCTACATACACACAAGCATACACTTGTACGTAAAACACACACATGCACATGGACACGAGCACAAAATATACTCTATGGCCCGTCACAGGCACACTGATGTAATAGTAGTTGTGTTAGGAGATACACCGAAGAAACTATGGGAGGTTTCGTTGTTTGAAAGTAAATGTAAATTTTACTTGGATTGTTTGTTTATTTAAAAATTACATTACAATGATTTTCTGCACACAGTAGTTGAAACAGATTCTTAATTAATAAGATACTTATTCTTTTTACATCACCTTATCAAGTACATCTACCCTTTCATATTGTTATACACAATACGATCAGTGGCTGCATCAGCTCAACTCCTCTTGAGAACTTCTTGTCCAGATCACCTGATCCAAGCCAGCCAGTTCGTTGTACTGGAGGATGAAGCAATGCGATGTGTATTTCCACATTTCATAAATTGTCACCGGCACGCACCCGATTCAGTTCGACGGCTGCTTATGCTCGCTGCTGGTCGGTGTGTTGTGTTGTGTTAAGTATTTTGTAGAGTCCAGGAATCCAATCTCGGCAGGAGTACCGGCAACCCCAGAGTTCCGAGTGGCTGCCGCTTATATCCGTACACGGTACAAGTGTGATGTCCCTGCACTACCGGCCAGAGAGACGCCTGCTTAGTTTCCTCTTCACCGCCGAATAACCAGCCAATTTTCCTCGTCGTCGGGTCCGTCCGCGATAACAGGTCAATTTCTCTGAGGCCGAGCGTCACAATACCCCTAGCCCAACCATCATCATCCAACACCATCGCCAATATACTCTGCTTCTGTCGTCTATCTCCTCTCATTCATAATCGCTTACGTTCACAATCTGTTTTTCTATTTGTGTGTTACTCAATTTTGACCGTTCCATTCATCTCTATAGTTTTCTGTTGAAAAATTAAGCCCATAAATGAAAGCAGAACTAAAGATGAAACTGTAGTGTATCTTGTGATTGTTCATATCAAACTTTGTGTTTGTCTTTTAGAACTTTTGCGCTGATGTGTGACAATTAGTAATTAGAAGATCACATGTGTCAACTACTTTTGTTGTTGTTCATTAAGAACGTCACGGTCAGCATACTTACACACTCACATACACATATTCGTTCAATATATACGTTACGGATATCTACGTATGTCTGAGGCGATTTAATTTATTTGGTATTTATAATTGCCGGTGAGCCCGAGGTGCTATAGACAGAGATGATAGATAAGTAAGGGAGTAAGAAGAAGAAGAAACTCTTCTCTTCTCTGCACTGAGAACTGAGTGGGCTGGGCATCAATGTTCGTTCTGTCAAACGTCTACTATATGCTGGCATTGACTTATTCGTTTCTCTGTGGTTCCCGAGGTCCATCTCTCTCTCTCTCTCCCTTTCTCTCTCTGTATCTGTGTATGTATTGTAACTGACCCTTTTTGCTGTGTGAATCACACTCGCTTTTATCGGACATTCTAATTTATTGCACGCTAATTATAGACTCTGAACGACATAAAATACTAGCATCTGCCCACCCATCTGTCATTCGTTCGGCTGCATTTAATTACTGATTAGAAATTTCAGTCGTTAATTTAAGTAAATTTAATCAAAATTCTTGTTCGTCTTCTTTGGGAGAGTATCTAGCAGACGTACGTTTAGTATTTGCAGGTGGAAATATAACTTATACGTGTGAGTGTGTATGCATCCATCCCTCATTGATTAGTGGAGTCTCTCTTCTACATATGGACATGTAGCGTGTAGCGGTGGCGTGTGCATTCCCAACTACTACTAGATGGTGTTCGGTTGGCCGGCAGTTGGAAGCTATAGATTTCACGCGGGTCGCGCCAGTATTATGCGGTGTCTAAAGTTTGTAAATAAATTGTGCTATAAGTAATTTATGTTCGTTGCGATTGGGCGTTCTCATTTTGACATGGTAAAGATTTATGCCGACTGGAGTGATGGGAGGTGCATATAATACATTTGTCTGCGAGTCGGTGCACAGACAGAAAGATATCTCCAGTACATTCACGGGCAGAGACGAAGCAAAGGCAGGCACGCACACCGCACACACACACACACACACACACGGACAGTCGGACTGTCCAGGAACACCCCTTTCAATTAATAACGCTTCGATTTTTGTTCGATTCTCCTCTTCAGTACTCTCCCGGTCTAGGCCGGATGGAACATTCATTACCTTGGGCCCGACTCGTATCTGCTGTATTCGATCGCCTGTACTGGCACGCGTGTTTCAACCAGCAACAAAAATCCGTGTTGATTATTACACGCATATTAACAGAGAATCGTCTCTTTTTCCCAAGTTGATACATGCAGTAATGCGTTAGCCAATTCACACATGTGATTTTTTATCCACTATTCTTAGAACTTGTCACATTGTCTATGATATTATTAACATTGTATGAAACATCTATGCATTTACGTATGTGTATATCTATAAACAGTCGTGTGTACACTACCGCCGCTTCCCCACTACCCTGCCTGTAGCAATGTACGTGCACTGGTACATTATCTATGCTGTTACATTACACTGTATGCCATAAGACACTTGCAACATTAGAACTGACTCAAGTTGACAGCCACCTTTGAAATTCTCCGTCGCCCTTGAGAGACAAGAAACTGATACACTACGTACGTACACAGTGTGTACCAGCGGTGGCACGTGTGGGGTGGATGGAAGGGGTGACGTTTCACATTGCTACATGTCAGGCGTGACATCAATGTTGTAGTCTTATGTCTTGTCGCCGTCAATAAAGTAACGTCTTGAATTAGTCCCCAATGCTTCGCTCGCATGCACGTACATACGTACGTACACTGATATACACGAACCTTGTTCTGTCTCTGTATATCTGTCTGGCTTCCGCCGTTTGTCTGACTGTCTGCCTTATACTCGAAATCGCATGTCTCTTCGTTCCGTCAACGTCATTCAACAACAATGTCGTACGACGCATTTCCTTCGCTGAATCTAGATTGATTTTAAACAATACACTGTAAAAATACATTCAGTTTAATTATCTAAATTGTAGTTATCATATCTTTACCGTCTTTCATCGATTCTAGTTTCTATATGCTGAAACTTGAGTAACAATTGTGGAAAAAATTCTGGTGTGGTCACCACACTACTTTCTTATACTCAATTTAAATTGGCACATATTTGACATTTCAAATGCGTATTTCTGTAAATAATTTGTCTTTGTTTTCATAGCATATATGATATTTTAAATACATGCCAATATATAAATCCACTTTACTCAAAATTGGATAAAGATAGACGTAAAATGTATAGAACATTTCTTGTTCATAATAATATTCGCTACAACTTTTATTTGAAAAATTTTTACATATCGTTTATTGTTTTTCAAAAAATTTGAAATTTATAATTTCTGTGTTCAGTAAACTTCCTCTTCCGGTTTTCTAATTATACCCAAAATCTAATCAGCTCTTCGTCACTCCCCAAAACTTTTAAATATAAAGTTTCATTACTCTAGCTTTATTAGTTTTTCAGATAATGAACATACGTCCATACATACACCCATACTTACACACAAACGTCATTGGGAAAATAGTCAAATCGTATTCAGGCGACCTCAAAACGTGTATTGCCATCAAAATCTCGCAATCGAAATGTTTCATGATTCCTATTACTTGCCTTATACTATGTATAAGAAAGTAAAAATGGAACAAATTCTGCTAGCGAGTGACAGACAACACAGTCTGTGTTTCTGACATGGGCTATCTTGTTTCACTGCAATAAAAACCGCATATGTTTACGTGAAGCAGTTAAGGGCGTACAGCTGATGTGTTCGTTGCGTTGTTGTTAATTATGTTACCGGCCGTTAGGTGCGCTGTATGTACGTATGTATATATGTCACGTTGCTTTTCAGACAGCCGTGACGGACAACTCGGTACACGCGTGCAACTGTCTGTTCGAGTCATGGTTTCAATTGCTTCGCTACTCTCACTCTACTTGTGGTGCCATTTCACTGCGCGGTGAACTTTGTTTTTTGAAATATGAATGTTCAATTCGATGTGACATTCTTTTCCTGTGCCCCGACGAGAACTTGTTCATAAATCGTTTGTTATGGCAAAAGGGGAATTCGATTAATTCTCCATGCCTTGGAATTCAAAATATTCTCTTCGTGTTCTTCTTCTTCCACTTCAGAAACCACTTCGGAACAGTGACGGTCATTGATCAATGTTGAATTATTTGCTATATGCCTAACTACAATTGAAAATAATTTAATACTGCTAGGATGAAAATATATTTTTACACGTCCGAGAGTAGAAGTCGGTATCTGTGGCGTCAAAATCGTGGCAGAAGTGAAGCATTTACTTAGAGACAAAAAAAACTATTCGTAAGGGAGATTTTACTATAACAAAGGTTTTTGTAAGTAAATGTTTGTTGTCATGGTACACGTTGCATGGAAACATTTCCAAAGGCTTCTAAATATTGCAATTTCGCTCCGATTTATTATAATTTATTATTTATGAAATTAAGTGTTTCTACTCCCAAACGTAGAAAAAAAATAGTATATACAACACCTCGGGAGATACCACCATTTTCTCCTCGATGTATTTGTAGCCCTCTGGCTTCGCCCTCGGTCTTCAGATTACACTTCAGGAGAAATAAGTGGCTTCTCTCTCTTGGTGTATAATGTACTATTTGTTAGAATTAAAAGTTTCAATAATTATATTATTTATATATTTTTCATTGTTACAGAAGGATCATTTCGAAGGAAATAATGGCAAGTTAACATATTTACTATTCTATGTTTTACTATAATAAACCATATATGAATAACTACATACTTACAACAAATTACGTTTTATATTTCTCTCTATGTAACAAATAAATATTTCATAGTTAAACTGCATATATGTATGAATGTATCTACAAGATATATTTCGGACTGCATCATTGCAAAGTTGTTTGCGAAAATAGCCACATAATTCTTTCAGCAAACATCGCAGCAGACGTTTCCAATGTTCTGAGATGACGCACTGTACATGCAATAAGAGTGAGAAAGTATCTGCAGGTGTGTGTATGTTAATGTTTTGTGATAGGTTCCGCCTACATGGTCATACGTTATCCAACAGTGCGAATTCCTTTACGTTGTTTATGAAAATCAACTCAACGGCGCCAAACAAACAAAAAGAAATGATAGTTCGAGCGTCATTGGAGCGCGAAAGCAGCAGCGTCGACTCGTCCGTACAGGCTGATGTTTAACAAATTGCAAGAGTACCGGGGTTTTGTTTCTACGCTGAGCTGTACGTTTATTAGAATGTGATGACCGCTGCTGACCATAGCATGCTCTGATGGCAGAAAAGAAACGAAGTTAGATACGTCATTGAAAAGATGAATTATGATTGCTGTACTGGACTATCGCAGCGGATCGATTGTTAATTAGGATTTCTTAATATCAGTCGTCATTCTCATAGCGTTCCACTTTGATGTGCCAATCAGGTGGTCGATCGTGCGTCACATGACACTGTCAACGTTATATAAACCAACCAATCACGTTTCTCTCTCTCTCGCTCGCTCGCTCTCTCGTTAACTCGTTCTTTTCTACACCCGAAAGGTTATTGTTTATTGTTCTCATAAATAGGATATCGATCAAATCGTGTTGTGTCCGAATCCTTTCATCAACCATGACTGTCCACTTTATCCGATACTTGTGTCTGTCCGTCTACTCTTTATATAGAAACGTTGTTTGTTGTTCTTTATTTCTTATGCTGTTTGGGATCTAAATTATGCGGTGCATGGGGCCCCGCGGGTCTCTCGTTTTAATTTAGTTAATCAGTGTTATCAGTGCTTGTATCCTCGACACCAGGCTACTTTATCAAGGTCGGTTCATCTTGACCGGAATGGACGAGTCTGCCAGTGAAACACATGTACATGCATGCGAATAATTACAGTACATTGTCACTAATCTACATTGAGAGATATGGTGTTCTTGTATATGGAAAAAATATTGCGGAATAAATATTTATAATGTGTGCAATTATTTCTCCTGTTATTAAGAGACATAAGGAATATCTACTGGTACACACCAGTGTCCCTTAGATGTCTCTGTGTGTTCGCCCCCTCGGTGCACGTACCCTATTCGCCGCTGGTGTTACCAGTGAGTGTATAAGATCTAGTGAATTGTCCAGTCAACGAGACAGATACATATTTCGCTGGCCGCTGGCTCGAGTTACCGACTCACCTCCGATACACGCGGTTCATTTACCAACGTGACACACGGTACTTGTCTTTCGTACCAAGGACTTCATTCACCCGCTTGCACAACCGGAAACACGCTACCCGCAAATCCGTTTCTTCACTTCCGTCGCCCTTTGGCTGGACACCCCTGCACTCGTAGCTTAATCACAGTGTGACCGAGAAAAAAATACACGGACGTGGATGGGTGTAAGAGAAAATATCGAGATTTTGTTTAGTTCAGTAATATGCAGTAGTAAATACGCCTTCAGAAAACAGAGTTGGTGGAGACTGGTCTAGTTAACGCGCGGTGTATAAATAAGATGATACAGTTTATGCCAAGGTACGTCCTACACGCAGTACAACCTGACAACATGTCTGAGACACTGTGCAATTTGTGCCTTGTTCTCTACGTACGTATATATGAAGTCCGTGTATATTATAGCATGGGCAGAATGGTGGGGTGGGGGGTCTAGGGTACGTTAGGCGAGCTGGATTACTCAGAATTACTGATCGTAATTTGTTTACTTACACGGCATGATGTTAAACACGACGGTTGTTTATATGACACGAGTGTGTATTTCTAAGGTTCTAAATCTCAACGCGCAGGCGACGTTCAACTGTGCAACATAACACGTCACATACACACACACAGCATATATATTACCGATAATTTCAACTATAACAGCCATATGAGAGCAGCCATCGTGAGATCACCATCATCATTAATACAGAGACGCAAACTAATTGGACGTATCTCTCAGATGTTCATATTGATCTCTAGCGAGAGAGAGAAAAAAATGTGTGAAATCCGAGAATAATGAAGATATAGTGAATACCGGACTGAGATTAAAACAGACCGTTGATCGGCTGACAGTGACGTACGTGCCGCGCAGCCACGGCTGAGGTGTACAAATTAACACGTGACTGACTGACGGAGTATTTGGTCGGCACTTGTATAACTAACGATACGACTATGCACACGGGTTGGATAAGTACGAGCGCCAAGTAACATCGTCAATGGATGGTTGGTCGGTACTTAGCTGGATCGGGCGAGTGGCGAGGCGAGAGGAGTATGGAATACCCACTGAGCAACAAATTACAAACACATACAGGCATACAGAGAGAGAGAGAGAGAGAGAGAGAGAGACAGGTATTACTTATCACTTTACTCAGTGAGAGGGTACACAGGTATGTTTGAACCTACGCAAACGAGTATCGAGTCAGTTTGACAGCAGGAATAATACCTGATTGTCTTTATTAAGATGAGATGGAATACCGCACTGTAGTTTAGAAACATTCGTATCATATTGTTTCTCTTTAATGCCATGTTATATCCTGTTGTTCGTGTCCAGTCGAAAAGGGGTAGTTTTATCTAGCGACAAATAAAGACCATCTGCCTTTACACACACATACATGAATGTACACATTTGGTCTCTCGGAAAAACAGGACGGACCACTGGCTGGCAATCTGACCTCGGCGAAAATTATATTACATATTATAATGATTTATAAGTGGACATAAAGCTAGCAAGCACACATACATACACCGGCCGGCGAGGGTTCCGCGGGTGGGTCCGTGTGCGTGCTAATGACTCCAGGCTCCAGGATTCCTGCGTCCAGCGTCCGTTTATCGCACGGCTACCAATGCCCACCACATCGCCGTAAATCCTTCGTCCCCCCCTAGCACCCTCTTGCCGCCCAGTGTCCGATATTAACAATAACGGTCGCTTGGACTATTTAAATTATGAACGCGTCGCCCAAGCCACACGGTATATCCGTTACGCTACATAACATTCTTCGCTTGTTTAGTGCAGAGAGCCCATGCGATATTGCACGCTCCTTGTTATGGGATACGGGAATTCTAGTTGCAATGAATAGAAACTACAAATTTACCAGTTGGATCTTGTGAAGGCACCATATGATATTATCTACGGCCACTGCAACCGCTGTGAAGTGAGTTTTATTGTTTTTATTTTCGTACAGCGCCGAAATCGCGCCCATATCACAAGTGCCAATCTCATTACGAAATCGCAGGCTGCATTCCTGCATCATCAGGTTTTAACTTGTCTTGCAATACAGGCTTATGTATATAACAGGTAGTTACAGCATGGAATGTAGATGTCAGCAAAGTGCGTGTGGTCCTTACAGGAGCCGATAGTCCGTACTTGGTACCTTATATCATTCGATATCGATCTCGAACAGTGGTGCGAATGTTGCACTGATGCCGGTGCCGAGCAGATGGCACACATCAATGTTAGACAAATAGACAGAAGTTGCGCGCACGATGCTAGAGCACCATCAACATGTCGTCTCTGTACAGTCTCCGGTATAAATATTGACACCATTAGTCAGTCAACTGCCAGCTGTGATGGACAGCAAACCTACAACATGTATACAGCACCATGTGACCATCGTGTTACTGTATGTGCATCTTTATCTTACACGCATGTGTAACGTTGTTGCTCTTTATCGCTCTCGATACAATATGTGGTGGCTGTTTTCCATTATGATTTTTTCAGAAGTTACACTGACCGGTCTGTCCTTGTACCGTGTGTATGTAAAAGTCTCTCACATTCTACGCGCTGTGACAGAGACGGTAGATTCTGCGTTGTCCGTTGGTAGATAAACACGAGGTCTCGGGCAAAAACGCGACACCCATATATACCCAGTTGCATTGTTCTCTTGGTCGTCCTCGCCGCTGTGCGCACCTGATTTGCGGCATATCTGACTCCATATACTACATCCTTGCCATACCTTGCCGTGTGTGTGTGTGTGTGTCCCTCGATCAGTAGCCAACACTGGACACTGAACGATAGAGCCTCGGTCGGCCATGTGAGCGAACGGTGGTGGTGCCATCTCGTATTGGGCATCGTCCCCAGTCGACCGTTCATCTTAGAGCTGTACGCTTACGGGGTCCTTATCAGTGGACGTCCAGAGAGCGAGCGTCGCCTCCTACCCTTAATTACGTAGTGCTCGCTCACCCATACATGCACGTGTGTAGGTATGTGTATATGCCGTATGTGTGATGTCACATACATGGCTCGTACTGGTCGCTACACTCGTCTCCACACATACTGCGGTAGAGTTCGGTGCTGGTCCAGAGACCCCGGGTGAGATTAGCATCACGCGCGACCATCCCAGAGATTATGCCGCCTCCCGGCCGATATTTACGACCATCACTGGGCCGTCGCCGTAAGTCGTGCACCGGGTTCCCCGAAAACGGCTTTTTACCAAACGCGCCACGGTTGCACAACCTCTCCACACACACACATACATACATACATATGTCCCTCGTTCAGCAGGACCTGTCCAGTCCGGTGTCCTCAATATAAATACAGCTTTCATTATCACCAAGAATCATCATTTGCAAATATTGTTCCAGTTTGTAGAGAAGGAAACATTATAAACAGCGTAAATACATTTATTACTTCTATTAACATATCCTGTTTCATATGTTTCACAAGCATAGCCAACTTTGGTTTTATTGACTGAGGAAATACACGTAAGATGATATTTATGGATTAGATCCGTGCTTGATATATATTCTAATAATGTACGTGCGTGTGTATGTTCTGGCTTCAGCATGTCGCCGCCGGTCCTGCAATACATCACGTATAAATGGTTTTTACGATATTAGTCCGCCGTATATCCGAATGCCTCGTATTCAAATCGCGAATCGCGGCCACGCTATCTTGATTCCAGAGATAACGACATTCAATTTTCATCCAAATAGTGTTTTTATTGCAGTTTTACTATTTTTTATGGACTCACTTACGTATCGCGGGCGTTTCGTTATATTTGTTTGTAACGCGCTTGCCACTCTGCGAATAGTGTTGTAAATCTTCTATCAAAATATATAAACTATATATCCACCAGTGAATGAACGCCATAGAGAGAGTGCGCGCGAGAGAGAGATAGCACTATTTCCCGTACCGTTAAATCATCAGATATTTTTAATATCACTTCGTTATAATGTATAACTGTTTCCTGTTTTTCACAACAACAAAATATCCATTTCAACAGTTACGAAACTGGCATACAGATTTAAGCTAAATATAAATTTAGGATCTATGAAATCATTTTCTTCAACTCTTATGTACGTGGTCACTCGAAGCTTCAATAGCTCCTGAAGAATGAGATGGTAGGGTAGTGTAGGACATCCACTAGTTCGGAAGTTCAGTGATGATGGCGCGACGGTCGAATTCAATTTGGCTTCGGTGGCCGCATGCTCTTTAATTACGGCACGTGATGGCAATGGACAAGGACGGAGCGACGCACTGGTGCAGGAAGTAGAGTGAGAGAGAGAAAGGATGATAGAAGTTGAACATAAAGGTACCTATCAGGCTGCATGTACCGTATGGAAGGGATAACCTGAGTAAGGTGACCAAAGTACGAACGACAGCACCGGTGAGTGAGCGAGAGGGATTGTGTTGTTGATGTGTCCCAGTGCACATAACTCACCCCGGCAATTGCCGTCCGCTGGTCAAGCACCCGGGGGTTTGGGAGGAACTCGGAGAGGTACGTGTCTCGCTCACCAAGTGACCATCCGGCCCAAATCAATGGCCGCGAAGCGCCTTGATATTAATCACCACCCACCACTCGACATCACCTCAATCTCGACCAGAACTACCAACCTCCACGTAGCACCCCTTGGGAACATTGCGTGATCAAAGGGCAGCGTAGTTTTTGTTCAGACAGTTTGTTGCTTCCCGACACCGCAATTATACGCATTCGTGGTTTTACAACATACGTTTCTATTTTAATAAATGTACAAAGCGAAGTGTTTGAAAATACCAGATCAACGGTGGTGAAACGCAGCGAATCATTTGTTCTGAACAGACACCGATTTTAAATACAAAGAAGAATCCACAAAACAAAATAGGAGGATCATCGGTGCTAGCACGGTATGTTTTCAATTATCTTTTCATAAATTAATAGAAAATCAGGCGCGGTAGTTTGGGTTTTTTATATGCCAACAAACAGAAGCTACACACGTGAATGTTTGGAAACAACAAAAACACGATCAGGAACGTTTGACTGCTGTTGTGTGCATACATATAGACAACTTTGTACATGACAACAGTCGAGACAAAACAAAAAAATAGCGCCCGCCTGCCCGTTTGTGTTTCGAACTGTAAATTTAATTTAGTTTTAATTTCAACCGGAGGCGTCCCAAGTATTTGCCACACAGCAACTGCGGTGGATTGGCTATGGTGTTCACTGTGTTGTTTGTAACAATTTCTCCTGTTTTCCGAATCATCTCGTCAGCGTCACGACGGAGATGGTGTTGGTTGTGGTGTGTTCCATCAAAGAGCACAAATAAAAACGCCAACAGCATGAAATATGATTACTTAAATTCGTATGGAAACGTAATATTTCGCCCGTCACCCGGCAAAATATGACTTTGATCGCACACAACACGCGTCTCGTCTCCGGGGATTTGCTTTCAATACGGTTACGAAACGCGCAGCAGTTTATTAAAATGTAGTTACCTATTGCCACCAACAGGAGCGCCACACGCGCATCCACAGTTAAACACGCAGAAACTATTTTATTTGCCATTTTCCTTGAGTCTCTTCCATTCCACGGAAAACACACGGTGACAACATCAAATGGAGAATACGAAAATGCACGAATTGGCATCTAAGAAGACGGCAAGAAAACATCATGGTTTTCTGTAAACATATTTCCCTAGCGTCATCGCTTTGAACTAATGCCCTGCCGAATATCGTGTTTGACGCCGTTTCAACTCTCGCACGCCACCACCAACCCCATCAATTTCGAATGGTTATGTTAACACGTCATCGGAATAATTCAATGTGTGTGTCTTCTCTCACGAGACGGGCCCCCACCTCCCCACCCTCCATGGGCTGTCCCTGGCTCAATGTTGTTGCCGATCTCCACTTCACAATATTTGTATTTTTAATTTGAACGATATCGCCTGGTTGCCTGGTGGTCGTGCTGTGTGGTACGGCGGTCCCTCGAATGACTTCGTGAACTTGTTTCCACGGCTGCTCGTGGATCTTGAATATTTCACGTGTGCGACGCCACTGGCGTCGGTGGCAACGTCGTCGTTGACCCTTGTACACTCATATATATGTACACGGGCACAGGAGCAAAGGTGCAACACGGGTTTGTATAAGGTAGAAGTACTGAATCGAGAATCGTAGTGTGGTTTGTAGGAAGAATCATTGTAAGAAATTGTTACGATAAAAAAGATCTTTTAAGGCTTTTATTTTCAAATTGTTTTTAAATTCTTTATAACGTACACACTCTAACTTAAGAACGAACAATGCTCATACAATCACAATTTCATGTGTTTGAAATATTGGTAGTTGGACACGCTACGATGCGAACACTGTACACAAGTTCGCCCTCGACTTCTCGCACTGTGCACCTCGAGAGATTAAAGGCGTGTGACTTTAATCTATACTGAATTAAACATAACCTTCAACACGTACACACACGTATACATACATGTATACACTGTACATACACACAGACAAATATAACTACTGTTTCTACAGAACAGTTGTCACCAACACATACAACTTTACTTTCTATGTATTTATACTGATGTATTCGCTGTATATGTGTGTGTTTAAACTTACGTGTGTGTGTGTGTGTATGTTGCTGTGTACACTTGTAACCAATGGACTTCTCTTTTCGTCAGATTTCAAACTAGCTCGGTAATATTTAATGAGACGATGTGTTTTATTAACTTCTTCCCGCACCCGTCTCACATAATAACTTGGACTGTTCCATTAGTAATGACAGCTGCTACCGCTCAGACCTTTAACCAGTCGGCGTTTTACACTTGTTTTCGGTTAATTTAGAACCTATGTAACATTACTTGAAATCATCCATATTACAAGCCATTTACAAATTAATTCAGCGCTCAAAATTCGTTCACTAGCGTCTCTACAATATTTTGCCGTTGATGATGGTGGCGCCTGTTCGTCTAAAATAAAACTAAACTTACCTGTGAATCATTAAATAATTAATACAATAACGCTGACTTATATGGAACAAAATGAAATATAGATATAGTTATTATTATTTATATTGATACCTCCCGTAATAGTTGGCTATTCCCTCGCTACATTCCATCCTAAGAAAGGACTACCGAGGATAATTCATTACACATACACACACACACACATTTATGCATGCTGTGACTTAACTGGTGATCGCCCCGTGCCCCGACGGCTGACCCCTCTGCACGCCACTGTGAATGTCCTGTCGTGAAGTGGTTTTATATTATAACCGAACCGACGATGTACTTGCGTGTTTTTTATTTTATTTTATTTTTTAATCAAAATGAAAAATATCAGACATCGGACTTGTTTCGGAATAATATTTCAGAGATTTTATTGTTTTGACTGGTACATAAACTATATTATTAGATTGTGTAGCGAATATAAAGTCACTAATTTATTGAGTCACAATTTATGAAGCACTGCATACATAATCCAATGCGTTCAGCAGCACCATCAGCAGTGCGGGGTGGTGGGGAGCTAGGGGGGGGGGGACAGTGCAACAAGACTATAGACTTCACCGTCTATGGATCGTCCACTCACTATTCAATTATAAACAATATTTCATTATGCATTTCTACAAGAATTTAAATATAATTTCAATTATTCCAATTCGAAATATTCTGACGAAATTGATTGAACTTGTTTTTAAAGAAAATGACAGAACCAGAAGCTTGTGTTTTTATTTCAATGAATAAATTGAATTAAACAATACGAAGAAGTGTTTTTTTATTCGTGTGGGGTTTGAATATGTATGTGTTGGTATTTATTTAGTAACATTTATTTACCGTTTATTGATGCCAGCTTCACTACTGAGTGTCGTATGCGCTAGCCAATTCGTACTGGTTCACTGGTTGTTGAACGGGAGATACATACATTGGTGATCGCGATGCTGTACCCTGTCGTAGCGGGACCTGAGAGTGGGACGCGGTGCGGCAAGTGTTGTTGCCAAGGACGCCGGTTGGACATCCCTCCATCACCCACTTAGTGCGCGACATAAGGCCCTGCTGTGACCATAACAGTAAATCTACTTTTTTAATGCTAACTTTGCGTCCGTTGCTCTGCTAACACCACCACCTCCCTTCGCCATCCGCACGGTCCTTAGCCGATACAACAACGCATACCATCACACTCTTCTCTCGACATACTATATACTCACACACATACAGTCACTAATACTGCCTGTGTTTGGCTTTGTTGCACACACGAGATCTTACAGTGCTAGTCTCTCTCTCTTTCTCTCTTGCTCTCTCTCTCTCAGCGCTATGAAGCTATGCGCTCTGCTTGCCGACTCGCACCGACTTGGGCTCCGCAATCATCGTACATCAATGTTTGTTTAGGCCCCGCTGTTACACCTGCGCGCGGAGTAAAATGTCCTCGCCACTTAGCGGCCGTGTCAGCAGCCGTGCTCTCCCGCGTAAAGTGATTCGGAAATCACGTGACCCACACACGTATACATACATCATACATACACGTATCCTTCTGCAGTATATGCATAAAGTGTTGTGTGTAGTATATGATGGAAAAGGCTCTTTACATTCTTAATACACATGATTTACTAATATTGAAAGAGTGGAATATAAATTACTTGCTGGCGGAATATAATTAGAATACCGAAGGCAGTGTACATATTCTTTATCAATTATCCTCGTGCAATGTAAAAGTATATTATGCAACCGAATATACTTCCCTGTACATATGACACATACGTGAAAGGAGAACGTGTAGAAAAACACCAATTAATTACATGTTTAAACTAGCGCAGAAACTCTGTTGATGTATTGAACAGTTATGTCTTGATGTCAACCATTCGCATTGACGTTAAAAACTATAACACAACTTTTGCTTGTTTTTTTCAAATTCATTACTCAACGCGTGCAATTGCAATGTCAAAATCTCTGCATCGTTATTCTTTTTTTCTGGCAAATCCCACATTCAGTCAGTCCACATTCCTAGCGAGATGCACGCTCGAGCATCTGTTCATCCCCAATGGGCCACTTGGACTAGTCGAGGACGGCGCGACGCCACACGGCGAGTGGGAGAAGGGGAGGCGGACCATTATCTCTGCGCGTCGTTCATTACGAAAACATCAGATGCGGGAACGAGGCGTGATGAAAAATCACGGAAAAAGTGACGTGCCTTTTCATTTTCGGTGATTTTGTTCATTCATATCTCATTTTCTTAGAGATGATTCTGTAGTGGTATGGTGTGTTGGTAGCGCGCTCTGTGCCTTGGTTGTTCGTTAGACAATGAGTTGATCAGTGGCGTTCGTGCAATGACAGCTCGGTAATTCACCGCGCCAGCCACCAGACATCGTTCATCTCCGCTGTATGCGCGCACCCAAGGTTTGATCTTCATCTGTCATCTCCCTTAATGAGATCTTTGCTCCAATCTGTTCTCCACCAGTACATCCCCGCACCGCCTGCATCACCGTTAGTGACACGACGCCCACCAACATTGTACAGTATAGACATCTTCACCATATACATACATACTTATTACTTGTCGTAATGATAATATAATATAATTTTATACATATATAATTCTGTCCTTTGCAAGTATTTATTCGAATATAATAAATATTACGTGACTTTGATCTGTTACACATTTGTACAAATATCGAGATTAATTTGTTCTTTTCATGCCTTCTAATTTGCTGGATTCGTCCACGTTTAGACCGTCAAGACAAATCTGTCTCTTTGTCAGCAAATATAATCCAATCACTCGGGCTCGGTATTAATTGTTGATTTAAGGCCTACACACGGCAATGATTGGCCACGTGAGTTGTAACCGTATATTACTAGCCCCGAGACCGGACCCAGTCCATTCGGACACATGTGTGGCGGGGGAGTGAGCAGTGTCGCTTATAAATCTCACGGTCTAGTGAAGGCGGCGAGAATCTCATGACATCGTTGTACCCGGTGTATGTGTGTCCAGTGGAGATTGTCTTTTCGTCTGGGTCAGCAGGTTCCGCCCTTACCGGCACGATGGATAGATATACCTAGGTAGGTGTACCTCTAGCCCATACCAGCAGTAACGTAACGTAACGTTAGTGAGTATATGTCCACCACCGTTGAATTACTGGCGCGACGCCCCAACCGATAAGCCGTTTAATTAAAATGCTGTCCGGAACAGGATTGATGTAAGAAAAGCTAACTGCCCTCTTTAACTTTCCCTTAGCCGACGACTCTGTACATCGTTTGTACTGTCACCGCCTCTTCCTTCCCGTCCCCTACTAGCGATTTGCGATGCACATCGTACTTGTGCTGTTTTGTCTTCTAATGAAGAGCCACACATATACACACGTAATCAGCTTACTAGACGCATATGCTAAACATATACTAGTGCGAACAAGCAAACTTATTGAGGGGATACGATAAAAATGAATTTTCACAAAAATATAGATTGTTTTCATCAAAAAGTTAACTAAAATATACAGCCAATATTTTTATTGTTACTTTCTGTAACAAGTTAAAACTTACAGACATCTGTATATTATTTGAATGTTTTATATAACGTAATTGGAAATTCTGAATATTTTAATTTAAAGAGAACACGAATTTATGACACTCACGGGAGCAATAGTGGCATTTATAAAGTTTGTTAATCGTATACGTTCACTCATCCCCTTTCACGACTCCTACACATATACATTCATACAGACGTATATCCTTGAGAACGTCATGTTTTGCAGTACAACCCTCATATATACATACATACATGTGTCTCATGACGATCTACAGATAGGCGCTCATTTGATTTTTAAAATTAAAATGTTAATCTGATTGTAATTGTCAACTTGACGTTTACATTCCTTGAAAATGTACTATTACACAAAATTATACTAGAATATTAAAGGAAATAAAATAGTAAGCATAAAATTAACATTTATACTGTCTAGATTATAAAAAACTAAAACGATCAAATTAATATTTCACGATCAAGAGCGTACGCAACTAACCTAGGTGTAGATCGTCATGAAACACACGGTATATACGGGCTTAGTCAAAATTACCGGAACACCTAAATAATTCTCCTACTGTAAAGAATTTAAAAAAATTCTTCGTACAAAATTTTTTTTTGTTGTAAACAAGCTATCGTTCACTTACTTTTTTAATATACAGGGTGTTCATTTTATTGCTGAAATTAGGAAAACTTACCTACAAGAATACTTAGAATTAATCTTAGAATTGAAAAAAGTAAAAAAAATATAGCGTGTTCCATTTTAAAAACGAAAGTTTATCTAAATTTCTAAATTCTTTACGGTAGGAGAATTATTTAGGTGTTCCGGTACTTTTGACTAAGCCTGTATATGTATGCATATGTGAGAGTGTTGTACTGCATTTGCAGTGCCGTAGGAGTTGCCGGTGTATGTGAATGTAAGTAGGTGAGAGAGCACCGAATATACCTGTCACATCAAAACGGGTCAGGTCGCCATGCCAACCGGCTTGAGAAACGGTCACTCTCCGACAGGACGTTGCTATGACAACCACCTCACCTCACGTTCAACACACGTCACATCACATGCACGTACACAAGCAGCGCATAATGTCCATATATATATATATATATATATATATATATATATATATATATATATATATATATATATATATATATTATGTATGTAAGTGTGTGCTGGTGTTATATTTGCACACACTTACATGAAGTGCAGAAGAACAGAAAAGCTGGCGAGCCGATTGCGTTCTACAGATTTTCTACCGAGATTATAAGAGCGAATTACCAGAGAGATTCGTTCTTTTTTTGTTTACACATTTATAAATGCATTTATCATATAATAAACTACAAACGTGAGAGTCAGTAGCTGCAAACACCCGCAGCGAATCACTGTCCATCAATGCAGTGAATAAAATTTACAGCCCATCATTTTTACGCCGCATTCATCATTCAACGGGTCCATCCATAACCCACACGCACGTGCACACGCGTGCATACAGTCCAGTACACGGCGGGGTGCACTTCATCACCCAGGTGAATGCGGCACCATACATTACACAACCGGTCCATGCAGAGAGTGAGCGAGACAGCGAGATCAGTAGCCAGGGAGAGGTATTCCATCAACAACCAAGCAGTTGAGCACACTGACTGTGTTCTTAATGACGGCTCATCATTAACGTGCATCTGTCAAAGCTCCAAGCACATCATCGCCTGCTGCCAGGGGTCCATTGTCGATCTGTCGTCACCCACACACACACACATACACGGACAGACATATATGGTACGGTTTATAAATCGATACAGGGGTACACGCGACACGGCGGGGTATACGGGGTGGGACGCAAGAGACCGGTACATTGATTGAATGACTGACAGGTGTTCTCGTTGCCGACGGCACCGATCGATATGTCCGCGCCTTCTTGTGTTCTGTTCAATTCTCCCCCCGCATCACGTCTCATATGCCCCAGCGTCTAGGAGCAATGCTGACGATGTTTCGTCGAACTAGACGAGTATCAGTAAGGTGTGAAAATCGGCAAGGTGTAGAAATTGTGAATTAAAATTGGGGTATGTATATGCCATGTGGAATTATTTAATTTTCAGAACTAATTAAATATTTCGAAACGTAATATTACTTGCAAGTATCAACACGAAATCGGTATTGTTCTTGCAGATTTTTTGTTGGATATATTTTTTGAAGGTTTTCTTCAAACTAATATTCTTGGTTCTTCATATATACGTATGTTTGTGATTAAGTATGTTTCATTTATCTTCTCATATTTAAATACCCAACTTCGTATCGCAATGCTCTCAGTTTACACAAAGAGACATGGAAAAAAATCTCTAGAACTTTGAGAGCTCAGTATATTTCACAATAACAGTCGATCATCGCATGGCACAGACATCTTCGATTCCAGCATTGACCATTGGACTACTGTCTACGTTATGTATGTGTCGCATCGTGAATGCCATTCTACAAAGTAGATATAGCCCGTGTATGTGTGTTATATGTGACGATGTATGTGTGTGTGTATGTCGAGGCTCTGCCAACCAGAGGGCTGTTCATCACACGACTGGCGCCTGATGGGAGGCACCAATCACAGCCCCAGACACGCCGGCCACGATTTGTCTTTCATTTCGCTTAATTTATTGCACCGACTCCATTCCGTGAACTGAACCGACCGTCCACACGACCGACTTCTACTGCTGCTGCTGCTGCTTCAACACTGTCTCGTATATTATAAAATACTCTGCGCCACATCTGACGTACGTGGTCCAGCCTTGTGTGCTAGATATGCCCGCGATCAGGACAATGTCTTTCAAAGTTTTGTAGTTTTTGAACATAAGTATTGTAAAACATGAGAATAGTAGCATGTTTTTCTGTGTTACATAATTATCATTAAATTAGTTTCGATGGACCATTGGCCGCGCTACAAATCAGTCTCCGCCACTGACGTTGATTTCACTCATCACACGCACATATGGAAGATTACAAACAACAGTTTCTTAGACGATCGTGACGCGCTGAAGTGAACCAGTGTTGAGTGATCTAGCACCTCGCAGTTGACGGATTCATGGACCACATCCTCTCGCTCTGTTCCTCTCCTCTCCGCCCGCCAACGCTACAGTTCATCCATACTGCTTACGAATTTACGACACCGGCGACGGATTGATATCAACCATACGAAAACAAATTTCTGGTTTGAAATTAAAATAAACGTCGCAATATGGCCAAGGTGGCAACAGTTGCGATTTATAACGGACTGTTGTCAAATAACAGGACGTGAATTGGGTGCGATTGCTTACGATCCGTGTGACGAGACGAATGAAATGTGTTATTTTGGGACATACGCATACAGCGTGCATTGCGCCATGGTGCGCGTTCGTGTTACTATGTGAATCCACACACGTTGGCTGTTTCGCAGCGTTGATCTGTTTGCCCCGGTCAATTTATGTTTCCTACACCGACTGGGATTGATTCCGTTCTTTGCACTCAACACTGCTGCTGCTCTCTATGTTTATTGGAACTTGAGAACAGATCGTGAGCATACCTTTCTCACGGAGAGACTTTGTTTCGTTCTAACTGCTGCATTTAGTAGTGTCGAACTTATGTCCTAACGATGTTGTGTGTTTGTATGAACGCTAAATGTTTTGAATGACAAATGAAAGCAATCTGATCGCACGCGCAAATAAACCAGCTATTCTTCTCTGTTTTGAGAATGACATGAATTCTAAACGATACCAAACAATGCATCACGTGGTCCAACTATATTATCGGTTCGCACAACAGAACAGGTTAGCATAGTGACATAAATTCTGCGTTCTTTTTTAGCAGAAAAAGAGAAACACTTTCGATCAAAATTCCACGGTGAATATTTATCGTCCACCCAGCTGCATACATTTGACTGGAGCTCGCGCGGGTGAGAGAGAGAGAGACGAAAACAGTACATCACAACACGGTCAACACAGAGGTAAAGAAAGAAAGAGCATACGAGACACACACACACACACGGGGCTATGCATGCACCGCATGATTCACGATATCCGAATCTGATTTAGCTTGACAACGAGTTGTCGTCGACAGACAAGTGCTTGGCCGGTCGCAAATCACCTGGGCCAGAACACAAGTCGTTGTCGCCCGTTCGGACGAATCGTCGAAGGTATCGCAGTGTTCGTACACGTTCGCGGACGGCGCGTCCACTGGTACATTACGTTTCACGGTCACAATTCACGTTGGCCTAATGACCAAACAAAATGGTCGCAGCACATTCTTCTAAATCGCAAAAAGAATCGTCGCTCTCGTCCAGTCCGGTGGTGAGTGTATGTGTGTGAGGAATTGATGGCTTTGGCGAATAAAATGCCACGAAGGAAGATGTTTATCTCTTATAGTCACGGTGCAATTTCCTTACAAAAAAACAAACAAACTTGTGCACAACGACAGGCGACCGACTGTCTTTGCGTCTCTATAATCGCCGCCTGGTTCTCTACTCGCGCGCGCGCGGGCGATTTAAGACCCGTTTCTCGCTTCTGCGAGCGTGTAACCGCACCGTGCTGCTGACACCGGACGGCCGATGCGCCGCTCTTAAATTCAATGTGAACTTCTGCTGCTCCTAACCCTTCCGTCCGTCTCTACTGCTGCGATATTTTGTCAACGCATTCTCACTTGATCTCAGACGGTGGAATCAAAATTTAACTAACGGAAAATACGGGTTAGGACTTGCAGACGATATTATGAAACTTCTTGTAAGGAATTAACAGAGACAAAAATCTCTGATATACACATCTACTGAATTTGTCAATGCACAAAATTATTTAATTTCTTCATATTCTGCTCCGAAACTATACATTTAATATCCCATCAAGTTCCTTCGCATTGAATTCATCGTTGCTCGTTTTCCTGACGCCAGTCTTACGCTTGACTGATTACATGTATTGCATGTATGTGTGTGAGTAGTTGAATATCGTGCATTTCATTACTACTACCGGTCATCCGATATCCATACTTGGGTATGGGGGTTGACCCCTCGGGCATCGCGCGGCCTGCAATCGTGACGTACTGGTCGATGCAGCTGTCCGCTGTCAGTCTACCGCGATAGAAGGTAATGAGTATTAAACACGTTTAAAACGTTACACACTCGTTTGAAATCTGCGAATGCTAGCCATTTGTATCCTACCACCATAGATTTGCAACAGACGTGAATGTGAACTATAGCCAATGTGTTTCAAACACGTATTTCTCTGATCTAAAAAAAATCTTTCTTTACAGAAACATTCTTCTCAGAAATAAGACCATTTCAAAATGTTCGTCAATTCAGTAACTATATTGTATATCTTTATTAGTCTTTTAGAATCCGTGATTATAGAATTGTTTCTAAAACTTATAAATTGAATAAACTTGTGCTCAGTGCACAATAGTTCTGTGAGAATACCGTGGAGCTGGCGTCTGACAAATACGACAGAATTATTAACCTCAGTTTGTGAACCACACAAAAACAGACACACGACTGCTAACATACACACAGGCACAGACGTGTTTCAACACAATGCTATGCAAGTTGTATGATGTATCACGTTGCACTTACGCATGTAATCGCTGCTGTCATAACTATCGTCGGATGTGGCCGGCTCGCGAAAAATTATTTACAGGTTATGTGCACGCCACGTTTAACCCTTGTGTCCGCGACAGACCACCCGTGTGGTATTTTCGTTTTCAATGAAACAATTCAACATATTATTGTTAATATTATTGAATGAGCTTTTGTGACATCCAAGAACTATTCAAGAAGAACATATTAGGCCAAAAAAAATGTTAAAAATGTTATTAGAAAGTTAAAAAAATTAAGTCTACATTTAAACGAACGTAAGTCTGTGAAGAAGCACCCGGGTGATCCAGTATATTTTGTATGGGAATTAATGTGGATATCGGCTCTATCCCAAAAAAATCAATAAGTATTATATCTGAGGTAATTTATATTATAAATAATTAGTATTTTATATATCAAAAATATTTATAATAATAGTACAATCTAACGAAATGCAAATAAAACACGTAAGTATACATATAACTATTATAATTATAAAACGGAATTATAACAAACAAAAACCAAATAATAATAAAACAAAAAATTAAGCAATGAGGTATAATAAATGTTATTAGAATGCGAAACATTTAGAAATTGTTTCTGTGTGCACAATATATACTGATTTATTGCATATACAACACGACTTTTTAGTGTTACGCTTCCTGCCGTCTAATGACTGACATAAATAGTAGGTGCCAATGATTTTCCGATGTCCAGTCGAATCCTTTGGTCCACTTCCTGAAGCTTCTGGTCATAGGAGTATTAGAGAGTGTCCTAGCATACATTCAATACCAGATTTTATTGTATCTGCTGCCCATAATTCATTTTGAGAGAAAACAAGATTTTTGAAAAACATGCCAAACATATCACAAAAATGATATTACCTTCTAAATTCACAGGGGAAACATTGTCTTTCGTCATCAGACATCTCGTACAACAAGTAAAATAATCACAAACAACCGTTTGCTTCAGTGCAACACTTGAAACTAAAGTGTATTGGCTACAATTCGACATAATTCTATAGTTACATAGGCATACATCAATACATTCATGTGTGCATATTTATGCATATATACATATATACACAAAGAAACAATGGGTGATAGAGAAATCATTAATTCTATACATATTGAGTCGAATAAAACATGTGTTTCATGTGTTTTGTCCTAAAAATGTATACATTTCTATGCAAACTATATGGGATCACCCGGGTGGGTTCTTCGCAGACTTACGTAATACATTTTCTTCGCGGACACAAGGGTTAACGCATACTGTATGTGTATATGTACGACATCTCTCCGCGGGTTTTTGTACCTTGGCCGCGAGAGAGAGAGAGAGCACCGAATCTAGATGATTTATCGAAGTCGGATATGAGCTTTCATGTCTATATTCAAAACTGTACGCAAACAGTGAATATGTGTTCAACTGAGCTGAAAATGAGAGACAAATGTGACTGTATTTAGTTGTTAATAGTCTCCTGTTAGTTAAATGTAAATTTCAACAAGAAAACCATTAGGAAAACAACATACCAAACTTTTAAATTTCAAATACTTTAACATATATTATAAAACAAAAGATTTAAATCAAAAATCTCTCGGTTGCTATGCAAAGTTTATATTATATATTACACATATAGTATATGTATAATAAATTCAATGATTTAATTCCATGCGTACTATTTTAGTCATATTCGGACCATTAAATGTTTCATCAGCCATATCAACTGTCTACAGTCATTGCTGTTCTATACTTGTATTTATATTTGTTATCTTACATTACGATTTGTTTGAAATAATAATTCTCGCAGAATTTCCGAACGAATATTCACAAATCACAGCACGTCAGACGCCACGTCAAAATATTTACTCATCGTATCAAGGTTGCGTGGAAAAACATGCGATTCATGTGATAAATATATGGAATGCCTCTTCAATCAAACGTAGCCAATAGAAAACTTACCACAGCGAATCATTCTCACTAGATCCAAACCCACACAAAACTAGTTTGAATTCTCATGCGATATAATACAGCAAGAAAAAAAAATATGGAAGAATATTTAGCTTCTAAATTCATTTAGGGTATACGAAGACATATGCACGTATGTTGTAATGAATGTACAAAGATGGTGGTGATTCTAAATGGGCTCTATGGACGTGTTCGGACGTTCACAATGTGTTTGGTTCGTTCGTTTCCGAGTCGCATTCGTCGATTCAGCGCTGCGTGTAATTACAAACTAGTGAACGCTGGTAGAATAGATATATTTATTAGTTATTGCCGCATAATTCATAAGCCATAATGGATTTAGAACTGTTATACCACGACCATCACACACACACACCACATCTGCATTGCACAGATTGGCAATGAAAGGGGAAAGGTGGGAGGTAGTGTAGATTGGAGGGGATACACACACACTGGTTCAGAACATTAAATGCAATTAATACTTCACTCTCCGAACATATTTTGTTGATTAGCTCAAAACTCGCAATGAGTTTTTGGCAACGCATAAAATAAACAATCAATGTTTATACGAATATAATTAATCCTATAAAATAGCCGTAACAGAACTATGTATTGAAAGAATTATATTGCTAATATTCGTAGAACTTCTGACAAGTATAATTGTTAAACGTTCTTGATTGACAACGGACAATAATTGAGCGCCGTCTGTATAACTACAAAACCATGTGTGTTACAGTATGATTTTGATGGATAAAATCCAAGCAGAGTGCAGAGTGTGCAAGCACATGACAGCGGACATCATAACATTAACGGGCTTACATAACAGCAACAACAGCAACAGCGACAAATGAAGCGAATGAAGAGTCGAACCGGGCTAAACCGGTTGTCTTTCATCCGATTCATTTCATCCAGTGACAGATTGATCCACTGACTATGCATGTGTGTGTGCGTGTTCGTGTGTATGTGTGAGCGGGCGAAGCCTCAATGTTCCAATACACACGGTGATGTGTGGATCGAGCGCTGTCGATTTGCGACCCGATGCGGTTTTTGCGGGAATAAACATCTAGTTTACGAGTGTAATGTTGAGCCGGACAGAACGACATCCTACTCTCTCCCCTACCCCACACCCCCTGCCACGGCGCTAAGGGTGGTGGAGTGCCGGGGGTAAATTCGCTCCTGTATATGATCACATTCAATAGGGTTAAAATAGCATCGGTTCAGTCGCGCGACACGGGATCAACCACCACCAGAGACGGACCCAACAGAAACGTAGATTTAAAAATTGATACATCTGATCAGATAATTGTACAATTCACGGTAATATGAAAATATTAATTTATAATTATTTAACACAATGAATCGCCCATTTTCCATACGAATAATTTTATTAATAGTATAGCAAAAATTACGTATGGTTCATTTTGAAACAGCAATTTATCAAACAATGCGTGTTTATAGTTGATACAGTATGGAGGCTAGGGTGATTTATTAATATTAAAATGCGTGACGCGATTCATTAATAGTTTGGACATAATTAGTGTTTAAAAACTTGAACGCTGGAATCAATTAATCATACTAAAATACAGGTATTAGTACAGTATATGTTAATGTCCACAGATAGATCTCTATTACTGATATAAACTGTATGTGGAATTCTTGAGCAAACAACATCTATGAAACTTGTATAACATTAACAATATATTCTGTAAAATCCGTTGCTACGGTTATAGAATTGTCCTACGCTAACGTATGCTCCATTTTCTTGCGATTGCTGATGCATCAGTATTCTCTAATTTCCGTGTGACAAAATATCAACGCGTCCGTCCCTGTGCGTGACGTATATTTCGTTCCAACTGACATGAGGTTGATCCCTGCCACACCGCGCCCCTGTCCACCAGTACCCCTCCTCTTGCATCATTGGATATATGTGTGTATGTGTGTGGTGTACCGCGGTGTCGACCACAGCTCGTGTTGATGCAGTCGCCATATTATGAGTGATGCTCCACGCGATTTGTTTTAATCCGTTCAATGATAAACTCAGATTTGCATTTCTGCAAACGCGCGCGTCATGTTTACTCTCTCGCACACACGCACACAACGTCCGTCTCTCTCGCTCGCTCCTGTGCATGCACGTACGTACGTGTACAAACACGATGACCGTACAGAGCGCGCGGACGTGTGTGTGTGTGTATGTGTGACGCTCGTTAATGTGGACACTAAACTGACACTCGTTTTGCAATAAATTGTATCAACACCCTATTTTTCATTCATTTATTAGGTTTGATGGGGCTTTTTAAAGAACCGATTTTTATTGAGAGCCCCCTCCAATGTCAAACCACCACCCCCTTCAGCCCTGTGTGTACATTTGGCATACTGGTTACCGGTGTTTGAATGTACGAGGCCATTTTTTTATGCAATTGTTAATTATGAATAGATGGTTTTTTGGTTAAAAATATTTTTCGGTTTGAAAGCACGATATTTTTATTCGAACGGGGTAGCTTTTATTTATTGTACGTTTTTTATGCACTTTGTTTTTGGTTTTATTCTATCGGAATGTTTTCCAAAAATATGTAAAAATTAAACATATTTGAAACACTATTTTACTCAAGATCTATTTATTTTAATTATTATTTTTTATGTACAGCTGTTTTCATTATATCTAAATAGTATTTAGATACAATGAAAACAATTCCGTATTTAGTAAATACGGAATTGTTATTTGTGAAATATCTTCCAGGCTGTCGAACAATTACTCTGAATACAAATCGGACTAAGATACGAATGATATGAGTAAAAATAACCTGGTAATAAATTTGTTTGGACGTCAGCGTTCGTGCAATTAGTCGACGCTTGCTTGGTTGCGGATCGCTTTTCGACAAACGGGGGCGCATATAAGTACAATACGTGATGCATGTACATACGTATACTTGTCAGTCCGCTGGGCAATGCAGGACGGCGGGAGGGGGGGGGGGGGGGGGGTCGTTCATAAATCTTGTAGAAAGTTCGTCTTCGGTGGCAATATATTGCAGGAAAGTTGAAATAAATAGGTTGGAAGTTTTTCACACGCACGCAAATTTTACATCGCATTGTCCGTGCGTGTTTTGTTTTAAATATATATGATGATGACGTGGCATAGCTTGCCAATGTAGTAACTATAAATATACCTTGTCATTTAAACATTTAATCACTGCATATGCAATGATGCAGTACCTACCAGCAAAATTCGTATTAGACCTTGAGCTTTCCTACTGGCAGAAACTCTAGATGAATTTTAATAAAATATTTATTTTCTCTATAACATTGGAATTATTTGTTAGTTAATCAAATAATTTCACATGTACCTCACTGCACAGAATATAAAATTAATTAATTAATTAGAACACAATACATATTTCAATAAAATCATTGCAAATCAATCAAAAACAAACAAACATCGAATGAAAATGTGTGTATGTTATGTAAAATAAATAAAACGAAATACGTTTTGTATCATTGTAAATTGGCAGTCAAGTATTATTCCTTTTTTCTGTATAAAACATTTTTATGACATATGTTTGACTTCATTATTTTATTTTTAAACTAAATCAAATATATTTTTTAGTAATTTTTTTATTTCAATTAGAATAATTGTATAGCACAAATATTATTTAATTCATATTAAATACAATTTGAGAAATTATAGTTTGGAATTATTAAAATGGTATTTTTTTCTAATTTGGTGAAAAAAAATGGATTAAATGAAATATTCAAGTTTAACCCGTAGTTAAAGCGTCAGTTTAATTGAGTCACCGCCGTGAGTCAGTTGGTAATGAATGGTTTAAAACATGGGACGAATCGGTATATACCGGTGATGTCTTTCATTTTCCACTGCAAATGTCAGTCGCGGTAAGTGGCTCGCTGTCAGTCCCGCTAACGGGTAACAAAAACCGTGGATATTCATTTTTAAATGGACAATCCGTATCACTGCTTCATTAGCACAAGCTGTGTATCAGTGCGGGATGGTGATGATCTACAGGTAACACTACTACTAACGTATTTATAACAAGTCACTGTCAACATCGATGAATAAACACATACAAACACCAGAGTTGAGATGTTATATGCGACGATTAAAAATAAAATTTGATCATTGAAAACAAAACGGATGCAAAATGTACAATTATTGGTAAAATGATGCGAGATGCAGTGTTGTAAAATTATTGAATACATAGAAATTTGGTGGAGGCGCATTTTTTATGAAGATGCTTTTTTGGTGAATGAGCATATTTATGGAGGAGCTGTTTTATGGAGATACATTTTTGGTGAAGGCGCATTGTCATGGAGGCGTTCTTGGCGGAGGCACATATAGATGTCATTTTGGTGGAGGACTATTTTTATAGAGATGCTTTTTTTGCTGCGCATTGTCATTGAGGCATTTTTGGTGGCGGTACTCTTTTTATAGAGATACTTTTTTCGTGGAGGTACTTTTTAATAGAGAAATTTTTTTGATGGAAGATTTTTTTATAGAGATGCTTTTTTGGTTTCGGCCCATTTTTAGTGAAGATACGTTTTAATAAAAATGCATGTATTTACTGAAGCTGCTTTAATATAAAATTTACAATAGTAAAATAATAAACTTTTCCTTTATTCATCTATACTACAATACATATGGGTACATTAATTTAATATACATAACAAGTATAATAGAAAATTATACAAAAATGTTGTTGAACCGAATCTGTAAGAAGTAAAAACGACTTGTACAGTCGCATGTAACGATCGGTTTCCACGTTGTATTGGGGATGCATCGCTGTCACTGGTGGGAGCAACAGCAAGCAGTAGCAGCACTGTCGGTAGTAGGTGGACTGGCGTGTCACATGCGGGCGCGGGTGGTGGTACGAGTAAAGAAGAGATCCGAGATGGCAGTCGGGTGACTGGCAGTATGACGTCACTGCGGACAGCTACAGCTGCATGAGATATCGATTAGCAAGTCGCCTTGCTTGTCACTCCGGCACGTCTCGTCTTGTGTCGTGTCGTCTCGAATGTCCTGTACCCCACCCGCACCGTCCTCCTCCGCAACAAACATTCCCGGCTATCCTTGTCATGCACTCTGGTTGCAGTGTTCGGTTGGAAAGAGAGACGGCTAGAACTTTGCAACAGTCCACTGGACGATGTGCCCATGTACGGACGGACAATCGGTACAGCTCCAATTAACATGAACGTCGCGACGCCCTGATGAAGCGGACAGTGTGCCGAGGCGAGCAGATAGCGTATCGTGCTGACAACAGTCTCAGAGATAGACAGACACACTGGCCGGAACATGTCTGTCTCTTCTAGGATTGTTGAATCTAGTTAGACCTGTCATTGTACTGTAACGAGTGGGTGGGCGAGATGAACTTGTAGCTTTGTACACCAGATGGACTGTCGTTAATTAATTTGATATCTCGACAAGCAGTCGATATTTTTCCTACTGAGTGTGTTACAATTTAGAAAGATCTCTACTAATTATTACACTTTATTCATACGCGATCAGTATATTTTTCCTTTAAATGATAGGTCGTTATTGGCCCTATGTCGGTGTCAATTTCCTGTCGCCTCACAAGGTTACCCTTAGTGCTTGTTTGTTAGTAAACACTGTATAGAACATACTACACTCCTTCGTGGTGACCGAGTCTAGCCGAAGTGTACCGAAGCACACTGTACTGCTAGTTGTGCTTATGTTCTGTGCGTGATCGTTGCTTGCTTGCCTTACGTGCATATTTATTATTCTGAATTTCATTTAGGTCAACATTTCAATTTTAATTTAAACTCGTGGCAGACAAGCAAAACCATCAAACTTGTTAATTACCTGTTTGCTAACATTCCCTTGTGTATTTTCTCTAGTGTAATTTACAGAATTGTCGGTATCAGACAGCGGGACCGCGGCGCGTATCAGTAATTTCCTCGTTCACAACCTACTCTTCACCTCCCGCGCGCACACTACTACTCCTTCCTTCTGTAGTTCGTCGTCTAACTTGCGTTCATTCAGTACCGTCTTTAAGGAGCTGACATTATGTATATATCATCGAATGACTCGTAGTTATATAACTTTTTCTCAATGTACAAATAATTAGGAGAACATTATAAGCTTTTAAAAAAATCATACTGCTGCTGCTGACCACTACGATGTAGCCGTTGGCGTATTTTCTTCTACAAGCAATCTCTCACTCTCTCTCTCTCTCTCTCTCTCTCTCTCTCTCTCTCTCTCTCTCTCTCTGTGAGAGACGCGTACACCTGGTCGTGACATTGTTGCGTGATGGTCGCTTACACGTTGTTGCTTTCAGTTTTTAAACGACACATGTTCCACTGAACATAACCGACTTGCAAAAACATCATCCTCCCGGTGTAAATTTGAATACGACACCCTCCGTCAACGTTCAACTTGGTGTGGCGACGACGCCGGTGGCCGACGTGGCCGTCAACGTCACTCATTCGTTGACTCTGTACATTTGTGTGGTCGTGAAAGTTGAATACACGAACACATGTATCTATATTTCGTGTTAATTATGTTTATGCTGAATTTAATTAGTATGTTGTTAAATATCTATCACTAATATTAATCACTATGAATCTACATGACAAGAATTAATTCAATATAAAAAATTAGTAAACAAAATGGTGAATTTTTATCGATAATATGCTTTTAATATTTCCTGGCATCTTACGAAATTGAGCTTGTTTTAAGTTTGATTATAATAAATACCTCTCAAGATAATATTGTTCTCTAATATCTGTAAGATGCGTTCAACATTTAATTGTCGATAATTAGCCATTTAGTATTGGAGTACGTAACCGTTCGCTACTAATTGATATCGTTCTGTCACATGGTGTGTCAGCCGGAGTACCGATAACCGCGGTGACAGATGGATCGGTTATAGAAAGCGTTGACGGGCCCGGAGGCAACATCCGGTCACTCACTCACTCACTCGTGATCATCATTTGTTACTCTAATTGCACGTTTTCACGACCAACGCAACTCATATCGCTAAATACGTTAAATACGAAAAATTGTATTCTCACAAGCAATGCTGTTTTTTAGTTCTTATAATTAATATTTATAATCGACTTTAAATACTTGTAATTATTAGTTATTCCTTACCTTTAGTTAAGCTAGCCCCACAACTCATCACGTTCAAACTTACCATAGTGAATCCTGGATTACACTTAGATGATATTCCACATAAAGGACAGAGTGGACCCTGCACATTATTCCATTTTCCTCCTCACAGTATTGTAGTTGTGAGTGTATCTTAATGTTAATGGTACAAAGTTGCCTCGTGTTGTTGTTGTTGTTGTCTTGTATGAGTATTTGCGCGCTGAAGAGCGCGGTAGTGGGCGGGAAGGTGTGAAATGAGAGCCTTCATATGCTTGCAAACGGCGTCGTTAATTCTTGTTTCTGTGAGATTAACTGAAAATTAGATGGCGAGAAGTTTGTCTGCACGGTTAGAAAAGAAACGGATCACACGAAATACCTCCCGCCTTGTGGGGCAACATTAGGTATGCAGGGCCGAACTCGTTACATTTCCACCGTGTTGAAATAATACTCCATTATCCTCTATGTATGTTTTAAAAAATTAAAATTTGTTCTGAAATAATCTTAACGTTTAATATTTAATAATAAATTGTATTGTAAAATAGTTTTTACATTTGTGACTTGTTTAGAAAATGTACAAATCTATATACGGCCCTGTATATTCAGGTATCATCACCTGTGTTCTTATTCTTCTTCTTATAGTACTTCCCTATTTGCATTTCGCGTTCTGTTTCTTATAAGTCTATACTACCGCATTGAAGAGCAGCATCAAATAACATGTAATAATTATATACAGCGGAATACGCTTTTATTGAACTTGAAAGGACCAGGAATTTGGTTCGCTATAAGCGAGTGTTCACTATATCGAAAGTACAAATTTTTTTAATTTTTATTAGCGTATATTCAATTCATACATGCATGTTTATCAATATACAAACTAAAATTATTCATTTTTTAAAATAAAAGATTACCTAAATTTTTATAAAGATATATGTATGTACACTAGGGTGGTCGTTAAATGGGGTAAACGAATTTTTATCTAGCCGCCCCCGAAATCGGCTCCAAATAAATTTAAAAAAATCCGGTAATTATATCAATTTTTTTTTCTTTTCACATTTAACTCTTGACCATAAGAGTTTTCAATTTGCGATCTTTGCCGTCAGTATTTTATTGCAGGATTATCTATGGGCCTAAACATTTTTCAGGAATTAGCCTACAAGGAAGCTTCATGAAAAAATTGCATCCCCCATCGTTAAAATTTTGTATGGATTATCTCGTGCTAATATGATGTTATTTATTTATTATATTGTTGCTCAGAAACATTGAAAATATGTTTATCGATGTTAAAGTTGAACATCACGAGGGTATCTCGTGTGTCGTGTCGAAAGTTGCCAATATACATTAAATTCATTCATTGACAACCTACTCGAGGTCGCATATAGTGAACTTAAAGAGCAAATTTAGTCCATTATATCCGAAAAATTACTATATGCGAGTTCAGTTTATGCGAATTGATTAAAATTAAATGGCGTATGTTTTTAGTCGGGACTCAGGGATACCTTCATTATAATATAAGCGTTTCTTCACTATATGCGTATTCACTAAAAGTGGATTCCACTGTATTTAGTTGGGACTCAGTGATACGTTCATTATAACCGAGTTTCCCTTATATGCGAGTTCACTATAAGTAATTATCCACGATGTTTGATTGCAAATTGTGTCAAGTACAAAGCACACTCTCCTTTTCAATCTAACATAACCTTACATATCAATCAACATACAATATTTGTGTAAGATCATAAACATCAAACTTTTGATTATCAAATCTTCCCCGGCTATAGCGATGTACCTTTGCGTGTATATCTGAAACAACACAATGTTCGGCCGGTTCGTTTCAGAGTTGCGCGAATTTTAATTTTCTTTCGTGTTTTTTTTCTCCAGCGGGTTATAATTCGTTACGTGTGAATTTGATGCGGAATACTTAACGGTCCCCGGCGGCGACGGTGGTGGTGGTGGTGGTGATGGTGGATAGCGCTTCCCATTCTCCACCCCCGTCAAATGTCCCCTGACTCACACACATACATACACACAGTGAGAGAGTCTGGAAGGCTAGGCCGTCGCCTGACAGGGAGTTAGAACAGTACGGACGATACCTCACACCAGCGTATAACGTTAGCTCTCGCAGTTCTGTGCTTGCTGCTGCTGCTGCTGCTGCTGTTATACTCACTCTCCCGCTGGTTGGAATGGGCTCGCCTATGCCTCGCTACGGCAATGAAGGCTGTCAAAAGAATGATGGACGTTCGCACATAAAACTGACGAGTGACTCATGGCGCCTTCACAAATGGCTCTGCGGAGCCTCGTATATCACTTTTATTACACCCATCTTCATTTTCATATTTCATATTTGCATTTTCTGTGCCGTTATAAATCAGGGAGTTTATGGCTAATTAGGCCTTTGTGTAGCGGGGCTAGGACGACGGAATAACGGCTTATCGGACGTTGCTGCTGCCGTTGCTGCTCGACTGCTACCGTCATCCACCTCGTCTCACCCTCCCACTGGCATTCTCTGTGGGATAGGGGAGGGTGTGTGTGTGTGTGTGTGTGTGGAGACGGCAAGCTCGTTCGCGCGGTCTTCGATAATAAAATTGAATGGGATGAGGCACAATGTCACCATGACATCGCGCCAACATTCGACCCCACAGGTGTGAATACTCACGACTGATCCTTGCACTATAAAGCACCATATATAGTGTATCCATAGATATAAGAACTTGACTAAACGCAGCATGCTATTAACAGAGGATTATCCCAAATTATACGACACAGTAAATGAATAAAAAGCAGAGCTGTATTCAGAAATTTATAAATACATTTTGAAAAATAACAACAAAAATATGATATACATCTTAACAATAATAATACAAATTAACATAAATAAATGTAATATTCAATAAATTATTATTACGTCTTAATTATAGACAAAATGTCTCTTGTCTTTCCCGCTAAGAGCATTACAAATGTACCTGAATACCGCCACTACTAGTAGTTTATGGCCTCTCCTGCTGTGAAGGGTACCACCCTACCTATTAAGGAATCATGTCAAGTTCTTATATCTATGGATAGACTATACACTGTGTATAACACACATATACTCTACATATTAGTAACTACCGATTTAAATAAGATTTTTTTCTTGTACATTTCACAGTATTTTCAGTAGGTACATTTATTACATTTTATTTAAATATGAAAGAATTACAATTCTGTAACAAGCAATGTTTGTTGTTTTGTTTTTGCTTTCGCGGCTTGTTCTGTTTTCACGAATGTAATAAAAGATAGACGAGGGGGTATTACTATTTGCAATGTGTGTGTGTGTTGATGTACATCAGAGTGTGTATTTTTTTAACTATAAAAGCAATAACGGAAGGGGTGTGTGTAAGTGCGTCGGGGAGCTTGCACGATTTATAGACAAACAGTGCACACATACACACGCGCGTAAAGTGCGTACAAGCGCACGAGTATGAGACGTAGGAAATCTGCGTTCAAGCCGTTGCTGAGCTGAGCAGCATCAGCAGCAGAGAGCGCTGTGTGTATGCTCACATTAAAACTATGATATACAGGCAGATTTAAGATACGACGCAATTTCAGTCACGGTCCCTAAATTTATATCAATGTCAGTTACCAATTATAAAATGAAGGCACGGAATAAAGTAGCTATAAATTTAAATTTTACTTTGGTTCATATCCACCCAGTATTTATAACTCTCTCTCTCTCGCTCGCTCTCGTTGTACTCCGCCCTGCTCCGCGGTGTATGTGTGCGATAATATCGTGGATATTGGTTAGCAACAGACAGACGTACAGTGCTATATGTTAATTGTGAATCAGCCAGAGCGAGACACTGTGCACTGGCTTATCGCTACAGAACAGCAGTACTTTTTTATGACTTGGTATATTAATACTGATAGAATGTAGTCATTTAGTTTCTGCAATGATTGCATCTTGGATTCTTCGCGCTCAGGTTAGCTCTTGCAGTCCTGTTTGTTAGATATAAAAGTGTCTGTAGATCAAGATTATTTTTACCTAACTTGTTTTATAATTTCACTAGGCTTACTTCGGATATATACCTGTAGATAGGTCTGTAGTAGCTAGTTTAAAACTCTCAGTACAGTGAAAGATTCGATATTGTTCATTATCGTCTATGATGTTCGTGATGGTGATGTGATGTTTGTTGTTATACTCTGTGTGTATTGTATACATGTATGTTTTGTCCAGGCTAGTGATTATTGACAAGTTCCAGCCGAGGCCACCACCAGGACATAATAGAAATATATCGTTTTTGTTAATCAAGAATACAGTGGTGCATGCATTATAATGTGTTTATTATTTATTGTGTTCGGTAATGAATGACATTACTCACAAACCGTAATTACTAGTCATAATTCTGTTTAATGTTCGTGTGTCCGCGACCGTTCCATGCCAAAAATGATTGAGTCTGAATTATATGTGTCCTAATTATGAGATGCGAATAATTTAACGGCATTGAACACAATACACGTATAGAACTGTAGTCACAAACAGTGGACGGCCGTAGTGCGAGAGGCCCACTGGACAGGATTGTACATGCATATGTAGTTTAGTTATATTGAATGTTCATATTACACGTACACTATGGACAAATGGTCGGATACAACTCTTGCACAGCCCTGAATTTGCAAACGTTAGCGGTATTTCAATCGCGCTGGAATCAATACGCGGACCGTACACATTTCAAAATAACTCTTTCCTCTCTGTCTAATTTCGTAATTTACGTGTTGTCATATTGTTTCCTGGGATGTTCATAAAATCCTCGCCTGTCCGCCATTCGCCATTTACTCTTTATTTATGGTCTTCATTATGGTTCATTGATTCTCCGGGATTCACTATTGAAAATACATACATACATACATAGTATGTATGTGTGTGGGTGTGTGAGTGAGAGAGCAGAACACTACACACACTAGCAAAACATTGGCAGGCACACACTCTCTCAACAACAAAAAACTGCGATAAGTTATAGTCAAATGGAAATGTGATACCGATCATCAGGGTTTTATATTTTATTATCTAAAAATGTCGTAAATAACGAACTTTTCAACGGGGCCCCAACGCCACCCCCACCACTATTATCACTACTAGTAACATTATTCTCATACAACACTATATACTCTCTCTTTCTCTCTCTCTCTCTCTCTCTCTCTCTCTCTCTCTCGTCAACTGTATTTTGAACTTTTTAATGGAAATACGCGACTGATCCTCCTACTTTTCGACCACTGCGATGGACACGACAAAACAACAACATAAATTATTTGCAAATCTACAAATAAACACGTGACGAAATCTGTACTGCTGTCAAAAATATATCAAACTCTGTCCTCTCTCTGTCTCTCTCTCGCTCGATGTATATGATAAAGTGATTGTCTATGAATACAGACTATGAGAATGAAAAAAAAAACTTTGTCAATAGTTATTATCATTGTTATGTATGTTACGTGTTTCCCAGAACTTTTTACAGATAACGTATGCATGTTCTCGTTTTATTTATGTGACTTTTAACAAAACGAAACGAATACGTATTTAGATTTTTAAAAGTTAATCTATAATAACACTATTGTGTTTATTTTTCTCTTATAACTTGTGAGATATTTCGCCTAGTGTCTTTCTAGCGGACAGGACATTACTTGCTGGCGAGCGATGTGTGAGTGTGGGTAGTGCTCAGTCTTGCGACATATTTACAGCCTGTTTCCTTCCGGCACCATCTTTCTGTAGAACTTCTTTGCTTTGTCGCATCGTCACAATCGGTGATCTACTGTTTTGACAATTTTACAGAAACGGACTTTACATCTGATACCTTGGCAACATTTAGAATTAATACAAATATGTGTGGATCAATAAATAGACTCTTTCAAATACGTAACAGTTCTAGAATCTTGTTTCTCTGATTTATATTACACCATATTTTTCTATTCTCTCACATTATAAATCTCGATGATTTACATTTTTCAAAGATGCCGGTTCTGTACGCCACTTTATACAAGCAGGACCGGACGTACATCTGCCCCCACTCTCGCCGCCACTGGCACTAGCAGCAGCAGTGTCGTTTGTTCGTTCATTCGTCCCCGTTCAATTCGTAATTGCTTTATTGCCCGGAATGGTTTCGGCCAAGAGACCAGGCGTAGAATCTTAATTATTATTTCGAAAGTTCGAATTTTCTCTAACTAATTTCTACGACATTACCCAATAATCGTTAGCCATCTCGCGTGTCATTCTCGTCCAGTATTTATGTCTGCAGATGTATATGCATCCTTGCTATATATCGTAACAGTCCTTGAGAGGGTGCTTGTAACATTTCATCTAAATCTGTTTGTGTGTTCATTGTTCTGTTGACTTGAATGTTGTACAAGGAAAAAACTACAAATAGCATTTACTATCTTATCGTTTAGATATCTACTATTATCTGTTTAATACTTAAACGCAAATTAAATATGTATATTATTAAATCACACTACAGTAGCTTGTATGTGTGCATTTGTGTCAGTATGTTGGCGCCATGCTGCATGCACATTTATTCACCTGCATGTATATACGTTTGCATAGCTGTGCGTTGTTATTACCTTGTGCAGGATCCATTTTACCGCGACGATACTCGTAATGAACTCGTCCGATTCAATAACGGTGTATATTCTGTCCTCCGTCCGTTTGCTGTATGTTTTTTTGTTATATTTCTGTCTATATCCTGCACACACACATACACATTCATTCGTACATGTAACGGGCAAAATAATAATGAAAACTACACCGGATTTTATTTAACTATTGCATATTTCCTGATGACGGATGTATAAATTTATGAATTTATGTAATGGACTCGACCACCGTAGACGTTACAATTTAGCACACATTTGACAGATGAATATTTATTTTCAGGAAACATATTTTGGTTATTACTTTAATTAGGACCACTATGGTTAATATTTTATTGTACTATAAGTAACTGAGAGCGGGACGGATGGAGGAAGAGAGAGAGAGAGAGAGAGGAATAAAACCGACAGAGAATATAACAAACACGCACGTATTTGTATCACGTCTCGCGAGTTCAAATCTCACGTTCATTCCACCTGAATAAGTTAGCGAAAGAGCTTTCAGATTTCGCATAAACTCGTGCGTGTCCCAACACTTTCGTATATATGTGTACTATTTACATGGGATATTTAGTGCGTAAGAACACACACACACATACATAGAGGTACTATTACTATTACTTCAGAAACTAAGAGAGTTTAAGCAAGATTAGCCAGCAAGATTCCCCCGTAGTAAAACTACAAATTTACACAATTATATAAATATCACCGCCGCTGCTATCCATTTTCCTATGTTCGTGTACAGATTACATTTACGCCTGTAAATATCCGTGTGTGTGCATGTGTTCATTAGTATGTTACTAACGAAAATAGCAAATTATACACAAATAATTTAAGCTTGTTTATGTGTGCTTTCTACACCGCGTGCGCACTACAAGCACACACAAGCACACATATAGATTAAGCACAAGAGGAATGTACTTCTTGAGAGGGTTCGCGGAAGAGAAGGGTTAAATTTAAGCCGGGGTTAGAAGTAAATTAAGCCTTTCTTTCGCCTAACTATGCGTGTATATGTGTACGTTTGTATTTAATGTTGGTACGAATTATGAATATTTATATATTAATTCATGAACGTATACGGGTACAAATATTATTAATATGTACAAACCTAGTGTAATATGAATACAAACATACATCTTGTTTAATGTCTGTCGTTCTAGAGCACGACCTACATTCAAGCAAGGACCCAACGTTGATGAGACGACATTCTGTCATACTTGACGAGACTGAGCGACAGCACATTGCCGCTCAACAATGGCAGCAGATGATTGCACGAAACCCCTCGAGAAGTTAGCGGTTTGTACAAGCGTCTCTCTGCCTGCACCACCCTCCCCCCCCACAAACTCCGTGTCCACCGCTGTAGCCTGTCATTTCAACACCACCGCCGCAATGCAATCGTCACCTGTCACTCACACAGCCAACTGAGTGCGCACGCGTGATGGTATTCTTGAAGGGATCGTTTGTTTTTTTAATTGCATTCCGTGATTTTTGCAGCAGCGTGTTTAATTAAATAAATGCAGAAAGAAGAAGAAATCTGTACAATGATAGAGGGATGACAGACAAGGTTATTGATTGAAAACAATTTAGAGAAAAATAATTTAAAGAAAGTTTTACATGATTGTGTATTCGTGTTGAAGTAAATTGTCGCCAGGCAACCCACATCGCATTCCTGCACGTATGGTTGCCTGTATGGCGAAAGCTCACAGTTCCAATGCTGTACGATTATCAGAAACAACACTCCGCTCTACCGCAACACCAGGAACCGTCGCTTATGTACTAACATTGCTGTAGAATGAGTAGTAAATGCTTGAAATCTCATTGAAGCCTACCCGACCGCCTAAGATCGCAATCTTGACGAGTTTAAGACCGTTAATGCATAACAATAAATCAGTACATGAATATGCAGCAAGCGCTGAATTAAAACATACGACATTGGTGGGGGCTTACGGACACGACAGAACGCGCCCGTTTCATACAATACCTACGCAATTTACATTTGTCAAATAGTACGAGAGAGCGGTGAAGCGTTTCGTTTTCGACGCGCTGAAATAATATACAGTATTGATGAAATACAAAATGTGCCCGCAAGATGCTTGTTCTGAATAAACATTAAAGAATCTACATCAATAATTATACAAATATCAACAATTATTGTCGCAATATATTCAGGTAGTGTTCGTCTCTTTGTGGTCACGAACGCCACTGCTATGACAGCGCCTTGTTACATGTGTACACGTACCTATATGTATGATATGTCGTCATTGTTTCGTGTTAATTTGTCATATTATAATGCTTTGTTCGACCAGTGACACGTGACAAAGTTTGTATGGAATTATTGTCCAACGTTTGTGTCAAGACATTGTTTATTCTCTCTCTCTTTGTCTCTCTCTCTTCTTGTTCACATGTACACATATATTCATTAGACGTTGACTTGTGTCCAAGAACCATACAATCATATATCAGTGACTATTGTCAAGCTATACTAAGTTTGAGAATGTTAATATTTGTGTTCTTATTTATCATATAATTATTTATTTTTGTTACAAATAAACGCAAGGATTGTTTGCCGATCGAAACGAAGTAATAGTTTAATAAAACATATTTCATTGCAAGTATTAATCACAATACTTGGTCAGTCAAATATCCACACTTCTCTACTTTCCATATTTATTAATGACGGTGCAGTAACGTGTACTGGCTCGTGTGATGGACCAAGTGTAAATTACCTGTAGTTGTTTTTTCCAAACCGCAACTGCTAGAGACCAACACTGGGGCGGGGTGTGTATGGGTGTGCTGGGTGCTCGCTGAGTGAGTGAGTATCGTGATCATGCTTTGATTGCTGCACGATTTATTGCACGTTCAATTAAGATATGACAAACCAATAACCATAGATCAAACAAAGGAACGTTGATTTATGTGTAAACAGAATTATCGAAATGTCAGAGTGAGCAGTTTTAAATAAACAACACATCGCGTAGCATTTGCGAAAAAGCCTAACAAAACTACACGGACGAGAATATTGATAAACAAATTATGTCTAGTGAAAAATATAATCAGTCTCTTATTATTTCCGCATTGAGTTCAAGGCGTGGGATGGTTTGTAAACATTGACGACATGTTTTGCAAATAAATTAAATACAAAATTCATCTTATTCATGAACATATAACAACATGTTTGATAGATTATAACTAAATTTAAAAAGAAAACGTATTTTTTTTTTGTACGCTGCTTAACAATGCTATTTGAAACGTTCCTGCATTTCCTGCACTCCTGCTACGCGCGTAACCAAGTTCGCGGCTACGTCAGCCGCGCCCGATCGCATCCGAATCCTGCCGACACAGTTCTGTGTCTCGACGCACGCACCATCTGTGGACAAAGCTTGTTACCAGCGCCTGCTGTGTGTGTTTGTGTATGTGTTGAGCAAATCGCAGTGTGAAAACTTTTTATAACTTTGGCAAAACTTTTATTCCCGATGCTTTCATTTCGAATACTAACTGGGGGACTCTTGCCGCCGTCACTGATTCTCACCGCTACACCAATGTCTGGATGTGTACACATTTCACGTTTATATTAACCGGGTATAATGTAAGTTTATGTTATTAAGACACCGCACACTCGCACACTTATATTCGGAGTTTTAATAAAAATGCAACAACCAACGATGGCGAGCATTGCCGTAGTATATATTATTTTACCCAGGTTCAGAATGTAGCACCAAGTATGTTTACCATCAAAACAATTGGATCAACGAGTTTTCAATAATTTACTCCAATTGATGTAATTAATATTACCGATACATAAAAAGCGGTGCAGATTTGATTTAAAGGAGCGGTGTATTATCGGTGTTTATTCCGTTACACCCGGTATTATTAAATTTCGAACGGCGGGGCGCTGTTATTAGAAAGCCGCATAGTTTTAATCATACTATATCAGGAGTTTTTGTTGTATGACTATCATACCTGGACCAATGCGGATTTGCCAGGAGTTTATGCTTCTAGAGACATATATACAAGTATTGTCGTCTGCAAAGTACGATACATCCTCCATGAGCGCTATATTACCACGTTGAATTAAAAATCACAGTACTTTTAAATTAGTGTCTTTCGGATTCTCTCCCATTTTTCCAGTCCTGTGAAACATCCGCTCTGGTTTTGGAGAGAGCTGGCGAGTGTGGTACGGACTTTCCGTTTCGTGTAATTTTGTTATTATTAATACGACCGGTACAATGTCGGATTATAAAGGGTAGTGGGAGAGTCCTTTGTCAGGTTTGTTCTCATAAACAAGCCGGTGCGAGTTCGCACCAGGTCTCCAAACTAGACATGAATATATACGTATGCATGTATGTGTGTATGAGGAAGCTATACTTAGCCGTATGTATGATTGTAGTAGTTTTGGCGTTGCAGAATTGTGGATAGACGGACAATGGCCGTCACAGGAACATTTCCTAATTAAAGCCTGTGTGTTCGTTCTGTCTTCTTGTCATGTATTCGTCCTTTATAATGTGCGAGAGGCGGCTTGTAAGTGTACATAGCATCGTGCTAATGAGTTGTTGAGCCTTGGACATCAGACCGAGGTTTGTAATTAGCAAACGCCCGACTCACACCATCACTCCGCCATCGCCGCCGCCGCCGCTGTTCTGGACGTCCATCTGGACAGCTCCTCATACAGGACTTTCTTCCGGATTATATTTCGTAGGGATATCTGATGTTATATTCTCATGGTATATTTTTGAAGTAAATATATTGGTCCTGCAAATTATTAGTTTCAAAATTCATCACATAAATATTAGCGAGATACTAGAATTAAATCAATATTATTTATACATACGGAGGAGCAACTGTATCTCACAATCAGTATTTATAACTGCGTACAATGGTCTGTTCGAATATTTTGTTGTTTCGCCCAAGGCGCCGCTGTATATCTGGTGTTATTTAATGATTTAAACTCTGGGATATTATACACACATACACGTGTCGTATATTATAAAATTTATCCGTAACGTTTAGTGTGAATAACGGGTACAATTTTAATACATGTCCAGCTCCATAATTTCCGTGTAACTCCTCTGGGATGTATGCTCAAAGTGTATGTTCGCTGGAATAGCTACGAAGTCGTCGATATCGGTGTCGCTCGAATAATGTGTCTGATAGGAGAGTCCATGGTAGTGTAACAATGAGGGAGTTGTTTAAGGGATCACGAGGCTGATGTACAGTGGTGTTCAAACTGTTCATCACCCTGAGCAAAAAAGCTTAAAGACATCACGGGTTCGTCTTGCTAAATGCTAGCACCAAATTATCTAGTATTTTCATTATATAGAAACAAGTTTTTAAGTATGTGACCGTGAAATAAGCACAACGAATTCATATATACTTACTGTTTGAGTACCGCTGTACGAATGTCCAGTGTTGCAGGGGTCTATTATTACAGCTCCTGGAGGATATCGTACGGTGGTGTGTCCTGGTGGTCCCGCAGGACATACGGGCACTTGTGAGACAGTTATTATAGAATATGGGCAGGCAAGGTGGGCTGGGCGCCACCACAGCGTATGTATTAGCATGTATGTATGCCTGTAACATACGTACATACATATGTGCAGGAGAATAGAAAACAGTACACATTATACATCTTTCTCCGTAAGTATTACAGTTTACACACAAGCATACAAATGTACATATATATATATATATATATATATATATATATATATATATATATATATATATATATGTCGCATTTAATAAATATTGTTATATAAGCTGTTTTAAAAAGGTACAAATTTTCTAAATAATGCATCTCATTATAAACAGTAGTAAGTATTACATTCATAATGCTATGTATGTGTAAGCTACAAATGTATGTCAGGATAGCGTGCCGTACACGTATCACTACACTGTCTGGTTATCTTCTCCGACGAGGTGCCATCAACGTGTAATTGTATTGTTGGTCATTGTGTTGTACACTCCGTTTCCCAACACCCCTCTTGGTACGCTATCGTTACAGTGCTCAACGTTACACAGCCCCTACGACCGCACGGGATGCTTTTTGAATCCTGTAATGTACTCGCAATGCTTTGCAAACTTGTTCTGCAATTTTCTCCCTTGCTAGCGAGCAACTCGCCGGGCTTAAACCTCGACACACTGCTTGCACTGGTAGGAAAGAATAGTGAAGAATAAGGAGAATATCAGTCGGAGTTTGTGTTTGCAACATGTGTTTATTATATAACTCAAATTCTTCTCTATCATATCAAAGCTCTCCGCCTGTGCTAAAGATATTATAACCGATTTCAGCGAACTACAATTTAGCCCAATCAGAACATCGAACATGATACTACCTATAAACTAAAACAATTAATTGCGTATTCGGCAGGACAGGAACTTAACCGGACCGGGGTCCGGTGCTGTCCCTTCATAACTGTATATTACAAGAGTGGAAGATTGTTTGACCACGATAGGACGCGTGTGTGTGTGTGTGCGCGCGCGAGAGGGAATGGACGATAGGAAGGTTCTAATATATAAAGCTAGAACACGTTAAGAAGAAAGACAAGTTAGGACGGGGGTGGTTTGGGCAGTGCACGTACATGTATTGGGAGACAGTATATGTTATTGGACACTAATGCCATAGTCCTCGCGGCCTCGTAATGTACCCGAGCTGCTGCTGCTCCTGCTGTTGCTTCTCCTGCTGGTCACTGTAAATACCTGCAGCGGTTGGTCCTGCGGGACGGACGTTTCTAAGCCTGACCACTATTGGAAATGTCCACCACACTTTACGATGTCCAGGTGGCCCGTCTTCACTGGCCTCGTATCTCCTTGACGGGGTTAACTGTCTGCACACCATCTCGAAGGACACGTTTGTTCAACCCTCCCTTCACGTCCCCATTACCGGTTGCCAGTTGTAGTCTAACAACACACGTGCATGGTTAAACAAATGAAAGTTAGGATCTTACCAAAATGTACTAGTCTGTACGATGAGCCAATCAAATGGTGAATTACTTAGAACTTATATACGGTCTAGTTTACAATCACCTATGATGTAGTTTAGTTCGACTGCTTCTACATCGAATGTTACGTGAAATCACTGACTCGTGCCTGCCTCTTCCATCACCTTACATTATTATATTTCCTAAGGTTGGTTGCAATTCTCACCAACCGTCGCAACCATACGTGAGTCTGACGGTTAATGTGGTTGTTAAACGGGCACGTTTTTGTTTTGTATGCTCTCTTTCTTCCCTTTATAGGTGTGGATTCAGGTTTTGATAAAACCTTACACAAAATAAAATCATTTGTAAATCCTATTTATATACATATTTCAAATACACATCAGTATTTTGTTATTTCATCTGAAGAAGTAATTACATGACAGAAGCGCTGTTTCAAAACTTGTATCTCTTATTTGGCATATACATGTGTGTGTTTTGCGTGTACTAGAAAGTCTGTGTCTCTTATATCGGGTAGATGTGTGTTCTGTTCTTCGTTTATATTATTTCCCTGTTCACTTCCTTGTTCGCATCTGTTCTATCTATGCTGGTTGGTTTCATTGGTGGGACTAGCTGGTGTTGGCTTCACCAGGGAGATATTATCACGTAAAAATTTCTCACTTTATTGTTGATACACTTTCGAAATTACACTTGTTTCCGTGCGCCACGCGGCCCAATCTGAAGCGCACGCAGAGGTACCGTCGTGCACACGTAATAAATAGTTTGATATTAAATTCTTCCTTAAATAAAATACTTTCCCCGACCGAATCCGTGTCGTCAGCGCTAGATTGTGAAAACACCGAAAAATATATAATCCAATTCTCAACATTATTTAAAAGAATTTCATCTCGATTGGATATACCTAGGATTAATATTCACATCAGAATATTGCATAATCAAAAAAGAGTTAATATTGGTCTTTTTTATCTGGCATTGCACAGAATTTTAAACAAAGCAGTTAAGTAGAAACTATGGCGTAAGTCTTACGCCATAAGTAAACAAGCGTGGGGTGCGGTGGATATTTGCACTGAAACTTCTTAATTCGCCACCGATAATTCGCTTATTATTACTACGGGTATCGTCGCCCGGGCAGGACCGGCTGCAGGGGTGTAAATTTGTTTGAAACAACAACAGGAAACGCGCCAGCGAAGATATAATGAATATAACGAAAAACGAATACCGTATTTAGAGAAGAAACCGGGGCGCGCGCGAAGGTGCAAGCAGTTTATGCAAATAATCTAGATGAGATTTTTCCCTTTTTCCACGACCACCACCAGTGTCGACGGTGGCGCCGCGTTGCGGTATGGCCGGAGCAATAAAGTGCAACGTTATCCTGGCCACCGTTCCTGTGTGCTGTACGGGAACAGCTTTAGTTACCCAACATTTCCTTATTAAATACATCCAGCTAATAAGCCCAGTGGCGTCCTGGCAATGGCTGTATTGGGCTACAGTTATAGCTAACTGATACATACTCATACCTGTGTACTCCTCCTGAGTACAGGTGTGTGTTTGTGTGTGTGTGTGTGTGTGTGTGTGTTCGTGGTATGGATGAGTCGCGCGCGCGGTTCAGTGTTCGTATTTCACCCGGTAATGGGCGATGTGTCAAGTAGCGGCGAGGTATGACGAGGCTGGTTGGTAACTTGCCTGATTCTCTCTCTCATCTCTCTCACGCTGTATAGGAGAGATGGTTGTCTGTGGATATGAACGTCGGCACGGAATGGGCTCATTACAGCGGGGTGATCCTGTACAGCATTTAGTTCTGACATTCTCAGTATTTATTCGCATAATAATACTTTGCTATGTCGTTAAGAATTATGTCCGTCTGCCGAGAAATAAATTAGTTATAAAGATTTATGTAATGGAAAACATATATCATTATGAAATTACACCCAATTGTACCACCACACAGTACAACGTACCAGTGAATGCCCGCTGACAGAGAAAGAGAGAGAGAGTGATGGGAGGGTGGGCGGGCGAGGAGTAGCGGGGTGTGCGTAGGTAGTAGAGTGATGAAGGAATGAAACAGACAATGACAAATATAATGCAGAGGGTTCGATGTGTAACCATTTGATCTGAAAAAGAACGATCAATAAAACAATTAGCTTTCTTTCAACATGCACCCTTACTAAACGATCTACGGACGTTGGGAGGGAGGGAGGTTACTCCTGAAACACTCCCCTTGACATATACCCAGTGTGTTTACATAGTAAGTTCATATAGAAACATATTAATACTGTGTGTTATTGAAAGAACAACTGAACCACCCTGTATATCGTGCGAACGGGAGTGGTACCGTCTGATCCACGTTTGATTTTTGTGACAAATGACAGGAGATTTATACTGCAGGAAACAAACGAATGAACTTGTGATTAATTTTCATCACATTATCTGTTAGCCTGAGCCCTGCGGTTCTTCCCCACACCACCATCATCACCGCGGCTGCTGCTGCCATCTGTCGGCGCGCGGGAATTTCAGTTTATCAGAAAGAATAATAGTGGCTGTCTCTGCTGATCCTAATCATCGCTAACCATTTATCACTCATCAAACATTGGATATGAATGTTCCAGTATTAAGACTACGATGGTAAATTGCATATATGTGCATTCTCGCGTAAATGACACTTGGTTTTTTCAATTGCGTTTCAACTGAACAAGGTTGAATAGCGTCTTTAGAAGTATTTCAGAATTAAACATGCACTGCATATCGCTATGCTAAATCACGTATCAACTAAATCTGTTTTACACTCTCGCTGTAATGTGCATCCGGCACGTTTTACGAGCCGTCACCGCGTGTGCCTCTCTTGTCACATGTACACGGTGCTTTAGCGCCTAACGTTTACAGACGTACCATGCGAAGGCTGATGTTAATATTTACATTATTTACACGATTACAACAAGCTGCTAATGACAACAGAGGCGGTGGCACCAGTGTGAGTAAGTTGAAAGTTTTGTTTACACCGTACATGTAAGTGCACGTGCAGGTGTACTTGAAACGATAACAGTGCCTGCGCGGTTCCCATTCTAAAGCACACTATACACCATCAACCATTTGTACTATTGCCGGTAAAACGGTAATTGTTTGTGTGTACGACCGAGGGACTATGCAGTAGCACCAGAGTGAAGATAATTTAGTTTTATTTTATTAGCCACACCGGTAACGCCCTTCCGACGGTTCTACCCCACTTTTTCAGTTCATTTGCCTGCTGAAGAATCCTCATCGGCCGCCATATTGTTCCGACGCTGGCGGTCTTAATTAATATTCATGTACGCACCAAAGAAAAGGGTTAAATATTTGGTTTTAAAAATTAACTTCTTTTATCTCCGTTAACACAGCACAACCGGATGTGCTTCTGAAGAATTCCATGTATATTTTTAGTTCGGAGTCTTAATTAATTGCGATTAGATAAATTTTCGTTAAGAGAATGTGCTGAATCGCATCGTTAGGAGAATGAACCTATCGTAGGTAATTGATCGAAACGTACACATACACATAATTCTGAGAAATCTGCTGTTGTTTATGACACGGAACGAGATAATTTCAATATGTTTGAACATAAAACGTGAATCGAAATGTCACACTGCGTGTTGTAGACGGGAAACAAAGAAGTTGTCATGGCAGGATGTCGGTTACGTAGGCACCACTTCCTGCTCCCTTACGTCTGCACTACTGCAACTGATGGGCCATACTTTGAACTTTACAGAACGTACTGATTGATGTGCTATTCTTGGCTTGGTATTTTACAAGTAAACACTTAACAATAATTACAATACTGATTACTTGACCCATGATGTATAGTATTCTGTAAATTCTTACCTTTTCTTGACTAAATACAGAATGTACTATTCAGTTACAAATATATACATTAGAAGATATTCAGGCATATTCTGTAACACATCTATGCTATCATAGCAATTGCTATGCTCAATAACAAGTTTCCAGCAACAAGTGAGCAATATTATTAAAAAATGGTATTCTGTAAGAACATTGCTATCAGTTTGAATTCTTGCCGGAATATGTGTGAAATTAGCAACGACGTACTGTTCACCTAATAAATCTACTAATGCTCATACGTACAAGCCTCGTTCCATGTGATTTGTTTTGAATTATTTAGACGTTTAATTTGTGAACATGTTTTTGGATAAATTTTGTATACATATACGTGTATAATTGTATTGCATTAAATATGGATACGTGAAAGTATGAATTAACTGTTTGAGCACATTCATTTAACACTTTTAAATATAATTTTAAAGTATATGTTTGGTTACGTTTTATTTTTAGATTAAATTAATGAAATGTTGTTTATATTGCAGTATTTTCTTTACTTTATACTACAAAATATTAATTAAAATACATTTACTAATATAAGTAGATTTATCGTAATTTATCTCTATGTAAAAAAAAATTCTAACACTGCCCGTCATTTGACAGGTACATATAAGCAAACATAATACATGTATTAATTTTAAAATTATCTTTAAAGTACAATTATAAAATACCAGAAATACTAACATAATCTAAGCGCAAAAGCCACAAAACATGTATTTAAAAACTAGTAAAAAGTCTCAAATAAGGTAGCTAGCAAGATTATAGCAAGACTGTTCATGTCCCTCCTACGTAGCAATTGCTAGAGTGCCACTGAGCAAGAAAATTGCTCAGCGCATAGCAAGAATTGTCCTTACAGAATACCAATTCATAACATTCTTACTACGTAGCAATTGCTAGCTCTCGTAGCAATTGCTCTGCTAGCAAGGTGCGTTACAGAATATGCCTGATTATATGTACTTGCTAGAATGTTATTAATGTTCATCATAGACGTGCAATGTTATTATTGATCGTTGTTCATTTTACTGTGGTAGTGATTGTGGATGTGATGAGTGCATTATCTCATCTTCAGATGGCCGATAGTCTTGCTCTGTGCTGACATGCGCATGACTATAGACTAATTAATTTCCTTTCATCAGTCCGCCGATTCCTTTGTGAAATTCGCGCGCGCCGCTTTGCCTTCTCTTTGACTGACAAGAAGCGCTCCGCACCATTACTGCCAGACTGCACCGAGGAGCCCGGCAGCACCAGAAGCACACACACACACACTTACACAGTGTGATGATGGAGGCGAACCAAGAAGAGATATCGCCCAGAGATGGTCCTGCCACGCGCGACCGTCTTTTCTTGTCCCTAATTAGTTCGCTGTCTGTTCCGTGTCCGTCTTCCGAAATCAGAGTCGGACTTGATACGAATTACTAAACTCTACTAATTACTATCTGCCCTGATTTTGTCGAAGATTGTATCAATAGTATTTTCAGTTTATTCCTATCGTTTATCTACTATTGTTAAACACATTCGCCTTATTGTGTAGTGGAGTTTAAATCTGATAAAAGTACGCAACCTAAACTGGACTGAGCACAGATTCCAAGAGTAACGTTTATAATTTAAACTGTAAATGCCGTCTCTGTTCTTTCCACGATTTGTCCTTGCCTCCGTGCCCGTCGCAGTGTCTTTAGTCCTTTAGCCTGGCCTACTGTCATACGTTTAACAACACTGTAAAGTGAACTGACTGACTGGGACTCTGTGTGTGTATGTGTGAGGTGGAGCAAGGAAGGAAATTTGCGTGCTGTCAAGTCCACGCTTGGCCAGTTGTCGAGTAGGCGTCGTCATATCTTGGCAGTGTGCTTTCATCGTACCGCCGGCGATCGCCTGACAGGCCAAAACTTGATATGATATACGTACGTACGTATATACAAGCAGGAGCTTCCAGTCAGCGAGCTACCAGCTAGAAACGGACAGCTCTGTGAATGTCTCTTCCATGTCTTCTGTATTTCTCCTGTTCCTCCTGTACATTTGAATGTATTCCTTGTGCCCTCTCTCCGTCTGTGTGTATCCTCCTATCATACTGTGTGTACAAGTCTGGTCCTGTTGTATTCTGCTCCGTCACAAAGAGCCTGTCTGTCGGACAGTTCCCGTGGACGATGCCTTTGTTGTTATGTGTTGTCTTGTACTGTGGCTATGTTAAGTTATGCTCTAAGCCCAGCTACCTACTGCTGCTGTACGTGAAGAAGACAAGCGTCGTGCCGCCTTCGGCGTGCCACGTCACCAGCTCTCTCTCTGTCTCTCTCATTAACATGTTTGTTTGGAATAGAGAGTCCAGCAGGTAGTTCTGCAATGCAAATACCAAAACATCATACAACCATAACTGGTCTGACATTATATCTAGATGCATTTATAACGCTACCTTGTAAAACATTGAAGAACCGTTACGTACATGTATAAACATCACGTAACACGTTGTTGATACAATTCTTTGGTGAAAGGTAAAGAGCAATAACCCAGCAGTAGAGCAGAAATTAAACGTTATTTAAACAGAAAACTGACTAATCAGAAGCGCGCGGTGCGTCTGACACACAGATGTACCGATTTTAATTAACTGCTAATCATTTACCCACCACACGAACGAATGTGTATACGGTATATGCGTACAGTACATGTGTGAAACGTATACGTTTGTTTACATACGCCTGGAGCTGGTAGAAGTGGTTGATCAGTGATCAGTGATGTTGCCAACAGACTTTTCAACTTACAAACACGAGGAGTAAAAGTTTTGAAATTAATATAGAAATAACTCGGTACGGTGGTGTGTCAGATAAAAGTATAGAACATCATCATTTCCATTTCGTTTTCACAATACTACATTTACCGCCTATGTATCTCTCTCTTTCTCTCTCTCATTCTCTCTGTCGTTCAACCATCTTTACAAATCCCAAATTGAAATCAAGTCCGCTCGTTACTTATGACTGATTTACCCTTTTGTTTCGTCAAATTTTGCCCCGCGGATCTATTGTGAACCGTACCACGGAAATTAATACAGCGAATAAACTGAAATTCGCTCAAAGTTTTCGCCAAAAAACAAGCAATATATCCCGGTGACGTTAACCATTCAATCACTTTGATACTCACCCCTCTTCCCCGTCGCTGGTGTTGGGCGTTTTTGGAACATCAGTCGGAGAGAGCAAGTCTCGTTATCCCCGTAGCACACTGTTCTGGGTGCTGATGCTCCTCCGCTTCGTCTCTGCTAGCGAGCTCTAGGTGGGCCATCACCTGAAGCCGCATTAATTACTACAATCGTCTTATCACAATGGCGGCTCATTTTGTTTCTCAGCGGTCGTTGCCTTGTCTCATCATCATCCATCTGTTTGTGTTCTAATGTCGACAGTTCCATTCGCTGTTCTGTCATTGTCACGAATTGCGAAATACCAGATTATGTTTTCGTTCGTTCTTCTTCTTCTCTGCTTAACAGTTCTTCTTCTCATCTTCAAGGCGGGATAATTTAAAAGGAAATAAGATATTTTGATGAAACAATACTCAAAAGGATCGATATGTTTTTAATTGGTTTCGTAATGAGACACAATCTCATGTACCTATTCAAGGAATCTCCAACCGCTAGGATATTATATCTATTTAAAGATTAAAAGATCTTTTACTCTTCTTTATTTCCTGCATTCTCCCATTGTCCATGTTCGCACAACTTGTCTGTCTGTTTATCTGTCTACCTGTCCATCATCTATTTATCTGCAAGACAAGGAACCCGAAGCGAGTGCGTGATGCCGATGATAATTCGTCCGCGATGACAGCGTGAGAAAGTGTGCACGTCAGAGTCCTCTGGCGGTTGACGGCCGAACGAAATCAGATCCGCGGACTGTGTGAGTGACAAGGGAACAATTGGAATTGTTTGTGTGCAATCATGCGCTACATTTCATACACTCCTCTTTGTATAATATACCGCAACATACACACAGAGCGGAGTGGAGTGAACCAGCTAGCCAGACCGATGCGCCTCGGTAATCTAATCAAAATTATAATTATGATATGATGGACGCCGACATCATTATCATTGTTCGACGATGACGTGCCGAAATCATTGTTTCACTCGCAGTAGGCTGCCATTTGCCAACGGATCGCTAGAGTTTTGTTTTTGTCATTTGACTATTGAACTAACTGTGAAGATCTGTGACATTCATTTCGATATTATATTCGTACAGCGATCACTGGAGCCATAGTATTCTAATAGCTAACATATACGGTCATTTAGTTTCTGTACCATGTCGACCATTTCAATGTTTTACTCGTCAACTCGGGATAGTTAATTCTACGCCTGTTACCGGTCGTTCCATTGCCGGTTCTAATTTGGAACAACAAGAGTTTCTTGTGTTTAATTTTTCCCCCAGTTCACATATTTAAGACGCCTGTAGTTGTCCCGAGAGCCAAAACAATTACATGCCAATTTTACGCATCGGAATATATATATAAAACGGGCCGGTAATTATGAAGACGGTACACTGTCGGCTAAAGACATGTCATTTACATTTAAATCGTCCGCTTAAGGAGAAATATATTGTTTAATCTGTATATGTGTATGCGTAAACATGCACGTCATCAGTGCTAATTCCCAGTAGATATTTTATTTCACCAGCTCGAATGTTCATTAGTAACAGTTGAAACAATTCCATTTGCAATGGAAGAGAATTATGCGAAGGGATATACTGATCCTGCACTACACTGTGTTGTATTTTATAGTGTACACTGTAAACTATTCCAGTGTAGCGTGTACCAGCATGTTAATGTAAGATCCACTCGTCGTCACGTTGAGATGTTCAATTTAGATCTTGCGCGACATGCTACATTCAAATTGCCATCGTAATGAATTGTTACAGAATGGAAAAAAATCGTGCATAGAATTTTGATACACTACCAATAGAAGAGAATGGTTAATCATTACTGGAATTCTGATTAATTTTTGATGGACTAAATATTTTCATCGTCTCTGTTTCAGTGAGAAGGATGACTACTGGCCAATAGTGTCCTTGTTCTATGCGAGAGAGAGAGAGAGAGAGAGAGAGATGCAGAGAAGCTAACGTCCAAAGCTTGGTGGTGGGCAGCAGTTTGGCCGTTCGGTCGCTGTTGGTCATGTATTATAATTAATTTAAGCAAACATGCAACGCGTACAGTGTTGCCGCGGCCCTTAACGGCTATCCGGTATGGGTGGTGTGTTTATTTATGATCAGAGATGGCGTTTAAGTCCACCTGCTGCAGCGTCGTCCATCATGGACAGAGCCGGTTTTACCCCACCAAGATACTGGGCCGCGATACAGATATAATTGCCCGAGCGCAACACATTGTCCTTATGGATGGATGTTTCCAGCCAGAGGATGAGACATTACATTACTACAATAACATCGATATAACGGCACCTACTCCAACTACAGCTACTCCTGCTGCTGCTGCTGCTGCTATTGCTGCGGCAATAGTACTAGAATAGAAGGATTGTAGCAATTAATGCTGCCGTTTGCTCAACGCGCCCCCACACTAAATCACAAACGGTTGGCTTTTATTGTCGTCCGTCCGTCCACTTTTTCGTTATTTTTACGCAGGCCCTAGTGAGTAGGGGAAGACAAGTGTTTTAATTATCAACGGGCGAAGACACGTTTTATGGTGCACAAATCTGTTCTTTATGATTGCAGCAAAATGTAAGATTTTATTTCCTGCATCATGTTCATCTGCAACGTAACTACTAGATGAAATCAGGCTATGTCAAATATCATATCTTTATGGGAATTAATTCCATACACATCTGCATCCCTACTAACTTATTCATATCATCTCTCCCTTCTGTTTTTGGTTTTTTTTTGGTTACATATGCGCTAGCGAATCTATGTAAGAGCAATGGCGTATATCAGTAAATTACGCCAGTAAATTCGGAAGTAATTTAATGTGAATCTCTCCAGGTAGTGTACTGGTTTTTTACGCTCACAAATCCCCCTGTAATGCTTTGTGCATCTTGTTATATTAGGGTTAATTCTATTGTCCCAAGGGACGAGCGGGAATTTGACTTGCGCCCGTAAACGTGGCACACAGAGGATACACAGGTACACTCCATGATATACAAATCATATAATATTTATTGAAGCATCGAAAATGAATCTGTGATATGAAAATTTGCTATAGTCAAATATTACTGCCAGTACTGTAAAACAACATGAGTATTTGCCACGGAATTTCTTTGGAAATATTGTTCAATCTAAGCTTTTAATGACAGTGTGAATATTAGTTTTCCTGGCATGGAGTGTACATCTGGACGATGTCCGCTCGGTGCTGGTGTGACCGGACACGTAACGGCTTACGTTTTTAGAGGCAGCCGCCTTAATTTTACCAGGGGCCGACCAGTACGGGGTATTTTAATAATATCGCCCAGAAACAGAATAACAATTGGAATCGGTCAGCTCGACGAAGCAACGCTGCAGCGTCGTGCGGGCAGCAGTTAATCCTTGACGTCGGTGGTGGGCGTCGGGTTCCGGGGCTTTTTAGGACGCAGAAGAATGGAGGATTTGCAAATGCAGAGGATTCTGGTATGTCACAAATCACTTTTACTGGCCACGGACCCACACCGACTAATGCCCAGCGAATGTCTCAGATCCTATATTATACAACTGGTGCGTCTACCCACACATACATCGAGGACATAGGTTGGCCACAGGTTTCGGACGGATTTAATCACGAGTTCTCTCTTGTAATCAGTAAATGCGCATCAACATTACCAAGTAGAATAATAGAAAACTAGATTTACTTGTTATTGTAATTGTTTAAATTGTCCTGGAACATTTGTCCACAGACGTAGTACCTTTGTGAAAGATTAAATGCAGTTAGTATCTGCCTGAGGAATAGACGAACCGATGTTTTATTTTTCTTATTAAATGGTTGCGGATTCTCTGTCGTTGCTACTAGTGGTGCTGCTGAAGAAGCAAATCCTTATTAATAGTGATGGCATGTCATTGTCTTGTCGTGCTAGCTGGCTCTCTCTCTCTTTCTGAGGTTCCGTAATGAATGTTAATCCAAAATCTCTGTCGATATTTCATCAAGACTTCGTGAATCCGCGCGCGTCGGAAAAAATCAGTGATTTAATTGGGCTGTTCCTGTACCCAACCAGTGCTGATCCCCTGTTGTTTTACGGCGGCGGCCCCAATATATTGCACGTGTATGGGAACGTACAAGCGAGTAACAGTACCGATGCAAGATTGCGCTGATGTTTCGTGGATGTTCATTAAAAGTGATGTGATTGAGTATGATTTTTAATTTGCAAAATATTCGACGGCTTCCTGATATTGTATAACGAAAGTACAAAAAAAGAGAATGTAGCGTATTTTTTAAAGGCATATTTGCTGATCAAAGTTTCATATTTTGATATCAAGTCGAATGTGATAATTTGTACGTACAATACTTATTTCGTAATAATAGCACTATTTTAAATAATTTGATAATAATGCAAATAAATATTACATGAAGTAAAAAAAAATTGTTCGACCGTGACAGGACTCGAACCTGCAATCTTCGGATCCGAAGTCCGACGCCTTATCCATTAGGCCACACGGTCTACTCTTGCACAGTCACGGATAATAAATTAAAACGGAATTATTAGTGAATTTTTTAAAGTTTAAATTAAAATTTTAACCATTTTTCGACCGTGACAGGACTCGAACCTGCAATCTTCGGATCCGAAGTCCGACGCCTTATCCATTAGGCCACACGGTCGACACATCAATGTATTGAAAGTGACAAAATTTCTTGTGTACTGTGTTGCTTATAAAAAAATAGAAAATTATTTCTTTAAAGATTTAAAATATGAAAGAACTGTTTAAGAAACATTATAGTTAAATATTTTGCAATAATCTTTTCTTCTGTCATATATCATATCTACCTTATGGAACTCTATAAATTAAGCTTTGCATTATTTCGGCATTTTACAAATATGGGATAATACCAATCTATTGCATAACAATTGAACATTGTATAACAAATGATATAAACTCTTTTACATAAAAAAACACCATCACGGCTGCTGGTATTTAAATTCCGATAATTTATCTTCCAAATATTACCATAAACGATACACATATTCAACGTGGACAATAATTGTGACATCTTACGTTGAAATATGCGTGGAAAAAATGTGTACATAGCCGTATACGAGAATGAGTGAGACAGAGCGAGCGAGCGAACGGCCAGTCGACAATTCAAATTCATAAATCGGGATCGTCCAATATTTATACTGGAAATCACAACAATAAACATGTAGTCCGTACAATCATTGCGTTTCTATATATGGAGATAATTTTTACGAAACGATTTAATCCAGTCCTGAATTACATAAACTATATTTGACTATATCCAGCGCATGTATAAATGTATGTGTGTGTGGACAGTGGCGGAGAATAGTTTTGAGAAAAAGTGGACAAAAATACTTTGTGTATAAAGTATATCAACAAGCGAAATATTTCATATACGTTGTATTTTAGTTGATACATTCGAAACATATTACCTATTATTGTCCGTAGATATATAACTAAGAAAGGTACATGAAATGCTAACAAGGATTCTCAAAACTAAAGTCCTTTATTAGTACATATCATATACAGACAGCTGTGTTTGTATGTGTGTATATGAGGTTTATATGTGTATATTTCTATGTATGTATTTGTCTGTATGTGTTTTGAATGAGTGTGTGTATATGTATTTATTTGTATATATGTTATACATAGCCAACATGTCAGTGTTGGTGTACGTGTGTATGTACAACACGTTATCTATATTCGTGCATATAAATATCGTATTTACCGCGTGTACCCGGTTAACGCCACCTCCCTCCACTTCCCCCGCCGCCACTGCCGCCAGTGGCGTCCGTAACTCCTGATACAAATGGACCAATTATCCTGTACATTGTTAAACACTGATACGCAAATGTACGATCGTGATTAACCGATTCGTACACGCCAATATTAAATATTGATAATTTCCCATACGCCCCACTGACTAATTTTCCAGTGAGAGATATATGTGACTCGGTCGTAAAAAATATTATGACGTTGTTCTTCTGTAATCTCTAGTTTTATATGGATTTTTTAAATTGAAAAGTATATTTATTTCTTCGGAATAACTTGCAGAAATAATTCATTGAGTTTCAAATAATTGGATTACGAGATTTGACTAGCAAATTAATATGTTAAGTAAAAGAATTTATTTTTATCTTTGTTCAAAAATAATAATAAATAATAACTATATTTATTGAAAACATAAGCCGATTATTTTGGAAATATTTCCATTGGTACGCTACTGTTGTAGTGCGCGGACTGGCACCCCTGCCGTTCCAATATCCATGATTTAAGCGTCAGATCGGGCGGCATGAAAATTCACCCGAATACTGATAATACGCACATCTAATAATTTCACGCTAATACCAATTATTGCACTTGTTACTGTGATATTAATGCTCTTGTGGTCGCGTCATCCACCCGGCACACCGTCCATTGCCGCTCACCCTGTATACTATAACGTATAATATACTATGCTCTACACAAATACACACACACATGCATGTAAATATATACTGGGAGTTTGGAAAAATAACGACACAGACATGTATTACTACGGTAACATCTGTTTTTCACTCGTGCCAAAACGTGCACATCATTGTGATAATATCCCCCGGACCAGTCCGCCATATTGGAAAATCTGTTTCGAATTGTCGGTTTTTATTATTTTTTCGCCGTGTCGTTTAGTGAATTATGGCGAGAGCCGGGCCTGGTTAATTATCAGAATAGATCATTATATCCTGTGTCTACATTTTAGGGCCACCGGTGTAAATTTACATTTTCAAATTTTCTGCCGATGATGATGTTTCACACGTGTTGATAATTACATATTAACGATCAATTGTGAACTCCTGTTTCGACAAGTTCAAATGAACTGGAAGCTAATTAAAAGCGTCAGTGTTTTCAAATTGGCTCGGCCGTTATGTATGTAATTGTATTCTTAGAACTGATAGTTCAGAATTCATATATAACTATTAGTTAATTCTTAAAAAACATAGAATGCTTTAGTAATTTCCTAGTATGCCATGCAAGCTGTAGCTTCTCGCTATCGGTAAAGTTATGTTATATAGCGGTCGGGGCTGGTCACTGGCGGAAGGGCACACGCCGGGTCTAGGACGAGGGTAGTTAAACGTTATGGAGGTGTATAGTAATCTATGTTCTATAGGCGTAACATAACGTGTAACGATAGCCATGTAACTATCTAACACGTGTACACATCGTACAAGATGGCCACACACCAGCAGCCAGGACGCGGGACTGACCTACCGCCCGCCCTCCAGTCCCAGGTCCAGCTTGTCTAATAACCAGTGTCAGGCACGGACTAACTACAAATTACTTGACGAAACTACACCGATATTTTAATCATTTATATCATCTAAAGTTACCGGTCGATCTCAAGTTTTCCTGGATTGCAAATCTAAGCAAATACGTATTGGAAATGTTTCATTGAGCTAATTAACTGCTCTTCTGGCTGTAGTAACTGACAGTATCCACCCCTGAACACATGTAAGTACATACGTACGTGCTGGTCAGCCCCCAAACTAGGACGATGTCGGTGGTGGACACTCCTCCTACCCCACGAAATATACGAGATCGTTTCTGTTCCTGCTCGTGTCGCCGCTAGTACGAGCATCGGATCAAATAGTCACCATAACCCCTCCACAGCCCACCCCACAAGGTACTGCACTGGCTGTGTGCGATGCTTTGGTTCGATTGCACGCCGACCACAAACTGTCATTAGTTGTCATTACACGACTATCAGCTGGACAGCCGCTCATACATTGCGGACCCGGAATTGACACAATCACCGGACAAACTCTGACATCGGACAGCGGTCACGCTAATTCCTCTAACCGTGTATAACCGTTAACCACCAGGATCCCCGAATCTCCGGTCACTACTACCAAACCGGATGGACACTCCTCTCTCTGCACTGGTATCGTCGGAAGGACAACTTTCCTAACTTTACAAACGCAATTAGCCAAACTTGTGCTGGTTGGTGTTAGTTTTAAATGCCCCACGTCATTCTCACGGTGAAGGAAATATTAACACAATGACATAACGTCGGTGGAGAGTGGTTAGTTAATAGATTTATACTAGTTAGGTATATTTAAAACAGGAAAAAACCTACAATTGTAAGGTTTGCTTATGTTATTGGACTGCTGAGTTATGTACCAACAGAACTACATCACAAATGTTGTGGTAAAAGTTTACAGATGTAAACATAACTCAAACATTACACTGCATGGTGAGTTGTGCTCGTGTACGCCATGTCTAAATAACATTTCATCAATGTACATATATCGTAACCTGTCCAGTTCATATTTATTACACGAACTTCAAGTAAATTTCAAACTGAACACAAAATTTATAATATTTACCAGAAGTGCGCATCCATCATCGGTAACCGTCGACACATGGCGGACATTCACGAGTCGATGCCGGCACATTAATGATTCAAGAAAATGACATTTATTACATACATTCAGCATGAAAGTTTTTCTACATAAACCGAATTAATATTACAACTGGAAACGAATTTATTAATATATCTCAATTTTACATATACACTCAACTCATCAACTATAATATTTTTATACGGAACGTTGGTACGAGCCAGGTCCGTAACGGGTTTAAAAGATAAATATGTATGGGCGTCAGTATTTTTCATCGCGAATAAACTTAGTACTCGTCCCGTTAACATCAACTCACTCTGGGATACCTCATCCCGTGTGCCAAGAGAGTTTGTAACTCTTCACAAACTCTCTATATATACATATATACATGTGTAGGTACGTGCGTGTGTATGAGTGCAAGTTACCGTAATGGAAAATCTGTACCATTTTCTGCTCGTAAATCAGCAGTGTGCCATGACCGTGTGCGTTACCGATGTATATACTTTAATGTGTGTGAGTGTGTGGTGCTCTACGAAAAGGTTAAATATTTTTACGAGAACTCGATGAAAAGTTATGATAAATTGTGAAGGGGCGTTGGCGTTTTAGATTTTTTCTTCGTTTGCTTCTTTGAGCGGCATTGCGCGCGCCTGTGTGTGTGTGTGTGTGTGAACATTCGCTGAACATGTTGAAGAGTTCAGTGATAAATCTTTACATTATGGATGAGGTCAGCGCCATTGGTCAGTTTGGCAGTGAAGTGAGTTTTATTTATTAGACGTAGACGATCGCTTCAAAAGTTACTGGAGATCGTATGTATGAATTATTTGAAATGAAAGTTGTACACTACCAATGTTGAAAAATGTTAGAGCATCTCTCCATTCTACATATGCCTCGAAAATACAGGACAACAAAACATCTTCCAAAATATGGATTGTACTTGGAAATTCAGCTACTTATTTCTGGAAGGAAATCGTGTTAAGTCGGGCAGACTACTACATCTGTAACTGGTGTGAAACTGAAGCTGAACTGGATGGTGTGAAATGTTTTTGTAGATGTGCGCAGAGAGAAAAATTAAAGATTCCCGTTGCGGATTGCCGGATTTTATTGCGAGATGCGATGGCATGACTGATCGTTGAAACAGATGAAAGGTGAACAGATGATTTCTCACAGGACCAATAAAAACGCAACGTTGCGCGCACTCCGGAATTAGACAGAAACATGTACAATTGTGTGAAAATCCGGCAGAGTCAGTGATAGATACATAGCACAACATCCAACCACCAGCCAAGCCAAGTAGCATCGAGCAGCAACAGCAGTCGGTAGCAATGCAGCAGCTCATTCAATTTCATATTACAAGCAGCGACTTTTATTCATGTCAAGGGAAATTCTATACACCTCCATGTTTTGAATGTGGTCTTCTCCGCTGTGTTGCGCGTGCGCATTCCGTACCACCTCTTCTTGCGTCCATCCATCCCCTCGCCTGTGTGAATATGCATGTAGTTGTTGTACAAATTTACGTCTATGCTTACTTCTTAATGCTCTCATATTTATGAATAATGTTAACATGCCAAGGAAACAGGAAAAGGAGCCTTGTTATTTATGCATTTTTTCTAATTTACATTTTTGTTTGCTCCGCGAAAAAGTACGTGGGTATTAAATTATAAAAAAGAGGAACGCGTACATACCTACGTACGTATGGATGCGGCGGCGGGAAGGGGCGGGCGAGAGAGGAACTGGGTGTGCAATTATTTATAATGTACCTACTACCTGTTAACTGTGTTCTTTATTTCACCATGGCCTTCTTCTAAATCCTTAACCAGAAAGACCTGCGCTAGCGGAGGGAAGATGGTTGTGTATTCCTTCGAGTAAATCACATCTTTTATAGCTCTACATGCAGCCCACATACAATACAATGAAGTATACGCTCTCGCGTTCTCCTCATGCATTTTTACATTTGTATATTCATAGTCTCATTGTTGATAAAGAAAATTATACATATATCCTCTAGACATGAACCTTTTTTGTCGTACAGACAAAGTATAATGTTTTTTTCTATGTGATGTCTAACGTTTTCAGTTTGTTAGTTCCATTGACACATCATCACTTTATCTAAACCATGTCCTTAATTTACCCAACAAAGCAACCCTTGACATTGCTAAACCCTTGGTATCTCTGCAGTCTCTCAGAAGTTCACACACATTAGCATACGTGAACTAAACGGACACGTACACACATGGTGCAGTAGTTCAACTTACTGCCGTGGTAGTGTTCTCCCGTGGCGCTCCGTGTAATCAAACATAACCCCCCAGAAGTTTCACACGAAATGATATTTTGATGGCAGCCTCCGCTAAGACGCGCTCCACCTAAACACCAGGTTAATCCCTGTGCAGCCCTGACACTACACCGCGCGTTGGGGCAGCTTTACTCGGCAAGGGGAGGGAGACGGGCGCGCGCGGTCAGCAGCACAACGGGTACAACGGAGTGTGTATACTGTGTTGTGTTTGAGCTTCCGAGGGATCTGTCTGTGCAAAGAGCTGAAACAGACTTAACAAGTAGGAACACTAATGCCGCGGCTGCCGCTATCACTGTAATGTATAGTTCACTAAAGAAATGACAACTGCGGAAATGCAGATGGGCGCTCACCGTTCCGGCCTCAAATCCCCTGTTATAATCCCCCGGCACTTAACTCAAGAGAGATGCTGCCACCGCCACCACCTCCAACTCCTCTTCATCCTACGTCGTCGTCGTCGTCGTCGGTGGCGGCATTGTGCTAGTTTCCTCCAAACATCAAGTCTATCCGAATGTAAGGTTATGTCTGATATTAGCAATGTCAAATATCTAGTATTTTTTTTATTGCAAAATTCTTCATGGTTAGTAATATTTGTGACACTCTTTTAAACAAAGAAACATCTATTTTTAATTCTGAACAACTTTTTTATTTACACTTTTGCTCTAAAATGTATTGTTCAACAGTAATCACAATTTTTCTCTATGTACATATTAATTCCCGGTATGTATGTACGAGTATAATATACGTCTTGCTACAAACGGCTAACCGAACAAGACACGTACTAACTCCACACCGACCAACACAACACAGTCCTACCAACATCCCCGTGCATGGTAGAGAGTTACGTATATGTATCTTTGATCATCACCAACGAATCCCTCCCGGCTTCACGTGGATCCTTCTGCGTGTATCTACAATTATCTCGTCACACCACGAGAAGGAGATATATGTAGTGTACCTCCTCATACATGTACAGTCACACACGTGTAGATATATTCACAGCCCAGCTTCTAAATACCGCAGCAACACAAAAGTCTCAATAAATAATGCAAGCTAGCTTCCAGTCACGAACACATTGTAACAGCCCTTATCCTAGAGAGTATTAACACTGTTGGCCGTCACAACGCAGAAGGGTTAGTCTGAATTATTTGACAGCAAAATGAAGCAGACATAATAGAGTATTTAAATACGTAACAATTTAACACAGTATTCTTGTGCATTCATATGTGAATAATAAACACTCATACTTCTATATATGCATATAGGTGTATTTGTTTTGTGTAATTTGTCTTATTTAGTTAATAAACAGACATGGTTAGTTAACTAAAAGCCCTCTTGGATCGTGTTGATGTCACCCTATGTTCTTCACGCCCCCATCGAACCAAGCTCGCTGGGTTCTTTGCTACCTCACACTCCTGCCCAACTGCGCGACGAGCCTCTCAACAACTCCCAAGGATGAACTAATACGGAAGACTTGACAGTCGTTAATAATTTTCACCATATCCGACGTACCGTTATAATATTATCACATGCATTACATTTGAATAATACTTAGATCTAGTTTGCTTTTTCGAATAATTGAAATGATAATTTTCAGTGAAGATGTATTACTGATTAATTTTATAGTCTTCATATTGAATTAAATATAAAGAGGTAAACAGTTTTCAATCTGCATTGACTTCAAAGTCTAATATGTTACAGGCTCCTGGTGTGTATTCTCCTTGGTTTCGCACATAGACGCGTGTAGCCGTCAGCCCAAGATGGTCTGTAGGCCGCACTGCTTTAAATATTCATCTGCCACACTTGCGACCTCAAATTATCTGGTGGTAAGCTCCGCGTGTTGGCGCTTTGTGAACACCCCGACCGTCAGGACGGAGCCGGGGAAGTGAGGAGCAGGGGACGACGTATGTCGACGGACGCTGACGGAGCCACCACCAACACCACTACTGCCGCTGTCGTCACTGTAGAAAGCTCTCGGTGTATGAACAGAGAAATGAGGCACATAATTACATTGTCTACTTCAATTTGTAAGTCGCTTTGTAACAAGCTTTTAACATGATTTCTATAACAGCGTGTTTATGAGCATTGCCGCACAACACAACCAGACGTAAACTGTTCATTTAGCTAAAATGTCCCAGTTGCTTTTTACTTTTTCCAGTCTCAATAATTCACCAACACTTAAGAATATCATGGAATATGATATCGTTTAATATTATTTGAAACTGCACATATTGTAACTGCACTGCATGCATTTTTAAATAGATATTTGCATTCCATCAAACCGATACACACAATAACAGCACGGATGACAACAGATATTACCAAATAGGATTTGACTATGGGCTGTAATATATAATATGGAATATTAGAGTAGGTACCTGCATGTATGGTGGGGCTGCTTTATAACCGAAAATAAATTTGTGTTCAAGATATAATTTGCATATAAATTGCAATTTCCAATTTACCTTTATTAATTATATAGTAATGACTGTAATCAAACATAAATAGTTAATCTAAATTATGATTGAATTACACTATAGATTCATTTATTGGTTGCAATAACTCATATAAAATATGTATCATACATTTGGGTGCGTGCGCATTGCATTACATATGAAATCACGGGATTGGTGTTCTTTGTGAAAAAGTCAGTTATACACAGTGTTCTAGTAATGTTAGGTTAGGATACTCAGTACTACTGTTGGTAGATACTGAGTATGCTGGAAGGAAGATATACTGGTAGTAAATCAGGCGTGTGTAAACGGCAGACCAGAGAGTTGAGCTAGCGTGGACTTGGGGAGCAGTGTGTCTTACTATAAACGCATACAAGTCAGACCAGGGCCCATTATGGGGACGGCATTTAGCACTGGCAGCGGCGGCGGCAGCGGCAACGGGGACCGGTAGAGTCGTCGGCTCGAGCAATTAGAATGGTGAAAACGCTGTTTAACATTCTGATATATGTTTTCGCAACTAATATATTGCGATGCGAAATGTTCGTTAACTTAACATCGGCTACGGAAATTCTGCTCGAGAACTATTGGACTGCTACAGTGCGCAGGCTTGTGTATGATATGTTCAATTATCATTGCCAGAGAGAGAGAGAGAGGACATTACTGATTTACGTATTCCAATGCCGTTAATAATTGTGCAACAAAGGAACACTCTGATTTGTCTTTTTCTAGATTAGCGGTCGCAGCAAAACTCATCCTGGTAAGTTTAGCAAATTATGTTTATTACTTCTAGTAGAAACTCTATATCTATCGAGCAATAGCTAAACGCGCATTGCCTCCTACGTTTGTTTGAGTAATATTTTCCGTACAGCTAACAAACATCTCAATAAAATAGAAAACTTTAAACAATTGAAGTAAAGAATCAGGTTAGCGCGATTTGTACCTTACGCCGGAATCACAAACGGAAGGGACATGTGTTATTACACCATGAAAGCTAGGTGTGTGTGTGTGTACGAATCTTGTACGATATTTTTGAAAGTTGCATACTGTTTTACGATGTAGTTTTCCCAAGTACAAACGTGTTCCCAATCTCTTGGTCTATCACCCAAGTTTCAAGTTACACTGGCCGTTTCTCTCCCGATAACTGTGGCGCAGCTGGTATAAAATTTGATGCGAGAATAATACCGTCCCCAAATCTACGGCTGGGGATAATTTTAAATGAAATGGTTCACTATCACTGATTATGATGCAGGGTTATTGAAAGATCCATGTTTAACTAATTCAAAAGGTAGAACATGTTCCTCATTCTTATCCCTTTTTGTAAATCTCCGTGTTAAATATTATCATTCCTGGGCCTTTTTGCTGTGACAACTCTGCAGTGATTTAACAGTATACAGTGTCTTCATTCGGCCATATATTAGCCACACCTAACCCAAACACGTCTCGTTTACGTGACACATAAGTAACAGGAGCAACATCAAAAGAAAATCCCCGTACGACTTTCCATCACCGATAATAACAGAACGAACCAGCGGAGGACCAGTTCATGTTCCGGGCGTTGGTTCAACGTTGCCTGCTTGAATGTAAACGTAACGTACGATCCCGTGGTGTCACTGTGTTACGTTCCCTTGTCGGGTTCGCTGAGGCATCATCAGAAACAAGATACAATCACAACACAAGAACACACACACACACACCCACATGTGTATATAGCTACAAGCTTGTACTGGGCTTAGTTGTAGACACATACACAGATATAGATACAGGAATGTACACGTGCCTCGCTGATTCAGGTCCCCATGCACCGGCGGTGGACAACAATTGAACGGTAGTAAGTTGCGATAGAAGAAACGTCGACTAGGATCCAAGCGCGACGCTCGCACTGTAACGAACGAGTCGAGACCAGCCGGCCAGAAGCCACTGGTCTCTCACTGTATATATGTATGTGTAGGATAGGTATATCGGACATGGATGAGGCGCGTAACGTATTTCACCTTAGCCTCCGCGATATTGGACGAGTTACTCCGGCAAATAACTTTGCAGAGGTCCGTCGGGATCACAAGCCAAAGATAGCGTAGTATATGTGCAGTGTTCGGGCGACTGGCCACTGCCACCATCGCCAGGAGCAGCAACATCGCAGTTTAAGCCTCACCATAAACAAACTGGCCAAAGCACACATACACACACACACACACACACACACACACACACGCTGCTTCTCTCTCTCTCTCTCTTAGTTGTGCTTTCTACTCTCCTTTACATCACCAGTGCTGGCCGGACGGGGGATTTTTGCTTATTTTTCATCTGACTTGAATCGGAAAGGTAAACATCGTTATTTAGTATCACATTCTGCCTGCTGGTACGAACTGATGTCGCCCGGTGCGTCGTTGTGTCCCAGAGATTCGTGGACAATTCACAAACAGAACAGCCATACGCAATGGAACAATATTACTCGATCCACTCTGGTTTTCGTATTGATAACTTACTATTTACGAGGATTTTTCTGGGAAACCAAGATCATTTTGTGCTATCGTATCCAGCCAATTTTAGATGTACTCTTGTCTATGTTTGTAATAAATTTAAACAAATACAGAACATCAAGTTGAGATATAATCAATACATTTGTTAAGTCTACGCTTCATTTAATTATATTGGACTGGAAACTCTGTAATGAAACAACGATGATGACAGAACAGTTGGTTAGTTCACGTTAGAGAAGCAACATCGCAAAGAAAAGAACACTAGGACGCTATTGACAGACAGACACGGAATGAGTCAATACTTAATCAACTAGAATTCCGATTGCGCTGATCTCCAACGTGGCGCGCGTAACTGTTAAACTTCTTCGTCTTCTTCTTCTTCTTCTTCTGCTGTTGGAGAACTTTTTACTTTACAAAGTGTTACAACTTATTATCGTCTTTAAGCTCTTGCACATTTCGTTTATTTTTTTTTAATGATCGTGTTTGAAAATAATAAATGTCAATACCGAACTTAATAAATGTCTTTCGTTCAACAATCTTCGATTTTCTTCGCTGTTTTGAACATTAATCTTCTTACCGGTAATATTTGCAAACGATGTTAGTGTATTAATAATGTAAGGTGCAACATGTTCCACGAATAGATTGTGATTTGGTATGTGTATTATTTTTATTGCATTGTCTGAAAAGTTATTTCCAAATCAGAAATAAAACGTATTTAATTTATTCATTTCCGAGGAGGACAACACTGTTTGTGTGTGTGTAATAGTTAATGTGTTAACAACTCCCTATGTGCCGGTATGTTTGTGTAGGGTCACATATACAGGTGTATATCGCGCCAGTGAAGTGTCTCTACATGCAGTCGTAACAGGGAAGGTCCATTATTTCACAAAGCTGGATTTGTGTGAGTCGCCGGTGTGTTGCCACGTGGGTTAGGTAGGAATACGAGCTTAGCATTATATTCATATTGCCTCAAAAACCTGCCACCAAAGCACAACACATTCGCCTGGCTGGCTGGCTGCCCTGCGCGACCATAGATTCGCACCGGTACTAAGGGGTGTTGTGGACGTTGGTGGTGGTAGAGGACGGCGAGGATGAGAGGAGGGAAATAAAAATATTTCAATACGAGGCTCACGTTTTAATCCCCGAAAGTACTCATCTGTTACGGACGCTCCTAAGCCCACGGTTTTTCCAAAAGTGATTCATGCATTGTTTCTCGTTTACCCTCCGATGCGGTTAATTTCTTTTTATTGCCATCTCTCTGTATTTCATTCGGAATAAGAAAATTGTTACTCCATCCTCTCTCGCCCCCTCGGTCCCTCTCGTCCGCTCGTTCACAATGCTGCGCGCAGTATGTAAATTAAACAAATGATAAAGTTACAGAGCAGCAGCAGCAGTAGTAGCCAGTAACCATGTGGATGGCAATAATAACTGGACGTTAATCACGATAATACCGTTGCCGATACGTGATTTCTCTCTACGTTTACGTCGTTAATTCTTGCGTTAATTCGGACATCTGTTTATTATGTACCCCCGAGAATACGGTACCACCTCCGCTCTTTGCAAAACGCGCGAGAGTTGTATTTATTTTTATATTTTTTTATTGGCTTGCTGTGATCGTTATTATCTCTAGTGCTTTTGTATTAAAACAAATTTATGAATGTGATATACGTACGTACGTAGAATGTTGTTTTATTTTACTTGATATTAGAGCAGCCTTCCGCCGTTCTGGAATTACAATCGTCGTTTATTTTGTATAATTGCTGTATCGAGGGAATATGTATTTAGACAGGCACAGCTTATATGTACGTATATATTTCACTGAATGTTTCCCTCTGCCATAACGACTAACGATACCTTCATATTTACATGGCAATAGACGAACATTGCCGTGTCGAATCTTGTAAGTAAAATCAGTATCACGTGTGACAGATATACCAAGGTCACAGGACTGTCCACTCTGCCAGTACGGGGGGTTGCAGGAGTACGTTTATTAGCAGACATACATACATAAAGAGTGAGAGAGGGAGTCGAGCTAGGACAAGACTCGTTAGGAACTGGTAATGCTCTCGTCGGCCCATTCGTAACAATTTAACCCAGCTGGCACATGTGATATTACGGCGACATCATATATTTATGGTTGGCTTGGGTCGGCCAACCAAACAGTATATGGCTTGTTCATTGTATTACAACATAACGTAACAACACCACCACCAGCAGCAGCAACAGCGCCGTAACAGTAGCAGTAGTAGTGAACATGGCTCTATATCTCGCCTGCACGGTGTTAGTTGTTAGTCAAGTAAATAATTGCAGGGAGACGTTCACACGGGACGCTGGACTGTGTCCACTATACAACGTCGCGACGCCTAAGAATATAACACACACACAAGTGGACGTGCAGACAAGTTATGTTAGTGTTAAAAGCATTGCAATTAATAGGCGACCCGTTGCAAAATCAAAAGTGCAACAGCGCTAAGGAATAGCAAAGTTGCCATTATTAAGAATCATATTTAATTCGTTAAATACAACGGCACTACGCCTAATGGAAATGATTAGTTATCACCTAATGATTCATTGGATTGCACATCATTTTGTTGTACATTTCTAAATTATCTCCCTGATGCATTTGCTACACATCCGCCGTTTGTATCCACAGATGCTTGTGGAAGTAACAACAGACATTTCGTGTCACGGAATTTTGAAATGAGATTTGTCGTGTGATTCATTCGTGACGTTTATCTTGTGTGCGAATTTCATAAACACCTCCTAAATTTTCCACTTTTTTCACAGCGAACACCGACAACAACATTACGTTATAGTGTTTCTCTGTTGTTGCCTGATGTCACATATCTTCTGCTTCCATATTAACGTTGACCGGCTTTATTTATTGACTGCGTGATATAAATTTCGCAAAATTAAGCTTTTTTTACGTGGTACTAACATTGTGTATACTAGGACTGGTGCTGCCACACCGCGCGGCTGATATTGTCTATAAAGTCACGAAAAAGAACAAATAGTATTTTGGCAATTTGTTGTTGTCGTGCATTTTTATGAAGTAATTTTTTTCCACAACCCATCGAGATATTTCACGGTGTTTCAACTATTATTTACAATTATATAATACGCAAGTCTAAATATTGAACAAATGAAACAGTATTTCATATCTAGAAATAAGTTTATTTGTATTAATATTTATTCATCATCATTATAATTCTACAGCGATATTTTGCAGTCCTGTGTACATACGAATAAATTGCACTAACTGCTGGTGCTGCCGCCAGCGGAGATTCTTGGCAGCTGTTTAACGTTGAAGACGTAATTCGTAGTGCGGACTGTGACTGCGGCTCCCAGTCCTTGAAGCTCTGCCAATCCCGTTACGCCAATGAATTATGCCAATTGAAGAATTATTATTTACGGTGGTGAGTTACGCAATAAATATGATTGTGAGTTATCGAATGGAAGTCTGGGTAGTGTCCGTGCACACACTACTGCCGTCTAGCAGCGCCGCGTGCGTGAATTATTGTCACTTCTGGGTGAAACAGGTCAGACGTGCAACGTCGCCAATGCCGTGTCCACCAAATCATTCTCACAGACGTACCACCATATATTCTAGCAGCTATATTTTAACTAGAACCGTGACATCAGAAATAACACAGCACATTATATACATTTTATAATGTATAAAATGAAGTTTCTTTTACTACAATGTACCTTCAAAATAAGTTTATAATAAGAAGAAATAACATTCGATGAAATATAAAGGAGGAGAAGAAGAAGAATACATCATGTACGTGTGTGTGTGTGTTTGTAAGGTTATGTATGTCGTGTCGGTTGTTAGGACCGCGCGCGCAATGGTCATATTTTTCGCGAAGCTGAAACTGATGTCTTTAATCGAAAACCTGGCGTCACAAATCAAGCAAAGGTTTGACAGTGTCATTAAGAACTGGGCTGTATGTCGGCCATAGTTCATGCGAGTATATGGTGCGGTGGGCTGGTGGGAGGTGCAGTGAGGTTAGGTTTGAAGGCGCGCTCACTGCTCACTGTGTGTGTGTGTCGTATATAACGTTTCCCTCCGACAGCCAGATGATTTTCCCAGTCTTGATGGACGAGCGAAATCTAGCCAAAGTTCGGGCCGCTCTACGGGGCCGTGTGCACGGCTGCCAAGTATGCCCGTCGTTGATAAGTGGCGTCAATATTAAACATGATTTCTTATTTCTTACATTTCGCAATATTGCCAACGGTAAATCATATTTATGTACTTGCAATCGTGCAAGAGATTTATCATTGCATCGCAACGACCGTCAACGTGGCAAACGTACACATGTAAATGTGTATGTTTGTTCATAACCAAATATAAATTCAACAATATCCATCAATAATAAACACTACAATCCGTATCACATGTTCAAAACCACTGGTCTTTATAAATACTACTACTATATGTATATTTTTTTAATCAATTTTTATCTATTTCTTTACTTTTTTTGCAAAAGATTACGACACTTGTATTTACATACATACCGGTATTTATTTTGTTGCTTGTCGATATAAATGTTTGTTTATGTTTAGTTTAGTTTGTGTTAAAAATTCTTTGAACCATGTTATCAGTATTTGTTTAATTATAAACTGCCATAATTCAAGCCAAGGATTGTGAATTTTTATCTTAACTACAACATTTCTGTTCATTTTAAAGTGATAACACACAATTTTCTAAATATCTGAGTCAACATATTTCATTTGATTCCAAAATCTGCAAGTCAACTAACATGTATTTAAATACAATTGTTTATAATATATATATTGTTCCGTACTTATTTGTTCAATAACAAACGTGTTTGTATTTGTTTGGTATTTAACTTATTTGTACAAAATGCACATTGTTATGTGACTAATCTTTTGTTTAAACCGTATAATCGAAGAAATTCCCCTCGTGTTACTATGTTTGATCTGCTTATTTCTACACAAACTAAGAAATCTTGTAACAAACATGTATTGAATCATTCTAATTGCTGTAATAAATTACCCCAAGATTACATTCTCCAAGAACTGAGCAACACATTAAAACGATATAACGGTGAGTACTGAGCAACATATTAAAACGATAAAACGGTGAATCCTATGCAAAAATTCCCCGCGTACGAAACAAGAATTAAAAACAAAAAACACACTATCAGCTAATCATAGCCTGCTGCACATATCTCGGCTGTCCGCTGCGAGTTCGTTGGTAAATCCCAGAAGATTAAAAAACAAGAAGCGTTTCCGTTAGATGCGTGTGGGATATATAGCACTCATTCGACGAGGCAGAGTTCAATCTTCACTCGTCAGCGCTCACGTGAATATAGTGGTAGCAAAATGTTACACACTACAAAGGTACTAGTAACACTGGTGTTAGCTGTGAATGTACTGTACTGTCATTGTGTAAGTACACGTGTCCAGTTTCCGGGATGCGATCGAGGTGGCTGGAAATGTATAAAAGTCCAGGCAACACCTATCCGATACCTGATAGAATATGTGTGCCAGACTCCTGATATTGTAAGTACAATATTTATTAACTTATAATCATTGACAATTATCTCTTGCTATAGTTTGTTACATAAATATTAATAAACTTATTTACGATAACTATTCTTTATCAAAGAAATTAATTAGTATAGGAAATGTGATTAAAGTGTATCTGTGTATAATTTGTTTTCGGGATTATCTACAGGACATCCTCTTTTTTCTGCAAAGTGGCTATCTCTTTTGCTTTATCACAATTTGACATTAACCTTATTTAGTTATCATGTGCGTAAACAATTACAGTACACCAAAACAGTTATCGTATAATTGAAATTAAGAAAACATCAGTTTTGTTACTATATCTTGACTATATTATATCTGGATTTTTGAAAGTTTACTAATGTAACAAAATATTTATTCATCCTAGAATTTTGTACTATGGAACTTCAACGCTCCTGCCGAAATTCGAGACTTACGGTTCACCAACTGTAGTTCAGTTGAAATTGACATAACATGTACCAGTGTTGGGCGCATGATCGAAAGTCTACATATCCTGAACGTCGGTACACTTAACTTCACCAATATCCTCTACAAAGATTCAGCTCAGTTACCGGAGAAGGTGTACTTTGAAAATATTAAGAGTATGCCGCTGATTCCGGAGAAGACTTTCAAACAAATGAAATATCCACCTGCAGCTGCGTACAGATGTGCAGTGAATACTAAGTCAGTAGATACAATCGCATTCAACAACGTCCGCATAGGTACGATCCAGAAAGACGCCTTCCATAATATGACCGAGGTGAAAATGTTCAACTGGGATAATGTTCACGTGGAAACTATGGAACCGCTAGCTGTCCAAGTAGAAATGGAAAAAGAAACGATGTTTAAGATTGTTAACAGTAACTTCAAAAAATTAGATTATAAAGCTTTGGCTGTTCGTAGTCCAGATATCCAGATCATTGGCAACTCTTTCCAGGAGTTTCCAAGGAACGTTATTGATGCTACATCGTTCAAGTTTGATTTTAAGAACAACACCGTGGAGAAGGTACACTCCTTTGCCATAATACTTCTGTCACAGGACATAACCATTCAGTACAACAATTTCACCTCCATGAAAACGAGCGCCTTGCAAGGTATTGGACCAGGTCTACTGGAGAATGCGTTTATGAGTTTTGGACAGTTAAAATTCACTTACAATTTCGTAAATAACACCATCCTGCATTCCGATATTGGCGGGCTGAATCCCGATTGGATTGCGTATAAGAACGTACGCAGCAATGTGTATGCCAGTGGGAATTATCTGCCGTGTTCCTGTAAGGAATTGGGTTGGATCACCTTGCGCGGTGGTTTGGGAGACGAATTCAGCGAAATGATGACGTTTAATGCGAAATACTTGGACCAAGCGAATCAAAATTTGTGTCTGAATGCTCCGTGTACATTGCCAGTCACCGTTATGGCCGGAATGCACATTACATTCGGTCAATGTGGAGCTACTCTTCCGTTGGCAAGCTGGTGCAAGAAATACAACCCACGTAACACCAAAGACTACGGTCTTGGTAAAAGTGCCAAAGTGGTGTTGAACAAATGGCAAAATGACTTCCCCGCTCAGCAGCCAAACACAGAAGAAGAATCTTCTGAAGATCTAGATGAGTTGGAAAGAATTTTCGAACTGTCACTGAAAACGGAAGACGTGTATTCTGATGCCCCCGGCATGGGGCACAAGTGCGGTAATGGAAAACAGAAAGAATCGTTCTTTAAAGTTGAAAAGACCAGTTTCCAAAATGGCGATACGTATACAACGCTTCCAAATAATATAATCGAAGCAATTGGTAGCAATGTATACAATGCTACTCCTCTTCCTGATATATATTTTGATGAAAACGGTACGTTGAGTGAGAATTCTACTGAATTGTCATACAACATGGATATCAGAAATGGCGTGAAGGGTGACCAAAACCTAACTCAGGAAAGTTCACCGCATAATATAGACAGGAAAGAGTTTGATGATGGACAGAAGAATTTCTTGAAGGAATCATATAATCAATGGCAGGCTGCGAGGAAGAAGAGAATGGTATACTTTAAAGTCTACGGTAATATGATGACTGTGGAATAATGTAATTTTCTATTGCGAGAGTTTTCAATAAGTATTATTAAGATTGTATATTTGTAAATATGTATTAATATGGAATGAAATATCTAATTCATAGTATTATGTTAGTTAAGTAACATTAATTTGAGTTTTTCTATTATCTACAATAAGATAATGAATGTATTATGTATTTTTCATCATAATAATAAATTATGATTACGTATAGCAATATGTACATTTTTAAATATCAATTTTAATTATTTCACAAGGCGAGTCATAAGAAAGAAATAAGTAAAGGTACGTATATCATATATTATTAATTTATAATTCTTTTTGCTATATTTCGTTATTTGTTCGAACCTGCATTAGAGCAAACATACGTTTAATTTCCTATTCTGTATTCAATTCGCAACAATGCCAGAATTCACCGCTGTGGCAGCACCATCGAACCGTTGGTTTTTCTAGCAAATTGTTCTGCGATTATCGCGTAAACGTGAAATTCTCTCGCATTCATCACCGTCTTTATTCATCCAATTACGTGGCCGTGTTACTCAGCAATTCTCAGATGATATTTTAAAGGATGGAGAAAATAAAGCGACGCCGAGTCAAGTCAGAAAAGTGGAAGAGATGAAGGGTGGGAGGTGTTCTCGATTAACCAAAGAGGCACCCTCCTCTTGCACCTCCAGACCAGAATCAACACTCCCCTGCTCCATCGCGGATACGGTTCTTCAGTTGTGCTGAAGCTAGCTGCTGCTGCTGCTACTGCTAAAGCTGTTTGATTTGTTGCCGCAGTTAATTGAAATCCTGGGGCAATTACAACGTTGGCAAGTATGATGGCCGCCGTCTCCACTAGCTACCTCTATCTCTCCTCACTAGGGCCTCTCTAACCCACATCTCCCGCACAGCCTCTCGTTACTCTGGTAGGGTCGAGCACCAGAAGTACCGAGGGACGTAAAGCCTGATTTACGTTTTTCCGGAGACAGATTTTAATGTTATTTCGAGTCACAAATTGTTTAAATAGCGTCATGATTCAAGACTCCAGGACGTTTACTGGAACTCATTAGTATATCCGCGCGCGGCGCGGGCGCGCGAGTGTGTATGTGCACGGACACGTTCACGAACGATCAAGGATCCGCTCTTAATGCGGCACCATCGACGGGGATGTTGGCGTGTATGAATCTGGAACAGAATGTTGGGCATCCACTTAACAGATAATAAAGTTTACAGTGGACACACTGAAGTGTCATACTTCTAAACTTGATCTGTTGTAATTAACTATCGTGATATGTTTTGCTAGGAAAACAGCAAGTTATTATGGTGTTAACCACACATACATCCCCATTCATGTCCTGCGGCCGATCCGTTCATACAGTACATGTATATGAACCAATATTGGTACACCACCAGCCTCTGGTTGCACTACGACGATGACGAGGGCGGAGGAGGATGAGGCACATTCGACTTTCGGTTTAAATTACATTAACTTTATCAGCCAGTCGAGAACTAACACGTTCAATGATTTACGGCTATATTCACCGATGGTTCCGTTCTGATATCGTTCTCTCGCACTGATATATGTGTACTGTTCGTATTCTTCGGCTATGAAATACACCCCCCCCCAATACCCTCTGACGCCGCAGCAGCAGCTACCATCGTCATACACCTTCGTATGCCATTAAAAAGTTTTATTTTCGGAAATAAATATCCGAGAGAATCAATCATGTTTTGTAATTTACGCAGCACGGCTCGTTTGTTTGAGATTTTTTCAAATTTATGATGCTTTGTGGTGTCAGACGGTACGTAGCGATTCGGGAAAATATTATTCTTCATTCTGCAAGAGCGTGCGGAGAACGTGTGTAAGATTTAAGAATATACCAATACAAGTTTACATGCAAACATCTGCCTAGGATGCATTAGCTAAGGTTCTTTTCAACTAATTTGATTCAAACATTTTAATAAATATTTCTTTACATTGAATGCTTGTCTTGTAACCAATAAACACTTCAGTAACAGACCGTTTTAATTCCACTCATCGCCAACTGCCATAATCCAAAACAAAAGCACAGTCGAATTCGCATTTGATTTAAGATGTCTTTCGATAATTATTCAAAAGCTGCGTGGAATCGGCCGCGAAAACTAAGTTAACAATCAAAGCTTCGCTCTCTCTCTCCCACTTTATCCTCCTTACGTACTGTCTGTTGCTGTTCCTTTGCTCACTCTCATGGTCTCTACCTTGGTCTCTCTTTAACCCTTTATCCTTCGTTGATTCGGCAACGATAAGCCTTTGTTCGCCTGAAATGGCTATTCGTCATCGCTATGGATTGTTTCACCGCCGAATGTGTATAGAGCATTGACTAGCACTGCAAATGAGCCAGAACAAATCATGTTTAATTGCATCGCACAGGACCGGTGTGAGGGGGGGAGGTCTTGGGGTCGACCGAGATAGCGTCACAGATATGGAGAATGGCGAGGCAAGCGACGCTTCTTATTCAGTTCAGTGTTAAATCAAATTTATGGTGAAACTTATATCGTTCGTTCGAAAGTGCATAGTTATTTAATGCGAATCCTCCACGTCTAAGCCTTTCTCTTTCACTGTTATTCTGTCTCTCCCTCTTGTCGGTTAGTCAATATTATACGATATAAGGATAAGCACACAAGTTTGAAATAGAGTCCAATCTAGTCATAAACATATATGAGTTCATCAATGTTTCCATCAATGACACGCATGTAAATTATTTACCACATTCTACAAGCTTTAACTAATCTATATTCTCCATTCTAAAGCATATTATGAATACATCAATGTTGGAACGTATGAATATGAAATTTAAATAAGTAATTATTTACGTCATGTTTGAACGCTGCATTCATCATGTGTGACAGACAGACATGCGACAGTAAATCAATAATGTATTAATTTAGCACAATATATGACGCATTTATAAATATTTGTACACTCCGGCGCAATCATTATGCACTCGTGATTGTTTTTATTGAACTTTACTGTCATAATTAATAATATACAATACGGTGTTAGTGCTTCAACAAATATAAATTAATGATATAATAATTTATAAGTTTGTCTAGGCAGTGTTTTTTTCCTGAAATGTTGCTTGTTTATTTCTGCAAGAAACTCCTTCAGCGCAACTCGATTCGTATTCACAAGCATTTGTTATTTATTTGTCCATCAATTGGTTGTTGGTTCGCGCTTGTATGGTGGTGCACTCTGTGTAGAGAGGTGCTTTCGCACTGCTATTTGTGTATATTCGATGGGCACATTCGGCAGCAGCAGTAGCAGTAGCAATGTAAGCCCCAGACGGTAGAGAAACACAGGACAAGTGATGATTATTGCGGCAGAATACATTCCCTACAAAGTGGTGGACGATAAAACTTTATGTATATTGCCTTTCGTCCGACGAAACTATTCTCCGTGACGTTTCGAACAAACACCGGCTACTGGTGGTGAGTTGCTCGACCCACTTCTCCAGCATGTCTTCTTATTCTTCCGTTCCAACCTCCCTGCCGCCTGTTTAATGGTGTACATTCATGATGGCAGCAGTGAACGTATCAGCATATGTAGGACACATTGTGTGCCATCAAATATCGGTCGAATAGACTCTCTCTTCCCCCACCACCATCAGTACCCTATTCTTTACCCCCACTACGGTACGTTGTTAAATTAAAAGGAAACCGTCCTTTTATATGCAAAGGATATGGTGCAATTTCTCTAAATAAATTATTATTTCGTATTGGAATTCTAAACATTTTATTGACAACATATAGACTTATTTAAGTATTAACTTTTGTTACTACAAAAAAAAATTTTATAAAAAATTTTATAAATGAAAATTTGTAACGTTCATTACATTTTTATTACATGTTTACCTTCTGTTTTCCTCTCTACGTGTGGATGTGTGTGTGTATTAATTTAGTGACGCAAACTGGCCATTGTAAAATAGAAATTCATCAGCCTATAAAAACAATATACAGTGTATATGCTTGAACGTATGTGTGTGTGCTTTTTTATCGATATTTGTTAATTTTACATGTCAAACACGGCATTGTTTGATTTTAATTTGTCTATACAAATTAATAATCATTTTGTAATTTATGGACGTCCGTTTGGTTGTTTGCAACGAAACAAAACAAAAAAATTGAAACTAAAATGGATGCAGTCAGTTCTGGCACACACATACACACACTCAACACAAATATAATTTAAACACGTCAGTCTGGTTGACAGCCATCACAATCCATCAAAAACAGTCACATTCACCAAAACGTTCGTTTCACATGCGTCCATTTGTTACGGATAATTAGTATATGCATGTGTGTGTTGTACTTATCCATTGCACTGGATGTAACTACTCATTAATCAGTTGTTGTTCTTTAGCTAGCTATATCCGTGGCGGAAGGTCTATTTCATTTATTCCAACCACAAGAGATTCATTTGTTCAAGTATATGTGTAAATAGTAAATAAGATTCGGTTTTAATTATCACAACTCTGCGCCAGTCGCAACTCCGTAACAAACAGGAACATACAAGTAGCTAGCAAGGGTGACATACACTAACATCTAGAGTACAGACATATGCGAAGGGACTGTATGTAGTAAACAACCTGTCTCACTAAGCTACACTCCCACACACAGGCACACGTGAGTGTGTTGAGGCGCGTGCAAAGTTTAGAGGGAGCGGTCCGTAATCGTAACGGACGATGACAGAATCCGTCGTTTGGTAGCTGCGTGTCTCGCCTGAACGTGGCAATATCGTCCAATGAGGATGGCCTTCGAGCTGATTTTGCACACATACACACCCAGAGGAACATAGGAGGACAGAGAAATGTGTTAGACAATACCAACAGAGCGCTTCACACCTTGATGTGTGTGTATGAGAAGTTATAAGATGGCACCCAGCCCGACCAACCAGTATTTGTACGATGAAATCCCTCTTTCGCACACTCACACGCACATAAACGGTAACATACACACATACGTGGTAGATTCCCAAAGGTACATTTAGTAGACAGAGGCGTGACAAAGTACTCTTTCATTCTATGCCAGAACAATGAGACATTCCGTCAAATTGTCCTCAGTTCTGCGACGAGATATTCGTACATATGCCTGAAAGAATCTGTGTATTTATAAGTATGTTCTAGAGGAAACAAATGGGACATCCACCTACGCAAAATACGAATATTATCATCCCCCATAACTTATTATTCTAATAATGATTATATTTTTATGATTTTCGCGTTCTCTTACACCTTATGTTTGGTGTAATACAAACGACAATGTTTTTCGTGTAGTGTTAATATTTTTCACAATTGTTGTCCCTCCACGAACAATACCATGCCGCCGCCATTGGTACCGACATGTTAGGACGCGTAACGGAAGCGGAAAACCCCAGCGGCCGCGCTTCAAATCGGTACGTGCCGGGTGTGAATGGAAAATCAAGACCATTCCTAGGCCGGTCGCGCGACGCACCGTCATTCTCCTCAGTCTTCTGAAACGTAAACGTTTCTCTTCCACCCGCTGCACCCCTCCTGTACATCCTACACATCCTGGCCTACCTACGTACACCTATTTGCCAGTATTTATTTCCAGAGCATTCTGCAAAGTACAGATGAATACAAAAACAGGCAATCATATTCTCGAAAGGTCATGCTGGTGTTTGATGAATAACACAAGTATATTCCATTGAACAGAAGGTTCGTAAACTGGTCGATGCGTTCCTTCACAGCCAAATAGATTGAATCCAATACCAATTAGTGATATTTTATGGTGCAATTAGATCGATTAAAGAGGGTGCTTTTGATTCCGGCTCGACTGACAGGTACGGCCTGAGAACAAGGAACAGGCGAAGCGACGGATGGAGCGAGGATGCGTAGTCTGATCATAGAACTGTAAATTATGTAGAGTGTTAGAAAATGCATTTGGCAAATACGATTGAAATTAAAATGATTACTTCATTCTTATTTAACTTAGACAATGTAATAACAATACACTTTTCTATACTATAATTATCATTTTAAAACATCATAATTATTTAATCTGACATGATATATTTAAGATGTATGCTAATTTAAATTTGGTTATATTTTCGTTAGATCATTCTTCTAATAAATGAGAATCCACCAGTCAATTATATTGTATCCAGTCGAACAACCAATTTATGGCATCTATGCAATATCACTAGAAAAGATGACGTCACGTTTACACGAGCTCTAAAACGGGTTAAAACAATGTTCTGCTACATGAAAACACATTTACAGTATAAATCCCTAGGAAATGTCTACTATAAACGTGTAATATTAGTTTTCAGCGTTGCCATTAGTAAACACAAAATAAAAATAATTTGATGAAAAATGTATGAAAAATAATTTAATAGACATATTTATTAATGTTATTAGTTATATTAATGATTTTTTTTGTACATATTAATAATAAAAAACCAATAAAATGTCGATTAAAAAATATATTTACAAATATATAGTGATATTTATACTTGTTAGGTTTTCCCTAAACGATACCGTAAATTGCTTGTTTCGGTGGGTACAGTGTGCCTAAGTATCTAAATAAGTTAATATTATATATTTATCGAATGATTATTCAAATCGTAATGAGATTCACAGTCTCGTAGTGTTCGTGTCTGTGACCGGGTGAGTTCGGCATGACGGTCGTCCAATGTCCTCCTTGTCGGGCTGAAGGAGAAGAGACCGACGCGCCCCGGCTCGTATATCGGCAGCCGATCGTCGTACGGCTGTCGTTCGTTCGCCCGCCTGCTAGCTGGGTCTGAGTGATCCACCGTATAGTAGGTATTGTGAGTGAGTGTAATAGTACTATGTAGTAGCCCATCGTCTCTTATACTCCCGGACTAATTAGACGAGACGGGCGAGAGAGATCGAGAGGCGAAAAGGGCTTTAATTAACATTCCGCGTTCACCTTCTCGGAAGGAGTTGCAAATTAAAGGCAATAACTGCCAAGATGAACATTGGTAAAACGTAACGTTCGATGTGCACAGCATCCTCCCACCCTCCTCACGCTTCTCCACCGACCGACCGACGTTTTTGTTTGCTAATTGTTGAATTAATTCCGCGTCCTCTCATCAATTCGCCAATTTAGACAAGGCTCGCCTCCTCAACAGCTACCCATCTCTTCAAGTGCCACTATCACTGGGGAGCGCTCATGCAAAGTTCCAGGCATCAACATTGTCTCAAACCCATCGACATTCTACGATAGGAAGATATTCCTTAGCTTCTAAACTTGGACTATCACCTTGTACAGGATTCATAGACACGCTTTTATATTTTTTGTATCTTTTGGCTCCTTCAATTCCCCTGTTCGTCTTTCGTAGATATCCTCCTTTGTAGTTTCGTTTTTTCTCAACAAAATATCATTCGAGATAACACATTCAATACAATGTCACTTCAGATAGATGTTTCACTACAAATTGGCTGCTCGCATTATGAACATAAGTTCACACTAGTTTACTCAAGTACTCTTCTGACATCTCTTACAACAGTGAATGTGCAAATTAAATAACTCGAAGTTGTCGTATCAATAAATTAGTTTCCGTGCATATAAATTAGCATTATCCGTGGCTCCGTAGACAAGACAGGAGACCTGTAAGTGTATACACTCCCTATAAGTTACGGCGGATGTCACTGCTGTGTATGTATTTACTTAGAGGAGACATCTAGAGACAGTTCTATGTAACTATATGTGTGTGTGTGTGTGCGAGTAATTCGGCACCAATGTATTTGTATTATTGTACAATAACTGTGTGTACACTGGTCTCAGATACACTTTGTCATAATACATCATCGTGCTAGACGTGGAATCGTCCTCATGTAACCGTGAAACTTACTTTCCAACTTCCGATGTGGAAACGAAAACTGAAATTATTGCCGGTAAAATACCATTTCAATGAATCATGTTTGTACCCAATTGTATATGTGTATAACACACTGTATTGTACAACATGTATGTGTACGACACATCGAACTTCTATATTTAATATCTCTAATTCGAACCAGACCGCGTTTTCAGAACGAATTTCTTGTCCAGCCTTTTTACGACGAAATGACAAATTCTTTTAGTTTATTTACGCAAAAAGATTATGCTTTTTCAATCATAAATCGGTTATAGTTTTTAGATAACACCCATGTATTTGTTTTTAGGATTCATATTAGTTTGTGTTCTCTTATTTTTGTAAAACCAATATATGCATCTTTACATGTAGGCCACTTCAAATGAATTGTCCCTGAATCTATTCCTTCGCTGTTGGTTAGAACTGTAATGCGTGTATTAACCACTGCTTCCTGTTTGGATACCGGGTAACTCCCGCACAAGTAACCAGTTTAGTATTGTCACATTATTTGCCGGGTAACTGTTGGTAATAATGGTATTTATAGCGTGTATGCAGTAAAGTATAACAATTATCATTCTCTCAGTCCGCAGTTCGTGGCTTTCAATATTTCGCCGCCGCACTGCCGATAATTGTTCCGCAAATAGTTCGAACGATCTTAAACCAGTGTGAGCTATTTGACGAAGTTAGTTCACCAAGTCGCCACACACACATATATACACGCGCGCCACATAGGCGGTGGCGCTAGTAGTACCCCCAGCACAACCAGCAGCGGCAGTAGTAATAAGTAGCATATAACACATTATTATTACTAGTACAAGATGCGCGACTTCTCATTGCGTTCTCTCTTCCGCGTCGTTCATTTCGCCATCGCTCTTTCTCTCTCGAAATACGATTATTATCGTTTACTTCCTGCGTTGGTAATCATCATAAAGATTATTACACCAAGTTCATGCCCGTCCCTCTCCGCGCCTCCTTAACCAGGCTGCTACCGCTGCCATTCTACACGACTGCCATCTCGCGGTTACTCAAATAAAACCATTGGAACTATTGTAAAACTGATGTACAGACATCATTTTGGAAAATTAACGATAAGTGTGATGAGAAATGAGACGACGCCGAATATTACTTGCGGTTAGAAAGTGTCGTAAAGAAATTTTAATTATTTTAAAACTAGCAGAAGTGTGTAGTAAGCACTTATCTGTAAGCAAGGGTAGGTCACCCCTTTGTCTTTACTGCAATAAAGCCATATATACTCGGTATTATAATAATAACAGCGTAGAACTTCATACAAGATCCACTAGCGTCAACATTAAGATCCAACATTCATCCATTTAATGATTATTATAATGTATGTTAGTATATATTCCTGCAACCCTTAATGTGGTGGCACAAGCAAAGAACCCTAAGTGCCTGCCGAATTTTACAGTAAATATAAAACGCAATTCTCATAAACTTTGCAAATTCTTTCGACCAAATGTGACCACCAAATAAATATTCCCCTTGGCCCGTTGCTGAAAAGACAGTTTCATTCTTAAGAACATCATGCGCACAGAAGCACAAACCATTTTAATTGCCATTAAGCTAAACTATACTTGAAGTAATTATCATTAAACAAAACAATCATTTAGTAAACAACACGTACGTACACATTCATATATATAGTACGAGCAGTGAATTTCCTTCTCTCCTTCCATTTAGTAGGCCATGAACAAGGCACGTGTTCTCTGCTCGGTTCTTCTCCTGATCATTCAACGTTAGCCGGCGCATGCGTGCTGTGCGTCACACGAAGTGCTCGCAATTTTCAGGCGAAGCAAATTTCAGGCACCATAACACACGTGGTCGCACGTGCACCAGACACACACACACATACAGACAAGAGTATAGAAATCACACGAAGGTGATAAACAAACGCACGCGTGCACACACTCTCCAGCGTGTTCCTGTTCAACAGCCGGCGCGGGGCCTCAAATAAATTGAATAACATTTGCAAATAAGCACACACACACACACAGCGCACGACATTATAATAATATCGAAAGAGCAGCGACTCACACTAACACACACACACACACACACACGCGTCGGATACATGGATTGGAAACATAGTTGGACCACATAGACATACTGTTTCAACACACCCGTTGTTGTTCATGTAACATGTGATCTGCGATTATTACCAGTACGAACCAATAGCAATAGAGGCGCTGCTCTGCGAATTGTAGTTTTGAAGTTATAAACCGAACAAATCAGAATGTAATCACACACCAAAGTTTCGACTGTAATTATTAATTGATATTATAGAATATTCTGGAATTTAGATTTTTTACATTCAGTAATATACAGATATCTACTGTAATCACAAGGTTTCATTTTAACGTCACATTTCTAAACAAATTAAAAACTAGTTGGCTGTCCATCGTGTCACTTGTATTTGAAGTGTTTGTATGTGTTAGCGAAGTACAATATTCATACTAGTTTCTATACATACATGTATATATGTATGGTATGTGTGTGTATGTACATATATCTAGTGCAACAGCCGCCGACTATTGCCAAACGTTCCGTGCCGTCATACATACATTTTATACACCGTCCCTAATTACTACATTTCCCTAAATCACACGGATATTGCTGTGTTCGTTCATAATCGCCCCCTCTGTCCTGTAGCCGAGGATTTCCAAAAAGCAATTACTTTGACAATTTTCGGTCCCGTATGTACCGCTGATATATGAATATTGCAGTTATGCTCATTGTACTCTCACTAACACTGTCTCACCACACACTCACACACACGCGCGTGCGCATCTCGCCATCTTTCTCTCATACACACACACACACCTATGCCAATGTTATGTTCGGATCTCCATCGTTAATCATTAGTTTAATATTATACATTTTATTATTGTTTCCAATGCTAAGCGCCTCGTTCATCTGCACCTAATTCTCATTTAACCGTTTCCCACGTTCCTCGTCTCCTCTTCATGTATCGTTATTGCCTGTGTTTATTAATATCGCAACGGAATTAGCAATCACGAATATGTATGATGGAGGAAAATATGTTGGAAAATGTGTATATGAGTATACGTGTATATTATGGTACTTATTATATATATTATACGTACTTATTATCATTTTAGCTTTGAATCATGTCCTCATCAACGAGCTTTTGCTAATCCATCCAGCCTAACCAAAACCTCAGTTCATTTGAGAGCACGTCTTCGTCATGGAACTGAAAACGCATGTCCCATAAAACGTATAACTAACTAGTCTCATTCCTGCCATCCAACCACACCGCAATGTACCTTCATTGGGAACATACATGTCTGTTCATATAGACCTCCACATCCATGTATGTGTGATGCAATGTTCCAGTAGAATTGTAGTGGTAGGATAGAATGGAACACGTACAATCCGAATGGAAGGTAGATAACCGTAAGATGACAGTCATGTTTAGAATACAGTGGTGCTGATGGTTGCGTTATCTGACGGTCTCTTCCCTACATTCATGTCTCACTTTGTCCTTCGCCCTGCAGCACAATTGTCACACACAAATCTTCCGTCATCACCCATTACCAGCGACCTCTCCCTGCCGCCGTAGCGGCTTTTCTCTTTCTCTATTGCTCTATCCCTTTCGTAATGGTGGTTATACGGCATCAATCCAGCGACGTCAACTACCGCGCTTACTGCTGCCTGTGCCTGGCGGAATGACAACGTTGCTAGATGAACCGTCGTGCCGCAATGGAGTAATTTCTTTGTCACTTGCGGCATGTAAGCAGGTAAAAAGCATTAATTAAAGGCTACGCGCCGCTCAAGATTAATTAGGTAAGCATCGTCGGTGGAGATGTGCTTGTGGAACGTGAGACCTGCGACCTGTTACAATGCATTTGCTAAACTGACAGGAAAAAAACTGCGCACGAATATATAGCCTAAATATTCATTATCTGAAAACTAAACTTCATATGACACGAACCTTTACTAATACACGGGTTATGTCTAATATGGCGACGGATGAAATATTAGTAGGAACGTGTACTAATGTTCTTGTGCCAGCGTTGGTCTTGATGAACTCTCGCGCCGCTGCTGCTGCTGATGATGATGATGGCGTGGTGGTGGATATGTGGGTGTGAGTATATAAAACGCGGCTCGTGACTGATCAATGTACGTAATTCGTTTAGGATGTCGTCCCGTGTCGTGATAAATAAACTGCCAGTGATTCTATTTCACTTAGGAATGTGTCCAAACCGTCGCTATCCAGACTCGGCACATTTATATACGGCAGAAACTCCAACAGCAGCAGCAGCAGCACCAGCGACGACGGAGACATGCCATTTACGTTCATGGATGTCACACTGGCATACTCCTCTCCCCACACCCTTGCGACACTTGTATAACAACCCTTCCCGCTCCCAACCTGTCTCCTGGACGTTGTGTAGTAATGCTCATAACATAGCAGGCACTCCTGCTTACTGTTGCTGCTGCTCGCCCGTGTTGTTTCTGGTGCAGGAAACTGCGTGTTACCACTTTACCGACTGAAAACTTGACACCCGTTTTACTTTACTGCTACATTCGTCCAACTCTGCACTTTCTACGCCCTTTTTGTCGCGTGGTTTACACGTGTTTATTATCGCATTACAACATGCGAGAAAGAAGAGGGTAAAATAAAGAACTTCAAATTAAAGGTTTCGCGCGTCTAACACCTGATTGTATTCAAATGTATTTATAACTTGACTTAAATGAATAAATATACATACATGTATTGTAGTTTTATTAATGATTTTTGAAATCCACATTGATTTATTTACTTTTATTACTGCAGCCTCTTCACTTCAAATTCTCACGAGCCACCACTGACACACATACATATTTGTTTAGACATATATACGATAGTGTCTTTCATTTTTTGTAAAATATAATCATGAAAATCGACTACATCTTAAAAGCAAATTAATGTTCGATACATTTAAAAAAATGTATTTTGCCATAAATCAATCAAGTAACAAATATTTTTAAATTAATATTGTATTATTTGGTTAAAAATTATAACAGATATTATTTCATATATTTATGGAATTAGGATATCTACTAAATATCATTTTATTTTTTAGGCGATCTTTTGCTTAAATGAACCCGTAAGTCGTGGTCTCACGAACACTTGTTTGATGATATCCGATGCCCCAGACTCTTATCAAAACGATTACGTCAAAATCGGTCGAGGCAAGATGGCAGCTGCGCGACAAGTGAACGTTATCAACGATTAAAATGATAGTGACAAGTGTTATTATTAATAACGGAGTAACTTTCAACACGAATTACCACTGTGAAGGATCCGTTATTACAAGATGGCTGTTGTGCGACAGGTATTTGTTAATATTAGTTATTTATTATTACAATCTTCTACAATTTTGAAAGATTCCTTTCAATTATTCATTATTTACTTAATAAATCTTTGCCACTAGATTTTCTCCTGGGTGGAGGGGGTAGTTTTGTTGACATGATGCTCGGTAGCTCCAGGTCGACGGGGCCCTTCATGAAGGGCGCTGCTTGGCTTCGACACATTGGATAGACCGACTTACAAAACTGCAATTGTGTTGTTCAGAGCCGGGCTCGTCCGAAGACTTTTGGACTATCCGGCCAGATCATTGAGACTTTCTTTGGAACATGTATATAGGTCATCCTAACCAATTAATTATCAGTTAACCTATTTTAGTGTCTCAAAATGTTGCATTATGTCACTACTTTCAATAATTTTTGTTTTTTATTTATCATTTAATCAATTTTTTTATCCGTATTTTTATTTTTTGTTCCGGCATTCGTGTTTAGTACGTAGTTTTGTTGACTGGTGCTCGTTAGCTTAAGGTCGACGGCGCCCTTCACGAAGGGGGATATCCCATCCTTAGATCATTCGTTAGAGCGGCTTGCAAAACTGACAGTTGTATCGGAAAGGTGAGCGACATTTCGAAGATTTTTGGACTATCGAACAGATCACTGAGACTTGCTTCGGAACACATATGCTCATCCTAATTAATTAATTTTAAGTTAACCAACTTTTATTTTTTTTAATTGTACTACATATTATATTTCTATTCATATATTTTTTTCAGCTTATAGTTAATCATAATTTTCAATCAAGTTATAATATAAGTTATTATATTAATCATGTTTTTTTTCAGGTTGTTGTTGGTCATCATATTTCTTATTTTTTTAGAGCCGGTACTAATTTATTATGTATTTTTGTAGTTTGGCCAATGTTATGGCTAATCATATATGTATTTCTTTCAGGTTATTTTTAATCATTTATTATTATATATTTTGTTGTTGTTTGGCTAATGTTTTATTTTCCCTTGATCCGGGTCAAATTGCACACTTATTTCCCATTGATATTGATTGTACTCCAGGATAAAGAACGTTGGAGAATGGGCCCCTGTCGAAGTGGTGAAACCTTTGCAAGGTGATAGAGTTTAACTATCTCAGTAACTTGCGATGTCAATATACTGAAATCAAACTAACAACTGCACACAATATTATCTCTATTATTTTGTTAATTATTTTACTAAACAAATTGTAATTTGTGAACTGACAAATCCATACATAACTTCATACTTAAATGTCCCGTTGGATAATCAAGTCTGCACAGGTAACATGTGCAGATATATTAATTACTTCAAGACTTCTATACACTGGCAAATAGGATTTTCTAGTTTTTCATGAAATAAAAGCAAAAATACTATGGTAGATCTCGAATGAAACGATTCCACTGTCAATTGAATGTCTGTCTGTATGTACGCTTGTTCTGTACAATTGGAACGCGCGGGCCACTCGGATTTATTGCTCCGTGGCAATATGGCCCCCCCGTTCAATGTTCGGTATAAATTTCTTAAGTTTCCCCGATCAAATAAACAATAATCATTACTGTCTGAGTTGTGTAAGTCGTTTAACCGTATCCACAGTTGAAGCTGTGTGCGCTCGGGAAACTGTAGATATGCCAGCTACTCCGATATCCCTTACTTCCCGTCCACTGATTCTCTCTCACAGTAAAACCTACCCCCGTCCCCTTGCCCCCGCTGTACTAGTATGCTGTTGCCCCTGCCGTGCACGAACAGCCTCTGATGGATGGCTGACGTTACCAGATAAGCTCTGTCGTACCCGTAAATCTCTATTATTTATGGAAATTAATTCCCGTCGATATCGAAACGGTCACGTCTTTAGCGTTTTGTTTATGCGTCAAGTCTCTCTCTATCTTTATCACACTTTTCTTCTACTTCTTCTCTTTTATATTGTGCCAAAGTTTTGGCAAACTTGATATTTGACTTCTGTTCATGTAACCAAAGCAATATGTTTTTTTTTTCTAGGTTATATTTTGATGTTACATTTTGCTACGATATTTAAATTTCACACATAGTTGTACAGATATATTTTAATTAAATCTTTAGAAATAATAAAATATAATTGTTGGAACATGTAATACTGTAATGTAATATCCGCTCGCTGCTAATACGGCAACATGTTTTACATATTAATTTGGAAAATTGCCATGACTCCAATTAGTGATTGTGAAATTTAAACATGCACATGCACATTGGAATATATTCTGTATGTTTTTATAGAATATAGAATAATTTAGAAACACCATTTTTATTTCATATTGTCTAACAATGGAAATGTATCAAAAATCAATCAATGTTTAATTTGCATTTTAATCTAGATTCGTTTTAATTTGAATTCTACACCAAAGCATTTATGTTTTTAGCTCATCGACCTACTGTCGAAGAGATTTTTGTTCCACTCAGATCTCCTAAACTATCCAACCGATTTTTATGATTTTTTTCTGCAGATACGTGTTATGGTCTAGTTGTGCAATGTACGTTTTATTTTTCAAAATTTTCCTTAGTATTTGAGAAAAAAATATAGGATTTTAAAAGTGTATTAAGGTAAATAATAATTTATGATATATTCAGACTTGGACATACGTCGATGAGCTGCAGGCTTGGATATCTGTATCCATTCCTAGTTTAAATTCTAATCCTATGGCACACCTGTCATACTGCATCATACACCGTCATAGAAAATATGATGAAAAAAAAAGAACGCACCCGTCTACGATAAAAAATAGCGGTTCCTCTATTTTGATCGCACAGCAATACGATGAAACGAAAGTGTCTCATTTCACACGTATCTTTTGCGTCTCATTTAAAGCTCCGTACTGACTAGAGCATTCGTGTGCGCACGAACGCTGGGCGCGTAAAATTGCTCAAGTCACTACAGGGTGAATGTGGTATTCACGCACGTTCGTGCGCACACGAACGCTATCCATCGCTTGTCGGTTTCTTCGAAAACATCAAAGAACCTGTGTGGTCAGTCTGGACGGGGTTTAGTCGGTTCAGTTCTTGTGCGCGCACAAATCATGTAGACTACACCTAGACTATATTAATTGCTGTACATTTTTTAAAGTGTCTGATGAATGAATGTGAATTGATAGCAAATATTTTTTATAAATAATTTAATTTAATTATTTATTTTTTAAAAAATTGTAGATTATACGTATCATTTAAACACCTTTTAATTATTTTTAAATGTATGCATTTATTTAAATAAAGCAATTACAATGATTACAATACACAGCTGGAGCGGGGGAAAAACGGATGCGTTCTGTTTGTTCATCATATTTTGTACGACGCTGTATGATAGGTGTGCCATGGGCATTGGAGTAAAGAAACTATAGAGGAAATATAACATTGATTTGCGAAGTAGGGAATGAAGCCATGAAACGGAAGGGGGAAGCAAGTGGGTGCCATGTTTGTATGACCTCAGTTTTGCTGGGCTTATATGGAAGAATTTCAATAAATTATAAAAATTATAAAAAATCATAACAAAATTACGCACAATAGCAATAGCATATAAATGAACAATGTTAGAATATTATATTTGTATACAAATAAAACATATTTAAAAATTATATTACATCAATGTTAGATTTTATTTGTAACAATTATTCATTTCAAATGTACAATCAATCGTGAAATATATTTATAGACATATTAATATTATCAAAGGTTTTAAACGAAATTTGAAAGAGAATTATTAACTAGTCTTGCTGCTCCAGGATGTGACGCCACTGTCCAGCCTTCCCAAAACATCGAATGTGACAGGACATACATCCCCCTCCACCTGCCTTTCCGACGGGTGATACGCTAATTTATTGTTTCACTAAGGAGGAGGAATTAGAAAGTGTATTTAAGTAAATGTGAATTTGTGATATATTCAGATTTGGACATACTCATTTGAGCTGGCTTCTGTTCTCGAGTGTATGAATAAATAATGAGCATATTGGAAATAACAACATCGATAATCTGAAATGGTTAACGAATTAGTAAACAAATATTGTAGATTATTTCTGTCAACAGCAGCTCACCGTCAACAATACTATATTGTCTATATCGCTGAACTGGAAATCGATGATTCCCTTCACAGAATATGCGTTGTACATAATGTACTGCCGCACCTGAAACATTAGAGCCAGATTTAGAAGATTTGTTTAGAAGTGCGGAGGAGCTATTGCGCTCTGTGTTGTACCTGTTGTAATATTTCCCGATTCGTTTCAAACGCCACGAGATGTCTGAGCCTTGCAGTCAGAACTCGACGCTATAAGCAAATATCATTTTAATACACATTCACGAATGAACACGCAGCACATTGTGGCGCATTATGCAATATCTTACTTGATCTTTGTTCGCCTGACAAATGCTTATCAGCACGACAACTCTGATTGATTCCATTATTACTGAATATGCAGAGATGTAAATCTGGTACACAAATACAAAAAAAAAGTGTATTAATATTGTTACTATTTGCTGCGCCAAGAAACCAATGACCATGTATCTACATGAGTCTGAAAACAACTGAACAGCCTCCGTCAGTTGCTCATGTAGATGCCGTGCGAGCGATATCCGTCTGAGTACAAAGTTATCACGGCGATTCCTCTCTCCAACAACATGGATGTTTGTTAGTGTTGCTAGAAATTTTAAATGAAAACTAGAAACTTTATAATGCAGAGTAAGTAAGTATATCTACGTATATAAGTGAGATGTACCATTCTGTTGCAGGACTTTGTTCAGTCCCACAAATCGCTCGTGTATAATTAACAGGTATAATATGACCCATAGAAAAAATAGATAATTTAAAATATTTGTAAACATCCCGATTACATTATTTAAATATATCCCATTCTGCATCATATTTCGCATGATATTTACTTGTCCAGGATAATTATTAGCGATCAGTGCAATCACCGCGAGTTTCAGAGTGATTTTCCAATGTTTCACTCTGATATTCACGTCTTCCAATTGACTATCGACGTTGTATATTATTTCGAACACTCGGCCTAACTGAAATGATTATGAAATACATATAAGTATGAGCTCTCTGGTTACATGTACAGTACATGCCATACTTGGCAGTTATACTTACACGCTTACAAGATACATATGACATCACGTAGCCTACATGAGTAGTAAATAGCATAAGAAACAGTAGAATGTGCGCAATTATCATATGTACTAGCTGAGGCAATGGCCATCCCCAGCGGCGTACGAACAGATAAGATATACAATCTACTATCCCATATGGTAAAACAATTACTGACATTAAAAATGTAACTAATCTAGTATAACTGGTGTTGCGTAGCGAGTAAACACCCTCCGTTTTACCGATCCGCGTTGCCCCTATACCGAACAAACCGAGCAATAGCAGTAAGGGCCTAGCACACTCGTAGACGTTGTTAATTTTGAAAATATTTTTAACCCAAACCACTGCATCCTTAAACTTGAACATTTTACCTGCTGTTGTCAGTTAAACTTTGTGGAAATTTGTCGACTGTTCGGTATAGACTGACGTGGAGGTCGTATATACCGCATATATATATATATGTAATATTTTGGGCACTCTATATTCGAATGTGGCTTTTATCCACTAATGATGCCATTATAATTCTTTATAACGATCATCGTATACAAATGTTTTGCAAATACTGTGAAACGACAAGTGTTGCTTAGCAATCCTGTCACTATCCACAGAATTAATATCGATCTGTATAGTCTGATTCTTCTAACTGTCCGACCAAATTATAAGTCCAACTGCTGATTGTTATAGGTAATCAATGATGCCTTCTGACTGGTGGGAAGGGGCTTACTGATGTTTACATAACACAAGACACACTCTCTTGAATAATATATATAATATATTATATTAGTACCTACCGTCAATCAACTATTATCGTCGATTTGTTTGAAAGATAGAGCGAGACAGAGATGCAATATGTCCTTAGTTCAAGTATTACATTTGTTACATTTACGGTGATTCGTTATCGGGTTTCTTTAAACAAATTATCGTCAAAATGAAAGAAAAATCTATTTTAGAACCAAATTTACCAATTTAGATGTATGTTGCTTTGTTCAATAAATTCGTGCCGTTTTTGCGAGGACAAAATTTGTACAATTTATTCAACAATATTCAATTACGATCAATTCATTATGTACTCCTCTTCATTATTAACTATATCCTCTCGGCAAATTGTTGATACCATGTCAGTTAAAAAAATAGTTGAAAATGTGATGATGATCAAACACAGAGCGGGGTCAGGAGAATTGCTCAGTCAGTTTTCCCGGTATTTGGTGGTTGTGATGTGACAAACATGATCGATAAGAATAATAATAATAATAATATTCATCTAGTATTTATGCACGTACACCACTCACATATAAATGCTTTTAGCATTATCCTAAAAGAGAATAAATTTAATGATAAATGAACAATGAGAAAAGCATATGAACATTAATTTTATCTATAATACTTTATACATAGTGCATGTGGACAGGCAAGCAGTGTTTCTTTCACGTGAACACGTTGGATTAAGATTTAATAATACAATAAAAAACAATGTATTAGGAACAGGGAACTTGTATAGATTTGCAATTTTCGACGTACATATTTCAAATAATACATAATATGAAAAAATAATAATTTGTAAGGTCCATCATTAGCAGAAATCTCGATTTTAAAATAGAAATTTTTCAATCAAAAATGACGTCATCTAAAGGGGAAGTCGAGCGAAGTGACGTCATAATTCTTGGACCGTCATGCGCGAACTGAACAAAAACAGCTTACGTCAACTGACAGATGCACACTACTGAACTAGGTGGCAGAAGTAACAAATGATGAGATTTTGATAAATATCTGTCATTCTTAAATTTTCTCATATCACGGCGGGAAATTTGAAATTGAGAGATAATCTATTAATAAATGCGTTGTTTTTATTTACAATACTGTCTTTTTAGCTCATCGACCTCCTGTCAAAGAGCTATAGTATTCGGAACGATGTCTGTAGCATCTTCCGATTTCAAAATTTTTTGCGCAGTAATCCTGGACAGACACCTTGGATCACCAAATGACTATTACAACGTATGTCCGTATGTATGTCGCTCGTACGAGATTTTTTGTTCCACTCAGATCTCCTAAACTATCCAACAAATTTTTATGAAATTTTTAAAGGTACGTTTTATTTTTCATATTCAGACTTGGAAATACGTCGATGAGCTGCAGGCATGGATGTCTGTATCCATTTCTAGTTATGTAAAATATTTAGTTGCAAAGAAACATATTATGATAATTAACGAAACAGTTTTAATTACCCTAGTGGTTGGAAAGAGAGAGAGAGAGAGAAAGAATGTTGAAAGATTTGAAAATAATGTCGCGCGGTAAAAAGACGAATGCGAGATTTTTGTAATTTTAAAATAATTAGTCGACGTCTGTCTGCGGAAAAAGAACCTGGAACTACGCGTGACTTTCATAAACTTTTTTGAATTACAAATTGCTCGTACGAGACAGAAATTCTACAATTCTGTAACAAAATAGATTCCATTTACAGACATCTGATTTCATATGCAACAACGCAATGGTTGTCCTTTCAAAAATACCAGCAGTACTTTTTATCCGAGTGTAATACGCGACAGACATGCAATTATAGGAACAATGAAACAACAACTGTCGTTTAGATAATATATTCGTCTGTGTATCGTCGTTTAGTTGCTTCATCCGTCTCATGACGCTTCAATGCTGACATCGTGTTATCAATAAGTCTCGACTCGATCTGCCTTGCTGTCAGTTCTGTATTCCTCCGCTTCGATGAGCGACGAGTGTGAACGTGTGACTTGTTGTGTCGTGTCATGTTTGTTAGGTTAGATGCTAGGTGTGTGTGTGTGTGTGTGTGTTGGTGACGGCGGTAGAGAATTATTTAATAACAGTGTAAAAGATGTGACATGACGCGTGCGGTGCTCCGGGTCGCATATTCACGGACAGCTTGTGAGATGATCGAGTTTGTGATACGTCACATGTCCCGTAACACGTCGGGCGACCGCTTCCGGCTAGATGCGTTCCGACACCAACCCGACGAATCAAATTATGTACCCGTACCATATAGTCTCACACTTGTACACCATATATACATACATCACAACACCACGCACCAAGAGAGCAGGTTCATAGAATATAAACAGTTGTAGAAGTATGGATAATACCGTGGAAATATGTGTTGATAATACATTTATCCATTCATCCTTAACATGCATTGCAGAAATGCTTACATAACACAAACCAGTATCATTAAATGTATCAACAAGTGAGAAATATAATTAAATATACATTATATATTATATGGTACAGGCCACCTTCTATACAACTCCACGTCTGTGAACATCTCAACTGTCGTAAGCCAGGCTGGCAGCGCCGCGGCGCTCGCTTGCCGTCGCCGCTAATACGTGTAGTTCATCCGTGTGACGTGTATCCCGGCGTCGTCATCACCTCGCCGGTCTTCGATATGTCGACAAATTAATCGCCTCTGAATTAACATCAGAGTCCTTAATGGCCGCAGGAAACACAGTGCGGCGGTCGGGGGGTGGAAGGAAAGTGATGATGACAGGCACCAACAACACGTACATACATCCACCAACATCCCGTAACGTCAATTTCTCTTTAGATTATGTTACACCGCTGTACGTGTCGGAACACGTAAAATAAGTGACTAACACATTATAGAATATAATTTATTTAATAGAATATATCGTCACTGGTAATTATAAACAGCAAAAGGACTGCTCGACTAATATATAAGAGAGAATTTATTATGTACTAGGCGAGCACAGGATTGTAATGATATTGGAATGAATGCATATTCAGGTGGATAATGAGTAAGGATGTGTTGAAAGGGCAACATATTTACCGGGGCGAGCAAATGCTTTTACATACTAATTATGTTCGTTCGTTTCTTGACTCGAAACACAGGCTTGCGTTGCTAATGGTCAGTGGTTGTTAATAAGATTTCCTGCATTTGGGATCAGACAAACCCCCATGTATGTGTTTGTGGATGTGTGTGCGACAGGGGTAGACACTGTGCTTTAGTTTTTAACATACTCCATAAGTGCTGGACCTCTCAAATAACCGTCCATTGTCATATTCGTCTAATATACTTGTAGACCAGCATTGCAGCACATCATATCCATTTTGCTAATCCAACGAAAAGAGATACGTACTAAAAACTAAATGTACACCCGTAACTGTCAACCATGTTATTAGAACGTGTGAACCTCGCGAAACACTGCACCCAGTTATCAGGGCGAGTTCCGTTTTGTTTCTTTGTAATAATCACACACATACACACACAGCGGATAGTCTTTGTAAAATAAATCACTTAACCTAACAACGGGTGATCGTATTTAATGTGACAGGCTCTGTACATGTAAAATCCCCCGGTAATAACCGTATTCTGGTCGAATGTGTGCGATGTCGACTGCATTTTCACATGCAAATCGAACTCGCCATCATCACTAGAAGTAATACATATGTATTAGAATATAACTGGACACATACACACATACAGATATATATGTGTGTGTGTGGTGTTATTTTTTATTGAAATGACTTGGCGACAATGGTGGCACTGTCACTAATTATACATTATTGGATTGCCCGAGCTCGGTCCGCGGACGCTTGGTGTTCTCGTTGTCAAGTAAATATGTTTTAATGCTCACATCAACTTAATGCTTTTATCCGACGCAACAATTACATATTAGCCTGCAGGGTTTTAAAGGCCAATAATCTTGGCGTGGTGATTAGAATGCATGACGGGATATAGGACGACTATACACACACACACACACACACACACACACACACACCGCCAGTAACCGCAGGACAAGCGCTCCCTCCCTTGGCAGTGCAAAGTCAGAAACGTGTTATGTCCAGTAGAATCAGTGATGATGACACATACAGACTCGGCTCGGACAGACAAGCTAATACATGTAAACGTTGTAGGGTTGAATGGAGGATTAAAAGAAAATTACAGTCTGAAATAACTAGGATCGGTACCCTTACATTCTGTAAAGGTAACTATTGCTGAAACAAATCTACATAATTTTTATTGCCGCTGTTGTGAATCTCTAATCAAACGACCAACTTGACTGAATATATGCAGATATAGTTTCTCTATGTAGGTACCATAGATTTGTTAGTCGTTCAGTGTTGATGAAACAAGCTCACCGCTAATGCGTATTGCATTAACAACACGCCTGATGTATGTGTGTACAGTACGTCAGTTTGTAGGCAGCCATTTGGCATTGCTAGAGCGCGTAACGAGTATAACTGGTGGTTGGTTGCTGCGTCAGCAAATACATACACACACACACTCGTACATACATACACACATTGATGCTCAGTTTAACTCAGCAGCATATCCACTCACATTCCGCACCATAAAGGCCATAAACTAATCAAAGTGTATGATGAATAACGCCACATAAATAAAGTGAATGGCGTTTGGAATTGGCGTGAATTATTGTTTCGCGCGTCTCTCCCGCCGAGCTCGCAAGTATATCAAAATGGATGGCCGCGTGTGCATTAACAGCGGTTTTCGGTTTTTAAACACGCTCCAAACTCAAACAGCATTCACATGGACGACATACATGACCAACAGTAGCACTGGCAGCACATATCACCGTACATACACACACACACACAAACACACCCCGTATATTACTGTATGCGTGCCGTAATGAAATTATACGTCATTTCGTCACGTGGTCATGCATGAAGGACGAATAAAGGACACGGTTGTGCGTATTTTCATTATCAGAACTTGTACACCGACCGACCACTGTGTTTTGCATGATTTATCGTATTAGATAATAATTATGCAACCAGCAGTACTACATATATAGATATAGGTTTTGGTCAGAAAGCAGCACACGGCCTCTGTGCTTGATTGAAGTTATCTTTGCACTCGTAAATTACCAGCGTGTCATACAAAAGTAATGCGTTAGAAGCTTATAATTACCCAACAACTCCAAAACTCACACTCGTGTACTGTGTAGGTATGTATGTACATTTCTACGATTAGTGTAACGCTGGTGCTGCTATCTGTAAGAGATCCCTGGTGGCTCTCTCACAAACACACACGTGGACAAACAACCGCACGGGTTCCAAATCCAGGCCAATCTTGATTTACAGTATTTACGAAAGGTTTAATATTGCTCCTACAATTGCCGTCGAGTTATTTTAAACGAACGAACGTGTTGTTCTTCCACGTCCATGCACCCCGCCACCCTTTCACTGATTCCCCGTCCATCCTGGACTCACCCCCTCCCCCCTCCGGCTCGACTCGGCTATTTCTCTGTTCCGGGGGGCTTTATATGCGAGGACAGGAAAGCAAACGAGAGGACGCCACATTCGGTAATTCACACACATAGATATTTATGTCTCATCGTGATCCTCCCAAACCCTTCTGATTATGTGGATGATTACCATTTTGACATAGTTTGTTAATCTCAAAATGTTATAACTTTATTATATTAACGATTACGTCAAATATGCAACGACATCTAAAAATTAAAATTTATTAACAAATCATTTTCAAAACCTTCCAATTGTAAAACTTTCCTATGTGTAGAGATATCTTAGAGAAAAAAATCATCTTTCACTAATTCTTTCTTTAATCTTACTTTATAATCTCTTTATTTAAGTAAAGTTAAAGCACATATATTTTGGTATATTAGGGCTAACAGTATGTTGGTACGTTTGTAGTTTAAAATTAAAGACGTATTTCACACGATGTGCACACATAGAACAATGCATAAATATTGATTAAATTACAAGATTAAATTAATCACAAATCATTCCGAATGAGCGCGGCACTGGCGTTCTCACTGGAACAATGGCGAACTTAAATCGCGCGCAGTTGTGTGGGAGGAATATAAGTCATAAAATATTGTAGTGTACGCTCTTAGAAATGCTCTAGTAACAATACAATAACATAACGAACATTCAGCCAACAGCCAACCCTTCCCAATATACCGGTGTATATGTATCACACACACACACACACACACACACACACACACACACACACACATGCAATATTATAATTGCTTCACCACCCTCCTCTTCTACAATTGCACTGCGGCGCATATGTCCACGTGTATGTGTGCATCATAGAGAGGGATATGTTAGTAGAAGGGGTTAACGGAATGGAACATGCATGATTTACGTTTGCCGAAATAATTAGTTCCAGTGTAGAAGCGTTACGATTTCGGACAAGGCGATATCTGTTAATTCCGTCGGCGAGTGACCCCATAAAAACGGGACGGACAAACGTGCGAATCTCTTGATAGACGCTATATAGTTCAATCCTGACTAACACGGCGCATTGAACGGTGTACGAGTGGATATACAGGCTGGTTAGTTTAATATTACAATCTAGAAATGAATGTTCCTACATCAGATTATTATATAGTATAATTATTCATTTAATTACTACCTAATAACAATGTCTTGCATATTCTACAAGCATAAGTAGTCATTGTATTTCCTATAGAAGAGAAGCAAAAGATGAATCGTGCAATTCTTGAACCACCCTGTACATATTTACGCAAAGAGTACAGCACTGAAAGGGGTAGATGTGATGGTGGTGGGCAAGTGAGAACGGGTGTAGGGTGAAGAAATAAAGTGGCACCGGTCCGGTTTTACGAGGCTCATCTCGGACGCTCAAGTTGTAATCTGGTTTGTAACGACTGGCCGGGCACAACCGCGACATCTGCCATGGGCCCGTTGCCGTCTTGTGTTTACGATCTGTCCTACGCCGGTATTAACACATCCCCAGTACTCATATCGCCAATAGCCGTGCACACACACACACACACACACACGTACACACGGTGATGTTCCGTTCTACCACCAGTTATGAATGACGTGACTGAACAAATAGTCCCCCAACTATACACAACACTGAGGTTATATGGTGTGATGCGGTCACTGTATCCTTCCGCATTAGTTTTCTCCTCCGCTTCCAACATCATTGTATGTATACGTAATTAAGCCACCAGCAAGCACAACAATCGTCCACTGTTCTTCTTCTGCTTCTTCTTTCTGCCACTGTAATATTCCACAGTGAACTTCTGGCGTAGCTAATAACTTGGGCGAGAGGCGTTGGACAAATTTAATAATAAACAAACAAATGTTAACGTGAGAATGACTGTGAACATTGTAATGTTTCAAATTATATACGTTTACATCCATTCCGATGTTATGTTGTGCATGTTTTATTAATGAACAACTCAAATTACCCGCCAGTGCCCGGTACAATCTTGTATGTCCATTTCTCTTCGCATTAACTGTGTTTCGCTCGGTCCGCTGTTTGTGTGTGTGTGTGTACATGTGATCGTTGTTATTTTGTTTTGTTGTATGTATGCGTTACACGTTCGCACAAGCTTGACTTTATTTTGTCTGTGTTTCTCAATATTTTTATCGCTCTATCTTTCATTTCCCGCATATCCCTATCTCGCTCATCTCATTTCGCAGTCGGCGCTAAGTGCGAACGTATATCGCCCGGTTATTGGGACCAAGGGTAAGATAAAGGTTGACGGGGCGAGTAACGTTCCAACCTGGGTATATGCGTACATACACTCGTACTTCATACATACACACACACACATACAGATATTCCTCCATAGCTACCTTCACACATACACTCACAGGTACAAGCTTCGTGTTCGTGTTACATCTAGCGGTCGACAAGTGAATCACTGGCCAATCCGTCGTCCATCAGTTATCTCAGCCAATGATTAAATTCGGTTTTCGATAACCTTACATCTTCTGTTTAAAATATCCTGTACATATCAAAGCCAATATGTTGATACTATTTCTTTCTTTAAACTGTTCCTGAGGCAAACTGATCGCTGCAATATTTGGATCCATCCATATTCTATCTAACTAATTCCTCAGAGTATGTAAATCACCAAATGGATGCTTCTCCACAGAGATACCTACGGTTCCATCCACTGTACTATACGATAATCTTTCACGGTTCGATAGATCTCGCACCGTCCCGTGTCGCGTTGTGATGCTATGATAAGTTGCAGAGACGTAATGCCCGTTTAATTAAACTGCCTACGAGGCGGGCGTTTGGTAAAGTAATTTTATTGTTCGAATCTTGGTTATAATTCGGTTTGGCTGCTAGTGGTGCTTGTGGACGGGTCGATTTGATTGGCGCTGAGCTGACCCATCGCAGGTTACCGACGTGTTAAACTATTGTAATAACCGCATTCACTAATCCCGGAAGCAATTACCGAAGGCGCATGCCAGCCATCAATTAGGTGTAATGAGGTCGTACAAGCTGATTGATAGAATGGCCCGCGCCCAGATTACCGTACGTACTGGCTCTGCATCTACACACACACACATACACATCTGCTACTCGTTGGTGTGTTCATGGAATTACAAATGCTTCATGGGTGCATATATCTAGGGGTATTTCTAATATCTACCCACATACGATACAATGATGTTATACTGATAATGCACCGGTTACCAGCTAGTAAATGTTCCTTGTACTTATATACCCAAGCTACACTGTTCTTAAACCAGAGGAGATACAGGATTATTACATAATGTTTCATTAGACAAAGTCCGTAGTTTCTTAGATGATGGCTTCCCTCGAAGGAATTCCTACCAGAACATTGTACATAACGCACAATTTCAATACTTCGCTTTATGAATCGCGTTGACCTATCGATAACTCATCGAAATATGTACTTGGTGGAATCTTTGGTCGGTCTGTGTTAAATGGAAGCGAGGGTTAAGACGCAAGGATTCACGGAACTCAAGGAAGTGCAGGGATTGGGGGCAGAGTGTTGTATGTACTAGTAAGACGCATGGCATAGCGTGGAGAATTTCCAAGAGATGGGCTTCGCTTTCTGGGAATACCTCAGCTTGGCCAACAATCGTAACAATATCCGAAGACAGTCGGCTGTTTGGATATGAATTATCGTTCAATGCGGCAGGGATTATATCCTAGTGTTCTAACAAACAAACATACACAGAGAGTGGGACAAGGAGAGGCATTCGTAGATGGCCCTAAAGTGAGACAGACTCAAAGTGAGAGCAATTATTAGCACTAACTAAAACTTGGCTTGAAATAGCGACGACCTCTTGCTCACTATGACGTCATAAATAATGAAAATGTGAACAAGAGAGCGAGACACACAGACAGATAGATAGAGAGAATGGAGCAAGAGCGTTTACCTTCAAGTCATGCGGTTCGCTTAAATCCGAAGTTTATTGCATGCTCGGATGGTTCCGGAATCTCTCCCGATCTTAACTATAAACGTGCTGTGGTAACTCTCCTTCTCGCTCGCGCTCTCTCTCTTCATGGTTGCAGATTTGCTCAGCAAGATTTAGGACGGTTTATAAGTTCGGTAGATATGCCGACCGTGGACGGAGATGTGAGTGGGGCCGAGGGGGTTGGGCGTCCCACAATAAGTTATTGGTTTAACGAGGGTAATATCTGTATATGTTAGCCATGATTTGCTGTAACGGTCGCTGGATGAGCTAGCAATCCGTACGAGCCCGAGTGTGCGGGGGGATTCCCCGATATGTATATGTGCGATATGCGCATGCGCATTACTCATTGTCTTCCACCCTACCCTACCACTATGCTCTTCTTCTTCTTGTTCTTCCACCTGCTACAGTGTTGTGGATGTTCTTGAGTGATAACTTGAAGGACGTAGATACATGCCACAACATTTTTGAAATGGGTTCCTCGGCGGTCTGAATGGTTTCTTTGCCCGTCGGCAGACTGGCTCGTGATGTATGTTAATAGGTTGTGTTTCTTCCGCCTAAATACCAACACATAAACATGCTTCATATTTGCATCTGACGTGGATATTCGCTGGCGATATTCAAACTGTTTACTCATAAATAGATTCTTTCCCATTTCTAGGTCAACATTTTACAGTATTTCTTCGTCTTCTACCGTTTTGCCGCTTTTTACCGTGACAGTTATTCATATTTCCCGCCCTGTGCATACAGGCTAATGACGTCAGCATCAGTTAGGTGTTGGTGAATTACGTTTACATTGTCGCTGTCACTGGTAGTATTGTGTTGTGCTGTTCCGTTGTTTGTTGTTATTACATACGAGACTGGTGTGCTGCAGGGCACAGTGAGTGACTGTATCACACACAGCCAGATAGGATCGAGCCAATAATGGCTGATTGATTGACTGACAATTGTGCCGTATCGGTGGACCACTGCCGAGGGCTTATTATCCTCTCGAGCACTGTCCAGTAATTTACCGTGACGTATTGTATGCAAAAATACCACAGAATTACTGTATTTTGTAGATGTCACAGTAATAAACATGCAATGATGCATCGGTACAGACTACGACCAACCAACCACCACCACCACCACTTCCAATCAGTCCAAACAAACAAATAATCGCTATTGATACTTTAAACAACCGTACAGACACAAAGCTAACTCCATGACATACACACGTCAATAACTCTGATACTTGTTGCACATATATTTTTGGTGACATTTCTCTCTGGTAAGTTAAAACCCTCATTTTATTTTCACCTTTAAGCAAATGAACACTGACGCTCTCACTCCATCTTTAGAAATTTCATAAAGTTTAGTTAATACTGCAAATTACTTACTTCATTCGTTGGCAATTAATCCAGAGTGAAAAAATCCCAAGATTTACTTAAGAAGCGATGAGCCGAAAATGTATTCTGGTAGTGCAATGTAATTCAGCCTCGGTTTAGTTTATGAAGCCAATATCGACAATGTTGGTGCAGGTACACTGGCTCTTCGTTTCGTTTTCTCAATGGCTATAGCTGCTGCCGCCGGCCCCTAGGTCTCTCGGGTGATAACAATTTATGGAAACTGCGTTTTCTTTAAAATACGCCCTTTTAATTGCTTGACTGAGAATTAGTCCCCATTGGTGAGAGGGTAAAGTAGAAGATACGATTCTAATAAAAATTACCGACGGTGTGTGAAAAACTCTAGTTAACTGCGCGTCGCATCCCTTACTCTACCCGTCCACCTCCTCCTCCACCGGGGCGATTCAGCCCTCGGCGGAGTATAAATATGCCACCAATACTCCTGCATCCTCTGACAGAGAGGGTAGTATACGTTAATAGGAAGCACATCGTTGATTTGCTGTCTTGCCTGATTGTTAAATTAAATTGTATCTACTTTATATACTAAATTTTGCATACTCAATTTCACTGCTGAAATCGCCATTCAGAGCAGGGAGAAAAATGGAATGATTCCGTTTGAGATTTGAAAGAGTTGAATACTTTTCTCCATTCGGCAATGAATTGTAAAGATGAGAGTTATGAAATAGACAGATGGAAAATTAAATTTGATGCAAGAATCTGCACAAGCGAAAATGAGATATTCACTCGATTTATAAACTAAGATTTTAGATAAGAAAATTCGAAGAGTACACATCCTATAAGTAATGTATCATTTGGGGTGAAAATATACTAAATACCGCATTCTACTTAGGCACAATTAGTATTCCAGTATTTTATTTCTGTGCTGTGTTTTCTTCTTTTTCGTTTACATTTCATTGTTAAAATGTTACGAGTATCTTACAGAAGGCCAGTGGAGACCCATAGCTTTTCCGCAACATCTCCCGGAGACTCAGGAGAACGACCACCAAGTAAAACATCTTGTTAGCAAGATGGCGTCGCCCGGCAGATAATTAATACAACGGTAGGCAAACACGACAAGTCACACGCCATACATGAAATATTTAAACATGACCAAAAAAACATTGAACGCGAGTGGTAAAGTTTGAAAATGGCCAAAGTTTTTGTTGGCACCGAGAGATGAAATATTCACGGGCGAGGTGTTACAAATAGTCTCAGAATGGCAGCCGTTCATAATTCAAGTGAGCAATAACTTTTTTTACCGCGAAAATGGCAACGGCCCATTGAATTATACATGTGACATGATGTACAGATAACAGGTGCATTCACAATTCACTTTTTCTCTTCTTCTTACTACACATTGGACTCGTTATAGAGTATGTGTGTGTGTATTCACGTTCTTGTGATGTACGATTTGGTCCAGTTCTACCAACTTACATAATGCAACCAAGTGGACTGAATTATAGACACTTTGTACTGAGTGAATGATACGAGAGGTTCGGCAACAGGACCCTAGCACCTAAACTTCATTTCTGCAACGTGGTTTACTTGCAATCATCTAGAAAGTATTATTCAACTAAATAAGAAATAGTTTATGCATCTACTGCTATTGACAGAAGCGGAATTTAAATAATCTTAAAATGTTGGAGTGTTTTGCATGGTTTTAGAACTATCTCTATAGACTTGTACAACGTATGATGGACGCGCTCGAAGGAAGCAGTAACATGCCAGTTAGCAACATAAAACACTACGTAAAATTACACATTCCGTTCTGAAAAGCTACGAGCTCCATAAAGCATCATCCGAATTCCCATTACGTCTGCTCGACTGCTTCAGTCTCCATCCGGACATAAAATCAAAGCATGGCGTAAGTAACACACACACACACACACACACACACAGTTCCAAACATACACCAGCAGTAACAGCAGGAGCAATAAAGAAAAAACAAAAATAATACGTTCGCTTATAAATCAATTCCTTTAAATGGCTCAGCCATTCTAAGCGTGGATAAAATCGCAAAAAAATTGTCACCGAAAATTCTCGATTCATGCGTAATAGCTTGATGCGCCATGATGTTCAAGATGGTGAAACAAGGATGGATCAGTTAGTTACAGAGACGGTGTAAGAGAGAAGCACAACGGTCGGTGGGGTAAGGGGTAAGTTGTTGAAGGCGCGCATTTCACTGTGATAATCGCGCAAGAGAATCAGGAGAAAATGGCTGCAGTCACTTGATTTATTTGTATAGTTTATTGTCGTTCATTCCGCCCAATGACTTTTATGGATGTTTTTTCGTACCGAGTCGCGCAGTGAGTTAGGTTTGTCGAGTCGGGGCAAGGCCGACCGAGGAAGATTCATCGCCTGGATGTCTTGAAAGAGTGTACTTCCTTCTCGTACGCGTCGTTGGCCCCGCGGACAACACTAACACAAGACTCGACAAACCAACAACAAAGCACGCACTAGTTCCTGGCAAAACAGAAATTATAGACGACATCGCCAACGATTCAATTCGGTGATTGTAATTTTGGGAAACGCGCGCGTGGACCGCCGTTAGTTTCCTGTCAGTGTCCAGCCCTGTGCTGTCCATTCACTTTTCGTCTTTTCTTTCAACGAGCATACATATATAGATTTACTTCAGCCGGATGGACATGGAAGGCAGTTAATCTACTGATGAAGAAAATTTATTAGTTTACTATGCTTGATGAAACAAACAAACCAAATTTGGAACAACTCCACTCTACCATTAGTTCATTGCGTAATGGAGAGAATCGATGATTCTCCGTAATCAAGTACAATTATACTAATAAGTCTGTATTAAAACTATGCTATATTTTTTTGGACTCGTAATAGATGGTTATAACATAGGTATGTACTGATGGTTCAGTGGTTGGTTCTGGTTGGTTGGCTATGCTGTGCTATGCGATGGTTGTGTGTAGTACGCTATATTCTGATCACGGTATAATCTTGTCCATCACGATATTGAATGGCTGTATGTCAGCCCCCTCGCACGCTGATAATAGCCGAGTGTACAGTAAAGTTTCATTTGATGCCAGATATAAAGTCCATAGGCGTCGGACGTGTGCGTTACCCCTAACCTACCACCCCGTGCCCCGTGTGCCCTGATACTACACACTACTGTGGCCCGTACCGACCGGCAACCATTTACGGGATCGTCCCGGTAGCGTCGCCGGCTTGAATGATAGCACCGTACGCATATTTCCTCTTCCATGTGTACCTTTATACCTATACATGTGTCCTGTAAGTTGTGGCAGAGTATCTTGGGCTAAGATAGACATCAATACTATTATATGCAGTAGTTTGCCTAAATATAGCAATAGTGTTGTTGAATAAAGTAATATCAAACGTCGGGAATAGTGTTTGTGAATTCAATTTTGCTTGCTAAAATTTTAAGATATGCAATATCAGGAATATTTCATTGTTTGGATAGTACACGTGTATAATTTCTTAGCTTACATGTCTATTGAAAGAGCCCGATAATCTTTTGCACTAGCATTGATTGCTTATCATTTTTAGATTTCGTTAGATTTAATTTTAAATATAAATATTCCACTATATAGTAACATTATTCTTCTTATTATACCAAGGACTTGCTACGCTATCAAACTCACTACAAACAATGCTCTTGTCGCTGCGGCTATGTAACGTTTGGAAATACGCTATCGGGCGGTGTCGTTGTTCCGCACGGCTCCGGGTAAAGCAAGCCATTTGAATGCATAGTTGTCCGTCAGTCAAGGCGACATTACCGGCGCACAGGGTAGCGTATCCTTCGCATGCGGCCGCCGATAAATTGTCATAAAAGCGTCAGATCACCCAGTGTGACAGCTGGGGTGCGCTCCACACCAAACACTGGGCTATACCGACATACAGTACACTGTCTCTGCCGTCGAGGGGTGCGGGGGGCTAATTAAAGGGAACAATTTATGGATGCGGTGTCGCTCGAATCCTAGATACAAACGTTCCTTCTCTCCAACTCCAACTTCTCTTCGGATTCCCCCGCGTACATGTACGCATGCGCGCGCTCGTGTCTTATCTCGTCACGTTTAGGTTTCCGGACGAAAAACATCTGCCATTCTGTTTCCTAATCGACGGGAAAACTACGCGCCAATTTGGAACGCCATCTGAAATATGTATCATCCGTTGGATGATGATGATGCGGTCAAATATTACGGTCTTCTGTGCACACACATCTGAGAATTTGTTCGCGATCTATTGATTGTAAAACAGATGAGTTTGTATGTAGACGAGATTTCGATCTTTCCATCTTTTTCAGAATGTAAATAAGTCGCTATTTCGTACACGAGAATTTCTATACATTATGCAACCAACTTTTGAAGAACCTTCCATCTAGAAATATCAAACAATTACCTGCATAAGCTCGTCACGACACCCTCCTGAAATTCTCCTTCACTTTATCGCCGAGTGACGTGTCTTTATAACGATCTAATCTAATGATCGACACAACAGTACTGTCGCCAGCTTCTCTCGTCTCACTCTTGCTGCCAGCTTCCAGTGTAGGTGCACGACAAGGACAGTGGTGTATGACAGAAAATACACAGTGTGTACTTGTAGCTGAACGGCGTGGCATTTCCATTTTTAAGTGGAGCATGCAACACTGTTCGCTGCACAAAGTGTGCATCGCGTCTGATACGCCTTAATTTAGTAGCGTTGAGGCGCGTTGCAAGGCTTGCTATGCATGCAGCAACAGCAGGACGGGTGGCGGAGTGGTGAGGTGGGGGGTTGCGCGAGATGGTGGTAGGTTATCCTGCTCCGTGCGATAGGATAAACAGCACATTGGTGTGAGATGCAAAGCCCCAAACGAATCGCACCGAAGATTTGCATAGAAATGGTGTTGGAAGCTGATGGAGCCATGTCACTAGGTGGCCGTGAATCAGACGGAACGACCTCTTCTCTTCTTCTTCTACTACTACTTCTTCTCTTCCCACTACCGTCACCAGGAGTAGCTGGCTGGCTTGCACCAGTAGTTTACCTTCCCAGCTCCGCACACAAGATAAGCATCCAACCGACGACGATGATGCTCCCCTCTGCCTCCCTTACTTACTGTGCTCTGACTCTTCTCTTATGCACATCCTGCAAGCGACAATGGCACAGGCGTGCCTGATTAGATTTTATAAAGTATGCACTCATAGTTTAGAACTATACCTGATGAAACTCCAAACTGAATGCAAATTTAATCATTGTATTTTGCGATAATGATCTTCACATTGCCGTAAGTAATAACATCTTATTATATCAATCAACAACATATAATAACGTATTGAGTTCGAAAGAAGAAATTGCCCACATTGAAAGCATTCCACTTTCAATGATTAATGGAAAACAACAAAATCTGTTTTTGTAAACAGTTTGCTCTAGTCCATTGAAGTAACTATTCCTCGTTGCTAACCCCATCTTCTCCAGCACTGGTATCTGCTCCAAGGGTCACAACGGAGAGATAGAGAGGAAAATCGTCGTCGTCGTCGTCGGCGGCGGATATGAGACTGTTTCCAGCGGCCGCTTCATTTAGAAAACATTGTTTCAGGCATTAACCACCCCGGCCATTGTTTTAAATTACAACCGTCTGGATGATATTTTAATTAGGCTCCGGGCCAGGTCCGGGGGCCACGCAATCACCGCCTCGGACTTTCCGGATCGTTCCTTTCCGGTCGCCTTAATGTTGTGCCGGTGTGGATGACCAGCGTCCACTGTCGTAACCTCGTTGAGTCGTTGGGATCGCGTCGTTAACTGCGAGCATCCAACGATCTACTGGACGGCACTTTACTACCGTTACTCTGAGATCCCTTGTGTCACAATTCGACACAGAATTAACGGCCGAGGATTTTCAAAGCTACCGTAAAATCTCACAGTGTTGATACTAGAGATTTTATTGCTTCCATGCTGTAAATACGGGTTGGACAACGGCGGAAATTTAATTTCTAAAAGGGTAAAGCATAGTGTGACACGTTTATAATATGCTATTTATTGTTTTTAAATGGTGTACACATTTGTAAAGAATACTATATCGAGTGAATTATGTTTGATATAGAGTATTTACTCTACAATGTTACGCTAGTTGAAGTCTATGAATATAATTCTCTGACAGTGTATATATAATTCAGACATCAGTCAGCGTGTAAGAATGTGCAACAGTCTATGTGGTGTTTGTATGTGTACACATCATCAGTACCCGGGGGACGGGTTGATAGTTAGTCAAGTTCAGCTTTAATGTTTGGCCGTCGAGCTGAGTGGCAGTGAGCACACAGAGCACAAGAGCAGACAGACTGGTGAGAGAGTGAACAGCTAGTCGACTCGGTGGGTCGGTGGTGTGTATCAATCCTGCTGGCGTGGACTTGTGATATGCGAATATCTACTTTATGAGCCACCTGTTGCTGGTCTCCTTGCTCATACCCCCCCGTGCCACTACCACCCCACCAGCCAGGCAGCCAGCCGCAACCACAAGCCGACGGGCCCGTCCGATGTAAGACCCTCCGCCCCCGCCCCCCGGACGCTGCCATGCTCACCCACCGCCCGACACTGTGGAACGTTGTCGACGTCTTGGCGAAAGCTTACACAGTGAAAAAAGCTCCGGCAAGAAAACTCGGTGTAAAGTGTGTCAAAGTGGGGAGCACGCAGGGGTGGATTTCAGTCTCGGGCTCTTACACGCGTAATACCTGGCTTCTGGCATCTGACTCCCCGACAACACAGGCACATCCGGCACGAGAACGCGCAACAGCGTGCCACCAGACACCGGTCTGTCGTGTCCTGTCCTGTCCTGTATCACTTACACAAAACCAAGTCCTTTTGTTCAGTTTATTCGTAAATGTTTTGGTCGAAAATGGTATGAAGACTAATGGATATAAAGAAAACTACCCACTAAAAAAATGTTGAACACCATGTTTCGTTAGATAGCTAGTGCTCATTGTGAATTAATACTGAATTTCACATAATCCCCCAAGATAGCTTCGGAAAGATATGCTTGGTACATATATAATTGTGGAACGTCTGGAGTCGCATATCATCTTAACTGGAAAGGTACTGGAACGTATCATTATGGAGCTGAGTGTGTTCTGTCTCTCTCACTCACACACTATTACTACAGATCCGCTTCTCTTGTCTCACGGGCCCATCCGGCTGGTGCGCGTTCTTAATAACGGGAAAATCAAGAAAAGTTACTCATTTGAAAATTGGAGTTGCTAAAGTAATTATCGTAATTCACGGCTTAATTTAATTGCGATAATATGAGGTTAATTATACGTCTTTATTATCTTGGGACGCGTTCAGAGAAGGTTAGTTTACTTTACCAGCGACTACCGTTACTGCTACCACCGCGGTGATACCTGTAACTTTTAACCGACATTATGTTACCAATGTTTGCATCATCCACCACAAGTCTGAACCTCTAGGCCACTGTGGACCGTACTAGTTATGCTTTCATTCCCAATGCCCATTTGGATAATAATTTAGAAAATTATAACATATATTCGAACTAGGGTTATATCATTACTTTCATTTTACTGAGTCGTATATGAGACAAGAGTAACTGTGTTGATTATAAATATTTCCCAGCACCAAGTAAAATTGCGATTAATGTCAATATAAAGGAATATAGATGTAAGAATCATTAACCACTGCGCCTTCCTAGTGTCCGTATTTGTATGGTATATGCTGTAGCTACCCTGCTCCTAGTCCTGGTTGTTATATGTAATAGTGGTGGTAGTAGTTGCTATGTCATTCTTATTTACTGTGTCGTTCGCTTTGCTTTTTCCACCGGGCCAAATAACGAGAGAGCGGATTAAGAATTCTTTCTGCTAGACAAGTTATAGGCACTTCCTTCCCGTGTCCCGAAATTAATTGGCCATTCAGGGCCCCATCCATTAGGAGTGTCCCGCGACGCGCGCGCGCGCATGTATACACTTCCTCCGGGACCGCTTCCGGTCTTTCCTGCGTTCTTCTTCTGTTTATATCTTTCTACATAGTTCACATATATACCATACATGCATACGTTGTATAAATATTAAAAGTTCGTTGGGCCAATATACACAAACTTCACTACTGTCAGATTGCCGGTGAGAGGAAACTTCTAGTACCAATGTTATATTGTAGGTAAGCAACATCATCAATGACAGACAGTCCGTCACACACTCGTACGGACGCATGTACATATATCCTTTGTGCTTTATATGCTTGCATGCTCGGTTGGTCTTACATGTGTACGTATAATGTTGTTGGAGGAACGATGCCGGTTTCAAGTCCCCAGGGACAAATCCCGTTCGGGAGTGGTGCACGGCCATTTTGACTGACAGATCCCTGGCATGTTCAGATGGAAAGGCTCACGCTCGCATACGAATGGCCTACTTGAGCGGCATCGGTGGCGTCGGGTCCTCCGGAACGGCGATACCAACTGTCGGACTGAAGATATTTATGGTGCGGCGCGGTGTGAGGACGCCGAGTACTGCAGCAGCAGCCAGTGCTCCATGCAGATAAGCCGTATTAATTGGGGCACGAGACAGAGAGACGGAGCCACTAGTAAAACGTACTGCAAACGGACGGACGTCCATCTCGCTTCATCACGGACCATGATGATGATACGTATAACCTACCTACTTCCTCCCTACTCTCCTAAAACCAGTACTCATCACTGGCCGCCTGCTCCATCGTGGTCGGCGCTAATCATTAGCATAAATCCCGGTAGAGAAACATTACAAGGTCCAGTAGTATCTTCTCATGTGACAAATGAGATAAAGTGATTATATAATACGTAACTACAAGACGATTGAATTTCTACATTTGATTAACTCTAACACCCTGTCATTATAGTTATCATTGCATAATTAATCTGTATCATGTATGATTGATTAGCTAGATGACTGAATTATATGTCCACGAATCTGTATCGTATATTGCTATTTGGTAGGCTAGTGTAACCCTTAGTATGTGACTGTATGTATGTGTGTTATGGTTATGCTTGGTGGTGGTGGTGGCGGTGACTTCCGACTCGCTTATATCTGCGGGTCCCGTGCGTGAAATGCTGTAAATTACCGCGTCTCGAGACACTATCGCCGTTATATCGAGAGCATTCGTCTAATTTACGAGCAGTAATTAAAGGGTTTGTGCGGCGGCGGCCGCCCGACTTTCAACCACCACCACCAACATCACTACCCCTTCCATATTCACCCCCCCCCCCCCCAGCCGACTCACCCTTGCATCACTGCTGCCTCTGACTCTGCTAATTTTGATCGGCCTCGTGTCTCTCGCGCGCGCAACATAGGAAATCGGATGGAGTTTCAGACACAAGTCAAGAAAATTATCCGGTCGCGCCCGACGAACACTTTTATGAGTCGTATTAAATTTATTGCAAATAAGTTTAGATAACAAAACTTCGCTTTTGCCATTACAACTTGTGTATTTAGGCGTCTATGGGAAGATGAATGGCGTCTATAACGGAGCGTCCTCAGCGACTGAACGCTAGAGATATGAAATATTCATTGAACGACACGCACACACACGTACACAAAGAGAGAAAGACAGAGAAGCAAGTGAGACAGGGATGCGTGCCGTAACCAAGTATGAACACGTACATATGTGTATATGTATATTGTACGTGAGATAATCAACATCAATTACTATTAATCTTTTGATGACGTTACTACCAGTTACTACGTTTGTGTGTAATGTACATTTCAATATCTTTCTACAAATCTAAGGATCTGAACAATATATCTGTAGGCAATACATCCCTTGATAAATAATGATTACTATAATGTATATTCGTTCTAGAGAAATTAACAAACATTTATTTAATATCACATAATTAAAACATGGTTATCTTGTGAAAATTTCAAAGAATCCACCCCTTGTTTTCTCTGTAGTCATGCATTCATCAAGTTTATGTTGCAATTCACTGATTCGTTGATCTTTCAAGTTTAATAACGTTTCCATATTACTGATCTGTGAAAATAATTTAGCTTTATCAATACTGCAAACATTACAAATGTATTTCAAAGTTTACTTTTTGCGTTAACATTTTTACAGCTTCGGTTTTCATATCTAATTCCTGAATTTCCTCTGAATCGATTTGAGAAACGTCTTTACTGCAGCCTGTAATAATATAAATGTCTAGTTTTTCACTAGATATTCAATTTGTTATATTTTCTGCATCTTTCATCAACTCTTCCATCTCGTTGCTAATTTTCGCTTTTACTTTAAATAATAATTTCTCTACCGAACCTGGTACACATTTGGCTATATTTTCAATTTCTTTTTGCGAAAGCTGCAGATCCAGTTTACACAAAACTTTACGATTCAGTGTATGCCAATTCTCTAGTTTTTTTAAAGTAGCATTACGTGGTACGTAATTATGCAGGTCTACCAATTTAGGATAGTATTCTTTTAAAATTTTTGCTAATTGTACTGAAAAATTTAGTTTCAATCCTTTACTAATCAGAAATAATATGAAATTAGTTGTGTTTCATGTGAATGATCAAATACCTGCATCTGCAAAATCTCTGTGCAAATTTTTCTTTCGTCGATTTACAAAATGACTATTCACCCAATTACACAATTCTTGGAAATTTTGGTCCATGTCTGCGTATTGCATTCATTACAAATAAACTTTATATAACAAATAATGACATTTAAATTATTCTTCAGATGTTTCAATTATGAAATATGTGATGTTCCAATTTTTTGCACAACCTCCTCGATAACAGTATTACACTTTTAATCAGGAAGTAGCTATATTTTAAAAGGTAATTTTTATGCAGATATTCTTAATTATATAAGGGATGTATACAAATACAATTCCACGCAATAATTCTTTATTTCGCGCAAATAACAAAATACAACACAAACATGACGTAACAAATGTGTATAAAAATCAATTCGTGTTCTATAACAGCAACAGCTCTACCAGTTATTCTTAACAATATTAATTAGTTTAGTTAATTCTCTATAATTATCATATGGTTCATGAATAAAAGGTACATTCTTTAAATGTACATAACTAACGTACAATTCTACGCAGACAAATTCGAGGAACAGATCTTTGGTTGTCTGCTCTATAATTCTTGAACACTCCGTAAGCAACCATTGGAAGTCTGCGGGCAATGTCTGTACATATCGTTCCCATTGCACACCAGTCATCTGACTGACATTCCGTACATTGACCCAATAATCTAACCGTGGTATGTAATGCACTTTGTATCTGTCATCTTTAACCTGTTTACTCTTGTGCTCGCTATCCATCGTTTCATTGTCATGTCGTTTACGTTTCTCATTCGAAACTATTCGTTCGATATTTCTGTCCACATTCGTCTCATCCAGCACCTGGTACAGCAAGGAAGGATTGTACTTGTGTTCTGTAAGCAATGGATTCTCGTGCCATCGTGATACAAACCAAGGACCACGTCGTTTCTTTATCTCTGCAAATTCCGACAAATCTTTCGTATTCGGTGATTTTAGAGACGCAAATCTACCCTTGTTGTCTCGGCCTATATTTGTCATTCGTGGATATTTTTTTCTGTTTGTATCATCTGCTTTGGACACTTTTTGTTTAACACTTGTATCATTCACTTTGGCACTGTGTTCATTCTCAACATGTTTATCTAAAATCTTCTCAATTTGCATTTTCTTCTTACTGCTTGTATCATCTGTTTGTTTAACACTAGTATCATTCACTTTGGCACTTGTTTCATTTGCAATATGTTTATCTAATATCTTGTCAACTAGAAAGTCCATCGTCACAAACTCACATTTCTGCTCGTAATACGCTTTTTGCCAACTTTTTTCCAGTTCGACAATCTCTGCTTTTTCAAAGTTAGTACTTGCCATTTTAACAAACCTCTGATTGCTTCGTGCATTTGTACTTTTTAATTCATATTTATTTCCGTTAATCAACTTCAAATACGGATGTGGAGATAGCAGATAGTCGATTTTAAATGCGGAAAAATCTTGCAACAACTCAGTATTTATAGGTAAGCCGAGTAATTTGACATTATCAAGTGTTTGCAAGTGCGAAATATAACTACGAAACGGCGTCAGCGTATGTTGGAACTCGATACACGGTTCTTTTATTTCATCCTGATACAATTCCAATTCCTTCAGTCGTTTCTTAGCAATATTCATCTGTAGCGATTGACTTTCGCACGGTTCTTCTTCAGCGGTCTTCTGTTGAAGGAAGTTTGCAAAATTCGCACCAAATTCATAATCATCCGGATCCAACATAAACTTGGTAGGGAAATGTTTGTGTTTCAAGATTAATTTGCGATATTCAATGTAGTTAAACCAATCCTGCCACACGAATATGTCATCTTTTAGTAATACTTCATCCTTATGCGTTGGTATGAGTGCATTCAGTTGTCGAGCGAACCGGCTGAATTCTTTTTCCGTTGTATCATCGAAACTAAACAATAATTTCAACGCAAACATAATAAACGCCATAACGCGACCCTCGAAATTCGGTATAAGTGTCATTTTCTTGTTAATGTTGAACTGTGGTTTGGTTTTATCGATTAAATCACTTGCTATATTGAATATTTGATCTGCAAAAAAGAGTCAACATATTAATGTATGCAGGTGTGTATATAATTTAATTTTTATATATGTACCAGGTAGATTCAGTTCTGTGCAATATCGTCTGCAAAGATCTATTAAATCTGGACTATAATCACACTTCTTTATGCCTACGAAATTATAAATGTCCATCGCAGTCTTTCGTATGTACGCGTACGTAAACAAGGATTTGTATCCATTCTGATACATCGATTCATCGATGTCTTTCTCCGAGTATATTTCAGGAAAGAAATGTTTGTACTGCAGATAACTCAAATGTCCTTCTCGACAAAATCTGATGATATCACTGAGTTGATACTTGGATTCAGTAAGTAACAGTGCAATGTATATTATAGAATACAATTTATTCCGTGTTAACATCGCTGGTCCTTGCAAGAAAGTTTCGGACACAAGAAGTCGGTTTATTTTGTGACACTTCAGCTTATTATCCACGTCAAATTCGTGTTGTTCCAAATGTTCTTTCGTCATGCTCTTCAATAGTTCTCTCTTGGCGGCTTTACTGAATCTGATTCTACCAACACACTCAGAAGATTCTTCGTCTGACGCCAAACTGGTCAATGTTTGGTTCAATATGGAATAATCTGACTGTTGCGTATTTGTGTATTCTTCGTATTCAGCTTTGGCAAGTGCTCTCTACGGATGAATGAAATAATTTCTATACAAGTTCTTCACTTTTATATCACTTCTTACCTTTTGTTTCGCGATTTCTCTACCCACTGATCTAGTGTCTATATCTCCTGAATTTGTACCAGTCATAGCAGACACCGAATTACTCCTCACTCTCTTCTTACGTCCACTGCTTCTGTTGTAAACAATCTCTGCGTCTCTGGAACATACAGAAGCATTAGCCAACATATATTTACTAATTTACTACATGTATATTCACCTCTTTTTATAAACGGCACCCAATTTAGGATTCTCGTTTTTCTGTGACAATATCTCTAACTTTGTCAGATATAGCATCCAAATATTGTAAACGGTATCTTTAAAATCCTCACTAGCACCCATCGCTACGAATTCTTTAACAAGGCCAGCTAAGATAAAATTATACATCTCCCAGGAAGTTAGTCGGTTCTTATTAGACTGTTCACTGATGGAACTATCCTTTTGTATAGTCTTAGTTTTCAATCTAAGGCCATGTGTATCTTCTTGCAACTCATAAACTTGTTCCCGAAGATCTTGTGATTGTGTTTGACACTCATTGCAATAATAAAAACCTCCATCGTTATGAAAATCTGTCCCCCCACATACTGTACACTCTGCATTATCAGCCATTGTAAACTTTTTATTAAAACTTTAACTTAAAATAACACCAAACTACATTTTCATACAACAGCACCAGCACGCCATGTGGTAACTGTTTTGACAGTTCGACTAAATCTCAGTCGGTACGCATGTGATCTGTAAGTCGGTGTTGTTGACAGTTAGAATCTCAAGGAAAATATTGTAATTTGTGACTGTATTGTAATAATTTTCTAACCATGCGTGATCTGTAATTTATATGTAAGTATATTTATTCATATCTTTTTATTCATTTAGTTGTAATATTATGTAAATTCGTACCACTCGACAAAGGTGTCAAGGTGGTTGCCTATACGTGGGACTGCTCCTCCCTAATTTTTCAGAACTTTAGTGTGTCAACAAATGATTATAAAAGGTGATAATAATTGTTACACTTTAGTTGTGCATAAAAAGTTTACGATATAACAAGGATAATGGCTGTCAATTTACCGTTTGAAAAGAAAACTTTACATTGTCCACCTTTGGCAGAAGTTGCCAAGGGTAATTGAACTATAATTAGTGTAATTTGTTAATTTGCATTTTTGTTATATAATGTTTACGTGTTTTTTTCAGTTTTAAGTAAAGGTTTGGCCACGAACTTTTCCACTGTTGAAGTTGATGTTGTTGATTGTCCAGATTTGACGAAACAGCCATTTACTTTGGCTAGTCAAGGTACGTTATACATTCATATGCAATTAGTTGTATACGTGGATGTATAGAAAAAGATAAACAAATACTTTAACTTTAACTTGAAGTTTCTATCTTCTGCAATATTATCCAATCGTGTTACTATTCAAATATGCTTTCAAAATGATTTGTTACCGTCACAGTGATCTTCAGTGAGGGCTAGTTCTTATTGTTTAACATATTCTATAGGTATCTGTGGCAGTCCGAAGATAGTAGATGTTGGAGGACCACCATACCTTCTTCCTTTGGTACAGAGAAATAAAGTTTATGACATTAAAGATGTCTGTAAGATTGTGGGACTGGAGTCATGTCTCACCATTGGAGCTGGGGCAGGACCCTGGCCACATATTGGCGTTAACTGTGAGGTGAGCGACATTATAACTTGAAAATTTATTTCATTTATATATTATCTAAGCAATGAATTACTACAAAGAAAATGAAAAAAACTTTTATACTTCATAGACTTCGTATTAAGCAATAATGTATATAACAAATAATATTTTAACTAATTCTATTCTAAGTTTTTCCTAGTATCATATTTCCTACTTGATAATCTATATTCTCATATCTTTATTAGTGTCAATTGTATCTATTTGTTATTAAATAGTTAATTTGATACAAATAATATAACGAAACAAAATTCAATTAACATTTTCGATTGAACAGAAAATTGCTTTTCAAATATCGCTTGTTATTTGTGTGTAAAGGTCATCAAACAATTAATAAACAGTGCTGATAAGCTGCGCTTGTTAGCTCCGTAGATAGTAGCAATGTTATTCCTCTTAATATTTATCATTCATGTTTATTTGAGGTCAAATCAATGTTATTTATTATATATTTTCCTATTTCAAGTGGATGGCACTTCATAGTTTAATTAACGGAATATTTTACCTCGACGATAATTATTTAATTGAATAATAATGTGTGTTCATTCATTATGTTCTCTCTAAAAAAAGCAAAATATCTCGAATTTTATATTTCATCCATTACCATTATAATGAATAATGCAAGAATTAAAATACATATTCATTTATTCTTGTATCTGTAGGGAATATATAACATGACGATTAAAAATGGAACTGTGGACAATCAGACAAGAATTTCCAAAGTGATCCCGAGTACTGGAAGAAGTATTCAGGAGACTTTACCCAACACGGAGACGCGGTGTGCCCTTTTGGCGAATCTGCTTTGCAGCGAAGGCAAGCCAGGAAAGGTGGGTACTTTAGTATTTGTGGCAAATATAATACAGACTATTATTCTATCAAAGTATGTATTTGATTTTTCTAATATTATACTATGTGTAGGTCTTGAAAGTATACTGTAAAACTAGAACTGGCCCAGAAAATTTCGCATCGAGCATTCGTAATGCGTTGGTAGAGTTCTATGGTGATAAAATAGTTGGTAAGTTCTGTTGACAACTCTTGTAATTCAATCTCTAATTATTAAACAAATTAACTGTGTATGTTCTATTGTTTGTAGGTTTGGGTGGCACATTCTTATTGAAAGAAGGTAAAGCCAAACAACACGTGATGCCTGATTTTTCTACAACTGCTGTCACAACAGATGCTGAAGTGGATCAGTGGTTGAAATTCTACGAGATGGCAGCACCGTTAGTCGCCGTCGGCACCTTAGTTTCTGGTGACTATGTAAGTATTAAAGCTCATTACTGGAATCTTAACAAAATTAAGGGAAATGTAATGCCAAAGTAATGCCTTCAGATTAAATTTATTGTGATTGTTATTGTGTACAGGACTTGGACTTGAGGGTTATACACTTCCATAGCTTCAGTCACCACGGAGAAGGTGGCCACTATCACTACGACACCACACCGGACACCGTAGAGTACCTGGGGTACTTCACCGTGGCCGAATCCATCTACAGAATCGATCGTCCCACGGTGACGCATCAAGTAGGAAGAGATTAGACGATATCGAACATGAGTTTATATATACTAAAAATATACTTTTTGTTCATTTATTGTTAACTATTGTGATGATGTATGGGTATATGGTGCTATTTTACAAATATATTGTTGATATTTTGTTGTTGATGTTATTCTACTTCGCAATCATCCGGCTCGAGGTCAGGTCGTGGACTGAGCTTGCGTGGTGGCAGGATTATGGTTAAACATGAATTTTCTCTGTACCAAGCACGCCACGCGAGCAAATGTATATGTAAACGACTGATTAACCAATAGGAATATGTGAAATCTATAGCAGCAACACCTGCTAACACAAACAAGCAGTATTGTTGATTTTTGAGGTTAAAAAGTAACACGACCTTCTAGATTCATACAAATTCATACAAGTACACTTTGAATCGAGAAGGTCGTGTAAGATAATACAACAAACGTTAACGTTACTGAATGTACCGGCTAATGCACAAAATGCTACCAGTTCAATGGAAGTTCGGTTAGTGAAGTCTACTCCAGTATCTGGCATAATATTTTCACAGAGCATCATCAGAATACAGCAGGATGTGAATGTAGCCGGCGTGTACAAACAGAAGGAGATGAGATCTTCAATCAACGTACCAGCATGGTGTCCTGGATTACATAGCCATTTGAAAACAGATTTCAGTATACCGTATCTGAAATAAGACATCATTGTTGAATGTATTTTGAATTACTATGCATGGACTTTGATAATGCACACTTTGGTTTCCTTTGAACTTCAAAATGATGCCTGCACAATTCACAAGTACTTTTATCTGCTTCCATCAACCATCGTTCCAAACATGACAGATGAGCGAGTGCTATAGATCCCTTGCACATACACGGTCCGACTAGATTTTCATAACTCTCGCCGCCATGACAGATACGACAGATCTTACTGGATGAACCAGAGGGATGCTAGAGAGATAAATACGAATAAAACTAGTTATAAATAATAATATATAACGATGGTACTTCAGTCTCTAATAATCGCTGAAAGCAACTACTGCTGTCCTTTATAAGGTTACCAATGGATCCTGATGAAATGTCATCTAAACTTAATTGTTGACGAAGTAAATTAATATTTGTATGAGCTTCATAATTCATATTTTCTTTTATATGTATAAAAATAAATAATAATTTAACGAATAATTTGGAAAATACACTGAAATAATTTTGAAGGTGATATGTCAAAAAATGTTCAATGATGAGTTGTATACTATTGTTACTATGACAGTATGACTAGGCAGATTTTATTGATCAAGAACGACAAATTGTCAATGATAAGTTGTTAAAAAAATGTCTAATTTATTTCAAAAATTCCTTAAAAGTATTACATTTTGTACAGTTATACTTACAAAATCTACGCTAATGTATAATAAGATAATAATAAAAAGAATAGAATGCAGAATGGATACTGCATCATAAATGTAAAGTACGTAATAGACAATACGATGTGACTAGGTTTTGCAAACCTTAAAATAACATAAATACTAATACATATATAGCTAGTATTGCAACTACCGCTAAGTAATAGATTGAGCATAAGAGTTCCACTACCATTTGCTGTTACGTAAATGAATCCTCCAATTGATAATGTCCAAATAAAATGAAATAATTCTATATAACGTAGGTAATGAATATTTACTGTACATGATCACATGTTTGCCGCTAATACAAACTGTGCCAGAATGATATCTATCTAGTGAAACTCGTACAATGGACCAAAATTACAATTAATTTCTGTTAAAAAAAAATTACAAATGCAATATCGTCCAATAGTACCACGAACTTGGTTCTAAGCAGAATAGATATTTTATTTTTGTATAATAATTGTATACTAATTTATAGATATAAAAATACTTTTCTTTCAAAACAATATGTGATGATAAAATTGAAATGTGTTCTGCTATAAACAAAGGTTGGTACAATTAGTTTACCTGAAAAATGTCCCAGAAAAGTTTGAACTATATCGATACATGCATAGACAGTGAAATAACATGTAAATATTAATCAATGTTTAAATATTATTTCACAATCTTTGCTGGTAGTTTTGAAAAACAACCTTTATTGTTTTAAACAAGGTTGATTATTCAAACTATAGTTAATGTTTATTGTTCCTAATTGCTTATTTGGTTACTCTAGTCCTTCTTCAGAGCCTGAGCCCGTTGCCTGGCCTTGTACGTTTGATAGTAGAAGTTACTGAAGAGGGCGAAGAACACCACGGAGTGGAAGAGGAGGAATGCGGCAATGATCTTCGGGTAGCCGCAGTCTACGAACAGTGCTTGTGCAGAATGGAAGAACACCAACGTGAATTGCAACTGAAACATGAATGGAATAAGATTATTAAACGTTCTCTAGTTGATGCCTTATGTTTCTTTTTACCAATTGCAAATGGGTGAGATGTTTCTTCCACCACAGATACTTCTGGTACTCTGGTCCCATGGCGGATACCATATAGTAAAAGTACATGATCACATGTACCATGTTGTTTATTAAGTTTGAAAATGTGCCGTGGCCGCCTGCGAATAAAATTCAAGTAAAAATGCCATATAACTGCATGCGCCTTAAACTTTCTAACAAGTTGGCGTGCCATATGGCTTGTCAGTTTTTTATTGCCGGAGCAAGCGAGTTGGGCAAGAGTTCTATCAATAGCAAATAGCACAAAAGCAACAACATACTCATACTAATAGCAACAATGACGATTGCACATTGCCAACAATCAAATATCAGAACAAGAATCTCTTCAAGGTTCTTGGAGACAGTAACATTATCGAGAAAAAAACATATAACTCAGTAACCTGCAATGAATTTCACCAGGACCCAGGTCTCTATCGGTGTAAGACTGTGATGGTACAGGTGCAGGAATGTTACTTGACTGTCCTTCTTCCTCAGGACGAAGAAAATAGTATCAGCAAATTCGCTTAGCTTGGATATGTAGTACCACCAGCACAGATTCACCATCTATAAATAGAAAATCAATTATTATTCATTCGAAAAGAATAATATAAAACGAGAGTAGTGAAATGACAACGTATTTTTTTTAATCGAACTATAGTTATTATCTAAGAAGTTTGTTTTTGTTTGAATTCATTTACAAGTCAATGAATTGTGTTTGAATAATCGTGCTGAAAGTAACAGTACTCACTCGTAACGCTTCCTGATTGTGAGAGTAATCTACCGGTTGACATTTGTAACTGTAGTCGGTCAACCATCCACTCATTAAATGCTGTGAAACAACGATAACTAGATTAATATAACCAAACAGTATACTTAATTAAATCATAATAGAGCATTGAAGTTCGCTAGTGTCTGAAAGTAAACTAAGAGCATGTTTAAAATAAACACATTCATTGATTTGGTGTCTGACTTTGCTCGAATAGATTCCGTGTTAATCTGAAGGCAATTATTGTTATACAATATCCACTTGCACTAATACACATGGCTGTTTCGGTCAAGTACATAAAGGTTTAACAGCTAATACCAATGACGCAATGACTTTCTAAAAGTAAGGAGAACAAACTTGAGCTTGAATTTCTACGTCCTTGAAAAAAACTCCTATGCGACCTTGAGCGAAAGTGAAATGGAGAGATCAGACCAGGCCAGGAGTTATTAAACGTACACACGCACACACATACATATATGTATGTATATAAATATTTATATACACACATACTATACATTCATACCACAAAGCTTAACATTGTAATTAACATTACATAATGAAACATACATTTTATATACATCTACAACTATATATTATACGATACAACTACCGATATATGCATGTACGTAATTATAAACAAATAATTTCATTCAAGGCAACTATCGCATTGGAAAACTATTTTGTTATACGTAGCAAAACTGATTGTTAAACAATAATCCTAAAGAACTCGTATATAAAGGAACTTATTTAAACGTTGCAAATGTAAAGATGTGTATTGACGTCACAGTCCTTTTGGTTGAGGTCACGCAAGAACAAGTTTTGACGTGTCAGTTTGTGTATACCTGTATTTATCTATGAGAGGTCCGATGTACGAAAAAAAAAACAGGAATTTCCTCAAGGTTGTTAAAGCTTTTTTAGCTAGTACAAAACCCAAATTTTTTTTATCTTTTGCGATTTTTTTAATTTTGAAGAGGATTCATCTTAATGTTTCCGACAAAAAATGAAATTATTTCTTAGAAGGATAAGATTAGTAATTTAAGAACCCAACTCAACTGTCTAAAATTACCGAAAAATACTTAAATTGATGGAATACATACCTCCCAGAGCATAATGGAACTGAATATCACTTGAAACCCGTTGTAAGCAATCAGGACGCTTCGCAGTTTGAATGGTTTCCTATTAGCCATTATCCGTGGTCCAAGGATGACTACAATGTACAAATACGCCAACACCATCAAAACGGTGGGCACTGGACTGCTCATTAACGGCCATTCGCTTACACGTGGATCTGTGAACAGTTTTAATTGTAATTGTACCGACAATGACACTGTCGAATAATAACAATATATTGGTTTTTTGTTGTTAAAAGTACCATTTTTTAAATTACGGTAATTGCGCAGTTTCGCGAGCATTAATATGTAATCAAACATGAGTTACTAATTATCTATAGTACTTGATGTTGATGATCATGGATTTGTAATGTGTGCATTGATTCTAGAAGTACAATTATATAGTGATTTAGAAGTTTTATTTTAGTAAATAAATTCAAATACTTTTTACGTACTTTGTTCAAACAATATTTATTACTTTACGTATTACTGAATGTAATATTATAATAATAATAATAATAATTTATAATATACAGAATCTAAATATAATTATCTTGGTTCAATGCTTCACTGTGATCTGTTAGCGGATTCGTTTGTATGCACAACGGAGCAGAAAATGATCAACGTGCTACTGATACCTACAGTTACCGATGCAGTACAACTGATTAACCGGTAATATTTCACTTTCTAAGGAGTTAAAATGATTTATAGTGTACTTTAAAACAATACTATTATTATTATTTGTTATGATCAGTTAAGGTATTAATTAAGCAGTAAATAATAAAATAAATAGCGGAAAGATATATTGTTACTGATGTAGCAGGTGAGAATGGCTACTGCTTTTATTTTACTTACCGCTTATCCTGTCGACCACGGTAACGTAACGGTCAATCGCCATTTTGACTAGACCCGCCATTTTCTGAAACAAACATAGTAGCTTTAATTAATTTAACCTCGAAAATAACCGTGAATTTTTTGGTAATTCTTGAGCATATAAATGTTAAAGTTATTAACACGTTTGACATTATTTCGCTAAACACCTTGATTTGACCTTAGTGGTATTCAAATATTCCGGAACTAAATGTTTCAGAGGTGGTAGATGAACAAATATTGTTCAAGGTACGTTGATATTTACGAATCTTGTGAATATTGATAACTTCCATGTTGTATAGTTCGAATCAATGCGCATTTGTCAATGTTTATGTACGAGTTATTCAGTATCCAGTAAGTGAGAGAGAAAAGTCTGTCGTAGTGTAAGACCTGGATGTAGTGACCAGCAAATCTAGTCGACATACTTTCCGTGAAAGTTATGTAACAAGTGGCATAAATTCGAATTAGTTTAGATTGGTTTACGTGTACTTTATCATTGCGAATTTCACGCAATTCGAACAAATGTACCTGATACAATGATTGTAGCAATCTAATAATTATTTATGACAAAATATATTCCTAATTATTCTGTTTAGAGAACATGATGTACATTTATTATAATTAAGAAAGTTTAATTGCAGAAAATTACACTGCTCTTATTGAATTAAAAGTGGAGGCTGTGTATTTCTAGACAAAGATTTAGGAACTATTATTATTTAGCGTTGTTGAATAATATATTATTAAGAGTACAAGTTTTATTTAAAAAAGAGTATACTTACAAAAACAAATCCTTGCAAAAACCTGTAGATCAAGGATGGCGATGTGTGAATTAATAAACAATTAAAAAGTGTTCAAAAACTTTGGCATTTGGCAGCAAAATAGTAGGAACCTTGACAACACGATCCGATCAACAAAAGACGACGTAAATAAAGAATAAAAAAAGTGTCTATACATTAGTTTAATTATTCCATATTTCATTTGTGACTCAAATGTCATTAATTATCCAATTTGGATTTTCCAAGTTACAATTTCGATCATTAGCTACTTTAACGCAATTAATAAAATAATCACCTTTATGAAAATGGAAAAAACGTAATTTAAAATGGAATAAAAACACGTTGAAAAACTATAAAACATCTCGATGTTTCCATGGGTCAATGAATTTCGATAATAATAATAATAATATTAGATAATGCCACAGATTTTTGAATAAGGAACCAATTGACAGGACTCATTGAAACTAATTACCATACATATTAATTAACAGGAAGTTAAAAAAATAATAGTATCTAAATAAAAAATGTCTATTTTGTTATAAATTGTCCTAAATTTTAAGAATATATTTAAAAGTTTCTATAAACATTTATTTGTTGTTACGACAACATGAGTAATTTTTGTATTGATACCATACTTGGCAATATACAGTGTTGTTGGACCAATCAGATTTTAGGTAATAACCTTCGTGTGGAATATTAAATAGCATGCCGTGTTTTGATTGGTTGCAATGTGCCTTGAGAACGTACGTTGTACTTCTACGTGCAAGAAATTTAAATATCACATGTATTCAAGTAGACTTCATTATTTTTTGAAAACTTTGGTACATAAATTTAATAAATGTAATCTCTATTAATTTTTTCCCCTGTTGTAACAAGAATTAACTAACGGATGATTACATCAACAACCACATGATTGGTGACCATTCACCGAAATTGTATGTTGCAAATAGAATGTATAAAATACACTTATTTCAACACACTGTATACTGGGTCTTGTTTTATGAAACAAAAGCTAACCAATTTCAGACAAAAACATTTGCTTTTTCGTAATCGCAAATTGCACGCCACTCGTATGCAAGAGAATCAACTAGTGCATTATGTCTAGCAACCTTTCATTTGTTTTATTAACGACAGCTTGAAGTTTTATTAAGCAATAAACTCATAAAAGATTATTGTCATATGTGTTACTAAGCAGACGAAGAATATTGCTTTTGTCACAGATAGTTATCACATAATTAAACTGTCAAAAGTGTTGTTTGTTAGTTACAAAGAAGTTTGTTAATTTCAAAATAGCTCGTTGCTGTAAACTCTGATTCTAATTTAATGTGAACCTACATGTGATGTGGAATGTTATTAAAGATTTTGATTGCACCAGAAGAAGTTAATAATACAGTGCAGTGTTGTGAAATTAATGTAATATTGTTACACACACACACACACATACATATACAGGCTGTGACCGGTATGATCAGTGATGTAGGAACTGTGTCAGTATTGCGCGCGAATATCGAATGATTATTAATTAACATATACCACGAGAGAGTGAATGTATGAATTCCTAGATTTTCCTTTTGCTTTCTGTAACCACAACCGTTAAATGTTACTACATAATGCAAATTTTAAACTCCGGACATCAACGCAAAACACAAATAATTAAATATATAATTAGGATTGATTTTATTTGATTTAAAATTATTTCTACTCCATCTATAATACTAAAATATGACTTTTACAAAACCCCAACGATATTTAACTGCTTAAACTCGAATTTATTAGCAATTAAATTTAGATGCTAAAAGATGTAAGTCCAAAACGAGTTACCGATAGACAAAAAATTGCCTACAGATCAGACGTGATGTTTTTGGTCAATCCTATAATTTTAGAAGGCAAAACTCAAAAGAGTAAAAAAATATTAAATGTTTCGAACAGGTTTGCAGATGAACTGCTGTCCGGGTCATTAACTGAAGACACTTGCCATGTCTTCAAAAAACGTGTGCGTCAAATATTTGCCGAGTGACTACTGTAAAATTCAGAAGTGTAAATGTTTATTAAAAGTCTAACGTACAGAAGAATATAACTGAAAATTCAACAGCATCCAATTCTTACAAAAAACCTCTACTGATAATTAATTTAATTAATATAATAACATAACTATTTTGCTAATAAAATCACGCGCAATATAACTTTTTTTGCAAAATCGTTTTCGGATACAAACAAATATTGCGTCATTTTCGTTGTCACGGTCAACTAAAAATTATGTAAATTACTTGTTTTTTTTTTCAAAAATTGTTAATTAACTCATAACGTTTTTGTATAAACATTTATATGTATTTTTAAATTGGCATATTATTGTTTTGATTATCTAATAATCATTCCAGTATTTACTTACTAAATTGTTACTAAATATAGGGTAATCCATTAAGAGCTGTCATTTTAAATTACATGAAAAACGATAATATTTTTATTTCAATATAAAGTACAAAGTTTACCATTAAATGTGCAACACGATATCTGATAAATATCCTTATACTTACATTAGTTATTGTTTGTTTTTAAATTGTAAATTTGTTTATAATTGTGTGTTGTTTATTATGCAGTTTGAGTCTAATGATTCATACGATAATCGTGTCTGTGAATGCGGCCCGTTGCTACTGAAATACTGTTTCAAGATATCTGTGTAAGGGCTGTGAGTGAAGCGTGCAAGGCCGTTGCATGCTTTCTAGAGAAATGAGTAAGTGTTGTGTGTATATTATGTAATTTCTACCTAGTTGCTGCTGGGTCAGCCAGTGTGAACTGGAATTTCCACACCCTGAGGCTAACAGTGTACCGTCAGGATAAACAACAGTGTACATATGTAAACATAGCTTCAGCCCCTTATCCATTGTTTCTACTAAACCTTCCTCTTTATCTCTCCTTACAAATACCTCCCCTTCCATTTTAATCTGAACATCTAATTAGAAATGAGTAAATTTGCCACCAAAATCTAATGTCAAAAATACAAAATATATAGTTTATTAAAATTGTCTACTAAAATGCATAATATTAACATAACAGATGCCAACAGTCCTGACGTAATTTATTACTTATAAACAAGCTCATTTGTATGGTAATTAATTCAAAAATTTTATCGAATCCAGTAAATAATATCAAGCTATTATAATATTATGAAACTGGTACAATATTGAAGAAAAACATCATCCATATTCACATAATATATGTAAGTATGCTGATGAGAAGAGTTAGTTTAAATTGTTGACAGTATTTTAAATAAATGTTAATTAAATCATAACATAACTATTATAATTGTAGTATTTTATGATACTTTAAACTTCACTTAAAGTTCATTATTGCAGGCTATTGTCTTTAGTAAATGCATAAGGTAGAAAGTCAGTGTCCATTTTGTTTGTTCAAATATTTGCGCTGCGACATTTCAGCTTCAGTATTAGTTTTTCTAAAGATACGAAGGTGAATATGAACTAATATTTACACAAGTGATGTAGCTACATGTGTATAACTATTACAGTTCATTAACTATTTGTTGTGCAAATAACACACACTAGAAATTCAAAATTGTGTCTAGGTCGAAAAATTTGTCAATAAACATTTTAACCAAATTGTCTACAAATTAAATTCTTATTATTTATAATGAGATATAAAATAATTAACAACTAATAGAACATATTATTATGTCACATGATCACTAATTAATTCACGATCAAATATTTAAAATCAATTTAGAGGTTGACCTTGTGTAATATTAATAATAATTTTAGTTCTAAATTAATATTGCAAAATTCATATTGAATACTGATGGTATGAAAATCTTAAAGAATAATATTACCCGTATGATAATTAACAAATGTTTCAATAAATTTGTCTGAAGGCTGCAATATTTGGTTATATGGTAAAATATTTGACCTTAAATTTAAGGTAACCGCTCGCATATAACCTTATACTGCACCTTATACCCGTATATGTGCGTGTCATTTTGCATCAGTTGAAAATCTAGTAGACATAATGTATATATTTATGAATAATTACAAGAATTAACAGTAAATGCGTTATGACTAGTAATTTGTAAATTTTTCATTCATTAAACAGTGCTATAAAAATGTGTTGATGGCATAAAATTATGTGATGTATAATTAACTAAACTTTACACATTATTTAACACTGTTGAATACCATTGAAGGTACGGTAATAATAAGAAGAGACTGTCAGATGCAACAGACATTTAAAATAACGTATGAAAACAGTGACACGCCTCAAAGTACTGTCATTACTAGATTATTACTATAACTTACGAGTGTTTTCGTACCTAAACTTTGCGACTTTCTCTGTTAAATATACGTAAACAGAATACGCATTGCAAAATTCAACCTATTGCTAATTAAAGATGAAATCGTGTCAATCGAGCAAGTGAACTACAGACGAGGTGTTGAAACCTCGCTGTGTATATCGTATAATGCAAGTTTTTGACAGAGAACACAAATATTCTAACCAAATTTTTTATATCCGGCATCTAGACTCTAGAGTAGTTATATAATTGTACGAGATCGCGACCTACATTACCGACTGTGCGCAAACTATCCGACACACTTGACTTCAAACCGAATCGGTTAGATAACACGAGATAGTAAATAAAACACGGTATTACTTATATAGAACAAAGAACAATAACCACGGTAACTGGTACTATCATCCGCTTTTACTGGTTTAACCAACTGTTACAAGTATGAGGTTACGTATTGGTTATGTATTGTACATTTATATATTTTACTTTACTAGATTCAAGAATTAGATGATATATAAACCAATCAAGGATCTTTTTTTCCAAATACGTGATGAACTGGTTCATTTTAGATCAACATCATAACACTTTTTCAATCTGAATCGGTTGAAGATTATCTAATATGTAAAATTCAAATTAAACAACTGATAAATAAAAAGATTTATATATCGAAAAGTCTAGCTCTCTATTTATTTCATTGAAAAAAAATCAAAACATGCAGACAGGAAATTGTATTTTAGGTTATGTTGCGTTACCGTCAAACTTCAAATGAATTGAGTGAAAAGTCTTGTATCGTTTGAACACAACTTTGTATATATATACGCGTATGTCATGTGTGAGTATGTATTGTGTACATAGGGAATAAAACATGTATGTATGATAGTGAAAACAGCATTCTCTTTTTGCGTAAAGCTCGTGGATACATTTTAAACGACATTTGTAAATACAACCGGGAAAGTAGCTCACTGTCCCTCATCTAAACACTAAGGTCATATACAACGTTACCCAGAATACATTGCGTGTCAAAGTCGGTAATGTTATATGACATATATGTATCTATAATGAAATTATGAAGTCGTTGTTTGCCAATAAATAAACAAATGCCCAATTCGAATGAAAGATGTTTTTAAATTCGACGGGTGTAAACAAAATTTGACATCTAAGTGTGTTTAAACTATGTAAATGTGAAACAAACTGTTCAAATAATAATAAACAAACCGTAAACCATTGACATTGTTGCGAAAAAAGGTGATAGAGGATTTTATAGTCATTTCACCGTATAATAACTTTCAATTATTATCAACTTTCATAAGGTAATGCGTTAATGTCTCTGGCTGGGTATTGTGATTCAAATGCACTTTGTGTTAACCAGGTAATATAAGCACGCAATTATCACCGAGACAGCACATAAAAACAATAATACGAAAACAATTTACTACACAAAGTAACATCATCATTTTCATTCAACAATATACAAATTAATTTTTTATAGATTGACACTGGAAATTATATTTAATAATAAATGAAAATATGATAATATCAATTGTAGATTTTAATAATTTAATGGAACATTTAATACAAGCATAAGACGCGTCCTGGACGCCATCTTGTTTGATAAACTCATTGTGATCTATAACTTTATACTGATAACTTTGGGATATTTTACGAATGAAGAGATTCACCGAATAATACTAAAATCTTTCTCAAAATAAACATACTTATAACATTAATATTATTGAAAATATTTGACCATTTTCTACACAGATATACTTACTATTTTTTAAAGATGTTAATTGTTTAATATAATATCAAACTCTTCAGAATACTAAAAATCGTTTAAATTATACACCAGGAACTTGTGTTAAAAAACGATCATTGTAAACACAAAAAATCACAAACAATATACACAGATCCTTAATCAATAATCGTTCAAAACCCACGAACAACAATGCTCAATAAAGAAGCAGAAAAACGCACTAAAAGTGAGAGAGAAAGAAACAAAATAAAAGCTTTTAAAATACGAACTACTTTGTCAGCTTACTTTCACGACCACCAACAAATTTCAACTGCTGGACTTCACCGGCGACTGACTCTCTTATAAACTGGATGCAAATTTTCAGAACTAACTGAATGCAAGATTCGCCGGACTTTGGACTGATTTTAGAATCGCAAGTGGGAATTGCTGCTTGACGTGCTGAAAAGTGACAGTGCTGAGTGGGGGAAGAGACTCCCATGCTGGACTCGGTTCGGTATCAATATTTGGTGGGGTCACCCAACAAGTTTTCAAGCTACATTTTTAATTTTTTTGTTGCCCCAACATACTGGGTTCCTGTGCACGATTTGATGGTCAACTTGATTTTTTATTATTATTTTTATTTTGCATTTTTTCAACTGAGTCGCAATTTTTCTTTGTGGATGTTGTCGATGAAGAACGATCAACTAAAGTTTGAAAAGAAACACCTTTTTTATTTATTTTTGTTGTCTTGTTTACTACATTCCAAGGGTAACAAAAAATATATTAAATTTGATAATATTCATCAATCAAGTAAATATTCTTAACGAACAAAAAATTACTGCCATTAACTAAATTAATCGAAATACTGTTTTAATTCGCATTCAATGTGTGTTATTGCGTCTCGCCATGTCAATACTAATCTTCGATTATTTGCAGCAATAAAATTGTACCACTGTCATTAGTAACGTACAGCTATATTTCATTTTTACTACTTACTTACATCTATTAAGAATACGTCACACTGTATAATTAAATTTGTTCTTTCTTCAGATATCAGTTTCATTGTCTTCGCAGGGCCTCGTAATTAATAGCAAATACACTTGACAATAAAGTATGTACGTACTACATATGCAATGTTGCAATCATTAGTTTTCTAACGGGCATATTTACATAATATTCATTTTAAAAAATGGCCAAAGTGCAATGCATTTGTATGTGTATACTACTCCTTGCATTAGGAAATATGGAAAATCAACAAGCAACCTGATGTCGTCACAACAACAAACGACGATCACGGTGCAGTAATGAAAGGGAATCTGCAAGTTGACAGGATGAAACGAGACTATCATCAAGTGTGCTGCTGCTTCTGCTGCTGCTCTCTTACAAAATACGCCTTTCAACCGATGTCTTCTGGCTTCACAACCAAAACAACAGAATTACTAAAATATTGAATACTTAATATAAATAGATGCATAGATTATTTCAGGTTATGGATTAAATGCGATGCCAATTGCGTGTTTATTTCCCAACAAATAACAATATAATTTCACTAATGGTATGCCTGCAGATTGCGAAAAAAATATGAGAAAACTTAATTATCAGTTAATAAAACACAATTTGAACCATATTAAAGCAATAGTGTTTTAATTATTTCATAATATATTTAATTATCATGTTGTTTTACTTCGGTAAGTTAATTCTACTGCTGCACTGACGCATATTGCTTCAGACTAATTAAATGTATGTGTAGTTAATTAAATTTCGTGATGTGATGACGACTCTTGCTTCTTCATTCTCTCTTTCAAATGATTAATCTAATATACCCCAATTTTCTGGTGAACTACAAACGTAGACTATTGTAAAGATGACACTCTTCTCAGATGTGTCAGAATCTAATCTTCTAGAAAAAAAATACATGTGATCTAATGTTTTTATAAATTGTAACAATAATTTTAAACGCATTAGCTGTTAAGCAAAAAAATTAATATAAAAACAAACGGAGACTGACTGAAATTCTGCAACCGAAATAATTACGAACTTGATTCCATGAATTAGGATTAGATTTGATGGAAGATATACAACATATTCGTAGCGATATTGTTTATAATTTCAAGAACAAAAGTGTATCAATTACTATGGTTACATATGCCAGGTATTTGTTGACACTGTTCGAAATGTTTTCTGTAAATTTTGTAACAAATGAAATTTTATTTAATAATAACCGTAAACACGTACAAGATATTTCACGAATTTTCACGCAATAGGAGTGTCATTGCCAAAAGTGAAAGAACTCCTTTGGCAACCTTGACTTACTTGAAATATGTGAGGTCCAGTAATAACTTGAATTTTTTGAGAAATCCTAATCGTCCATATGTTATATATGCCTTTGTTATAGATATACATATGTGGTATTGATATATTGTTCAACTATTATTATTATTATTATTATTATTATTATTATATAACAATAACGTATTACTACATTACAACATCTTTCTTTGTTTTGCAATAATTAAAAACTTTTTTTAATAATTACCGAAATATATAATTGAACTTAAAACTGGTTCTGATTTTGCAAAATGCTTTTCAAGGTTACCAGAATTTTTCCAACCTTTTCGTTTTAGTTAACTCAAGTTAACATTTCAACAAAAATTGCACGAGTTGTTTTGCAAGAACCATTTCGAATGATTTTGGCAAAATTTAATTGTATATTTGGTTAAAAAATTATTTGTAATTGATTTATATAACCTGGAAATGTTCTATTTAGGAGTTTCCTAAAGCAATGAGCTGTCAAAATATGAATATCCGGCAAACAAATGACAACGTATATTTCTAACAGCATTCAGTTACCGCCTACTCAGATGTTTTGTTACTATCAAATGTTGAGTTCACAAGTATTCATTGCGTAAAAATCCTTGAAAAGATGCGTAAATTGCGTAAGAAAATTTACGACAATGAAAACTTATTTTTTTAGATAAAATATTTCGAATAAAATACGAAATTATCCTCAAGAATCTACATGATTATATATGATTTTATTGATATTTCATTGAATATTAAACAGTGAATTTTAATGAAACTATTTTAAAATTAAAAGAAGGTTACTATTCTTCCACGTTTCTTTGTAACGAAGTTTTGATTATGAAACAAATGACACAACAAATTATATATTTATCAACTGGCTGTTGATGTGTGCTGTATAATTGAATTATAATATATTAACTGTCACACAAACATGCCTGCATCAAGAATACACGTGCGTGGCACGTCACAGATGGCGTTGGATTGTCCCCAACTTGCAAGTGGTGTGGCAACGGAACGGAACGGCACAGTAACGACATTGAAAACTGAAATATTTACTACACTTTTTATGAATAACATGAAAAATGCATACGTGAACAACATATGGGAGGACTCGGGTTTGCTAAACGAAACTAATAATTACTGTTTACTTAAAGCAGCGTTGGCGCTCGCCTCACGAAGGTGAAGTTTGTCTGACATTGCTAAAACAAGTTGATCATTGCTCAAATGAAATCGGCCGGGTAATTTATTCACGGAAACGGAACGTGTATTGTAATTAAGTTTAAAAAAAATATGTCTATGGGGTCACTGATGTTGTATACAAGCCAAATAACACCACGTATATTAAAATGGATAAGATGAAGGATATCACCTCCCATATTAAATTTATTGACTTAACTTCGTCTAATGTCAAATCATTCATTTAAGAATCACTGCCGAAAAGTGAGGTCCAGCGGAAATTTTAATTAATACAAAAATCATTAACAAATCTACGACATTCGTACCTTTCACGATCTATAATATAGAAATTATACTTTTATTTTTGAGTATTCAAATGTTTTCATCCTTCAATGGCGGCCATGATAGTCTAGTGGGCATAACTAAACTGTAATTGTTTGATAATTAATTAACAAATTTGTGTTAATCAAGCGTGAATCATATGCAGTCTGTTACGTGAATTATTTTGGAAATTTCAAAACATCTACTCAATTAACTACATCATTGTAACGCGCAGAAAGACTGTTTTTTATTTTACATTTTTTCGTAAGCAATAAAAAATGCAAGTGTGACGTCACTGTTATGTTTTTATGCATATTGGATAAAAATCCCACATTTTTACGTCAACAAAATATTGATTTAATAAATTATTGAGAGATAAAGTAACACCTTGACATTCCTGTTTTAAGTTTGCAATAAAAGAGCCAAATATTATTGTTATTATATTATTATTGTTAATATATTATTAAAACACAGAAGTAGCCCGGGTTTTACAGCTTGTGAATATATTTAATAAATTATGAAGGTTTCTAAAATTCGTTGATCTCATCGGCGATGAAAGACAAGCTGGCCATGAAATAAAAAGGTCATTACATGAAATTCCTCAGCGATATATCGCATACGGACACGTGGGTCATTTTCAAAAGGATACTAGTAATATATACCAATGTTTGTCAAACAATCCACTTTAAGGATATCGAAAAATAAATAAACAATGAAATTACATTATTAAGCGAATTCTTAAAATTATTACACGTTTTGAGGTTCCCTGAATACGTTTTGACTATTTTCGCAATGACGTCTGTGTGTATGGATGTGTGGCCGTATGTTCATTATCTCAAAAACGAATACAGCTAGAGTAATGAAACTTCATATTTAAAAGTTTTTGGGATTGGCGAAGAGCTGATTAGATTTTGGGTATAATTAGAAAACCGGAAAAGGAAGTTTACTGAACACAGAAATTGTAAATTTCTAAATATTTTAAAAACAAAAAACGATACGTAAAAATTATTCAAATAAAAGTTGTAGAGAATATTATTATAAAGAAAAAATTGTCTATACATTTTTGTTCTATCTTTATCCAATTTTGGGTAAAATGTATTTATATATTGGCATGTATTTAAAATATCATATATACTATGAAAACAAAACAGACAAAATATTTACAGAAATACGCATTTGAAATGTCAAATATGTGCCAATTTAAATTGAGTATAAGAAAGTAGTGTGGCGGCCACATTTTTTTTAATTGGATATACCTGAGAATATTTTGTTACAATGTTAACATAATACATATTTAAAATTTTACTTTGATTAATTACGTTATACATACGTACGTAATTACTTAGTATAGATTTTTCCAATTAAAACTTAAAAATGATAATAAATTCTACCCTATACTTACACATGCATTAATGAAACATGTTCATATTACAATGTACAATTATTATTAGTAACCAGAACTGCCGCTAGAAATAGTTCTAATTATAATAAATTAATCTAAACTGGTGTTTCAGAGAAATAAGCAGTTAATTATATGTGTAATAAACATTTAGTATCCATTTTTAAAATGCGTGTCATCATCATCATCATCATCAGTATATTGTTTGTTAAAATTTCCTAATGTTTTCACGGAAATGAAGAAGACAGTTTCGATAATCAATTGTAGTTGCAGCACAAGCACGTTAATCTGTTTATATTAATTTTCACCTTCTTGTTCACAGTTGTAATCTGGAATTTAACATGACAGGAGAGATAATAGTGGTCATTTGTACATACGCTTTTACATTTCGGAATTCGAATGAATGACGTTTGAATTGTAATTACAACAAAATATTGTTGGGTTTATTTCATTCCCAGAATGACGTTCAACCAATGTGTGTGTGCGTATGTGTACATAATATCTTAATGCCCATTGGCACTTGCAGTCGTAATTACTGATAATCTAATTCACTTTTAAATAATCTCTATATGACGATATTTATACAGATAATGCAGAGTTAATATTCGCCTGATAAGAGCAACCAACATAACAAATATGTATGTACAGTGGTTTACAAATTTAGCTGAAAGTTGTACATAGTGTAAAAAATACGCAACCAACGTTACATGAATACTGTGCGAATAGTAGTCGCGTAGGCGAATTCAAAAAACAGTTATGCTTATATAACTATTAAAATTAATTTTTATTTAACATAACAAAGTATACAAATCTAGAAAAAAGTCCAACTCCTGCTACTCCGTGCCTGGAAGTGTTTTCATTGGGCGTTTGTTGACAAAAACAAAACAGACTAAGCCGACTATAAATACAAGAGGCAATGTTTTGTTTATCTGTCATTGTCGTCGAACGAATTGACATTTAATTAATAAAGTTTTATTAAAAGTGTAATATTAAAAGTGTAACGACATATTTAAAGGCATGTAAGTTAAAATTTTGATATTTAAAGTATTTATGAAGTGACCTGCATTGAAATCATATTAAAGATATAAAATATCAACAACTAAAATTTACTAAATATTTCAAATCGGATATCTTTGGATTACGTTACTCAAATTTTTTTTTACATGTCCATAATTAATATTTTTCCGTCGTATGACGGACATTTAACCTAGCACATTAATAATGTGTGTTTCACACGTTTTTTTTTTTAACACATTCTATAAATAAAGTTAATACAATAACAATTACCTGAACTTTGATATAAAAATATTTTTCCATAATATTCTCATATTAATTACATACATATTTTATGTACATATTCACACATATTTAATTGCGCACATTCTAGAAACAAGTTAAATTTTTGTTGATTGCAAAAAAGTTAAACTATAAAAAAGAAATCAAAAGTGTGGTTCCTTGTACAATTTACTATCTTAATTGTTTAAAGAAAGTCTGTGTATATATATAATAACGTTTTTTTTTATGTAACAGTTGTACCGTTTTTTTACAAAAGCAGATACATATTTAGGGAAACTTGATGTGAAAATGAGAATATATTGCACAATAATAATGGTAAGATTTTTGTAATGTTATCACAATGATGTGAATATGTAGGTATGTAAGATCATTACACTCTAAGCGGAACAAGCGATGTTTCATTCAAAATAAAGACATTAAAATTATTTGATAAACATCAGATAATTCTGGAATTCTGTTGTTATACGTTCTTACTTAGAATAGATACCAAAACGAACAATATCGAAACGGAATTACATTGCTAAGCTGTTGCCATGACATTAATGTGATCAGATATTCTATGCATACGTAGCATTTATATTTTAATCTGTTCTAGTTCTTCATCATTAGCTTTCCGGATGTGCATTGGTAATTTCAAAATGTGATTTGCTTGGGCCTTACCCAACCCGGTCAATGGACGTATATCTTGAACAACAATAACGAGAGTCGTTAACAAATCAAAATGAGCAATTAAATATTACACATACATTTATACAAGTTCTCAAAAATTTCCTAATCGTATTGTTACACATAGCCTGGTGTCATTTGTTTTTAATAACACCATAACGACCGTTGTTTGTGGCTTGCACTTTCATGTGTTCTCATAGATTCTCAAACTTGAATTTCTCCATATTTGTCGCAACAAACATACATACATATAATAGTAATATAGACATACACTGCATGACATGTCCCTCACAATATCAAATGTGTCCAGTACAAGTAGCAGTTATTATTATGACAGAACAGGTAATCAAAGATACAAATCCAAAGCGTAACGACTACAGGAAACATAAAAAATAAGTGTAATAAATAAAGTGTGTCAAAGGCAGGTCTAACTTTGAATCCACTAACAGATCGGCAATTCGAACGTTACTTTCTACTGAATGCTCGTGAATTTTTACTTCCGATTTTACAGCGCGATATTACGCTAGCGGGTTGGTGGTTCGCTGGCTTCGCATGGGTATAATCTCTGAGTGGGAGACCGTAGACTTTCAGTAACCATCCACTGCTTGTGCACACGTGAGTGTCAAACGCAAGGTACATATCCAGCCGTGCTGCTGAAGTCTTCAGTTCATTCAGTGTCCGGCGAAACACGACGGTCAGCGTGCACTTGTAGTCTGTTAGCGGTCTCGGTTCGCGGTAGTCTGTTTAAATACATTATTATAATATTTTAATTCACGCATTAGTTACTGTCCCTTGTACGTTTCGTTTTTAACAAAAATAAACTACTGTGTTTTGTGCATTTGTGTGCATTTGATCGACATTTTATTATCGGATTTGAAGTATGTAAGTATTGCGAATATCTGGTAATATACAAATAACAAGATACTAATATAAATATAATTATTTATGATATTATGAATCAACAAACTGGTACAGTAATAGCCCGCACAGTGCGGCTTCGTACAGTACGGTTTTTAAATTTTATTTTTATTAATGCTCCAGGTTATCCAAGTATTCAGTGATCTTAATTAAAACGTATAAATACATTTCTTCCACAAAATACGACTTCCTTGATTCAACCAATGGATCAAGGTGTCATTGTGACAATTAAAACTTATAATTTTTAGTATACATATACAGAATACCCCGGTTAGTGCGGATTCAAATTGTACGGCATATTAGCGGAACCGATTATCCGTACTGTGCGGGGTATTACTGTAAGTGGTTTTCAACATCAAGTTTTCAAGTACAAGTACATTACAATACAATTAATCATGTTCAGTGCTCGGCGTTTGACAGTATCAATAAGAACAATCATCACTTTTATGTTGTAATCATGTACGGCCTACACAGCAATGTTGTTGGCTTAGAGCGGTTCGTCGGCCCTCCCGGTCTATATTAAAACTTACACAGATGTGTTGTAAAAGTTGCGCTGTATTTGACTTCGGGAGATGTGTATGATTGATCTGAGGTTCGCGCATATGCTAGAAGAGTTGATCTAGTGGTCGTGCATTGGCGTGATTTGGTAATGCGGCAAACCTGCTAGGGTAGCCGGGTGCTTGCAGATCGATAGACGCGCCCGACGACCCGAAAGGGCGGACAGTCAGCAACGCTGACTGTCAACGTTAACTTCAGCAGTCTGACAAATTCTAGTGCAGTGATTACACATGGATTACTCTTATAACAAGCGCGGGAACATGTAAGTCCAGCATGCATAACGTTCACATAATTCCCAGCATTGAAATTATCAAATACATGCACCACTCCACTAGTTGACACTTGAAGTATTCATATTTAGTTAGTATGACACTAAATTATACACTATTTTAATCTGATTTTGAATGAAGCATGTCTAAATTGTTTATAATTTGTTTAGCAAGATTTTCGCGTTTTCGCAATATATAATAAAATTTATTTACAACAAAATATATATGTAAATTTTATCTTGTTTGCAAGTGGTAATAAATTTCTTCATTGTGATAAAACAAACAAATATTTATATTGCTTAATACTACGACACATTTTATTCAAAATATTCTCTGCGACAATATATTTTTAATGAAACGCGCCTATATTTATATTTTGTTTCTAAAAATTAGTGATATCAAGGGGAGCAATGCCCCCCCTAGCCATTACCTGGCTACGCCACTGTTTCATTGGCCCTGACACAACCGTACACTACCTCTGATTACTTATATTTTCAATCATATAATTTCTAGTGTTATATCATTATACTGCTCCGTCAACATGAGACTTATATATACTGCAGTTTAACTGCAGCCAGTCCATTCTCAATGATTTACAACATTTGTTATATATTGTTGTGACATCTGACAAACGCACACGCCATTTCTCAACAACTGTTTTTAATTTACAACAGCATTCTTATGAAAGTATGATTTTCTTCTTTGATATAGTCCATTGCAGAACCTGCACAGTATTTGGATGTATATGTAGTAAAATAAACAGCCTACTACTCCAGTATTGAAAAAATCCTGATGCTATATATGTATGTCTCAGCTGTAAAACTGTTTCGCAAACATTTTAAGCCACTCCTAATTATTTTTTGCATAAAAAATTGTACATGATATGAAAAAAACAGTTGCAAATTTAAAACACGAAATTATTGGCACACTTCTTTAAAATAGTTTCAGCTATTACTATTATTTTTTTCATATACATTCGGAATAGACACTGTAGCTGATTAGAAGTGCTTCACCGTATGCCGTATATAATTAACAAACATTCCTCCGGTGTTTTAGTTACATCAAAACGAAACTACACTCCCAACTTGACCTTTTTTTCGAAACACAAATTGACCTTGATCAAGCTATATCCTCCTCTTAATATGTAAGATATAACTAACGGCTACGCACACACACATCTATCTACATAGCTGTTGTGTACCGTTACACATTTCTCTAACAAACCAAAAACAACCGCGAACAATTTTTTCTTCCAGCCAATCAGGGCATTTTTTAAAATAGTTTATCGCGAGTACAGAACTAGTTGTTGGTACATATGCATGTTTTTTTTGCTAATTAGTAATATCAGCACAAAAAATAAGAAAACCACGTCTAGTCACGCCACGGCGGCAGAAGTAGGAACTAGTGTGTGACAGTACGTACTAGTTATTTTACGTGCTGCGGCCTGGCAAATGGGGAGAGTTACATGATAATAATGTGCAGAATTTCGCTAATTACATGAAAGAAATGATACTCGATAATTATAGAGAGATAATTAGCAAGAAGCATTGAATTTGTGAGGAGTTAGTGAACATTGAGACCAGTGGCACTGGACTAATAGGAACATATCTTTTTATTGATGTACAAACAATTATGGAAATTAATATTAAAATGCGAACAATGAAATAAAAATATTTTTGTTACATTTTGAATGCACTTCACGGTAACATTGTTAAATATATCATTTAACATTAAATGTATACATATTCTATTTAAAATTTCTCTATTTCATTCACAATTAATAAGATTAAATTTACATTTTTTACATAAACAAAATTGTTTATCTATTTTTATAGAAATATAATTGAATTAAACAAACAAAAAATCTGGTAAAAATACATTTTACGTTTTTTTAATGGTAGATGCTTGAAGAAAAATGAATTATATCAAAATTAGAACAAACTCAGAACTTTTTACAGTAAATTTACGGTTCAAACTTAATTGCCGTTACTTTCTTTCATTACCTGTTAATGCAAACAAGAATTAATTAGATAAAAACTATCAAGTATACAGAGAATTTATAGAAGCAACTAGTGTTATAGTTTATCATTTTAAGTAAACTAAGGGCAGGAATTATTTTAACAATTTCAGTTCAATTAACTCTTTGGAGTCTATTGGGACATATGTAACCCCTTGGAGTTGGATTTATTTAAAGTTTATTTTAAAACATTTGAACTTATTTTTGACTTGGATGTAAAAACTATTATCAATAAATGTCAAATTTGTGGCGGTAGGTCATGCCATTTATGCCCTAGGGGCTGGAACATATTTAACTCATTGGACATTTTAGACCTGAATTACAATCCCTGTCATTTTCCGAAGGAGGATAGTCATCGTCAAACGAATCAGCACATTGAAACGAGTCAACATCTTCACTCCAGTCGCTTTCAAGTATTCATTCTTTCACTTTCAAGTTCCGTCCTTCTCAGTGAGATATCTCTTGCTCATTGTAGTACGGGACTAATGGGTTAATACAAACCGATCTAGATGACTAGTAGAACATATATGTATGTCCCAGCATATAAATCACTACAACTAGAACAAGTTTTGTTAATACAAACTAAATAAAAGTAACGGTATTATCTTAGAAAGCTGATTCAACACTGTTTAGATAATAATTCGCTATTAATTTGACGAAAATTGTATCATAATGAACAGCATGTGCAGGTTAGCTTGTATTTATCTTCAAATTATGAAGTTATACATACGACCAACGTGCCAACAAGATTTAGTTTGATATACACTAATATGACTGAAAGAGATACTCCTAGGTAGCCCGACGTCTAACAAAATGCATAGCTGGGTTAAATCATAATTTTATATTTTGTTTACACAAATACAACATATAATATTCGAATGTTTTTACGTGAAGATATTGAACAGAAACAGCAATTAGTCGTGATAAGGTAAAGGTGCCCGTGAATATGTGCCAATGACAGGTAGGTAGATATATAAGCCATTGTCACTGACGCTCATATGCTTATTATTGCTAATCACATTGATAACTGATTAGCCACACATGCACAATAGTTAATTGTAATGTGTTTGTTGTCAAATAATCCACCAGCGATGATATTTACGTAGTAAAAATAACAAAATTAGATTTTAATTACAATATATCAGGTTCTGGCCTTCGGCGGGTTGTTCAAAATGGCTGTTTGGATTAAATATTTAACACTTGACGTTTGCATTTGTAGTAAGTCACATCGGTGTTCTGAAATTCAGCATCGACAGTGGTAGAAGTTAGACGTGAACATTATTCGTTAGATCAGTAAGTACAAGCAAATGATATTTAATATACTTGAACTGAATCAGAATTTATCTGTTAATAGTTTAATTTATTTAAAATATCCATTACGTTTGGTTTTTCCAAAACATGGCGATCTATTCATAATTCGAATAAAAATATATTGTTTTAACATTTTTCCTATTAATTGCATTGGTAAATGATATTGCATTTTTAAATCTTCTACTTATCTTTATAATATGTATATATATATGTAAATGTATTCTAATAATGAGTGGAGCACTTGCATACTGAGATTATCAAGATTTTAATTAAAATATGTCGGTATAATTTTCAGCGAGTTTATAAAATTGGTGATTTTGGAAGAAATAACTTAGTGTGTATCTACAGTAAGTCACATCACCGATCAGTGTTAATCTTCTACATCTGAAGTGTTCAAAGTTAATGTGCGTTTTGTTATTTCAATCTGTAAGTACGCTAACAATTATTGTATTTGTATTTTTTGAATTAATAATTATCGAAAATCATCCAACCATTCCAAGTAATTGTGTGAAGTATGTAAATATTTTGCAATTGAAATAACCTATTCTATTATGTTTCCAAACAAGAAACAGCACTGTCATTAGTAAAACAATACATGTGGAGGAATAAGCATTATTTCCACACTAAATACCTTCATATTATAAGCGGATATTTTAAAAATCTATTCAGACTACACGTTATGTATTATATTTTTGAAAAATCAGAAAATAGTTGAATTGGATATATGTTTCTCTCGTTACAATGAGGCAAACATATTGATGTTTAGTGTATTTTCGCACTTATAGATTTTATTAATGTAAAATACACTACTATATTCCAAAATAATTGTATACAAATAAATCGTGAGTACGGAATTTTCGTAAGAAATGAATAAAAATAAGTATTCATTTGTTACAGTCCGGTTACAAACTTTAGAGCCTCTTATTATAATAGTAAATGATAACAAATAGGTTTTTTTACTCTGTTAATTATTACTGGTACAATCTTTTTTACCGACCGGCTGCGCAATAAACTAATAACTGTTATATTACGAGTGATTCATTTTTTAGTGAACCATTAATATTCTTAAGCACTGTCCAAGTTGTTACAAATTTATACGTTTACACATTTATAATGTGCAATGAATGTATTTCTATCTACTTAAAATGCGAAAATAAGGAATATTATAGAGAAAACAAAATTACGTTATATAACAATGCATGACAAAGTCTCCATTTGGATACCAGAACATAAATATGACAGATACGGAACTTGGTTTTTCCTTACATTATAAATGAAAGTGAATATGTTTGTATAGAATAGAAAATGAGAGCATGACAGTTTTATTAAAATCGAGTAATTCGTATATACAAAATAATATCATTTGAAATGGGCGATTTGTGTTTATTTCAAAGTAAAATGTCACAAAAGTATGTTTAAGAAAAAATGTACAAAACTAGAATGCATTTTATAACATTCAAAGTAGCATAGAAATAATAGCATCAAATACCATGCTTGAGCTGCGGTGGTAGTTTATGGAACCATTTCCCCTGGTTACTTCGAACAGAATGTTAGAACTACTTTCTTCCAACGACCAAGTGACTCTTCACGCATTTGGGCGGAACAGAAAATGGGGACGATTCATAAAATTTTCAAACGTAGCTTTCTCCTAATGTCCATTCTAATAAATATGATATATGTCGTCCATACATGCGTTAACACACGCTATATATATATATATATATATATATATATATATATATATATATATATATATATATATATATATATATACGTGTGTGTGTGTGTATTCTCTAGACATTCTTCGTTTTCCAAAACCAATTTATTCTCAGTTAGTTTAATTTATTTGGACCACTCTAAGAGGTTATGTAACATTTGATGATCTAGTTCTGATGTCTGCAGTAACAGCTCAAGATATACAGAACGAAAGTAAGGTTAGCAAAAGTTTAGAAAAGTGCTAGAAATTATTTGAGTAATAAACAGAGATTTTTGTGTAATATTCCAGTATCATAAGAGAATACAAATAGCTTTCTATTTTTATTACTGGTATAAAATGTATTTTTTTTGTAAACAAAAATAATTCGTGACTGATGTTTATCTAACAAATTTCTATTCTATTTTTTATTTTACACACACTTAAATGTACGTACTGTGAATGTGATAGTTCAACTCAAATATTATTATTATTTTAGTCGTGTTTGTAAATTAAAGTTTGCTCATATTTGTAATCATTTCTACAATTAAAAACACGCAGTTCTATATAATTATCTATAATAAAAGGTTATGTATAATTTTGTTAATTTAACGTTTACGTTATCGCCGTATTATGTAACATATTTAAGTACACATGAATATTGTTTCTTCGTTTTCCTGTTTTACCAAAAGCAGACTTTTTTCTGATTAAATTTCCAACTAATAAGAAGAAATGCACAGAAAAGTTAGAACAAAAAGCACACAGGAATTACCGTGTCTATATTTTTACATTCTCTAACATTTTTTACCAACGTATGTGTCTAAGTATATCTAAAATAATGATATGCATGTGTATTGCTAATATTTTCCTAATTAACCCAGTAACACGCTGAATTTCTTGTTTTTCGCATGAATTTTCAGTGAAAGTCTATAATTTGTATCACGCCATTGCAATGGTGTTTATATGTGGAAAAAATGCCCACTTGATTAACTAATAAAACTTTGCTAATGACATTCACTTGTGTGTTTCTGAACGATTTTGAAACAGACGTTGTTAGGTGTAGCTTGAAGCATTTGTTGATATCGTTTATTGCACACTTGCAATTAGTTATTGCATCATTTGTTTATAAAAATTGAGACACACAAAAAACCAATCCTGCACTCAGAAATATAGTTAAAATAACGTAATATCATCAACTATAAGTTACCGTAAGGACTTATTCCGTGCAGTACAATAACGTAAGACGTAACCAATGTCCGAACATAATCACATATCAACGTCTGTATGAAATGATAAGTTACCAATGTCAAATGTACATGCGTATCAACGGGTAATTATATTTGTTTCCGTTGTATACTTTCTAGAATAAATCCACCAACAAATCAGTGCATACATTACGTTAGAACTTAGCGGAATTAACGTTACTTTCTTCCCACACTTACGGCTTAATGTTTATCGTTTGTTAACGTTGTGTTACCGGTGCTACTAGCTGTAATCTCATCTGATTTTTATTCCATTGCAAGACAATACAAATGTTACCTTGCTCAGTAAATACGTAAGAATTATTATGTAAACGAAGTTGTACAAAAGAAGATTAGAGCACTTTTCGAAATGAATTTTAAAACGGTTATTATAATAAAGAACAATATACTTCCAAACTAATACGAATCTAGAATCCAAAGATTTTACAAACTCTAATATATATTCTATAATTACGCTTCAACATGATTACATTCGATCAATAGTAAACACGGACATTACGTAATAAATGTTTATTGAAATATACTTCAAACTAATTAACTCGATTTTCTAACCATCTTTGAGTTAAATAATATTTGTTTGATTTTTTTTGCATACGCATGAAACTTAGCGGCTTGACAGAAATTAGTAAGTAGTTAATGTGAAGTTAACTTTCTCTGGATTTCTAGAAACTATACTTGGCAAAAAAATGCTTTCAATTAAAGAATTCTTCAAGTAAAAACGAACACAGAAGAAATTTGAAACACGAACAACTAATTGAAATAAGGAAACCCTTAAAGACATTTTGTATAACAAATTATTATAGAAACCAGGAATGGATACAGACATCCATGCCTGTAGCTCATCGACGTATGTCCAATTCTGAAATTATCACAAATTATTTACCTAAATACACAAGTGCCTAGGTCGGAATAAAACAACAAATTTAAAACAAGTGTGAAAACATGTTCTTCTGTTGACAAAAGCAAACCTGACTAAGCCGACTATAAATGCAATAATCTTCTTTTGTTCAGTTTTTAATTAAAAGATATTTTTTTCTTAAATGGTCTTATATAATTTTTTAAAATAAAAAATATGGAAAAATTATGTTTTATTTCCTGCATAGGCAAGAAAATTTTGAACACTATTGAGTGGAAAATAAAGGAGAAAAAAAAGAAAAACTGAAATTTTGTAAAACTAAAAGTCAGATGCACAACTAGACCATAATACGCATCAAGATCGGTTGGATAGTCTAGGAGGAGTTAGTGGAACAAAAAACGTACGAGCGAGAGGACGAACGACATACATACGGTCACATGTTGTAATAGTCATTTCGTAATCCAGGGGGTTTGTCCGGAATTTCTGCGCAAAAATTTTTGAAATCGGAGAATACTACAGCAGACATCGTACCGAATACTCTTCGACTGGGGAGGTCGATGAGCTAAAAGACACAAAACGAAATATAAACGATTGGTCCACTAATGCTCTGGGGCTTTTTTTTGCTTCAGTTAATTTATGGATAAACATCTTCGTCATTATTTTATAACTGTAATTTCTTCAACAGGTATTCGTTATATTTTTTTATCTTTCGTATCATTGACAAAATTAAAACCGCACGTGTACTCGAATAAACGGTAAAAAATGACTGTAGCGTGCCGCTCTATTACAATTGTCAATTTAAAGCTTCACTATAGTAATGGTTTGAAACAGACACAATACATAGGCGTGCCATAATTAATTCGGTTATTGATAAATACTTCCATTCGTTTTCATTTCGAACAGCAGAACGAAAATAAGCTTCTGAAATAAACGTATCGTGTTCTTCACCAAACTGAATCTAAAATATTCATAAAAATATTGTTTAGAAATACAAGACAATATTACAAACGAATTGACACCACTGAATTTTAGCCGAATGGTCGGTCGGTAAACGTCAAACTCAAGATTACTAAATATTGATCTTATTTTTATTCCGTTGATGTTAGTTTACACTAGAATGCTAACTTTGTTTGGTCACGTGAGCAACAATCATATTTGATCGCTCTGTACCATAGTATTCGGTTAAATAGTGTTTTTAAAACAGTAAAGTTCAAAATAATTTATAGCATACATCCTCTCGTGGAATGACACTAAAATTTTGTAATCGGTGAATGTGCGCAGTGTAACTGCTAACATGTGCGAAATTTTTTTTCATTTAAACTACCTGCTCTCAAGTTTAAAACGGACGCGAGTCAATAGGAGCCGCCTACATCTTTATACATTAAAAAAAAATACTTGAAATTCTCTAGTTATAGATCACTTATCACTGTCCATAAGTTATACACCGAAATTAATTTTAAATAATCCGTATTGAGCATGCCGAATAATTTGTCCGTTTTAAAATCAAACACAAAATAATTATGATTAAGTTTTCTTAATTGCTGTCTACACTTAGCTCCAGTCATTAACACTCTACGTAATTAATTACACAAACACTCTAATTACGCTTAATCACATGTTTACGTACATTTTGACTAAAAGTCCATAAGTAAAACAAATTGCTGTTAAACAATATATTGTGACTATAAATTTACGTAACTATTTATATATAATTTAATGGCTATCATTTGCGATTGGCAATCAAATAACCGTAAAAATGTAGATCAAATTCCCATTTGATTCTTATCGGGTCCGGTTTGTTTCATGCTAGGTAAGAATCAAATGATGTATGTGTTGTTAGATTGTGAATAAGTAATGCGTTAAACATGTTTCGTTGTTAGCTGTGTGGATTAACAAATATGTATAAAAGTCGAGTTGGTCGATGACATACATCTGTAGCACCACTGACCGCGTTAGATCCAGCAACTATCATAGCATGTGCGTGTGTGAATCATGCTACATTATACACTATAACTAGCTGCGTGTGTATCATAACTAAATACAGCAGCTACTCGTGTGTCTGTATACTAGTTTACACAGGAAATTCAGCTATGCATGTCTACATGATACACAAATAAAACTAAACACATATATGCAGAATAAAACTAGCATACATTATATATATATATATATATATATATATATATATATATATATATATATATCTTAGGTATACACTATACACATACGCGGAGAATGTATACATACATATATAATATCCCTATGTGTGTATTTCAAGCATAAGCGTGTAATATTGAAAGAAAGGCGAGCTAGACAAGTATAAGTACGTATGAATGAAGTATGATACAGGAAAGAAACTTCAATGCAAGGATGTGTCGTGTGTACAGCATCTAAACGTGTATATCTGTATGTATAACTTCTGTGTGTGTGTGTGTGTATTAATTAGCCACGTACAGTAAAGCCTCGAATAACGCTGATTCAATATAACGCGGTTTTTCCGTGAACACAAAAAAGCGCTAAATTGATAATTGATTCGTTATAACGCGGTTCATGAAGACACAATTACGGAAATTATAGATCAATTTATAGAAAGTGACCCAGTATTAATATGCCTTCGTATAACGCTGTTTCGTTTAGCGCTCTGTCTGCAGGAACGCTTCTAAAGCGCTAATGGAGGTCTTACTGTATAGATACACAAACATGTTTGTACGTGTGCATTTGATAATATACTCGATCCAATAGACATGGAACATTTTTCGGTTTCTCCCAAGCGGCAATGGAATATTACGTTATTATTGCTGTATATGCGTGTGCATTTGAGCGTGTGAACTCTTGGAGAAATTCTAATACATATACATCATCACGCCTTTCCCATTACTGGGGTAACAGATCCTTTATTTCCCCATAATCCCTCGCTACAAACCACATAAAACATATATTACAAAACACTACGCAGTTTCTGCGATGGACTAAGTTTTTGCCAGCAATACATTATGCACATAATTACCAAATATCAGCAAGCAATAAATAACCTATAAATATCCATAAAAAACACTAGCTAAGATATTGAAAGATCTGAAATACTTTATAATAATACAAAAATTGTTTTGCCCAAATATGCCTATTTTTCTTCTAACCTGCATAAAATCTAACATGCTAGTTAATTGTTTTACGGTCTTAGTCATTTGTCTTGCGTTATTGATTGATTTTAATTAACGTTTTACACCTATAATTTGGCGTGATGAAATATCTTTGATATTAATATTCAGTCGAAAACAAGCCTAGCGCTTATGGAATTAACGTACGAATTTACGTGGCTGTATTTCTATTACAATTGGGTAATGGATGCCATTAATTTGTTCCACCTGAAGCCTTAACCTCAATTTGAGAATAGTTACAAAATATACATCTTCGGTGCGGCACCGATGTGAAGCTTACTGAATAAAATACCAAAACAAAATAGACTTTCTATAACGGAGATTCCGTTATTATCTGGTCTCAATACTGTTCGACGAGGATATCCCACGATAATGACCTTTCGTATATTGTCAGAGGTCAGCAGGAACTGACCCGATTTACCCATAATTCCCGCATCGCGACGTTATTTTTTCATTAGCAACCCACGCTAGTATATTCAGACAGACAGATGCTAACGGTAGTTCTCGTCTTGCCCATCCTCCCGTGCAACTATGCAGGAAAAATTGCATACATAACCTCAAAATAGAAGTGCGCGTGCATTAGTGAATGGCTTCGAGCTTTTTGTGTCGTGTTGAAGTTCAAGTGTAGTTAATGTTTAATGCAGTTATGAGCAAGCGTTATTTATTACCAGGTCACATTGTTTAATATCCGCCATTGACACTTACATTTAAAACGCTAATGCGCTAAGATGATGAGTTATGGAAAATAGCCGCCATTTTATAAAAGCTAATAACCTATGTGAAGTTTAATTAACAAGTACAAAGACCATTTAATATAAACTATTAACCAAAAGGTCTAAAATTCAAATAACGGTCAAACCTGAATTTACATATGAACATGTGCATAATGTTTCGTTATATTTGCATAAACGACACAACCGGATTCAGAATAGTAAGGTTCACAAAGATTCCTAAATGCATAGATTGTTGCCAATCCTCTAAATTAACAGTACAGCATTTTTTCGTGTCAAAAAGTTTCACAATAAAAACCTGTAATCGTATCTAGTAAAATTAACACACTTGTCCTCAATTCAACAGTGAAAGAGATAATGATATTTCTAAACACATTCGTTTTAATAAGCCGGCTCCGTTTCTTGTTTAGATGAAGAGAAATGTTACATGAGTTTCAATTAAAGAAATTATACAGGATTGCGGAGATAATTCAGCGTTACAAGTAGTGTGTTACATTCTGCTGTTACGGAGCGTGCAACAGTCATTGTTTCGGACAACAGAACATGACAAGATCATGTTATGAGGCACCTGTCACGAGACTGATCTCGTGTTAAGATAATTTCTAAGTATGTATGTTAGACATGTATACATTTTAATAATACCTACCATTTGTTAGTATTCCATTATGGAATTTTGATGATCTATTTAAAAGAAGCAACTGTGACGATAAATATAGCTGAATTCTGTTAAGTTTCTTAAGAATGATATTAACAAATCTTTCAGATTAAAATCAGTAATTGTCATACTTATATTTCTAACCTTTGTGATGAACTAAGAAATTTTGAAAGTAGGTTTTCACAATAACTGTTAGCAGACGGTGACCTTATATTTGCACAAGCGGCAAGAGGCGTTATCGAATATTTTAGCTATTTATTTCAGCCCAAAAGCGATGCCTGCCCTGCTTAGAAATTACTAATAAATCTTCTGTCCTTGAACCATCTGGCTTGTAGGTTTATTTGCATTATCTTGCATTTCATTTATCATACACTAGCTCAGGTTTTCACAAAGTGTAGGTCGTGTAGGTGTAAATTTGGGGGTCGCGAAACGTTTAGCAAAACTAAAGTATATACTCAAGAATTATTTTAAAATACATCTTCTTTTTGATTTATTTTCAGCAATTTTTTAAATCGTAGTCCTATTTTATACACCTCTATGCCCGTGGTCACGAAATTATTTACTCGGGTAAAAGGTGTCGCAAGTGGAAAAAGTTTGAGAAGCCCTGCGCTAACTCATTAATCATACCTATATCTTTCTTCCTTCAAAGAAATTAGCGTTAATCACTGGTTCAATGTTTCCGCACAGAACAAAAATCTATTTTCATGTTAATTTCTTTTGTGAAAACTTCATAATTCTTGAATACAATAAAAAATAGCCACAAACCGCATGATCGAAACGTCAGCTTTTTAATATTGCCTATAATATATATTCGTTCTGGACATCGAGAACTTCTTGTCATTATTCCAACCTTCCCGGATTAAATTATTGCTTGTATTAAAAAATCTCTTTTCTTAATACGTATACGTTGTTCCAGGTTCATCCATTGCTGATCATTGTCGACAACAATACAACAACATGTCCCTGTACAACAATTCATTCTCTCGGGCGTATGACTTCCTTTTTGTCGAATTGGCAGGTAAATATACGTCAAGCAAATACCCAGTTTATAATAAACCCATGTGCTCACATTCCCGTTTGTCCCCTTTATAGATCCCAGAACGAACGATTGGTTCCTGATACGACATCCGACGCCCGGATTGACGATAATAGGCGCGTACCTGTACTTTGTGCTGTCATGGGGCCCGCGATATATGAAACACAGGAAACCAATGGAACTGACCAATATACTGATAGTTTATAATTTTCTACAAGTATTGGTCAGCACGTGGATTGTTTGGGAGGTGAGTTCCATCCGTTACAAGTTAGAATGAATAAAGAACGAAAGTAACAGTTGTACATATTATCTTTCATCTGTGATACTGTGAGTGTAATGTAGGTACTGGTTTGCAGGGTTTGACGGGCGCATGGTTGTTCCACTACAGTTGGAAATGTGAACCAGTGGATTGGTCCTGGTCACCGCATGCTCTCAGAGTAAGTAGATACAATCGGAGATTTGATGCACGATTCAAACTATTATTTCCCCATACAATTGTAACTGTACCGTGTAATTATACAGGAGCGAATATTCAATGACTGGAAAACAAAAAAAAACATTCCGTTACTGAAATCGTAGAATAAATTGAAAAACATTACTTTAGACGTTCTATTCCGGAAAGACAACGTTTAACATAATTAACATACATTAACGAACGTGTAAATGTATACGAAGCAATATTAATAAATAAACAAATATGTAAATTTATATTACGGAACTCGTAGTATACATTGAAGTACGTCTTGAGAAAATATTAGTTTAGTGATACAAAGAAACGTCCAATTAAACGCTGCTACAATTACTACATCTCCTGTCAGCTACGTACTAGTATTAATTTGTATTGTTTTTGTTTATTTCGTCTCCTAGCAACAGCACTATGTACATATATGCATCTCTGTTTCCATACTCGCATAACATACTTTCCTATGCGGAAAGCCGTACGACATTCCACATTTCTGTATGATTTATTTGCAACAGTCAGTATGCATTTAGACCACGGCGTACCCAAGACCATACGGGGTAGGGAGAAACCTTCTTGAACATAGACAGTCGCATAGTAATACACGTTCATTATCATGTGCACTGGTCTGTCACCTCTCGCTCACTCTTTTGCAATAACAACGACGATTTGTAATCAAACTCAGATTGGAACCACAACAATATAAAACAATTATCGCAACTGCAAATGCACTGAAACCTATCGTTATACCAAACAGAATAATGCACATATTAATATATATTTTCCATTGTAGGTAGCTAGAGGAGTCTACATTTACTTCCTTGCCAAGATGTCCGAACTGTTAGACACAATCTTCTTCGTCCTGCGCAAGAAGGACCGTCAGATCACGTTCCTGCACATGTACCATCACACAGTGATGCCAATGATCAGCTGGGGTTGTACCAAGTACTTTCCGGGAGGCCACGGTACTTTCATCGGCCTGATCAACTCGTTCGTGCACATTATCATGTACTCTTACTACATGATGGCTGCATTCGGACCCAAGTACCAGAAGTACCTGTGGTGGAAGAAATACATAACCACTATGCAACTGGTAAGCCTTGGTATCTGAGTCAAACAGTGGCGTGCTTCTCATATGCATGTAGGCGATACTTTAGAAAGCAGTATAATATAATCGTACATCAGAAAAAGAGACAAGTTATTAGTGGGTTATAGGCAAATGCGATAGCATACACGAATCCAGGTGTTATTTTCATTTTATTTGCCGTCAGTGTAATCTTATAATAAAGAACTAATAATACTGATAATTATTAAAGTTGTAAAGATAATTACTGGTAGGTACTGAGTAATTCGGATCAACAGCTTCGTTAATGATGAATACATTGTTACAAATGTAATAGTTTCTCTAAACAGTTGCTCAATCGAAGAAGTAATGAAAAATGTTTAATAAATTTTACTAATTTGCTAGAAAGTTATATTTGCGATAAAAACACAAATTCAACGTTCATTCACGCATAAAACTTTCAGATTCCAACCATGCATATTACTAGTGTATTACAGATCAATGTTTACATGTTTCAGACCCAGTTCTGTATTGCGTTCATACACTCTGCTCAACTACTCTATCACGATTGCGGTTTCCCCCGATTTTCCCTGTACTTTACGCTGCCCAATGCGATATTCTTCTACTATCTGTTCTACGATTTCTACAACAAAGCGTACCCGACCGCACAGCAAGACAACAAGCAAATAGAAAACGGACATGCAGTAGCCGCTAGCAACGGTAAAGTCGTGCCAGTGGAACATAGCAACGGCACAGCCATAACAACGGAAGACAGTAATCATAGATCACCGGTAGCAACCACGGTAAACAACACGAAACAAGCGAAGAAGGACTCATGAAAAATAATCGCGTACGTGCGGTTGTTATTGTAATTTGTAGGAGGAAACTCAGTTGTACGTCAAGTTAAGTTTATTCATTGACAGAATACAGCACGGAAAATACTGGAATACTCTTTAAGACTTCACAAAAGTATTATCAATAAGAATGTCTGTTCACAATTATTCTGTACTGTAAGACATGAATCAATATTAAACTTAACTACTGACACATCTGGGTTTTAGTATAAATTTTTTAAAATAGTGCTGGTACTAACACGCAGTATTACTGTCAACAGTATTCTTTTTATACTTGGGTAGAATACAGGATTGTTTCAACGTTTTTAGACGTACGATGACAATATTTAGGAAACGCACTCCTTTCTGTGACAGTAATTCAAATACGTTGGTGCTGGCATAGTCTTGTGAATACAGTAACTAGAAAAAAAAAGAAACAAACTGATAAACGCTCACTTATTTTTAAGGAACATATTTGGTTGCTCGTTGTCAACGTTACTGAGGATCAACAAACAACTTCTGTTTGCGTCAATAAATTACATAGATATTTATAACAAAAATACAAACACAAAAATAAAATACGTTGCATAATATGTACTTTGGAAGTCTTGCTAATACACTGCCGTAGAAATGTAATGAATTACGTGAAATATTTGACTCTAAATACCTCAGCCTATTAATGACATCACAAATCCGTCACAAATGCAATTGCGTGAGATCTTTTTGAAAAGAAAATAAAGTCAATTATACTAACTGCAAGAAAAAGAATACAATTCAGGGATATTGTGTTCGATTTATTGATGATGAGTTTTCTACTTTGGTGTAAATAAAAATTAAGTATATGTTTGCGGGTCCTCAGTAATATTTAAAGAAGATTAGAACATAGTTTATAGACATTGTAACATAGGTTGTTAGCTGCGTCGTTCAATTAACTGTACCATTTTATAAACATATACCTGTATACATACCTACTACTGAAAAAACAGGAAGAAGAAGAAATATATTGTTAGGTTAGGGTTCAGAGTGTAGCATTACGCCTATGGCACACTGATTGAAAAGCATCAGAGAGTACCAATGAGCTCTACGATGAAACAACAGAAATCATCATCGACGAAAAATAGAGACGCCTCAATTTCCATCGTATAGCTCATCAATGGAACGGACGTGTTAACTTTTTCTTAAATGTATTCTTCTTAAATTTCTCTAATTAAAAAAAAAACAGTATTTTGGAAACAGCTTCCAAACATCAATAAACTATTGAAATATTAATTTAAAAACCGACGGTATAGGAATATTTCACTGATATTAAAAACCAAATTCGCAGCATTTGTCATCAATGAAACAGAAAACCATGAAAGACGGATGCGTTCTGTTGTTTCATCGAAGAGCTCATTAATGCTCTCTGATGCTTTTCAATCTGTATGCCATAGGCATTAGAACTTGTACCTATATTAGATAAGAGCATTTTATAATCTGTATAAACCGCCGAAGATGATAGATGATTGAGCTTGATTCCAGGCACATGTTGCAGTGATATATTACCTACTATCCAAGTAATATTTTAGGACTGATACGACTTCCTACTTGGACTTAAGGATGTGACAAGACTTTTCTTCAATCAGTGTAAACTGCCAAACATACTGGGCATTTGTCGTTAACTTGAGCAATTTTCAAATATTCTAAACAACAAAATGTTGTTTCAATGATGGCTTCCAAATATGCTTAAGAGAGAGAATCAAAAATAATATCGCGTGATTGTATTTTTGTGTTTGATGATAGTATTTTTAAAACATATTTTTCAAAATAGATTTAAATTTCTGTAGCGACTTCAGGTGCGCTGAGAATAGAAGCACAAAACACAAAAACTAATTCAGATTATCCAACATGAAGTTTAGTGGAATTTGGTAATGGAATATGAATGATATGTCCGTGTATATAACCTGTGTATGTAACAGTTTGACATAGTATTACAGTGTACAAAAAAGATACTATTATTGCATATGATGTGTAAAATATATATATATTTATAATTTAGCGCCCGGATATTTCTTCCAAATGTATACATCTGACAGTTATGTAATTAAACAGCCTTATTATACAAATAGAAAAGCATATTTCCTTGTTCCCTTCGTTCATAGTATCCGTTATTTTATGGCTTCAGGATTTCTGAAAATGTAATCCGAATAATCGTAGTTGTTAGACCAGACATCAGTAGACAAATAAAGTTACATCATTCAAATGAAAAGAAAAACAGTTTAATTCTAATTATAAATAATTACGTAATAATTACAACTCAACCTAAATTATAAATAATATGTATCGTTTTCTAAATATATATGAATTGAAACTTCATCAAATTGATATTTGTACAGTATTGTCATTATTGCCATTGAAAAATTATTTTTTCAAGCATCGGTAGTTTTGAATTCAATATAAATTGTTAACAATATGTCAACAATTTGTTTATAAATTGGTAATAAAAATCATATGTATATAACTAAGTGTACAAATTATCATTTCACTTTTTTCGCTTCGTTTATGGCTTTCTCCTGTTTTTTGATCGACCTTTGTTTGGCGTAGGTTTTTTTGTAGAAATCACTAAACAGGTACATGAATATAATAATGGCACCGACAAAGAAGAATGACAGAGCTTTAGGCGTTTTACAGTCCATTGACATTATGTACAATAGATAGACCAACATCAGTACGAATTGTGTCTGGAATCAAACAAAAATCAGATTAATTTAACTTGTCTGGTTCCGCGCATATCATGTAGCACATTTTCTAGCGCAGAAGCTTTTTACTGTTGCTACGTACCAGCTGAATAGTTGTCATATACTTCTTCCACCACAAGTACTTCTGGTACTGCGGTCCCAGCGCCGAGATCAGATAATACGTGTACATAATCACGTGCACAAATGAGTTGAGCAACCCCAGGAAAATACCCTGCTCGCCGGGCAAGAACTTCAGGTAGATCCACGAGAAGAATGCCATCATCGAGTGATGGTACACATGGAGGAACGTCACCTGTGATTGTTTCTTCCGCAGCACAAAGAACACAGTGTCCAAGAGTTCTACAACTTTGGAGAAGAAGTACCACCAGGCAGTTTGAGCAAACTGTAAATATAAAACTGTTCTTACAAACTCTCAAACCAATGTATCATTTGATTGTTTCTATGAATTGTCAAACAAGTTTACAAATGTTCTTAGCATTATTTGTACATTGTACGGGCTTCTTGTACACTGTTAATTGAGAAGCTTGTGGTATATGTACGTAGTACGTGAAGGATGAGGAGTAAATACTGTTTCACTAACCAGTTCGCGCATATCCCAGCTCATCGTTGCACTGCACGCGTACGTAAGTAGATTACCCGCAATGCCTTTCGCCTTGAGCGGTTGCAGACATATCCATGCGCTGAATATAACATTGCCGGCATTGTACGCAATCATCAGTTTCTTTAGATGGAACGGTTCACGTTTAGCCATCAGTTTTGGGCCCCAGTTCAGCACGAAACAGAGGTACAGTACAATTATAGAACATATCGGAATTGGCGATTGCATCAATAGCCATGAATCTATTCGAGGATCTACAAAAGAAATAAAAAATTAATAAATTATAATCATAGAATACATATTTTGAATTTTGTTTTATTTTTCGAATCGATCTTTATATAAATCTCAATTTCTACAGTTATCACAACATGAAAAGTAACAGTATTCAAAGTTTAAAAGTAGGCCATGCATTTTGAAACAAGAATGTTAATAAAAAATTGTTCAGAATTCAAAACTGCATGATATGATGCCATATTCAGTGCTCAGATATGTTTCTGTAACGAGTAAATCAATTTTTAAACATTGCATTTTCATAACAGACTAGGAGATCATGAAATAAAAACGCTATAATTTGACTAATTATTGTTTTAATTAACAAAAAAAAACTGCAATTTTTGTTCCATGGCCTCCTGTAATCAAAATGCATTAATTCAAAATTGATTTACTCGATATTCAAAAATATTTGATCACTGAACATATCATATTATGCAGTTTTTAATTCTAAACAACGTATTTATTTACATTTTCACTCTAAAATACATTATCACAATATTTCTATATTTACATGTTAATTCCGTATGTCCCAGATTACTTGAGACACCCGGTATATGTATTTAGTGTATCATTATCAATTTGTCACGCATCTGTCAATGGTTATTATAACCACATGGTCACCCCACTTTCATTATACTAGCAAAATCATTTTACTGCAATATTCTAGAAAAGAAATGGACTTTCTCCAACATCTGTGGCTGTCTGAGTATATGCAGATTGACAAAAATATACATGCTTAGACGTTTTCATTTTCATTTTAGTGTTTATTGTTAAATAAATGGATATGGTAATAAGTATTAGCATACTAAACATTTTACTATCGTCACGTTGCATTGATCTCCGATAAATTCCTTTCTTTCTAGTACAACACTTTCGAAATTATTGTTTACATTATTGTACATTTTTAAATACTCTTTGTAATATAGAGCCTGTATCTTTTAGAATAAAATACCGAATATCTTTTACTCTTCTAACGGAGCGTTGAAATCTCCAAGTTTCTATCCATTTGTCAAAACTTTCCTTTTAAAATTCAACTCGGATTTCTTTACGTTATAATTGAGAACAAATTAATAAGTAGAAAATTATAATAAATACACTTTTATCTGCTGACGTAGCTTTGAAATTTCCAGCATTTTTTGTTGCCGTTCATAGTAACTTTCCCTATAAAGAAGGATGCATTATGTACAAATCATTTCAGAACGTTTATTTTCCTATCAATGAATGCAAAGTTCAATTTTAGATTTGAATACATTCATTGTGAAAAGAAATAGAACATTTCAAAACTATAAGGAGATATTTTAATATCTAGTTTAAATTAACACACCGCATATTTCATTGTAATCCTATCAACTTGTAAAAAAAAACTTTTTCAATGATAAAAAAAGACAAATTCGACCTGAATTTAGTGCGTTTGTTAATATTCTTTAATTAAAACTAGATTTATTATTGGATCAAAGTATGCCATGACAAGTGACCGCAATTTTTTTAACGAACTATTTTATTTTATTTTATTGGTCTAACAGTAATACACTTTTGAATAAATTGGATCTATTCATCAATACTAAATTAACTAATACCAATTAAAATTTTCAATATTTTTATCTAATGTTAAAAATCTAATTTGACATGCCTTTTGCGTTGCTATTCATTTATAAATATCTTTAAATCAAAAGTCTAACCGCAAAAAAAAGTTTAAATAAATGTTATTTTAATATAGCGGAGATGATGGATGTTATTTTAAGATCAATGAATGAATGGTCACAAACTCTTGACAATGGAATTTCAATTAAAGTTATCGTTCAGGAAGATACATTAACACAATGCTTAACCTACAAGACGTGGCCCACATTCACGTCTGCCGCGGCGTAAATCTGGGCCGTACATTTGTGACAAGTGCCGTTGTGGAGTGCCAGCGCACGCGCAGCACAGGAACTTTTACTTCTTCCAAGTAATTGACCTCCGTAAAAGGCTGGCACAATATACACACTTGCAAAAACAAACAGCAAAACGTCAGTTTCACACCCTACTTAGCTTCGTCGGCTCTATCCTAAATTAAACAAACCATTTTGAACAACGGAAAAAAATGCAATTATCATCTCTAGTCGCCGTAGAAAACAATGTGTCAAATCGGAGATTCATAAACTGTTAAATTCTAATTTTACGACTGTTTGAACAATTAATAAATTTTCTTCCAGAATTTGTATATATTGACGTAAAAGTTAACAAGAATAACATTTTTACACGTCCGGGAGTAGAAGTCGGTTTCTATGGCGTCAAACGCGGGACAGAAATGAAGCATTTACTCCCTAGGGACGAAAACACTTTTCGGAAGGGAGTTTTTATTATAACAAAGGTTTTTGTAAATAAATGTCTGTTGTCATGGTACGCGTTGCATGGAAACATTTCCAAAGGCTTCTAAATATTGCAATTTCGCTCCGATTTATTATAATTCATTATTTATGAAATTAAGTATTTCTACTCCCGAACGTGGAAAAAATAGTATGTATTTGTAGCCCTCTGGCTTCGCCCTCGGGCTTCAAACTACACCTCAGGAAAAATAAGTGGTTTCTCTCCCTTGGTGTATAATGTACTATTACACAATTCTGTGTGCAATGAGTTGTTATTTATTCTATAAATTAGTAGAACGGCATTAATTAATTCGTAGCAAAGTGCAATTTGAAGGTCAGCAAATTTAAATATATAATAATCTGCATATTTCATTGGTATGCATTTGGTTTATATGTGAACGAGATAAAATTATATTTACAGAAAAAAAGACGTAGTCAAGCTGGTAAAAAAGGTAGCAAATCCCAAAATGTGTCTCTTTAGTATGTTAGTCCAAGTAACTAATCAACCAATCAACAGTTATAACTCGGTTATAACTGTAGTTAAAGTTATAACTACAGTTATAACGAATCGTTGTAAATTTACCTTCTTTTGAGGTTCAAGAAAATCCGCGTTATAAGTAATCATCGTAAATTGTAATATGTATATCTATGGAATATGTTATAATTATCAATGGAATATAAGTTGATCACGCTTACCTTTCGAGTTACTGATAAGCTCATTGTAATTGTCAACGACCATATGCATCAAACTAGTCATGGCGAGCGGATCCTGAAGACTGAAACAACACATATTTTCAACAATGTAGAACTGAGCGAGCTTTCTTCATATACACAAATATATTCCAAACCTTTATCGCCCGGTAATTATACAGGGTAACGTCAGTTAATCACTAGGGAATAATTGTTACATTATCGATAAGCGAACCCGAGTAATAATTGTCAGTAATTATCTCAATATCAGCATACCGGTATTGCGTCATAATTTACCAAAAATAATTAGTAGTTATTAAAATATTACTTTCGTTTCATGGAAAATGTAAAACAAAAAATTTTTAATGTGTGTGTATTTTTTTCTAGACATTTCTAAATTCTTATATAAGTATTTGTCAACATTTTTTTTTTTTTCATTTATAGTTACTTGTTGACCGCCACTGATTACAACGTGTCTTATGTTACACTTCATCAGCAAGTATACGTTTGTGTTAATTTACATTGTATGCAAATTGTGCAGAATACAACATATTATATATATTAAAATTTGTAAGTTACAAGCTATAAAGATAAAAGTATGAAATATTTTACATTTGTATTAAATTTTAATCCTTTAAATAAAAACAGCACAAATTTTATGAATTTAATATTACAAATGCATAGAAATTTAATAAAATGCCTATTATCAATGGAAAGAATTCCAAATTAAACAAAAATTTATCATATGTATATACATTAAAAGTATCAATTCAGTTAATGCATGCAATTACCGGTGAAAGTATACATTCCTCTTGGGGTAGATTTTGGGAGAGTAAGATAAGTTAGTGTACGGTATTCTAATGATAGTAAATGTATACTTTTACTGCGATTCAAGCTTTTACTATGCCATAATATTGCATAGTAATTAGGTTCAGAAATATTTGTATAATTTACGTAATAAATGAGTAATTACCTTTTAGAAATAAATGGCCACCTTGATATTAAGTTCGCTCGACAATTACTGATATATCTGCACTACTTAAACAAAAGATTATACTTTATAAATACTTGGTATAATCTAATTGAACTGTAACGTTTTAACCATGCAGATGTACGTGTGTGTGTGTGTGTTCGCGTCTTGTTGGTTGACACGCAACTGAAGAGAAACCAAATTCAAGTCCCGCTTTCATATGAAAAATCATAGCACACGTGATTCCCACCTGTAGCCGGTGTCTAACGACCTTTACCTATAATATACCTACATACATACACTCGTCCGTCCGTATGTACGAGACACCCCACTCTCTCTTTCTGATGACCAATTACCCAGTCACCAGAACCTGAAGAACATTATGTATCTGTTGATCGGTGAAATGATCCGAAATATTCAACGAAAATTTTAAAATCAACATTATGTATTTTGAAACTACACGTGACAAAATAAAAATTAAATTATTTGTTTAGAACATAATCTTTCCGCTTTATCTCTTGCAAGTTTACTAGAGATTTTAACAAGAAACTCTTGTCATCTTTATCAACAAATAATTATTGGTTATTGTTGAGTTTCCATTACGATCAGTATGTACCTATGTATACAGAGTGTTGTTAGGTTACTTTTCCAGTCAAGTGTAAAGTAATAAATAGAATGTGTATATTCATTGTTGAACAATGTAATTACAAAAGATGTGCCGTGCATGTACAAACAGGCCAACGGGTCACAATTATTTTTCATATTTCACAAATGTGACGAAAGTAAAACGATTAATGCGTATTGTTACACTCGCACACATATGCGTGCATATTGTCTTGTGAAATCTGAATCACATTCGCACAGCCAGGAATATTACAAAAAAAAAGAAGTACAGTACAATCGCGTTAACGTGAACAGAATCAATCCAGGCTTGTTCTTATTACCGAATTGTTCACACTACCGAGGGAGTATTAAATATAAGATTAGGTATGAATAATAAAACATACATATTTAATAAATGAATATAAATATATATATACCGTGTGTCTCACGACGATCTACACATAGGACGTTACATGCTCATTTGATTTTTGAATTCAAAATATGAATCTGATGGTTTTTGTTTTTTTTACTATTTAGACAGTATAATTGTCAATTTGACGTTTAATTTCTTTAAAAATATACTATTACTGTAAAAACGAATGTGTTCAAATAATAAAATTTTATTATGGAGGATATTCAATTTACAATCTAACTGCGAATAGACCTCAAACGGTAGAAGAATTACAAAGGAAAATTGTTGAAGTGTCAAACACTATTACTCCAAATGTATTACAAAATGTTCGAAAAGCATTGAATATTTAATTTAAATAAAATTTTACATTTAATTATTATGTTCCAAACTTCTGTATTTTGTAAGGTTTATAATTTGTATTGATTAAGTTAATGCAGAATTTTAAATAAATAGATATTTAACAGTGCACACGCTATTTTGATTGCATTTTCTTTAATTTAGATTTCACTTTCTGTTTGTTTTTCTTCATAATATTTGTTAGAATGTCACAAATAAAATAAAATAGTAAACGTCAAATTGACAATTATACTGTCTAAATAGTAAAAAAAAAAAAAAAAAACAGTCTGATTAATATTTTGAATTAAAAAATCAAATGAGCGCGTAACGTCCTATGTGTAGATCGTCGTGAGACACACGGTATATATGACCACCTCCAAATGTACAAATAAATTTCTATACAAGCTTATTTGAGATGGTAGATTTCAAAAGTTCTTGCCCGCTCCACAACTAAAATTCAAACAAAATCTCAACAAGCACTACCTACAGAGCATGTGTAGCATAGGCAAGGTGGGAGAAAATAAACTCACTTCAACCTCATCTCAGCTCATTTGTCTAAGATAAAAAAAAACGGCTGAAAATTTTCTCAAACTGAGATGAGGTAAGATATACTGAGATTTGTTGTAGAAAGAACACACCTATTAGAAAATACCTTGTTCACACTACGGAGTAGTTCACATTTACCGGTGTTCACGTTTACGCGATTGTACTGTATGTATACAAAATTCTTAATATTTCTTAGCTTTCATTTATGTATTTATTCTGTACGCAAATGCCTGCCCAAGGTTCGATAAGATATTCATTAATTGTATTATTTTTTGGAAATAAATTTGTAAGTTGACATTTCGCATATTCCAAATTTTACTTGTTAATGTCATTTAGTAGTTTGGTCCAAAGTGCGTATTTATTTAATATGTATATGTTTAAAAACACCAAATCTACAATTAAATTAAAAACAACAATCATTTGAATCCGAATTATTCAACAGCAAAATATCTACATAATATGTATGTGTATATTTGTAACTGATATCATTAAAAATGAATAAAAGATGTCAATTTAGATATTGTCTTATATTCATTGGCTGCACAATTTCCCTGATTGCATACTAATAGAACTGTCATTATTCCTTACTTTAATAAACCAATGGATTAGTGGAATTACTGGTAATCCCGTGTCTCGACTAATTGTAAATATGACGACAAATATTCAAGATCATTGATTAGTTTAACAGAGATTTAACTTTAGTTTTTTTTTTTTTTTTTAATTTAAAAACAGTAGGAATATTGAATGGTTCATATAATTTTATATTTATCTTTATTGAACGTTTCAGGATTTCGTAAAACAATTTATTCGTTTCATTTAACTGTATATGCTTCATGAAGTTCATTACCAAGTGTTGCCCGAGGTTATAGGTAAGAATCATATAACGACCAATGAAACGAAACTCGCTTCACACAGCCTACAACAGCAGCATCAGTAGCAATAGCAGTAACGCGAGAAGAAAGTTCTCAATGCATTCTTCAAGGCAATGTCACACTTTAAACCTTGTTGTTCTTGTCTTCCCGTTGCCATGCACGTCTCATTGGGGTATTTTCTTTACCCAATATACAAACTACATGGACAAACACGTACAGGCAACTATTAATATATTTTTTTGAAGAAAATGTATTGAATATTTAAACAAAAAAACTTATTCTAAATATGTATATAGTTATCTGCGTTCAAATTTTAATTGTAAGTGAAAAATTGACCCAGTTTATTGAAAGTAAATAATTTCTACGTACATTGGTTGTGTTTACGATTTCAGTTTTATCAAACCGTTTCTATGTCACTTACTGCTGTATACATACGTATGTATGTTTAATTTGTATGAGACACTAGACAATTTCTAAGCGAATGATGATTCCTATCTAGTAATTGCACATGTTAAATGGAAAATTAACGATTCAATTGTTCAGTGTTAATTGTGTTCTTTCCCTATTTAATTGAATACAAAAAAAAATTCAGTATAACATCTACACGTATAAGTGGACATATATTATATTAATTAAATAAATTTCAGAATCTGCACACTATTTGGTTATATTTAAATGTTTTATGTAATAAAATAAAGGGTCTGATACCCCAGTTAATATAATCCGTATCATGTGGGCTGGCATGATTGTTTATTTAAGTAATAACTAATAATGTTGTTTGATTTTTTAAAAACCGTACAAACGCATTAGAAGTATGTAGTATTAATTCTACATGCAAACATAGCATATTATTGTTTAAATATGAAACACTCTTTAATACAGCCAAGTATATTTGCACAAACATTAGTACATGTTACAACATGTGTTATATCATATTTAAAAATATCCAATGTTTTCCGAAAACAGGAAACCCGAAGTATGAATAACACCCGGGGTATTTTGAATGGCGTATATGCCGAACAAGTTCAATATTAGATATGTAAATGTGTGCTTCTCAAATAGTAAATAAATTCTTATGCACATGCACAACTATTGGTACTGCAATTAAGCGAATTATTTTGATAAACACAATAATTGTTGAAAAATTAAACAACATTTTTGTGACGTTTCTATAATGCTTATAGTAAATTACGAACTATCGATATTTATGAAATTATGTGTAATAAATGATAAAAAAAATTGTTTACACTATTTACAAAATGAAGATGAATAATAAAATAGAACTAACGCTAGTATCTATTGGAAAAAAAAGGAATCTATGTTTCTAGCATACGTATTAAATAATCTTGAAGATGTTGGTGGATGGTGTTTATGTATCTCTGTGAAATCAAGGTAATAATTTCAGTCCTGTTTGCTCACTGTTTTCGGATCACGGATCACTTCAGTTGGCTGATTTTTTCTCGGATTAATGTACGCCCTGTAGTAGAAGTCGATAAACATGCACATCATGAACATATTCTGTGGCAAGAAAATTAAAACCACCCAAATGGGGTATGTACAGTCGGGTTGAAACAGAATTTCACCGAAGAACACCGTCAGGAATAGAAACTGACACTGGAAAAGAAATGATACACCTTTGTTACTTTGCTGTTTGTTGACTAGGTCGAGCGACTCTAATGCGATTTGCTGTAAAATGAATCTGAAACTTACGATTTGCAACTGTGTAATGTGTTTCTTCCACCAGATGCTCTTCTTGTACTTCTCATCCCAGATGGATATCAGATAGTAGAAGTACATGAACACGTGCACTACACAGTTCACGAAGCCAATGATCAGTCCGTGACCGCCTGCAATGAACTTGACACCGAAATATGTCATCAGGACCATGCCAGAATGATGGTACAGATGTAGGAAACTGATCTGATTGAATTTCTTCCGCAGCACAAAGAACACCTACGTCACATATGGTTACATTTATGTAGGTAACGCTACACTAGCGTACCCTATTCCATAACCATATTCCTGACTACTAGACTTGTAATAATTAGTGTATTGGGGGATGCAAAAATGATGTAAATATTGCAGTAGATAATTAAATTGTAACCCTGTTCACTACTGATCTGAAGAATGAATCCCAATAGCCGTACTGAGCGTGCAGTATTCAGCACTAGTTACTTCTACCAAAATTCAGTTAGATTTGATGTAATGCATGTCAAAATGGTTTTCGTAATATAAATAGCGGTTACTAAAATGCACTTACTCCACCTCTGTGATGGTATACCTGAGTATACCAATCGAGACAGTTATACAGTGGAATACTGCACACATTTATTTGAGTATAATTCTCTGTTGAAATATTTCAAAGAATTTGTATTATTAGGATATAGCACCCTCAATAAACTAATTATTACAAGTCAAGCAGTCAGGAAGATGATTGTGCAATAGGGTATAACATATAAACACGTTGGCTGCCATCAGCATTATAAACCCGCTCAGTGCTCTCTAACTTATAACTTTTAAATCAACTTACAAACTCGCGCCACAATAACAATAATAACAATTTGAGGATTATATAACTGGCGGCGAATGTGTTTTAAAGGCTGATAAATATCACTTACCGTATCGAGAAGATCTACAACTTTGATCATAAAGTAAATCCAAGAGTAAAACGCATACAGCGACGGTAACCGATTCATCGAGTAGTCGATTGCTTCACATTTCCAGTTGAAATTGAAAAATGCCTCTGACATAAACTGGAATTATTAATGATAACTAGTAATTACCACATTTATGATCGGCAAGCTGCATAAAAAAAAATGCTAAACAGCTCTGGATTATTCTATTCAAATGTATGCGAATTTGCATTAATTATTTATTTCTTTGAACTATTAACCCTGACTGAGCAGGATTCCAAAATCTACATTTTTTTAAGTGACAATGAACTTGATTTCATGAACAAATGTATAATTGATAACGTACCTTGTAAACTATGAATCCGCATGCCAGTATTTGTACAAAGTTAAAGAGTATTATGACTTTGTTCAGATTATATGGTTTCCGATTCTTCATAAACTCCGGACCCCATTTCAGCACAAACAACAGGTATAAACTGAGTATGGATATTATATATAGTGGGGATGATACAAATAAATACGACTTGGTACGTGGATCTACAATAAATAAACAGTAAAATATGATAATTAGAAATAAATCATGGTAAACCTAATATAATTACCTGCTAAATCCTCATTAATGTACAAATATCCTTTGATAAGTTTCTTAAGCAATAGTGCCATGATTTTAGTGTTCCGGGGGATTGAGTTATCAATCCAGTATGCTCTTCTATCGAATGATTAATCGTTAATGAACATTTCAGTTTCATCGTTATATTAAATTCAACTGAAATATTCTATTCATTATGTATTGTAATTAATGCAGGTATGGCGGTAACATATCACCATATTAATTATGCGTATAAAAACAATATACATTTCATATTGCCCACTGTCAGACCTACAGTACCGTCTTCACCCCTTACAAATAGAGTGGGGGCATACAACTTTCCGATTGCCAGCAAAATAGAGGACTGTCAAATCAGTAGTCCGGCACTGTGGCATTGTAAAAAATGGAAAATACATTTTCAACATTACATGTATGACGTTTTACAATATTGTAAAAAGAAAAAAAAAACATTTATGGAATATTTCAGTTCAAAGAATTGCACGTGTAATTATTGAAATTATCAATAGCATTATGTTTCCTGTACCCTCTGGCCGCTGATATTATTTCTTTATTTTATTTAAACTAAATAATAATACACTTTAGATCATCCAATACTAGAATCAATGGAAATTCGTTAAATCATTGGTTCAATTTACCGAGTCATGTTAGGTGTTTATTATTCATTTAGGGGGCAATGCCCTCTTTCTACTGCATATACTGTAGAAGCTAAGTTCATGGCAGCGGTCAGGTATAAACGATATCAAAATCGAACGACAGATTATTATGGAACCGTAATACAAATTGTGGATTGATTGTATAAGAATATTAAACTTTAATTGGAACGTTCAATATATGCGTCACTATTTTCGTACTTCCTGAATATAAAGTAGGTAGTCAATTAACCTAAATTAATAGATGGTAAACATTGTTGATCTGGAATGAAATATATGAGTGCTATTTATGTAAGAAGCCGTGCACACAACACAACATTTCCTAGGACCCAGTGACAGCCATTGTTATCCTGTTGCTATGATACGCCTAACAATCAGAGTAACCGCGACCTTCTCGACTGAGTGTAACAGTGTGTAATCGAGAAGGTCGTGACAGTAACAATGCATCTTTCCTAATCGATTAATTACGAATACCATGGTAACACATCATAGTTTACAAACAAAAGCATTCATTCATTTTTACGACTAAAACTACTGTCAAAGTTTTTTTTTTTGGAAACATGTCGAAAATTGACGTGATTCAAGATTTGTCAAATAAAAATTTGTGCACATTGCCCGACTATGTACTAAGAATGACCAATTTGAAAATGTTATTTTTGGAAGGTAACGAACTGACGGCATTACCACCGGAATTGTTCACGTGTTTAAATAAACTTGTGTGGTTAGATGTGCGAAATAATAAATTAACAGGTATTCCCGAAACTGTCATGAATCACCGATGTTTAGAGACGATACTGTTACAGGAGAATCAAATCGAAAAATTACCAGTCGAATTGGGTAAATATTTAAACTATCTATACTCGGGATATTTAAACGGAACTAATAATATTATATTGTCAGTTCCGAAGTTCATCGTTAATATTATTAATAACATGTAACTAAAATGTATTTTAATCAACAAGACGTATATGTTGAATCGAATAGAGCATACTTTTTCACAATTTAACAATATTAAAAGATGTTAAAAGTGCCAATGCAAGGATATACTGAATGAAGTTTATTTCTAATATGTACATTTCTCTACCCTATTCAATATTATTCCTTTATTAATATTATCATTTAATAACAGGTTTAAACAGAAGCACTAACGCCTGTTTTTATTGTAGTTTGATTGAAATGTTAATTAAGACAATATTTTTATCATATACACTTGCAAGTCATGTATAACTTAAATGACAAGTCATTATTTACACAATTCATAAATTTTACAATTTTCATTCTATTAAATTTATCTATATGTATGTTTAACATTTGTATATATTATTTTTGCACAATATATTACAGGATTCTTGCCAAAATTGAAAGTATTACATCTCTCCGGTAACCCGATAGTGTATCCACCTAAAACAGTTGTCGAACAAGGTCTACCAACAATACAAACTTTTCTGAGAAACGAATTTAAGAACCAGTCCGCAGAAAACTCAACGAAACAAATGAATCATTTGACAAACGTCAACGATGTATCGTTGGCGACCAATCCAACTGCGCCAACTACGAACAAATGTTTAGTAGAAATGCCCATTGTCAGTTTAAAATCTCTGTACAAAAAGGAGCAAAGGAAAAAAGAATCCAAGAAAACGAAACTGCACACGACGAGTACAAAGTTAAACATTTACAAGGACAATCCGTATTCAAACAGTAATAAATATCTTCATATGTTACCGAATCGGCGAAATGTGTATAGAATTAGTGAACAGGCTCTGAAGGATATTTGGATGAAAAAACTGCAGGAACTAATGTCGAAGCAAGATGAAACATTACAGAAAGAAAAGTATAATAAATTATGACACTAGGTTATGGTTGCACTAGATATTTCTTAATTTTTTGCAGAAACAAGAACGCAATTCAAGTCTGGCGTCACAATACAAAATTCAAGAACAAAAAGAGTAATCTATCATACCGACCTGAAGTACCATTTGACTATGATCAAGAATACGATCGCATGCCTACAAGATACGAATTACAAGACAAGACGTTGTCAACAAAACGATCACGCCACCTGACGAAAACCAAACCGAAAAGTGTTAACGTAGAGAAACTGATCAGTGATATAATACAATCACTGAACGATCTGGAAGAGGAGAGGCTTGTTGAAAAATCCCCCAGAACACAGATGGGATACGCGGGACGTGAAATTCAAAGAGTAAGAAAACAATTGTGTACTTTTTAGAAGCACTTACCTTTTGTTGACCGCCCCGCGACATCACTTGTTGAACATCAAGAGTGTATCACTGTTCTACAGTCACTGTATTTGTCACAAAATAATCACACATTCTGAAACACGACCACAAGTATAACCGTACTATGCAGCATAATTCAATGTCTATAACACGACTAACACCCCCAGTTTCAAAGATGAAACACCTGCATTTTTGTCATTACGGAGACGCAAACACGTTTGAACAAAATTGCTCTGAACACTACCGATTGTCCGGAGGCAATACAGACTACTTGGATATAATAACTATAATCTTACAATCGTTACGCAAGCTGCACGGTAATAGATTCAAATTCTTTGTTGCATGACATAAAACAAGCCGGGCAAATGGTATATCACATTTTATTTTCTTCAAATAAATGTACATGAATTTTAAACAAAAGTACAGATGCTTTCTGGAGAAACTAACAAATGTCCATTGTATGATTATGTTTGTTACGTTCTTGCTGTTTGTTGTTGTTGTTGTTGATATATTACCTTAACTGTCTCATGGAAAATAATTAATTGATTGATTTTTCAGATTGTGGAATTGCAAAAGAGACTATCCACTTTGAAGTTAACAAATGATCGATCCGTATAAAATGAAACATATATCGACTAATATTTATAAATACAATTTAATACAATATACAGATAAAAATAATTATTGTGCATAATTATTTTGTATACAACCAAAGGCAAATAAACGATAAACAAACCTAAAAGCGTTTCCTATATTCTTAAAATTTAATTAATCTTAAGCGGACTGCAAAATGATGCACAATGTTTTCAAGAAAATAATGTATAAGTACTGTCAAATTGTTCAATATTTAATTATTGGCAGTGCCAAAGTACATACTTCAGAATAAGTTTACTGCCGGTAAATTTTATTTCTAGTTTCGCTTCGTGCACTGTTGTTTTTAGAGACCTTGCAGCAATATTCCACATCGTCTGAATACTTCACCGCAAAGTAGTATAAATTAAAAAAAAAAGATAACAGTATTAAAATGTAAATAAAACAAACAAAATGTAAACGCATATTGTTCTACACTTTTATTTAATTCGCAATATTCAATATAGTTTATAATTTAATAGTATAATCACGAATGGCGTATTTGACATTTCAAGGTCAAAATTATTTACAGACACTAAACTTATTATGTAGTACCCAGTATACTATCCTTCGTTTGGTACGCCTTTTACCAAAATGTATATATATAAATAAAATACTAGAAAATACATGTATGCCAAATACTCAAACCGTCCTCGAAATGTAATTGTGTGTGTGTGTGTGTATAATATAAATAATCATAAGAATACAACTGACGTTTACACACCTACATTCACATAACCACAAATAAGTGATCACTTGAACTTATGTCATTGTAAAGCTGAAAAATAAACGTTTAAAGATACTGAAGAATAAATGTTGATGCTTAATTTGTGCTGCTGGAATTGTTGTTGAAACACCGTGTGACTGATAGTGTTTGTAGTAGATGTGGATTGAATCCGGATGAAGTACGACTGATTGATTAGATCCAATGGATGAGAGGGGAAAATAGTCACACAAGTTTAAAACGTACGAGACATGACTGTTTTACTTTTTATCGTGTCTTGCGTGTTCTCAACGAAGCCTAATTTACCGTAAAATGCACGTGTATTCGTGTCACTGTTTTGCATGTACACGTGTACACCGAATGAACCTGTAAAAGAGACATCTATAACCTTACATTCTACCTATAACATGCATTAACAAATGTTTCTGTTCCACAGGTAACGCTATTCTTAGAAATACTAATCTGTAATATTGTGCTGTATAGTAATTTTTAACTCGAACTCAATGAATTTGATCTCGAATGCGAAGAGCGCTGGTGTAGAATTGATATGAACTTACCGTTGGCTCTTAATGCTGCCAGTAAACAAGTCACCAGACGTTTACTCACGGACTGGTCCAAGACAGAAGCTAGGAGACTACAACACATGACTGACGGATGCTGTACGCTGGAGAAGTGTTCGTCTTCTTTGTAAAAATTGTGGAAATATGTGATACATTCCTGTACAGAACAAAACAAGCACTCCGGGATTCTGTAACTCAAGTAAATAATTAATCAATTACCTGAATATGTTTCGCTAGATCTGTATTCGCGTCTTGTTGCGGATATTTGAGACACATCTCTGGTATCCAAGCGATTTCTTGTTTTAACTTAAATTTCGAGCTGTCTAATGCTGCACAAGCATAGCCCACTATACCTGTTTCATCTTCTACGACCATAGACAATTCCGGGTGTAATGTTAAATATGCCCCGACCAGTCTAGAAATAAATTATTATTTTAGTAGTACAAAAGTTTTTATTACTTTCTAAATGCGTGTTCAGATTTTTTTAATTAAAAAAAAAAACCATTACTCTTGCTGGGATTTGAACTTTGAGTTCTGAAATTACAGGTTGGTTGCCCTTTCCATATAGAGAAATAAGAATTGTACTTACCTATCAGCGACTATATTTTTCATACCGTCCGGTAATGGTAGTACATCCTCCATACCGTCTCTACACGTCCGATGACAGACCGCGTAAACTTCTTGTTCATCACTCGATAAATACGGTCTGATTGTATATACTCTGCTTGTCGGTATATCCGGTGCTTTATATATAAACAGATCGTTGCCAGAGTCAACCGGTATTAATCGCTGTACAAACACATATATGGAGTTAATGTTTAACCAGGTGTAACCAGGTTTTACTGGGTATCATACTTGTAAATCAGCGGTCAGACCACCACGAAACACCCACGGTTCCTGGTCGCCACTCATGAACGTCTCTTTCCAGCCCTTGGAGAACCCTGGACAAGAAGGAAAATTAGATGCCAGATGCCCGATGCTAGTACACACGCATGCGTTTATGGAATCACTTACGCCACGCATCAAATACTACGCAATTACGTAGCGTCAACCTCTATTATCGGGGGAGGGGACACGCCAGAAAAACAAAGCATTTAGATTACCTTACAAGTATCACGTTCACATCGTACTTACGCGAACGATCTCAACTAGAGCAGTACGCACGCGCTGACAAATGTTCAGTGCGCACGCGCAGAAGCATCGTATGTTTTTACGCATGCGCAAATAGAATGCACGAAGGTTTCTACAGTACTTAGGACGCTGCGCGCGATGTGCTACAAAAGAAAGCAAACATGAAACAATTGCCAGAGATTGATGAGAGTGTCGGTGAGTGTACGCAGTGCAAACAAGTGTTTGAAGTGACGCCAACGCATAAAGGTGGGGGGAAGCTTATACTCTATTATATATATAGCAATCATTGTTGTCGTTTATGTTTTGTTTGTTTTTGGGAACAGATGCGTACATGTGTAGGTCCCTTGGGTAAACGATGGCATTGTCGACGGGAACTGGCCAACGGCTTTATAAAACAAAGAAAACAAACAATGATTAATCGACAGCGAAACATCACCATACTTACAGGTATCATCGATGCTATAACCACCTCAAATATTGTACATATACGAAAAATAAAGTCGTTTATTTTTTACAGTGTAGTAAGTAGTACGATGATCTTAATTTTTTGAAAGATACACATTATAACATCGATCATACAAACATAGACATATTATGCAACAAATGTTTGACGCAAAACGTTTTATAACAATTTATTTGACATCTTGTGAACACTCCCACTTTAAACAAGCGCATGCGCAATAGGATGCAAGTGCATCAATGTGAGTTTCTAACAGTACAGAGAAAATAAGAAATAGACGAATCACACTGAACCATATTCTGATGTCCATTCTATATTAAACGTACAAACATATTAGAGACACAGAATAATATATTTTTCTGTGAAGCTGGACATAAAAATACTGTTCGTAACATTTTTCGCAAACGCAATTATCTCCTTCGAACCTAGAAAATATATATATTCAGCAATCCTGCTGTGGCCTAGAACAAAAATTCGCATGCGCCACGGAATTTACGCAATTTTGCACAGAAAACATGTGTAGAAATATGCGAGGATAAGATTCAAACAACATGACATCTCTACATATTTTCTGACAAAAACAGCTTAACATTTCATACAAATATATTTCAAAATATCAACAAAATAGCAAGTTGTTCTTTGTGGAAATATTCTGAAATTTTGAGCTGTTTTTTGCACAAATAGGAACAGTGAAATGAACAATTATTTTCTTGTTTAAAGTGGAAGTATTTTTGAACGCTAGTTTTTACTTTACGCAGAGTATGTATAAATGATGCTAGCATATGACTTTCTGCTCCTTGCATACCCACCCAACCATTTTATATACGAGTTGAGCAGCGAGACAATACCACGGATGTCCCACACGTACGAGTACAGATCGTACAGTAACTCGCGGTTATTACAGAACGCCAAATGCAGGAACAATCGGTTCACAGCCTGGCACATCTCATGCATCTTCGAAGCACGATCAAACCATTCCTGTACCTGCAACACATTACACAGAAATATTAAATCATCCGCCGACCCCCAAGACATCAACGACGTACTTCTGGTTTCACGGGATCCTCCTTGGCGTTATTAGTAGCAATGACAACGTGTGCATTGGATTTTAACCAGTTGAACTCTTGCAGAAGTTGCAGTCCTTGGCCGCCGTGTTCGAACGGTAGATAGAACAGGTCACACAACAACGCTAGATCTTCATGTGTCAGTTGGTTATCAGCCCTGGAACAGGATAATAATACTCAACTATCTGGGAGATATATTTTTAAACAATTTCTTAATCTATAACTAAAATTTAGCATAAGAACTTCCAACAAAAAAATTGCATATTTTGACTTACTTGTTTGTGTCAGACTCTACCGTCATTGAAGCGTGTTGATCTTCTGCTACGGTCTCAACTTGCATACTAGTACTGGATGTCTGAAAAAAGTAACAAAACATAAATATTTCGATGATCTAATAGAATTCGCCCCCATGAGATACTAAAAGAACCTTAATCGAATTCGATTCCATGAGATAAACAATACAATTCAATGCTAATAAAAAACTGTTCAATTTTACATACAGAACTGACAAATTTCGGTACAATGAGATACAGAAGCTATAGATTTCGAAGATTAGAAATTATGAACTGCCTAACATAATTCGACACATTGGGAACTTACCGATGTGTTCTCGCTCATAGCGACATCTTCATTTGACGACAGGCTCTTGGCAGCATGTGCAGGTGATACGTTCGGTGTACTGTTACAGTCCATGGGCTCCGTTGGACTCATACTGGAGAGTGGACTCAAGTCTACCGATGGCCCTGTATGATTCAGCTCGGTATTCATTGGACTGTCCGTCTTGCACTCGGGCTTGTCCGCTTTCTTCTTTATATGATGTCCGTTGAGTATCGTGATGGCTTTAGACGAGGTCGGGTCATTGGGGTCGGCCGGTATTACAGGTATCGGTATAGGCACTGGTGTTATCGGGTTTGGTATGGACTCGTTACAGACTACTTTGGTCTCGGATATTAGTGAGTTCATTACCGGACCGGGTACAGGGCTAACGAAGATCTCATTTACTGTTACCTGAAAGAGCATCTTCTGTCAATGAGTGATCCACTACTGGCATATATATATATATATATATATATATATATATATATATATATATATATATATATATATATTTGTCTATAGACAACTTACAGTGCTGCAGACTTCGGCGAGTGCTTGAAGTTGGTTCGTACTGACGCCAGTGTGAATCGCAGATGTCGCGGTCGTTGAACAACTGGTGGTAGTAGTAGTGATGCTCATGCACGTGTTGATAGATGGTATGATAGGTACAGGAATAGCTGCTGCTCACCAACACACACGCACATACATATATTAAATACACAACAAACCTATGTGTACATACCTGCTACAGCGGGCTGTGGCTTAGCGATAACTCCCCAAGCTGCCTTGTGTTTGGAAAACTCTGGTAACCACTCGTTTATCGCATTTCTAAGCGCCTGTCGCGGGTGATACATGTTTGGAGATAACGTTTTAGGAACATCTTCACCCGACAAACCGTCCTCAGTTTCAGTTTCGAGTTTAATATCAGCAGATACGGTATCGTCTAAACAAACATTGACTTATTACAATACTGCATACACTCAGAGATATTTGGCTGAATGTAATAAACATAAAACTACTTACTCAGACTTAAATCTCTTTTTCCATCCACATTACACCGGGACCATTGAGCCAATGTATGAATAGCAACAAAGTTAGCGCCGTATTCACAGTTAGGATTCGTCAGCACTCCACGCAACTTCGGTATGAGATCGGGTGATCGTCCAGAGTATGGTCCCAGGAATACACGCTTCTGATCGTAATCGTTAGCGTGCAGGTTGTCCCAGATGACAGGTGCACGTTTCAGTACATCTGTGATCTCTTGAATGCATTCCACAGAAAGTTGTCGTGATATGACTTTCGGACCTACAAAATCAACCATTTAAACACGGCACATTATATCTGAGAATAATTCGTCACTGTACCTGTCCACATTATGTCAATTTCCTGTGCCAACTTTGATCCCAGCGTATTTAGGTACTCTGAGTTTGTGACGTTTGGCATGGCGCGCGTGGAACAGTATTGCGTGGGACAGAGTAAGAATCTCGGCTGTCCCAGGTGCTGAAAGATCTCATTTGTAACCGATACTTGTGCGTGTGCGAACGACTGAAAGATCTCCTTGTCCGCTTCGGACATCTCCGGTTCGATATCATCGAACAACAGGGCAAATGCCGTACAACCGAACTGCGATACTTGCTCTAGTTTACGTTTCAACGCTGTCACTTCTTTAGCGCTACTGTACGTTATATCCAAGCCCGGTGACAGAGCGTAACAGAATGATATATTTTGGTCGCGAGCAGCCGTAATGAGACCTGTCAAATGTTCCGCTTCTTCCACTGTGTACAGCTCACGCCAGTACGCACGATGTTTGTAGTCATCTTTTGGGGCGTACACGTACGAATCCATGCCCCATTTCTTCATTCTGTTGAGTAAAATACACTATGAATAAAGAAATTTTTTCAGTTTACGTCAAGTTTTTAGGTTATTTATTTAGTTAAGACTATTATTTACAACTTTGAAACAATTTACTTAGTTATTTCATGTATTTACACAGATGTTGAATATAATCACCTATAAACTAAATACAAACTAGTGCTACTTACTTCTGAAACAGATCTTTTCTCTGTTCCGTAGTCCATGGCCGTCCGTAAAACCCTAAAAACAACAAAATACATACTCAGTTATTGCGATAATTCACTATTTTAAATGAATGAACAACTCAGCATAATATAATTTATGCCAGTCGGGTAAACACCCAAAGCTTATCTTTACAAGAGATGATTGGAATGAAGGCTTTATACAACTAGTAATTGATTTATCAATGAAAAATAAATACCTTCAACTACACCACAGATAAAATTTCCATTTTTTGTATTTAAATTATCTGAAGCGGACTGGTCAACAGCTTCTGCCATTTTAGCCATAAAAATATAACTTATGCTATGCTGTGCTATGCCACTCTCTCTCGTATCTCGTATTCACCGTTTTGTTTTTGTAGTATACTCTGAAGTGTGACCCGAGTTCAACAGCCTAGTGATATCAAACATATTTTCCACTAAGTAATATAAATAAAAATAAAATCCAATGTACACAGGATGTGATACAGTTACACTGATAAACAACAAATATGTATCTCAATAAAAGTGAAATTGTTTATTTAAAACGTTCGCTAATTTGTTTACATTACAGTGACCTAATTCCTTAGTGACTTATGGTTTTTTTATTATCACTAAAATGTCAAATACGTCACTGACGTTTGTGATATTTGGGTGAAAGTGGGAGTGTGCAGAAAATCATAATATTTCGCAATAACAGGCTGAAATATGGGATTATTTGGCAAATCACCGGAACGGAATCCAAAGGATTTGGTATTATATGTGCCTGTGTATCATTTGGATAAATTATTCAACCAGGTTATACGTTTTAGGTAAATGAATGGACACATAAATTACGGAAAGAAGGATGTCAACTTGACAGGCAGATCCGAGGTGAATATATACGAGTGTAAATATAGTCGTACCTATAGTTAAAGGCTTCGTAATCTTGTAGCTATCCAACGGGAAGAGGAAAAAGTAAAGCGATCACTTAAAGAGGCAGCCAAAAAGAATGACAGAGAAACATGTTTGATCTTAGCCAAAGAAGTAATGCGTGCTCGTAAAGCTATAACTAAAATATACACATCCAAGGCGCACTTGAATTCAGTACAAATGCAGATGAAAAATCAATTAGGTAAATATAACACAGCACCTTTTATTGATCACACTTATTCGTTAGATAAAACTCGCTAAATCACTTAAAGACATTTAACATTCAATTAAATATTGCAAATAGTTCACTTTGACAGTTCCCATTATGATTTGTAGCTACTCTCAGAGTGGCCGGGGCACTTGCCAAGTCAACTGAAGTTATGCAAGCAATGCAAAGGTTGGTACGCGTGCCTGAAGTGGCACAGACGATGCGTGATATGTCAAAAGAAATGATGAGAGCCGGTATAATCGAGGAGATGTTGGATGAAACGATGGAATCCCTGGAAGACACGGAAGAAATGGAAGACGAGGCACAGGAGGAAATTGATAAAGTCTTATGGGAACTGACAGCTGGCAAACTGGGTGAAGCACCAGCGCCGCCAACGGAAGCTGGCCTAGCTATACCTGCGCCTGTCAAACCTGTCGCAGCGGAAGAGGACGAAGAAGAATTAGAAGAAATGCAAAGCAGATTATCTGCGTTGAAATCATAGTTCATTATGTATTTATATGTTTATATGCACAAGTTAGAAATCTATTATGAGTAATTTAATTCTGAAATTAGTTTTAAAATAAAATTATACGGATATTTTGAAATTGTATACGTTTGAAATGAAACTGTGCATATGAACAAACTAAGTATAACGCAGCACGCCTCACATACTTAATCACTAAGCATTTCACGCATTTTGTGTGTGTGTTGCATACCGAATGGTTTTTAATAAAAAAATAATGTATATTTTTGGCAGTTTTGAAAATGATGTTAATATTATTGATAATGGAACCTGTTGTATGTAAATAATTATTTATTAATTGAAATTAATAACGATATATAAAGTCACGCTAATTACTATGTACGCTTGTGCAAAATACATGAATATTCTATTTTGCAATAAAACATGAAAATGCTATACATTGTTGTTTATTTCAAATACATCAGCACATTTCATCAACATTGTTTTACATATCATACCGTTATTGTATTATAAATAATGTGCTTAAAACATTTAAAATAAATAAATAACAATATATTATTCAACTAAAAGCTTTTATATATTATTGATTTGGAATATACCCCTGCAACATATACATCACGCATACCACTTGTCTTATTATACATATTATGTTTTTCAAATGACATTGCATCCATGAGTGTACAACGTGTCACTGGTATAGGGGCCATTCGGGGGTTTATAATTTAAGCACCGTCAGTGCTGTTTAATGATATTTCCGTACATGTCAATACGCGGTGACCTGTATGTCAACTACAAGGAATATGTAATATAAAGACACTATATCATGTGTGTGTTCATTAATCTATGTATGTGCGAATGAAACGTTTTCTATCGCACTTGGTTCCATATTAATTACAGCTTCCAGCATTAAGGACTGCATTTGCTCATAACCTATATTTTAGCATTAAGCAGTAAATGACACATATGCGCTTTGCTGTTTGTCAGACATATATGCATAATACATACAATACACTGTATTGCACTGTATTGGCGAAAAAAGCTCCTGTAGGTGGCAGCACAAAATGGCGTCGAGTCGAGGAAAACAAATGGAAGTTTACATGTGATTTGCTTGGGAGACGTTTTATTTAGTGGTTTATTCAAATAATATTACGATTTGTGTTGTGTCGTTTAGTTTAATATTATTTATCTGTGTAATATGGTAGCTGTAAAAGTAAATTTAATCGATATATTTCAATATATAAGCTCACCGAGACCTATTAAAGAAGATGAAGCGGTTTTCCACGCGGGTCATGTTACTATGTGTGGCTGTAAAGAACACAATACAAATGAAATTGTTGCGTTCTGTATACAAACAAGCAATTTAAATGGTGTATCCCATCAAAGTGGAAATAAAAATGCACGAAAATGTTTTATTTGTCATTGCAATAGTGAGCTAACCCTAAAACAGAAATTATTAATTTGCTTGTCATTTGAATTTACACAAGTTTCACACGAAAGTGTTTTTCTTATAATGATGACGGATTACTAATATCTTAATTTTAATGTAATATTTATAATAAAACTCAGTAATAATTCCATAATTGATATGATTAAAAATTTTATTCATGTATTTACATGCTAACCTGTTTCTGTTATCCTCGACTCGAAGCTTTTATTTTAGGCCACCAGATACAGCTACTTTGACTTTTTTCGCCAATTCAGCCAAACAACCAACGCACGTCATCGTTTAGGATAAAACTTAATAAACATAAATATCACTATGAATTTGTAAATATATTTTTAATCGACATTTTATTGGATTTGTATTATTAATATACACGAAAAAACTATTACTATAACTAATAATGTTAATAAATATTTCTATTTAATTATTTTTCCTCAAATTATTTTTATTTTGTGTTTTACTAATGGCAATGCTGAAAACAAATACGACACGTTTATAGTTGACGCTTCTTCCGACTTATACTGTAAATGTGTTTTCGTGTAGCAGAACATTGTTTTAATCCGTTTTAGAACTCGTGTAACCGTAGTGGAACATGACGTCATAATATCTAGTGATATTGCATTAATGACGTGATTTGGTTGTTTGGCTGAATACAGTGTACGTCATGTTTTATTCTGTACTACACATCACAGAATTGTTGGAAAACAAATGATACAATCTGTTTATGTCACGATCTTCTCGATTAAAAGTGTATGAATCTAGAAGGTAGTGGTATATGTTATGTATTGTATTTGATGTTTATTATTCTAGAATATTACAAAACATATTCCGGGTGTTAATTAAAAACTAACCATAGGCGTTTAACAGAGGAAATCAGTTTTTTCTTACCCAAAAGTTCCCAAATTATTTTAGACAAAAATACTTCGAATAACTATATCTCATCGCGGAACTCTTTTTGAATTCTAAAATTTTTGCGGAACACCTAGAATAAATTTGGGTTTTTAGTTAGAATAAATGATAACACAAATATATAAGATAAACAAAATAAATATTTATTATGTGTATTGTGACTGTTTGAGGAACACCAAATTTACGAACGCCTATGGCCAGTTTTTTTTTTTTTTAATTAACACCCGGTATGTAATTTATCATTAAATAATGTATTAGGTTCATTTACATTTTAAATATTGCATTAAATATATAACTAGCCTTAATACATGGCGTATATATTTAAAAATATCTTTCAAATCTCTTCAGCACAGATACTCTTGAACAATGCTCTTGAAAACAAAACAAAATTACGACATTTTGCAATTAAATTCGTTAAAAATAATCATTATTTTTATTCTTTTCTTCAATACCCCCGCACACAAACATAAGAATCTAATTAACGAAAAAATATTGTTATCAGACTTTTCTTTACCAAGAAGCAACAGCTGCGTAAGATTGATAACATAACTTGCGATTATATTAGAGAAAAAGTTACCGTAGAATATATAAGTTAGCAATTGTCAACGGACCAATAGCACCTGCAGAAATTCCGTGGTCCATTAGCTTAATAAAAAAAAGTTTTCGAATGCGCTACAGTTGGTTCGGTGAAGGGCAAACACCATTAAAAATTCATAGCAAGCTGAAATATAAAGTCGATAATGTAAATCCCTATTCAGAGATATGTTTAAAGATTAATTGAATTGCATAAATTAGTGTCATTGATCTGTATTCTTGCTGGCTAATTCCAACAATTTACGAATGGCAAATACGTTTTACATTTTGGATTGTATAAATTACTGTAATAACGAGGATAATGTCCATTTTTTAGTATTATTATAATATATTAATATCTAGTTTTATCCTTTAAATGCATGACGAATAGGCACGTGTACCATCTAGTCTGCAATCCCTGCATTAGAACGACACTATCAATCTTGCTCTGTAATCCTGCATGTATAACTAAATATTAATATACACATTATCAATTCAGTAAACCGATGATTAAAGGCTGATTCACACTGAATGGTGTGTATCAGTGATAGGTGTTCATGCATATGCGAATAGCAGGTGGACTTTATACACGAGTATTATAAACAATAAACTAACAGATTATTGAAAGGATTAGACACTCTGAAATGTTTGCTAACACGGCATGTGTTAGATGAAATAGCTCAAATGAAACTGTCATGTCTACAAAGTTTAAGGTTAGTAATCTTACAAGAGGCAAATATTTCACTTACGTCTGTTAAGTTTTCTGCAAATAGTCTTTTTTCAAAAGGTTCTGAAAGTGCAAAATAATTAATCATAAGCTCTTGCTACACCTTGTATGATTCTCAGAGTTGCAAAGGAAACGGATTAAATTCGAAGACAAAGTACCGTAGAGATTTTCTAGTTCAGATCATTAGTATAGTGTGATTCATTTACGAAACATTCAGCACTAATCAATGTTTAGAACTCAAACAATTAAATTTCCAACTTTTATATTAATCAAAGTCTCGATTGATTGTAACTGAGTTTGATACATTTATCTTGTTAATTATCTGTGTATTGATTTAACGATGCCTGTTATATTTCAGCGTTCATTCAATAAAATATCCAAACTCGTCTATCAATATCGCTTAGTATATTATATAGTACAGCTATATTTACAGCAAAGCTGTGAAAATAATGAGTGTATGCAAAACTGTTTGAAAGGTGGCTGGGTAAGTATGTGTGGGCGACCGACATTAAAATTGAAAACGCAATCTCCGTTCTATTATATAATGTATTCCCCGTTTACATCCGACCATATATCACACGAGTCACTTGCAATATACCAAGTCTGCAAACAAGTATTCACAGGAAATGTTAACGACAGTCTACGATAAGCAGTGACGTTCTTTCTACATTTGAAATAAAATGTTAACAACCGTTATTTTAGAACATATAAACATTATTTCATCATTCTAGATTGTCGAATGAGAAAATGATTAAAGAATATTATAATGCCTTTCATTAAACTTTGTTATACAATCTACAGAGAACACAAAGGTCCGGAAACGGTAATTCTTCTTTTTGTTTTACTGCAGGCAAGTACTAATTACATGGTCCTCGGTAAACTGAAGCGTAACGAATGATTAGCGCTGTAGTCGCGTGGAAAAGTTACCAACTTAGTTAATTCTGAAATTAGTTGAGTTCTCGTTGCGCTAGTTTTCATTTTGTAACTTTGTTGTATCTTTTTATTGCATGCTGTTGCACATGGTAATTATATAGAAACCGTTCACCACTGCAGTTTGCGAATTTTACGCGTGCGTATTAATAAATTAGCGAGATTTTAGCACACAGATAAAACAAAGTTACAATCTTTTAAATTAGATTACTGCATTAGCATAATACTTCTTGGTTCATTTATGGGTATACTTTTTAATTTATAGTTTTAGTAGGTCATATCGCCAGGATATTCTGGAAAATGAGATATTCAAATGCGTTGTTTGAACCACAAATTACATCAGGCAACGTTGCCCGTAAGCGTAACGTTTCGTATCTACGTATTCTTTTCCATAATCCAGTTATGTAAATTCAATGGACTCTCGACGTGCATTAATTTAATCGTTTAATATATTCATTACGCAAGGAACTACATATTGTACAGTGCACAAATTAATTTATATACTCATGTAAACAATATGCATTACATACACAATAAACCGTATAATACTAAATATACACAAGTATAAACAATGACTTGAGAATATTAATATCGTCGGTTTGAATAGACATGCAAACGGTAAATTTGGGTAGACTGGTTTCAATGTCGCTCAGACAACTGAAGAGATAATCGTACAATAACATAAACATACGGACCAGACATGCCTTGATGTAGATTACCCATTTCAACAACAATTTGTAGTTGAACATATTCCTGCATTCATTTCACCTGGATCCTAGAATATGGTTAAATACTAACTAAGCCTCGGGAGCACTGCAATAGACAGATTGAAACTGAATTATTCATATGCAGCATAACTTACTTCGTATTACAAATGGACAAGCTATAACATGCATATTATATAGTTATATGAATATGTATTCATTTAATTAAATACGTCATTCGAATTGTAATAACTTTTAAAATCATCACACAATGGTAATATTTAAACAGTACATATTCTTTGGTACATTCTATTTTGAAACAATGATGAAAGAGAATTTAATTATAATGTAAATAACAAATTTTTTTTTAATGTAAAATTTAATTTTCAATTTCCAAAGCTCGTTAGCAGGAACGATGATTAAAAATATAATTAAAAATAGAACACGTGTTTATTTGTAAAGCCTGGGTTATGCTGGATTTGTTTAGAAAATATAAACTGCATTCAAGCTTATTTGACGGGTTACATTGAGCTGAAGAACTTTTAAACCTTTAGGACATGTCTCGAGTCCTGATGTGATGAAGATTAAGAAGAACTGTGTTCTGTGGTGTTCTGCTTGCTCGATTCACATAAATATTCTAAATCCAATACAACCCGGCCAGCCTGCGAGAAAAATAAATTAAATAAATGTTCTCAATCCAAGTGAACTCATGGAATATCAAAGCAATAGAGCAGTTGAACCTGGCGCACAAGGTTAAAAAACCATTTTCCCGTAATGACAGCATGAAAGAGCTAATGCTAATTAAATATCATCAAATTCGAAATTGAAGCCTTAATTGGTTTTGATACATTTGTTTTGTTTTGTACAACATCACACCCCTCTCATCATAATGGACTCGACCAGGTAAGTAACTAAGATTCTCGACTATAGATGGTGATATAGCATGATTCTGTATATATTAAGATATACATACAATATTCGTGTGTAAGTTCTCTTTGGTTCTGAAGAGAAATTATAAGCTTGTATATGTGAGAAGACGGACCTCAGTACTACGCATATCTTCCGTATACTACAAACTTTAGAGTCTTAATGAAATAAATTTGCCCTCAAACTGTACTAACTAAGCGACGACACGACCGCGCATAACATTTACAATTGAATTAACCAATTAATTAACCGCAGTTATTATTGTAATTGAGTTCGAAATTTCAAACGCAGTTCTGTATTATTGTCAAAACTAAATTCTAGAATAATATATTTTACAATTACATAATCGTATCTGAAAAATGATCCGTCTTTGGCCAATATCGAGTGCATTTATAAAAATCTGGTGTGGTCGCTAAACTACTTTCTTATACTCAATTTAAATTGGCACATATTTGTCATTTCAAATGCGTGTTTCTGTAAATATTTTGTCTTTGTTTGGTTTTCAAAGCATATACTCGTATGATATTTTAAATACACGCCAATATATAAATACATTTTACTCAAAATTGAATAAGGATAGAACAAAAATGCATAGAACATTTTTTCTTAAGCTTATTGTTTCCTATTTTATTTCAAAACTAATAAACAAATAAGTACGGGTATTCAACAATTTTTACCACGTAACTGATGTTGAATAACAAATGAATTAATTTTATTCTGACGTTTTGTGATAATGTACTGTCACCAGTGGCACTAGAAATGTACTCTTCTAGAAGCATGTCCATAATTTTGCGAATTTTGAAAAAAATCTTTTTGATTGTGAATCAGCACATCGAAATGTATATTCATGAATTTTTTTACTCTTTTTTAGCACCCTGTATAATCAATAAACTTAAATACGAAGTTGCATTGTCCTGTCTTTGCTCGTTTTGAAGATAATGAACATACAGACACACATCCACACACACAGACGTCATTGCGAAAATAGTCAAAACGGATTCAGGGGACCTAAAAACATGTATTTCCATCAAAATCTCACAATCGACATTTTTCATGATTCCTCTATTTCCTTTATACTATGTATAAGAAAGTAAAAAGAACAAATTTGGAAGGGCAGTATATACCTATTAGTGGGAGCATAAAATTTGATGAAATTACGTGAATATTAAAATTGGACGGTTAGGAAAGTTTGAACCCTTCAGATCGAGTAAAAAATAACTTTGTTTCAACAACTTTCCCTTGAATAATTTATATGTAAAATTGAAACAAGGGTTGTCAGCTATCACGGTATAGATAATTAACAAGTAATTGCATAATTCGTAAAGTTAAACTTTAGTTTTATAAACGCTGACTAATAATTAATGTCGCGAAACGGTTCGATAGATTTCAAAGTGTTTTGAAGGCGAAAGCTTTTAGTGAAAGAATCGAATTCAATGCATGTTCTACAATGCATTCAGCAACAACAATAGATCATTGTTATCGGGTCAAGTGACATTTTGGATATATTCAACGTAGTCTCTACAATACTGGCGTAAGTAAAGTCAAGATCTAAAACACCCCTCTGAAGAGTTTCTTACAAGATACGCCTCAGGCAATTTACGTACATACTCCAAGAATTTCAAGTGTTTTATTCAACAATGTATCATACAGTAATACTTAATAATATTTATGTCAATTATATTACTATTTATTATAGTAAAGGAGTAATATTGATAAATGATAAATGAGTATGTAATGATTGGTAGTACTGTGCTCTAGCCCAGCCGATCGCAACCATTGGGTCGCGACCCAATTTTGGGTCGCAAAAGTTGAAAAACGGGTCGCATACATATTTAATCGTTTAGGATAAATACAACGGATGTGGAAGCCAACGGTTTATATACTTGCTAAATACTTTATTTAAATATTGGCGGTTAGTAATTTTAGTGTCTATTAGGATGAGGTAGACGGTAGAGGTGCTGTTATACATTGCGCTGGTACATTTTTTTAATCCTAAATCTTACGCCCATATTTTTTGTATGGTCCTATAATTTTAAGAGACTAAAGCCCCCTCTTCTACCATACAGTCTCATATGGGTTTCCTTACATTTGAATTCATATTTTATGGGTCGCAAGATAAAATAGGTTGCGGAACGCTGCTCTAGCCTGTGACATTCAATATTTCAAAGTTTGACAGTCTGACGCTTGTCATATTGTCAATCGCGAGTGTTCTAAATGAACTGCCGGAATATGTATGTATGTATATACCCGTGCATAATATCGATTTTCTTTTAAGAATGTATGTAAACTTCTTTCCATTCCAATCTGACAATACATATGTCTGACAGTTAGGAGTAATTGAAAAGCTGCTGCCATACTCAGTTCGCTAAAAACTTTCGTGTTCTGCAACCAAAACCACACGTATGTTACGCGGTATACATATAACCATATAACTATACCTTAAGATATCCAATTACGTTATGACACTCAGTATAGGCTGTTCCACGATGATATTTCGGATTTCTTGATTTATAATAATTAGTTTATTGGGAGAGGTGCTACATCCTAACAATAGAAATTCTGTGAAGTATATCAAAAGATAATAAGACTCAAATAAAATTGTAACCCTGTTCACTACTGATTTCAAGAAAGAATCCCAATAGTCGTACCGTGCGTACAATTCCACTTATGTCACTCTTATTATCTATTGAAATATTTCACAGAATATGTATTGTTCCGATGTAGCACCCACAATAAACTAATTATTACAAATCAAAAAGTCAGGAATATGATCGTGGAACAGCCTATACAATTAATACCTTTCAAGCCTAAAGTTCCGAAGTAACAGGGTGTTTAACTTAATTATGAATTAATAACTGTACTGGCGTATTCTGTAGGGGAGAAGGGGGCAGTTTTGAACTAGGGGCAGTATAGAACATCTGATATTTAAATTTTGCTGTTGAATTATGTCGCCATCTGTCCTATATATACTGTACTAGGAATGACGATCCTAGTAATGTAAAAATTTAACTTCTACGACAGAGTGTGTATGTGTTATGCTCATTGATCTGTCTGCGTACCTAAATTGTAAGTATTTTAGATTTTACATATAAGAATTTACAGAAATTAATTTGGTTGATAAGTAAAAATTGATGAATTACCTATTGAATATAAATAAGTGAGCGAAAGTATACTCCACTCTCATAATAAATTGAACTATCATGTAGAAGTTATAACCTAACTTTTAAACATATGTCTAGTGGGGCACTTTTGAATTGCTGTCAATGGGGGAGTTCAAAACTGCCCCAAGTTTATATTTTTATTTAATTTCTTTCTAGTTTAAAATGGTGCGGAATTACGTAAGAAAGCGGGTTGCTATAAATGAAGAAGATGCGAACAAAGCTGTGAATGAAGTATTAAATGGCAAAGGCTTACGAGAAACGGCAGGTGAATACGGTCTGAAGGTAACAACGTTATATTATCGAGTACAGAGCAAGAAGTTAAGAAACTTAGCTCAAACTGATAATTCGGTCTCTGTTCGTGACTACACAGATTATTCTTCTTTTCAATCTACATCCCAAGTTTTCAGTAAAACTGAAGAGAATCGTCTAGTTGAATATATTTTGAAATGTTCGAAAATTCATTATGGAATGACATATCAACAAATTAGAGTGTTGGCCTATGATTACGCCAAAAAATTGGGCAAAAGTATTTGCGCTACCAAATGGGGTAATTCGAAGACTGCAGGAATTGATTGGTTACAAGGTTTTATGAAGAGAAATCCCCTTTTATCATTAAGAAAGCCAGAAAATACTAGTTTAAGTCGGGCATCAAGTTTCACCAAGCATAATATTCAAGAGTTTTTTCAAAATTATGAACGGGCGTTACAGTCAAAAGAGTTTTCTCCCGATCGGATATATAATCTTGACGAGACTGGTGTTAGTACTGTATTACAATCTCCCAATGTAGTCGCTAAGAAGGGCAGTAAACAGGTTGGACAAATAGTTTCTGCCGAAAGAGGCACTTCAATAACAATATGTGGAATCATAAACGCAATTGGTAATACAATTCCTCCAGTTTTTATATTTCCAAGAGCTCGATTTCGTGACAATATGTTAAACGGTGCACCTACTGGAAGTTTAGGACTAGCGAACTCACCAAGCAGTGGATGGATGACGAGAGAATTATTTTTAAAAGTTCTAGAGCATATAGTAGATTTTACTAAATGTTCACAACAAAATCCAATATTGGTTGTAATGGATAATCATGAAACACACTGTTCTTTAAATGCAGTAGTGTATGCCAAAGAACATGGCATTGTCTTGGTAACATTTCCTCCTCACACATCCCATCGTCTTCAACCACTTGATGTTACTGTTTATTCGCCTTTTAAAACAAAACTAGCTCAGGCAATGAATAATTGGATGGTTAGTAATCCTGGTCGTACAATTACTATTCATGATCTCGCAGGTTTAGTTAACACTGCGTATGAAGCATCTTTTACGATAAAAAATATAAGTGAGGGATTTAGGCGAACAGGTCTTTGGCCAATAAATAATTTAATTTTTTCTGATGAAGATTTTGATGCGGCATTTGTGACAGATAGACCAGAACCGACAACCTCTCAAATAACACATGAAGAACCTTCTACTTCCGCATGTAATATGGTTGATTTAGAAATAATAGATAATACGAATAAGTTAGAACCTACAACTTTGTGTTCAACACCTAAAAAATCTAAGACGATCGAAATTATAACTCCAGAACATGTGCGGCCGTATCCGAAGGCACTTCCTCGAAAAAATAAAAATACGAGAAAGAAAATAAAATCTAGAGTTCTAACAGAAACACCCGAAAAGAACAAAATTGAGAAAGAAACATTAGAAAGAGAGGAAAGAAAAAAACAAATCGAAGAAAGAAAAGCGAGAATTAAAACTAGTAAAGTAAAGAAGAATTTATCAAAAATTACAAAATTTAGATTAACACCAGATACATCCTCAGAAGAAAGTGAAGAGGACGTTATTTTTGACGATTCAACAGATGAGGAGGAATTCTCTGATGAGCAAGGTTTAGTTGAGATTTATGAAACTACTAATGTAGAATCATTGAAAGTTCAAGATTATGTCCTAGTTGCATTCAGAACAAAAAAGACCATTAAATATTACGTAGGTCAAATAACAGACGATAAAAATGATGATGATTATGAGGTAAACTTTTTGAAGAGACAGGCTGAAGGAATGAAGTTTTGTTTTCCACAAATTATGGACAAATCGATCGTTAGATCAGAAGACATAGTTATGAAATTACCGACTCCCACTACAAGTGGAACAACTGCCCGTACAACCCAAGTTTTCAATTTTCCTTTCAATTTTGATAGTTATAGTGTAAATTAAGTGTCTGTAATCGATACTAAAGTGTTTATTCTATTTGTTTTTTCAAGTTTTCATGTGTTCACAAGTGCCCCAGGCCAATTCAAAACTGCCCCACCGGTGGGGCAGTTTTGAACAATATCAGAGGTTTCTTTGTGATTTTTTTTTTCCTGTTTAAAGTTATTTTTTTTACTAATATTTTCGTCACAAATTAGGCTAGATGTTATACTATTTTATGGTAAATTTGTAATTTTGTTACCTAATAAAATAAACAAAATATAAATAAAAGATTAAATTTTGTTCAATACTGCCCCCTTCTCCCCTAATGAATTATTAAATATTCAATCGTGTATGTACATATTTTATCCAGGCAACACTTTATGCGATAAAAATTTCACTTACTTCTCAATGAAATGAACATTAAATTGTTTATTAGATATTCTATTTGTGTACTAGATTCATAACCTCACTATTAATTATCAATCTCTGCATTTATCAGTGGTTCGCAAACAAAGGTCTACTCACATTTTTTGCTGTAACTTTATTAAAATTTATATTTTATCCAAAATAGTTGCTTTCCAAGTTTATTGATTTTAAAATCTAGAACTGATTATGATAGAGCACCTTTCGATCGATATGCTCAAACGTCAATGTAAAAGCAAGAAAATAAAGCACGATAATGCACAATAAACAAAAAATACACAACGACAGCAACACAACAATAGGTAGGTAGCTATTTGAATCCGAGCGAGCGTGTATCTGAAGATTTTCAATAAGGCTGTTGAAAAACGAAATAGAAAACGGAAGCTGAGTAGACGAATGAAAATTGAACATAAATACTTGACGTTCGGATGTGTATCGTATGTCTACCTCTGAATAATATCCTTGATACTACAAATACTTTTACAATAAATGGATACTGAGTTTCTTTTTTTTGTGTGAAACCTTCGTACTACGTTTCAACAAGTCTTAACTTGCTTAATGAGGTCAAACTACACGTGTACAACGTGGAATCGATTCCGGGAAATCGTATACGAGTTCTCTCAGAAACTACTCTATATGTATTGTGCCGGGAACGTTTTTCCATTGGGGAAATAAGAAAATTTGTGAAACGAAACTCAGATGGTAGTTGGAAAATAAAACATGTGCTGTGTATGCAGTTTTCATGATGTTATGGATTTCGAAAGGTAAGATAATGCAATGTGCAAGTTATTCAACCGGAATGCTTATTGTAATTTCGTACGTAAACGTTTCGCGAAGAACGAGAAAAAAAATTTCGTATTGCAATTTCTATTGCATTACGGCAATTTCAAATACTTTTATGTGAGCACATTATACGACATGTGAATGTAATAAAAGGTACGTTCGTGAATCATTGATTCTTCAAGAAACTATGGAAATAAAAGCTATCTACATATATACATTTCGATTCATGCAGAGACATGTAGAATGGTAAATTATTTATCGGGCAAAATAAAACGACAATCAATAAATTGGTACGCTTCAGGCATTTAACGGCTGCTAAATAATTGATTCTATTCCATTCTTGGAAACGGACGTTAGCATCAACATGATGGATTCAGAAAACTTTAACAGTACAAAAGGATAAAGTGATTTGAATATATTTCAGATGGATTTTCTGACAAGGTGCAGAGCAAAGAAAAAAATTCTATTTGTCAATCAGTCTGAATATAAAACAGCCCCAATGTTCGGAAGCCTCACGAATGCCAAACCGGCTCAAGATGAAACACTTTGTTTCTTCCGGATATGTAGGTTTTCACGATTCGTTTCAGCCGAAAATCGCAGCACGGGAGAAACTTGAATTTGTGCGTGAAACACGAGATAAATCACATTATCTACAGGCGAATCCATCGAAATCCACGGGAGGTCAACGAGCATTAATAAATACGTAGCTTCCTCTGATAAAATATGCAGAATGGATGTTAAATTGTACTGATCGAAATAAGATGGTAATATGCAACATTTACACTGGTAAATACACGTAGAAACTATGTATAATAAGCCACCATTCCATGGAACAAGAAATTCTACAGTTATGGCGCATAGATTCCTAAATGTATTTACATTTATGGTAAACCGTGTACATTGTATAATTGTAATATCAAAATGTAAACTACAAGATTGTACCCGTTACCATGTAATACTGTTAACCGCGGTAATTGCGCTTCCATTGGTTACGCTTTGAGTTAATACCATCCGTCTCAAAGGAAACGTACTTTAAAAAAAAAAATACAACATCCATCGTATTTATAACGTTCTCGGATATTACGAGTTGAAATTGCCGTCAGTTACTGTAATTGGATATATTTTTTGATCTGCAACGTTGGCAGTACATTTACGCGGTTTCTTTTTGCCAGAAGTCGCTTGAAATATTATTACATTTGTGGTTGTTTTATGTCGGGCTGTGTAATCTTTGAAAGAAAATGAAATGAAACAGCATGTGTTTCGTCGCATATGCCTAAGTATCTTTTGTAGCTACACGCAAATACAAACTGACGTACATATATGTTGATAGAAGCTCATTGAATACATTTCACACATCACCGGTCGTAAACTGGGAAATAAATTTTCTTTTTTTAAATAGAAAACAAAAGAGAGGAATTTTCCACTTTGGTTTTTCCGTTGAAAAAATAACACAGTTCTTTTAAATAAAACAGCGAGAAAATGTACAACATTTAAAACGTAGCAACTGAGGATAAATGTAGCGAGTTCGTAAATATTTACTGATTATTATTACAATTCAAATAATAAAATATACATTAATTCAATATTGTTCAGGGAATATCTCTTTAAAAATTATTAATGTTAAATTTACTGTAAAATTTACACCCGGTATACTGAATGTTTTAAAAGTAATATTAAATATTTTACTTCTCGCAGAAACTCCAAATTAACTTCAGCTTGAGCAATCACCCTTCAACGAACTTTATTGGAGAAAACAGCAAGCACGGGAATCGAACTCGTCTCAATTATGCACGAGTATGCCTCGTATATTGTTATAATTTCTGTTGACATTTTCTTCACAAAACTTAAAGTTTGTTTCGTGGAAACTTTTCGGGCATCACGAGTGATTACAAGTAAAACAACGAAATGAACGATTAGACTCTGATGTCTCGTGGGATTTATTGAATTAATCAAACAACACGGCGGATCCGGAGAGGTGCTGTGTGCTGGCTGGATGATACGCAAGAACCATTACAAATCACCCGAGTTATGAACGTTGCCGGACTATAACCGGAAATAAGGGACACGTTCGTGCAGGTCTGCGGAGATTAACTGACCTTTTCCTGCTGATTTCGGTTAAATGCGCTAATATTTTAACGCGACACAGAATAAAGTAGCTTTCATTTAACCACACGGAACTCCGGTCCAGCCGGTAATGTAGAATACTGTTTATTGTCCAGTGGATATTTCATAGCACCCTACGGATTCAAAGTTTCGAACGTTAAAGTGTTTGCTACTAAAATCAAGATTACGAATTAATTTCAATGTTCTATACACAGAGACTTGTTAACGAGTCTAGTATTTAATTAAATATTGTAATTTTTCCCATTAACTTATTATACATATTACATAATTCTGAAACGAATAAACTTTGTCTTATTATGCAAAAATGAAAACATGCAATGTGCATTCGGAATATTTTATTTACATAATATAACGAAATGCGCGCTGATGCAATTTTTACGAAACTTTCTTGTAAATGTATTAAAGTTTGTTTGTCCTCTGCAGTCTAAAAGGTTTTCTTCTTATTCTTTTTCCGCTATTCTCCGTTTTGTAAAGAGTTTATTAAATAGTGTACGTGTTTGTGTCTGTGTTTGGCTGTGTGTATTCACGAGTAAACACATATTTGCCGAATATATTATGAATTATTTACCTGTTATTTGCAAAATGTCAAGTTGAAAATACGGGCATGAAAGCGTAGCCGGCTGGTACTTCTTGCACACTTGGGTTATGTGTGTTCTTCTTTTGTTCTAGAAAAATGGCGCATAGTGTAACGAGCGCACAAGAACACGAAACACAACAAACTTCTGTCACATACGTTGCCATTATGCAGGTACTGTTATTTTGTTTCGTAAAACAGTGCTTCCTAACCCTACTTTTACATACTGACAGCTGTACTGAAGTGCACGTGTATTCGCAATGATATGTTCAAAGTTCTTACTTGTTTCTATGTCAATCATTATTTGAATAATGTCAACTGATGCAAAATAAGTATTTACCTGTATACCATATTCAAAGCACTTTTGTATTACAAGTGCGCCAACCTGACGGCAGGCTAAATCCCCCGAACTATGTCTAGCCGTGAGCCCTGAATGGAAACGGAACGGGGTAACGGTGATCAATCTCGCAAGAAATGAACCTGGAATAACATACAAATATCTATTTGCTGAACTGCAGGTAAAGACTTAGCGTGATTCTCATTATATATCTCTCGTTCTGATTTTAATGGCTTTGAAATCCGCTTAGCAGAATGTGACACTTGTATGAATTCCAATCTCCCATTGCTATTTGAATACAGAGCGACGAGAGAAATGCCTACAGAGCATGTTACTGAATCTTGTTTGCCGAAAGCTACCTCTAATCCAGTGTGTACCAGTCGTCCTCAACAAGTTACATTTACATTGTAAATGCTTGATTTTTTACTGTTCTGTACAAGCGAGCCTTGGAATAGTTTCACGTTCAAGCAACACACGAATTCAGACGAGAACATCGTAAATACGTAGCTAATTACTTAGCTAAACTAATATCTAAATATCATAGTTGTAACAAGTCATGTTAACGACCAAATAATGCACTCGCCAGAAAAACACACGACAGTTCTCCAGCTCACAATATGCATGCAGTAAATAAGGAACGCCAACAATGTATTTGTATTCTTACCTCTAGATTAATTAACAGGCTAAAAAACAATTTTGTTCCGCGGAAGCCAAGCAAAAAATAATTCTCTTTGAGTTTATTAATATTTTATACGCTGCATAAAGGAAACATGATAATGAAAGACATTACACTGAATGATATTTTGCGTGAACCAGTGTTAATGTTAGTGAAAAACTTACGTTGAAGTATGTTCTGTAGTGCATACGTCTAAACATGCATAGAACTTGATTTATTACTTTGTAAAGTTATCATAGAACACATTCTCAACACCAGACATTACAGTTTATTTGTAAATACATTGAAAGATATATTAAGTTAGTCCTGTCAAAAATCTGCACAAATGTGCCCTAAAGGGCAATCTTTAAAACTGAACGACACAGTATTTTTAATATACACCCAACAGAATGAAACAATGACTATAGTATTTATTATTTGCTGACACTTCTGTTTTCACATTATTTTGAACTGGACCATCTCTTCTTTAAGGATACAACTCTCCAAATGAAATAACTTATACGTGCCCCAAATGAACAAGGTATATTCCCTAATAGCATTAATCTGAATGTGGTAAATTTTCTTGAAATGAAACAGAGCATGCAAATAAAAGCCAGATGTAGATAAGTAGAGATAAATTTACAGAGTGTATAACAGGTAGAGAATTAGATATCTTTACTTAGTGTAAGGGTATATTAACGAAAATCGGATATACATCCACGTGTCAGAGTGTGAGGTTAGGATAGCGTGGTCTTGATTTTAATAGCACAATCTAACCCCAGCACCATGTGTACACATACGGGTATGTTACACATAGTAATTAATGGATACACTAATTATAGAAGCTACACTGAATTGTTGTCATTAATAACGACCAACATTACACACACCCACACACGTATTCCGAACAATCATAATATTAAATTACACCCTTCCATAATATTGTTGCAATAAAATGAACAATAATTAACACAGTATATATTAATATTATTATACAAAATTCTACAACAGTTTTTTAAATCTCAAATGTATTTATCACGTAGTAGTCTGAAAGTTGTAATATTCCAACAAGACGCTATATTTCAATGTTTAGAAATGAATTTAAAGTAAAATTATGTATCGTTGATGCAACAAAAATAAAATACGAAATGTATACGAGATGCTTCAAATTGCTTTCATTTGGACTCTGGTACGATTCCTAGATACTAAATAATGCATCAGAAATTTCAAATATCTTGACAAATATAAAAACAAACAAAATTGCATTGACATTTCTTAAATTCTAACCTCTAGCAAGCTAAACTAAAAATAAATTTCTTCGTTCCTTTTTAAGAAATATGCTTGCGATACACATATTGTAATCAACTTTATTTAAAACGAATAGTATATAGTGTTAATTTAGAATTAGATTCAAAACACAATGGAGCGTGGTTAAACGTATCGGTGTGCATCAGACAGACAAAGATCGAGAGACGAAGAACTAATCAGTGCTATCGTGTGTTTAGAACAGATTGTTCTCGTCCGATAAACCAAAGCGAGTGTTTTGCTGTAAGCGGCTGATAGACAAGATCTCACCATGTGGGACGAGTGGGAGGACATTGGAGCACTTTACAAAATCGTGATACTGCTTAAACCGGATGTACACCATGGACTATTGGGTCCATATCCTGTGCTCATTTCGCCCCAGAGAAAACTGGCGATAAAACAGATTGAGAGGTTTAACCCTCACGGTATTGTTGTGGTGACATGGCCACCTCGATTACAGATCAGTCCATCATCAACAGAATAAAATTGGCCATTTTGGGACGACGACAACGACAGTAACTTTTGTTGTTGTTGGAAAATATAAAAAATACTACCCAGAAAAAGAGACAATCATTGTTCTTATGCCTGAATCGTGTAAAATGTAATATTTTACATCTAAAAATTATTTGCGCATTCCTCATGACCACACACACCTACGTACATAAATTCTATATTTATATTAAAGATGTCCGGTCCATATATCAACTTTTATTAAAAATCCTTCAAATATTTCAATATAATCTTCATAATACATTCCACTGGGCAACACAACGAAATTACTAAATATCTTCAGTATAATTCCTAGTTAAATTTCGAATATTAGCAATATTTCCAGGCACATTTTCATTTGGTTTTTACGCTTACCAGCAATAGGAATTTATATTAAATATGGTTGTTGATTTCAACATTGCATTCGTGTTTATGGAACTCGATATTCATATATGCAATGTTGGTTACCGTTCCTGTAACATATGTACGATTCTCAGATGCAGATGTATGTATGTTAGCTATGACAAAACGAACTACAAATGTCATTATGGACCGTATATAGTGCATCGTTAGATATTCAGGCAGATTGCGACCGTAATACCAGACAGCCATGTGACAGAATGGAGGGAATTTTCTAAAGGATTAGCATTCGAAATGTACAACAAGCAGTAGTGTTAGGAGACTATAAATTGGTAATTGGCATTGTACATACATCGTCGGCCAGCAGCATTGGATCATGTGATCAGCAACATTAATATTCAAACACAGAATTTACCTGGTCTCAGTGTACGAAGAGGAATCAGTCAGACGTTAATTATTAGAGTATATTAATTCAACATGCAGAAGGTTCTATTGATTTATCAGCACAAACAATTCAGCTGTAATAATAACAGTTATTGTTCTAAAATATAGTTTGATCAAGTAGAATTACTCCTTTTTGTAAAATACACAATGGACTAAAAATCTTTTCCTTTATATTAATTCAACAAGGAACTGTTACTTGACTGGAAACTTTCAGGCTTTTTTCTTTGGGAAATCCAATACGATATTCTTCTTTTTCTTTTCGCTGCATTGAATGCTGTAATCTTTGCGGAGAAAATACGAAAGCGGTTTGTTCTGCCGAGGTAGATATTATTTCAACTCCACGCTTGGTGCAAGACAATGATGGCGAAACAGCGCACGTATAAACGAAAGAGTGAGAGGCTGAAACACTTCGGAACGAGAGGAAGCATCGTAGGAAGACAATGAGTCTACTTAGAGAAGTAGCTTTAATAACAGTGGATTGACAAATTGTAATAGATTCCATTACAAATGATGAAATGGATAATATTTACGCTCGCTTGAGCAGGAAATGAATGGATTAATTTGCATTATTGAATCAAAATATTTATTAGCTGTGGAACAACAGACTTAATTTACGTGTGCGCGATATGTTTACCGAATACGTAAAATGGAAATACATAATTTCTACTTAAACAAATAGTAATCCACTCAGGATTCCGTATATTGTAATACTAAAAACAAATAAATAAAATTCTATACATTTGAAAGTGTTTTTTTCGTTCCCTGATAATTTTGTTCAGTTCTTCTCTTTTCATATTGAATGCAATTATCCGTGAACGATGAGAATTATTCAGAAAGAAAATGTTTCGGAAACATCGATGTTTTGTGCGTACGACGAAAGGCAAGCATGGCAATAATTTTGCAATTTAAATTTCCCATTATTCCGAACAAGTTTCACAGTACTTCTTTGTAGACAAGATGGCGTCATGTTTAAAAAGTGTCGCTTCGTATTCGGATTATCTACAAGTGGTGGGAGGGCGATGACGTGAGCGAATCAAGTCTGAAAATGGATTAGACAGGCGTTAGGTAATAGCAAGTTTTCCTTGGAAAATGAAGTTTTCAGCGCCGAAAGGATGATGAGAAATGGATGAGTCACGGGCTAGAGGAGTGATGGGGAGTGTGAAGACAGTCTATTGATTTGATTAGTGTTCCGTTCCCTAGTTGAACCTCAAGTAAGGGAGATTGTAGATATTCTCCTAGAGGCAGAGAGAGAGAGATAGTGATTGGGGACCACTGGTATATTTAATTAAGCACGGAATGTCTTCAATGTCGACGGATGTACGTCACCTTTCCAACGTAGCAAATAAGATTTGCGTCGTCCAGGATGCCAAGTGCGAGCTGCTAAAAATAGATGTAGTTTTATTAAATTCTAACTGATTTCTGATGCAGTGTTTCATCTTTCAGCTTCGGAAAAAATTAACGCTAATGCATTATTGATTACATAAAATGAAGATTACAGAGATTGTCAAGAACTTTATCTTGTTATTCAATACAATTTGCTTGTGGAGAATTTGAAATGCATGATTTTAAAAGTTAACGAAAAGCACGTAATTTGTTATTGAACCTGCACAAAAACATTTGCCGTCTTTTCAAATAGAACCCTTTAAAACCATTACGGTTGAATGGACAATTCAAGTAACCGAAACCGCAACCAGTCCATTACCGAACGACCAATGATTATGTATACATAGAAAAAGTTGATACAGTGCTGTTTGCAAGTTTTGAATGAGTATCAGGCGACGTCAGAGAGGAGTTTGGCGGAAAAGTTTGGTATAACTAATCTATCGTGTTCTCCTACGCCGCCAAGTTTTTGCCTACGTGTTCCGGATACCGGAATTCCGGTACTCTTGCGGAATGCTAAACTTTCACATGATTACACATCGGAGTACATGTATGTTCGATATTTGTATTTTACAAATACTGTGCATTAGATTGTCAGTAGGTCAATCTAAGTTCGATGTACATACATCCAATGAAAATGCGCACATGTAGATAAATGTGAATTTATCTAACAGTAAGAAGAAATAAATATGTTTGTGTAATTTAATCTCTCTTACATGTACCATAAAAAATACAAGAACAAAGAAATGTACCATAAAAAGAGAACTAAGAAATAAAAAGACTGTGAAATAGAATACGATTCAAAAGTTTCCAAACGGAAAACAATTAAGTACATTTTGGTTTTTATAACTGGAATCTGAAAACCTTGTTTTAGTTTTTAAACAAATATTCCTGTATTTTTCGTCGCGTAAATTCAGGTCAACTTCATCTGCTTCCGCTATAGAAACACACACACACACGCACAGGTTTTATCACGTTTCTGTCCAACAGAAAATTTTAACAAGGTGTTGTTCACTGTGAACCAGTTTCACAGGATCGCTTTCAAGCGTGGTACGCGTATACAATGCCACACAGATGACGTGTAAACTGTCCGACACTTTGTAGCCAATAGGAAGTGGCACAGTCTGGCGAAATATAACAGAAAGGATCGTCTCGCTTTGAAAGAGTACAAAAAAAAAACCGTTAAACACATTTCACTATGTGTCGTGTCTGAACACTTTCCTCTGGCTTTCCTCGCCAGGAAATTGGAATAGAGATTGTAAAATGTAAGACGATTACTCTGTATTTGCTCCTCACTACTCCGTGAATGCCAGTACGACTAGCTATTTGTACATTCAATGTTCAACCACTCCACATTTCATGGGAGTAGTTTTTTTTTTCTCCTGGAAATAATTCCCGTGATGAACGAGAAAGAAATCACCAACTAGGATTAACGTACGATAATCCTGTAACGTTTCACGCGCTCAAAGATGAAGTTACTTCGAACAGGGATTCTTGGTAAAAGTTAACAAGATACTTCGGATTACAAGGATATCATGACGTGATAACATGATTGTAGAAAATTCTTCTTCATATATTTGAGAACATACCGAATGTATTAGCAACAAACATTTTATGACAAAACAACTCTACTGTCAACGTTAGTTAATTTAAATACGCCGTGTTGAAAAGCTTTGATTAGAGTACATTTAAAATGGAACAAGGACTTTAAAAGTATGTTTAATACGGTTAGCATTGAGTTGCTGGTGCGTTAAGCATTAACGCAGGATAAAATTAATGACTGCGAACCAGCAGAATTCGCTGATGTGTTTTACCTTGTACATAATTTAAATTACACTAAAAATAATTACATATGCACAAGAACAATAAGAACAAAATGTAATTACACACACACACACCTACACGCACACGTAAACGTAAGTTTTCTGACAAATTAAATACTATTTTAAAACAAATATTCATACTTTCTGTACATCTGAAACCGTCTGAGGTGAGTTAAACTTAACAAAGAGATTTTGACGCTGTTTAATTTAGTTAGCAGTTTAAATTTAGAACACGGAATATTACGATCGCCTGAGACATTTTACATGTCAATCTGCATATAATTAAAACACATTCTGTTCACAACGAGAATGATGCAAAAAATAAAATGTCTTGTCACCTTAAAAGTCTGTCACGGAAGGGTGGGGGTATCAGAGTGCATCGAAGCGTGTACTGCACGCCCACAGGACAAGCCGTTTTAGCACCTCACACCACAATCCATTTCTGAAAGCTTCATCTTTCATTGGAACCGGCCAATTCAAAATCGATATTTAACGGACGAAATAATGAAAGTTCAAATACGATCTTCCATTTATAATATCGAATACAAAGAGAAATATTGAAGAGAGGTGGCAAGGGGGAGGAAATACGAAGAAACAGAAGCGAAGAGAAAATAATAATAAGACTTATAACGGTAAGCAGATAATATACCTGGTTCTTTCTGTAGAAAGAACCAGGTATTACTCTGGCAGTAGCATTATTCTTATCGGAGAAAATGGCACATTGTACACTGTAAAAAAACATTAATTAACTAACGGTTTCACAGTATAATTTGCAGCAGGTGTAAAGCCTTTATTAAAAATAGAACTTGTATCAGTATCTTGTCATATTGTTACCCGCATTTATCTTTTATACATGTGGGAATCATTCGTACACAATATATAAGACGCATTATTAGAGTATGATGTCAGAAAAATATAACAAACCCGTATTAGCATATATAATAATAATATATGATTTATTTAAGATTAACGGGTGCGTAGAATATTTTCTAGACGTCAGATCACATTTCAGCTCAATTTATCAACGATACTTCAGAATTTCGACTGGACTATAAATCTCAATTTACTGTCCAACTAGTCTCTCCGAACAACAACCACAGAGTTGTACGTAATATGGCAGACGTAGAATGCGAACCGCACGTGTGGTGGCAAATCAATAAAAGAAAATCACACGTCCGACGGGTACGGTGAAACGTGACGAGAATACAAATTCGCCAAATAGAATCACAAACAAGTACTTTATTTACATGACGGAATAACAGCTTTATTATTCTTCTTTGTCTACAACGGCAGCGGCGTCGCTATGCCCTTTTCGAAAAAATTCAAGGACAACTAGAATATATTTTATTGTTGTACAAATGTGTCTCTGGTAGCATGGAATGGTTTTTATTTCGTTATACATACAGGACTACACGTATAGAATGTAAGTTAGAGTTTGAACAACATTTTGGCCGCTATTATCTTCTTAAATTTCATAAAAAGTGATAGATCTTCGTGCTGGATTATTATCTATATTAATTTTTCTTTTTATAATCTATGCTAATCTTGATGGGCTTACAGAACCTGTGTATCCGTACTACTAACTCTAGATCCATGTGTCAGGGATGATAGATGTACGAGCGACTAACGCTGATAAAAAATTCCATTCTGCATGATTAATTGTTCATTTTGTTAAAACAAAACCACATCATCATTTGATGGGTTTTTAATGATTATCTCAGTGAATAATGACACAAATTTCATATTGTATCATAGCGAATACAATATATCATTTTAGTAACTATTATTTAATCTAAAATTTAGTTTCTAAATGTATGAATTGTATGCACACAACTAAATATTAATATTTTCTTAATTATAAATTAACACATCCAGTGTGTTTATAAATATTATATCTAGATGTTAATTAAACACTTTTGATGTACAATGCTGTGCTTGCGTTACTGGTGTGTACAATTTATTATGCTCATATATTCTAGCCAGAGCGCTTGAACTTTTCACAGTATAATATAAATCCTGTACCGCACATTTGTCACTGTAACCGCAAACCGACTGGTCACCGTTACCTGTAACAACCTAGTAACTCTATGTAACTTATATATGGTTACAAGTCACCTGTTTATGTTGTCCAGCTGTGCTTAAATAATTGCGTATAGTGACCATCTGAGTGAACTTGCATTTTCAAATTACATTTGAAAATACCATTTCGATAATATGCTGTACTTCGTATAATTCGTATTCATTGTCAAAGCCAAAACTGTGTCAATCATATTGCAAATATGTTCAATTTGTACTGATTACCTGTTTGTTCGATTCATTGTATAAATTCAATAGCAACACAATAATTTAGGGAACCGTACTACAAGGCAAAGGTTTCTAATGAGTACATACTGTTATATACAGTATATACATCTATATATTGTTCGTTCGAAGATATTTGGAATTGATTCCCGGAAGATTAACGCAGTATACTATTAACAGAGGATTATGCCAAATTATGCCAGGTACTAAATATATAAAAAAGCAGAGATGTATTCAGAAATTTTTATTTACATTTCTGTTTATTTCCACATAACTGCATTTTGAAATAATAAAACACAACCTGAATCGATTGATGTTATAAAGGTAAATATTAAAATCATAACAAAAACAAAAATATCTCTTATATATCTTTTCCGATATGAGCATTACAAATTAAAATTGTACCTGAATACCGCTACTACTAGTTGCTAATATCCTCTCGTGTTGTGAAAGGTTCCATCCTACCTATTAACAAGTCATGTCAATTCCAATTATCTTTGAACATACAATACATCTGTATTACAATCCACTACAAACACGTATACAGCGATGTGAATATATGAATGCTAGTACATTATACACAGAGGTGTGATCGTAAATTCAGCAGAAGTCTGAAAAAGCAGATGGTGTACTTTGGAGGCTTTTATGGGAGGGAAGTGATAAATCTTAAAAACAGAAGGTATAGGCCATACCTTTGAAACAGCACAGCGCATACACCGTATACCCTAGCATCACAGCCTTGATCATACATAATGGAACACTCACTGGGCACATACAAATGCTGAATTTTAATTGGGCAACTAAATGCAACAATCCTCATTATTTAATGAATAATGTATAATACAAAAGGTACAATACGTTTTCCAGCATAAGGCTCAGGTTGATTTCATTACGATTTATGCAGCGAATACTTCTAAAGCTCTACTTGTAGAATTTTGGTTTCAACATTATTCGACTTTAAATGGGAGGTAATTGTTGCTCAAAGAGATGCGTATTGCATTTGAATATTTTATTTTAAATACAAACTAACGTCATCTGCCATTATAAACGTTAAAATCAATATGCATGTTATTGGATACATTATATGTTCTTGAAATATTATACTCGTTTGACACTTTGAAACAAACAAAATGATATTTAAAATGTGTTCAAACATTTCAATATTCATATTCAGTAATGTATTGGATTAATTAGATAAAAATAAGATGAAAATATGTACCGATTTTTTGGACATTTGTCTGGTTAGTCGAGACATGCAACCAACACGTCATCAATGTAATGACGTACTGTTCGATTCTATTTACAAGACTTGTAAAACAGAATAAAACAATGTTCTGCTACACCAAAACACGTGTAGTGTAAGTCGAAAGAAACATCTACTATAAACGTGTAATATTTTCGAATATGTTTCAGTATCACCATTTGGCCAAATAAAAGAAATTTGATGAAAAATTTATGAAAACTAAATAGTACTAATATTTATGAACATTATTAGTAATATTAATAGTTTTTTTTTTCGTGCATATTAATAATAAAAAAACTAATCCGATTAACAAATGTCTTTACAATTACATAGCGAAATTTATGCTTGTTAAGTTTTCTCCTAACGATGACGTGATTTGAAGGCCTCAATGAATAGACAGTATGTACACAGAAACAGTTAACAATTGCTTCAGTATTCAAATCACTTAAAATGCACTGATTAGACAACCCCATAATTATCATAAATGACGCATGCAAGTATAGGACAATGACAGTAGATATAGTACATGTTTTTTTTGCCCAATGATAATGACGTGAAGAAAAACAAACTATAAAAAGGATGCTGTTTACATTACGAGTATTCACACGAATTTCAGCCGCAATTTCAAAAGGTATATTTTAGAATTTGATACAAATATAAATAGCACATACCTTTCTGTTGTAACCCCGGTTAAAAGTTGATCAATCTTTCGCTTATCACGTAGAACAAACACACGCGGAGTTATCACTATTTATACAGTTCCAGAACGGAGTTTTACTCTGGATTCGACCTATATATTTCTCACGAATATTTACATTACTAACAAAAACAAAAATATAAATAATACAGAACACAAACACACGTAGCCGATATACACTTCCAGCCGTCAAATATTTAACCAGTATTATTTATTTAAAATACTTGTATGTGCTTGTTGAATAACAGTCTCATCGACAAGTTATTTCTAGTGAAAATTTTAACTCATTCTGAATGATGTAAAAGCAAAATTTAATTAGAAACAATTAAAGTAGTCGATAATAAAAACATGTAACAATATTTTAAACACTTATAAATTAATTCGATCGTATAGAATTTCAGAATCTTTGCCAATGTTTAAATAATGAACGAAGAACAGGAAAATGAAAGATATCCAATTTCTTTTGCCCGACATTTTGTTAATAGTAGATTCGTTAAAATGCCGATAGGTAAATACTATATCATACTAGTAAATACCTTGTTTGTTCCGTACAAGTAAAACTTCCTATTTACTTAGTTGTTGAAAATATGACAATGAATTTTATTAACATAATTTGGTCGTTATCGTACGAATATACAGAGTATTAAAAACATTCACATTATTAGCATACAAATATACATAGAAATAGTATGGTATCGTCATCAAACTGTCACCTACAATCATCAAGTATCATTCCTGGTGTCCGTCGGTGACGGTGTCCTGTCGATGAACTCCAACTGCTGCAAGTTGCCCTCAATATCACAAGTGCCAATATCATTCTTCTTCGCCATAACCTCACTCTTTACAACGTTCTTCGCCTGTTTTGAACAGATGCCACACAGTGTGTACATTGTCGTTCGTTCAGTCACTTTAATCGCATTCATTTTCTTCTCCACGTGCTCCTCGTTCACTGGATAACTTTCCACGCTGGAGAATTTCTGAATTAACTGACTCGATGAGTGTTTGATGTCGCGACCACTCGGCTTGAATGTGGCCGATTCACAACTGCGCAGTTTCTTCAGTCGTGGCGAGTTCTCGATGCGTGATTGTACATTTGTATGACTGACATTCAGTTTCGGACAACTTCGACTGCAACTGTGCAAGTTTGTGTTAGTTTCCTCCGGACTTGCTTCGATGTTTTGACCTAATGGATCGGATGCATTCATCGCATGCAGTAGCTCTTTCTCCCAAGCTAGTTCTTTCTTTTCCCGTTCACGACGCTCCAGTTCCTGGTATCGGTTATAGACTTTGAATTCTGGTATTATCTGGTCACGGAGTTCCATTGGCGAGTCTCCGTCCTGCCAATAGCAGTACAATGTACCTTAAATACTTGCATTTATTTATTTATTCTACAAAGCAAATATTTTCGATAGAATATTGAGTAATTTATATTTTCTTTGTTATAGGTTTTCCACAAGTTTATAAATACACCCAACCCTCGTATTACGGCCTAGATACATTTCTGAAAAGTTGGCAGCGAAAAGCCGTATAACGAATCAAGCATTTTTTTAACAAATCAAGTATATTTTTTGGCCGTGTAACGAAACATTGCGGACCGTAAATTGAAAATGTGCCATAATTAAACAAGGCCGTTATAGCGAAATGCCGTATAAATATAACGAAGGTTGGGTGTAATTCAGGCATGTGAAAATATTAATTTTCAACGCGTCAGTACCTTTTAATTTTCGCAAGAACACCTCGATATTAATTTCCATACATACATATATTCCATTTTGTTCAAGAACACCATGTATGAATACCGAGTGAAAATGCAAAATAATTTGAATAGCTTTGTATTGCAAAGAGAGAAGGCAAATGTAAAGCCCTATTTACAAGAGCGTACTTCACTTAAACTTCACGGCCGTTACATTAGCGAGAAGAAACGAATTTGCATATTTCGATACGATTTTGTTTTGCGAACAATTGGTAAATATACGACATGGGTTGCTTGTTTACAACTCCAAGTATTTTTAATACCCCCCCAATGACGATATTATAGAATCAGACGAACAGTTCTCAAGCGACGCTAGTTTTAAACTCCAGAACCCCCGTCGCATTAAGCAAATTCATTTGCATATTTATTACAAACACCTCTCTGGCATTGTATTTCATCTAAAACTTACAAACAAAATAACATCGCACATCGTTGACGACACCGACAAAAAACACAATAACCAAGTACGAATTCATTTCTTATTAAAACTTATAATAAAATAAAACAAAGCCAAAGAAATATGTCAAGTTGCAATGACAAAAACAGCGAAACAAGCCAACAGAACATAAAAAAAACTATCGTCAAAAGAAACCAAAAATTACCTTGGAACAACAAAACGCCAGAAACTCCTAAAAATCAAAACAAAAACAATTAAAATATAAACAGCTACTTGGGTGCTAGTTTATGAAAACAAGACGTAACAAAATCAAAGAAGTAGAAGCAAGATCAATCACAGTATCGGTAGGTAAACATGTGGCAGAAACTCTTAACTTACCAGGTCGTTAACAATTGGCGCCTGTACTTCCCGAATGGAGCGCTGTTTCGCCAGGCGTTTCTTCTTTTTGTGTAACGGTTTTGTCTCGATGATCATTTCCTCGAGTTCAAAGGTCGGATCGCAATTTAAATGGTCTTTCTACAACAAGCGCGGAATGAAAATGTGGCATTAGTTTCTCAAAGGAAGTCACGTGACGCAAGCCGGACGAACGTGACTGCATTATGCGCGAGGTCTGCGTGATACCGGAGCACGTTCGAACATTATTACGCGCGCAGCACTGGAAATTATACGGGAGTATTTGTCGCCCAGTCTGGGGGGGAGCGATCGTGTAGAAGTCAATGTAACTATGTGCGATTTGTCAAACCATTAAGTTTAAACACAACGTGCACAGCATTGTGTTGTTATAAAGTTTCAACATATCAAGTTTACGGATATTTGAACCTGAAGTATTTGCAAGACATTAATGGTCAGCAATGAAGCGGGTTTAGAACGTATTCAGAAGCATTTTGGACGCTATAATATTCTGTTGTTGGACGTTTCATAACTGGATAATGCAAGTAACATACCGGTGGTGTAAAACCAGGCCTGTATTTCTTATTGAACACTTTGTCCATATCAATCTGTTGCATGCACCGAATCTGCTTCATCTCCTGAAGAGACGCCACTCGTGCACCTGGACTCACGTGTAAGAACTGGAAGCAAAAATGAACACAAATCGATTAACATTTGCGCGTTATCACTGGCAATTCTATTTATAGGGAAACAAAACAATCAAATAACAATTATCTCAATAAAAACATACTTCATGCATTGCTGTTGATTACACAACATTGAACTATAAAATACCCAGGGCACTATATTAAATGAAAACGGTTTTTTTTTTCTGTTTTGTTTTTACATCAATAAAATGCGTCACAAAAAGTAGCAATGAAATGAAAAGGCGCGGATGAACCAATATTTGTACGTGTCGATAATAAAATATATGGAATATATCATAAACGAATGACAACACAGTCTTGCATTTCATATATGTTTCCAATCGCCATAAAATACTGGTTATAAAATTGAACCGTAATATTGTATTGCTTTGTCAATAAATGACGTTCAATATAAATTCAATGAAACATGATGTATTGGAAATATTTATTTTATTCCTAACAACTGAATTTTGAAATGCGTTTCACATGGATTTATTGCAGATGGTGATTCCATTGCAGAAATCACAAACCTAGCCAAACAAAGTGCCAATTTTCATTAATCTACTTATTGATGCTATTTATGAGTGGAATCCTTAATACATTACTCTTTCATTATCTATAATATTGATCGAAATTAATGTAGTACTTGATGGTTTAACCATTTTTCCTTGTCATCGTTACTACCAAAAGGCATTAGAGGCATATTCTGTAACTTGTCGTAAAGCCAAAATGACATATTATTACAACAATAGTCGTTATTATTACGACTTTTCAATTTTTCGTATTCTGTAATTTAAATTGTCATAACCCATAACGACATGTCGCTATATTTGGTATTTAGCAACGATAGTCAATTAGCTGTCGTTGAACTCATAAACTGAATATATAAATTAATTCAAAGGATCTCTGGAGTTATGCTGTAAAATATAAATTCTTTGTAAAATACTTCTATGCAGTCACCACATGACATTCATATACAAATGTATATCAAAAGTGCACGATTCAAAGAACACGTCACATATGACATTTCAAATGAATATTTTGTTTTACAACCTTGATGAAAATGTTTAATTTTTTCTATGAACCTACAAATACATGTCTCAAAATTTAATAGAGATGAAATAAAAATGTATAGGATTTTTTATTCGCAAATGTATTTCCTAGTACCTTCTTCTATTTAGAAATATCGTCATTTTTTCATCTTTGAAAAAAATTTGCAATTTTTATTTATCTGTTTATTCACAGTGAAAAAATAGCGAAAGCGTATTCGATGGACCTCAACACAATCAATTTTTCACATTTCCTATATTTTCTTATGTCATGCATGTGTTAATAACAATAAAATACGTATATAAGCTAAATTTGACACTTGCTTCGATAGGTATGAAGTTGTACGTACTATTTAACTCAAAAACATTGCTCTCGTCGTTACAATGAAAATTAAACGTCAAACATAACGACCTGTGTTACGGAATACACATCGCACTACAGTCGTTGTAAATGTCGTTATGAAAAAATCATAACTAGCGTCGTTATGTAACGACATGTTGTGAATTTATTTTACAGAATGCTCTTAGTCTGTCTTGCTTGCGTATCGACAGACACGCAATGAAAACTACTTTACTCGAAATCAGAGCACGTTTCGGGCAGGGCGGCCGTGCAAACTCATACAAAAAACATAACCAAACAAACAAACAATTCGCATTTAATTGAAGTTGTCGTCAAATGGAGCGTACATGACGAGAGACTGTCCGCAATATTACCACGAAACACGATCCGACATGTGTACACCTCCGTATATGCTACGAGTATGTTTACATTTAGCTGCTCCAAGTATATACGTACGTTTTATCGTATTTTGTTCCCTACCAACTGGACACACGATTCATCACACATCTCTCTCGTTCTACCTTTTGTTTTATTCCATTTAAACGTACAAGCAAACATACGTTTAAAAAGCATTTTGCTTTTTTCTGTTTTGCTGCTGCGCCTGGTAAATATTTGTCTTTCTGATTTTTGCATACTAACAATGTTAGAACACGGTTTTGTTTATTTCGTTTGTTTTTGAGGTTAAATTCGCAAGGCAAACAATAATCCCAACCAGACCCGGCACGTGATATAACTACACAACAATTTATATAAATTGTATTACGCATTCTGAAAAAGTAATTTCTAAATGCCTAAAGGTTCTTTGTAGAACGATTTTGTAAACTGGCGTGATTTGATAAGAAAACCTAATCGGATTCATGAGAAATTTTCTTTGGTTGATAATTCAAACAGTGAATTCTATCTGCGACCAACAAGTTTGGCCACGCGGCGTAAACAATTCAGTTACCTTTGATAGCAGGTCCACGATCTCGTCGCTCCAGTATACGGGATAATCCACTCCGTTCTGGAACATTGCTCGCAGGTCCTGGATGGACGTGGCCGAGTGAATGTCGAATGGTCGACATCCGCGTAACATTTCGTACGCCACTATGCCCAGTGACCACCAGTCCACCGGGTACGAGTAACCGACACACGCGTCTACCGCGCAGTCGAATATCTCGGGGGCAATGTAGGGTTTCGTGCCCGACATCGACGTGGCGAGATGATTGTCCTCCAGCACAGCAGCAATATTAAAATCCGTTATATGAGCATGACCTAAACATACAGCGTCTTATTGAAATTGTTCCATATTAAAAATAAACGATTATTGTTTCGTATTTACTAACAAGGCAAACAATTATCTACAAATTGCCACTGAAAAAAACTTCAAGCTGCTTGTCTAGACTGTTAAATATGTTACAACAATTTTCCCCAAATCCACTCAAGGAAATCTGAAGCAACGGTACTTTGCTTATTAGACGAATTATTTTTCTTACCGTCTTCGTCGAGCAGAATGTTGTCTGGCTTAATATCTCTGGAACAGAAAGCACAAATACAGTATCTTGAGAGTGTACAGGTGCACTGGCGTTAATTATATTAAAATGTTTTGAGAAACTCGGCAACAGCAAATACGGTGACTGCGAGAATGCATCAGCAATCTGATTAACAAGTTAGCTAATAACTGAAATCTGAGTAATTAACGTTTAACACCAAATGTTCTTGATGGGAAGAATTAGAAATACGAGGAACTTGCGGGTGAATGATCATTAGAGAGAAAGTTTGTAGTTGATTACAGTAAATAATATTTAATATCGCAAGGCAAAAGATAACGAAAGTGTATCATGCAACAAGAATTGTTACATATTATCTTAAAGAATCATATATCCATCAACACATTGCAGTTTTCGTAATGGCTGATGATGAAATTGGATAAAAATCCAGAAACACGCAAGTATAACCGAACCCTTAGCAATTATAAAAGAGAATTGAGTAAAAATGTACATAAATTTTCCTTTGCACTGTCAAAACCATTTTGATATAGGGGTAAATTGAATTATGGGTACTTTGTAAAATATTTCACACTTGTATCAAACAAAGATACTGGCTTTTGTTTGTAAAAACAATGGCGATATTCTGTGAAACACGATACGTATTACAAGCAATAATTACGTTACGAAAGTATGAGAATAAAGCGTTATTTTAATTGAGAAATAACTCAAATAAGACTTTAGAGACGGTCCCATTAATTATTCCAATTAAAACAGTACATTTGCACGTTTTCTCAACTGAAAATTTGATTAACAGCGACAATGTTCAAAGCAAAACTAAGTTTAATTTAACATATTCAATTGGAACAGTAATACGAATTTTTATTTCTCTCAAAATAAACTGTTTGAGTTTGAAAAACATTAGAGAATATGTAAATTATTCACGAATTCCATTCGCATTTCAAATGTATTTTAATTTTCATCAAAGGAATGAGGAGTAGTACTTGCTTGCTTGCCGTAACAAAATCTTTTAATTAATTGCATTCTACAATCGTATGCTTTGTAACACGTACCCGGACATACAAGACCTAACCACAAACGGAATTACAAACGGACCGATAGCGGAAACGTATCTAAGGTAGGTAACAAGACGAAACATAATAACGCTACAGAGTTATGGACACACATACACAGACATACCACAGTCGATGTAGCGTGATACACGGATCAGTACCTGTGAATAATGTGCTTTGTCTGCAAATAATCCAGCGCCAATGCCAGTTCGCTCATGTAGAACTTTACACAATCCTCGGAGAAAAGCACCTCGTGATGAATGTGGTAACGAAGGTCCCCGCCCAACAGGAGGTCCGATACCATGAAGAGATCCTCTTCGTCTATAATGGGAGGAAGAAACAATTACGTGTCATGATCGAAGTTATTCAATATGAAGCAATATCATCTGTACAGTGCTTCTAGTCTAGATGGATGTCTTACATCAGTCAGATTCCGTAGCATTTCCAAATCTTCTAATAGATCTACGGGAATCAGATCTATTGGAATGTTCAAGACTAATACAGTGGATAAGATTAAGACTAAGACGTTGGGTGTAGGAACAGTCTAAGGACTATTTGTCATCCAGCAAGTAGGGCTGAAATTGGACATTACACCAAATTTATCGCGCGAATAAAATATGACGCTTTAGGTATGGGTTTAAGTTTCAAGTTATTGCTTTAGTATTGCAAGTGTATTCAAATACAGTCGTTAACAAACCTTAGAAATGATATTTCGATAGAAACATTGAACGACCTCTAATAATTTTAAAATGTTCCATTGAAATCATTGTTAGAACTAATGCATTATGCTATTTGACAACTATTTAAGGATTTCACATCAATAATCAATATTCATTGAAAGCGTCTCGAAAAAGAATACGGGAATTAATGGAAAATGTTGAAACATAATACATCCATCTAACTATATTCGCACTCACGAAACCTTTTTGTGAAACGCTGTCACAGACAGAAGGTTTGACAATTGACAAATGAGGAAAGTGAAAAGGGAGCATTCATGTATAATTTCATTGTAGCAAGAGTAATGTATGTGTACGTGCGTGTGTATATATCTGTCTGACCTTGGAATGAGAACCAGAGGTTAACGAGGAATGGATGTTCGAGCCGGGTGAGTATCTCGACTTCTCTGAGGACATTCTTCAACGCATCCCGTTCCATGCATTGATGTTTGTTCATGTACTTCATCGCGAACATCTGTTTACTGTCCTTTTTCTGTACTATGCAAACCTACGCACACACACACATATCATTTATAAATGAACAAGATAGCACAATTTACAAACATACTGTAAATACATAGTTTAAATACGATCTAGTCAGAAAATAAAACACCATTCTAGGTTTACATTCCATTAAATAAGGTCACCGAAGGATTATTGTTATGTGCCAACTTTACAATTGGAATTTAGAACACAGTAAATAAATACAGTGTACTAAATCTTTTTACTCCGAGAACAACCGAATCAACCTTTGGGTTGATGAAACATTCCCAGTGGAACGAATATTTCTCATACCCATTAGTCGACATGGAATATATTTGTAATTTCATTATGAGTATGCCGAAACTGGGTACATTTTGTTAATGATACACGCCCAACCTTTCAACTGATCTGAGTACTGTGTTTCAGGAAGTCGCATTTTAGCATTTTGTTTTCCAGTAGACTTTTCGAATTTTACTTCTCGTGTGTGTATGTGTCGATGTTGAGGTTTGTGTCGATGTAAGAGAGCCCGAAGGAGACGAGGGATGGTGAGGTACCTTGTACGACCCCTCGTATCCCTAATGAGGTGGAACTCGCTGACATCATTGAGATTTTTCGTTAATGATCGCACTTTGCGGCCAGAGAGACGCACAAGTGACTAATAGCACTCATATTTAAGACGTTCGTCATTCAACATGGAAAATAAAGAAAAGTTTCCTAACTTCTTTTTTTTCCCTTTTCTTCATTATGATTTGCTTCCATTTCTTTTGCAGAAGGTATTTACCTTATCATCATTTTGCTCCAGATATTGTAGAAAAGTCTGGCGGTGGCTTATGAGATCATTATTTTACAAATTATATATTCATCATATATGAATGTTTTCTCATTTTTCATGTTGTGTCACAGTCTGACAATACAATTAGTGTAGACTCGTGCATTTAGACGATGATATGACTGGAGTTGATTAACGGATGACCGCGTTCATTACCGTCAGTGTAAATTATGGATCTAAACCGCGTACATCATGTATGCATGCCAGCCAGCCAGGGTTAAAGCACCGTATACAACCACCACTTACATACACACACATATATACACATACACATAGCCACAATGTCGTTCAATAGAGGATAACTCAATTTTCCTTTTGATGGAAATTCCACAGATGTGTAATTGGGCGTAAAAGCGTCGACAACAAGAGGGAAATCATTAGAAAGAAAAGCAAGCTATTCAGAAGCCAGTCAGTACAATCAGACGCAAGGAGAAGAATAAGAAGAAGTACATATTGTGAAACATGTAGCTTTGTGTGAAAACTGACTAATAAATGTGTCCATTGCTAAGACAGATGTATAACTGGATATATTTTAACGTACTGCGTAATAAATATAGAGTAGTAAGTTCATTTCCAGTAATTGAATTAAAACATAACTTAGGCAGTCGAATGTATGTACATATTTTAAATAAATTAATATTCTATATGACACTTGGGATATTACTACAGAAATTTTGCAATATGTACTAACGGCAAATTGTTCCGGCAGAAAATAAAACATGTGATACAATGAATTTTGTTACTGACAGTCTCATTTGCCAACAAATAGTATTCGATAAAAAAATATATGTATCTATAGACAAAACAGAAGAACTGGTAAAAACGAACAGACATTGTGTTGGAGTACATTTTATCAATATGGAATTGTTCTAAAAGGAGATACGCGAATAGGTATTATAATTTCGTTGCCTGACAAAGACGCAGCCAGATACAGAATTCAGTAATGTGATTTAAGGAATCTTTGATGAAATCATAAATGCGCTCCTTTCATTATGGATCTGACGGTAATGTATTTAATGCTAGAAAGGATATCAATTAACTTGAGAGTACGACGAGACGGCACATTTGAATTTCAAATCTCTGCACAAATTCCTAACCGCTCCTGAACACGAATATTATAACTACATGCAGAATATCGCTCCAATACTTATATATTCACACGGAATGTTAAATTCGTCAAGACTGCTATCTAGACAAACTATCCGGTAAAGAAGACGACATAGAACACTCAAAGTCACAGACACTTGGAAAACAAGACGAAGAAACAAGTAACGACAAAGTAAAAGACCAAACAAACCATACAAGGATAAAACAAACGAACATGGTGACATGTCGTAGAATTCACTGAAACTATTCGAATACATTCTAAACTAAACCCAATATTAACTACATTCAGAAACTACTCCTGAACGTAAAGATTGAAAGCGTAGTTTAACAGCGATGATTACTCTCTATTTCTTTTTTGTTTCGTCTCATTTTTTATAACAAAAAACCAAGCATAAAGTTGTTATTATCCTGCCGACTAAGTTAATGTGCGTTGCTGCGTTGCTCTGCGAGTATTGCCGGTGTGTAGGGATTGTGATTAAAGTGTATAAGTTCGGATATTTGCCGGCGAGTAAATAACGTTGAAATTGGATTACGCCATCGATGTTGTTTAAGAACGAAAATCGAAGTTTTGTCGCGAACTTTGCGTCACAACCGTTATTGATTTGATTAATGGCCCCACGCTGTGGGCGACCGCGGTGTCATTGGCCACCAATGTACGAACCGCACCAGACGAAGAGCGTGGTGGATCAAGTGAAGTGTATCAAGTGATGGGGAAAGACGGGAGGATCCAACATCAAGTGGAAATGTCCAAAAGGAAAAATCTTACCAAATATGATATAAAAACCCGGTACATCATAGTAGATTCGACCGACGCAAGGTTAACAACGAAACTTGATGATTACACCACATCTATTAAAGCTGAAATAGATTGCCTCCGAGGCGAATTTATATCTGCGACTATGCCTGAAGATTAGTAAGCACATAAGTACCATTTCAGTTAATGGAAACCGTCATTCTAGCTACTGAACACTGCAAAACTGATGACACGGAGAGAATGTCAATCAGCTACGGGGGAAAACATAACAACCAATAAGTGAATTTGAAATGGTTTGCCCCCAAGGGGACAATGAATTATTTCATTACCCAAACATCGACGATAACCGGAGGCAGTAACAAACGGAAACCAGCCTTCGGGTAACTTGAATCCCTTACCGAAGCCCGTCTCCATCAACCGATATATTGATTATTTCACGCAGAAACGCATTTGGCTGATGAAAAAATCTACAAACTCAATTACAACAGTAAAATATATATTTTTAGCGCGTAAATGTCGTGGAGTTTCTGGCCGTAAGTGGTAACTTGCTGTACATAAAAAATTATGGGTAGGTCTTCAACTAAAATATCACGTACAATGCAATAGCCTTTTTTTCTATGGCGTTAAATAAATAATGTAGAATGGAAAACCTAAGTTGTATTTATATTTGGCTTGGCATATGAACCGAATCCCTCGTTGTACATTTGATCTTTACGAAAATTTATTTTTCTTCTCTGGTGTTTTCTACCGTTCGCGAGTTTTTCGGTAGAATATTTCCTTTTTGCAAAAATGCTCTTACCACTGAATGATGTAGTACATAATTCTTACACCAAATTCAAGCAAGATTTGTAACAATTCAGTTCCAAGAAATAGAAGAACAATTAATTTATTGGTCGGTACTGTTGTTAACTCAACAGAGAAATTGTGATATTGACCACTTGAATTCGTATGCGCAACAGATGGACGTGATTGGATACATCACGCTTCACGTAATACAAACATGTTGCAGGCTGATAGAGCGATGTAGACCAGCAAGAGACATTGCATAATGTGCAGGAATACCTGTTGGTTAGTAGTTTGAATATACGCGCATTGAACTGAGAGCAGCTGTTCGCAAATACCTTGTCAATTAATGCTAGCACAAGTAGGTATACACTACCAACTTGGTACAACTAATAGAAAGCAGTTGTGTCAGAAGGGAATTTACTCACCAGCAGAATGATGACTATTTATTACTAAGTACAAATTTAGGAGCCTCTTGTAGATTTTGAAGGTTGGATACTATTTGCTAAGCATCTACTGTACGAAAGTCAAAGACAGGATGAAGTAAACAATATAATAAACCTCAATTATATTTATACAATAATGTTATATTTCTATTTGTAGATCTACTTTCGGTGGGGGGGGGGGTCAATTTACGGCAAACGCAGGTAAGGTTTGGTTAGAAGGAACGTGCTGAAATGCTAGAAACTTAACTTCATTGCGCACGGTAATGAGAGGCGCAGGTTCCAATTAAGGATTACGGTTAATGAGTTTACAGTTTACAAGGTTGTAAGGACTGCGTAATAATATTGGAAAACAGGAATATGATGTGTATGAGTAATGAGAAACATGCCTGTATATATGTACACAACCCTTAGCGATATAATATACCATTTAAGCTAGATATATAATAGGATAAAGTAATATGTACATTACAAACACCCGGTGTCATATATGGAAGGTATTGAATTCAGTGTTTTCGTTCAATGAAATACTCGGGCATATCTTCAGTATTATAATAAACATTATTAATTATCTTTTGAGTAATTTTACAAAATTACTCAAAAGATAGGCAAATACGTACAGAAAACACTTGAATCCAATCGGGATTTATGTATTCTGTATTGTAAGCACCAACCTACGTATATCTATTTATAATTTACTGATGATAAATTGAAGAGATCACTCCAGAAGTGGTATGAACCTGTCACCACTACGCCATGCCATAACTGATGACAGCTGTCACAGATCTATTACGTATTTTTGCTTCGAAAAATCAACGTTGAAAATCCAATTTCGAATTACGACATATTCGAATGATTAACACATATATACCGAACTGTCATGTCTAGATGGTGATAGATTGCTTTTAATACACCGGCCGCTCGTTTACCACCCTTTAATCCATGTTCACTTTCCCTAATGACAGTTGCCAATGGCAACAATGAGAGTCCGGTAGAAAGTTTGTAAAACCACAGGCTATAAATCACATGCAACGTCCGTGCAAAACTGGTAGTGATCCAGGGGAGCGCGTAACGAGAGAAAATGCAATCGTTCCCCCTGACCGCATTACACGTTCGTTCCATTTCATCCTACGGCATAAAACCTGACGACGCCCCTCCGCAAGCACTGGTACTGAGTATCCAATGTATGCACTGATAGAAGCAGTCGTGGTGGACGAGAGGAGTTATGTGGTTGTACGTGCCGTTGCGTGTATGCATCGAACGGAACAGAGAACACCGCGGGAATCTGAATATACGATCGTCGTTCAAAGAAACCGCAGGAAACTGACTGCGCTCCGAAATAATCAGACACTTCAGTTTGACTTTATCTAGCTAGCCATTTATCGTTTGTTACAAAATGAATCTATTCTTACGTTTGTGCCTGTCATTTATCGACAGCTCGGTATAGTTATCGAACATTCGAAGTTAAATGGTAGAGAAATATTAGTTCGTATAAAACCAGGTTTACAACATTTGAATAATGAAAATCGTCTACCACTTTTGTGGGACACAATTATATTGATTCATTGAAATAAGTTGTCACTTCCGGGAGTTATTTCTGACAAATGATCAAATGAAATCGGTGAACTTACTTTGCCGAAACTGCCCTTTCCAATTGCCCTCAATATCTGGAAGTGATCGAAGTTCACTGGAACAAAACAAACACACATCAGGTTCAGACATCAGACACAAAAGGCACCCACATACAGAGCTGGTGATACACACACACACACACACACACACACACACACACACATGAATAATAGAAAACAGCGAGACACGTAATGGTGACCAGTGAGGCGTTACCACTAATTGTTTCCTGACCTCGCATCCGCCTTTCTTCTTGACTCTTCCAATTTCCTGGTTGATCTACACAATTGTGCCAATTTTTTGATACAAAATACACACGCGATTAACTTTGATACATTGTAAAAGGTACTGTTCTCTAAATCAAAATATGTTTTATTTTTACATTAGTATTTCCTAGGTTGGTAACACTTTTTCCAAATAATATATGCGGTACTTTTAAGTGCTGAGTCGAGCATCAAATAAGATAGAATTCTGCAAGATCTAAAACTTTAGAAATAAACACCGCAAAAGTAAACTGCATGTCAAGTATTTCTCTACCAGTTTTGCCAATATCTTCTTACATGTCTTGTGATCGGCAAACAGTAAAGTATATAAGTATCAGACTCCACCTTTTACCGTTTATATAAATAAAACTTTGAAGTATCCAAGTAGCGAGAGTACGTGAAACTGCATGCTCAACTTCTCGCGTCCAGAAAAGATACGAAGTTTTCCGTTGGTAAAAGGTAATTCTAAATTCATTTCGATGTTATTCTTGTTCAATTCATTTTTGAACGTATGCCAATTTAAAATTACATACAAAGAAAGTAGAAATATTTACAGAGACAAATCAATATATCTTTAAGAAGTATTTACTCACAAAGAACAACGGTCACAAAGCGAATTTAAAGAAATAACAATAGCTTAGAGATAATGAAAATTTAAACGTCAAAAACAATGGTCGCAAAGTCAATAAGTTAGAATTTTCTTTGACAATTTACTCGGAAGAAGACTACAAATAATGGCACAATAGCACTGGGAAGTTCATCAAATAAAACCAGTGTGAAAAACCAAATACTTCCAGACCTCAAAGCACGCGAACAAAGTCAGGAAGATTACATTTCACGATTGTTGCACCTGTGGCCATTGATTGGTTGAAGGAAATGTGAATGAAAAAAAAAAACACAAAAGCTTAATTACAAAATAACAAAAGAAGGAAAATAAACGAGAGAGTCAATAGATGAACAATACCACGGCCTTCTGCAATAAACCACAGGAAAATAACAATGGATTGTGTCAAATTTCATCAAAAGAAAAGAAGACCTAATTGTCTGCTTGACAAATCTGTTATTTTCTTTGGATAGGGTATCGTCATCATTGTACCGACTATATAAAAGCTAACTTATTATTTACCAAAAAAGAATGAAATTAATTTTAAAAGTATCTAAACTTTATGTATAAAAAGGAAGACGAGTAGAACATGTCATAATTTCGGATACTACTCCACAGCAACACAAAAAAACTTCTCGTGTATATCCGTGGTGGCCCGACCGAAACCCAAGGGTTGATGTATGAGACGATTTTAGTTCTCTTTTGGGAAAGAAAACAAAATAAAACTCTCCGCCAGATGCCTAATGGCTTGTCGGTAAAACATTGCGAAAATAGAACCGTCAAAACTGAAACTTTTTTTCCCGGAATTGGAGTTAGTTTTCCCCAAAGCAGTTTAGCGTGACGTGAAATGTAAATGCTACAGCCCTATGTTTCGAGGGACCCTTGAGTCTTGGAAATTTTATGATTCGAAAAAGTAAATAAAAACAGACGATTCATTTTTTATTATACAGGAAAATATAACAAGTTCTATGCTAGATGGATAGAATAGTATAAATTAGCAATTATCGTCTCTGGGAAGCAAAAAATCTGGTCCAAATCTACTGGCATCAAGGCTTAATAAGACAATGTTGGCAAGATAAAAGTCTGTTATGACGTACGTTCAAAAAATGGATCGTTGTTTTATCATCCCTACTACTAGATAGTAACAAAAACTTAGTAATATTTCCGAAAGCAACTCCCCAGTAATATAATCCAGTAATTACTCAAAACTAATAACGATGAAACTGTGCTATTGGGCATGTGCAATAAGTTATTCAAACTATATTATTTGTTTGCCATCCTCTGTCAGCAAAACATAAACTTTTAATTGGCAAATTATATTTCCATTAAAACGAATGAAACGTCAATTGAAAATTATACAGAATTCCAGTGCGCGTTGGTCGAACTGGTTGATACGAGATGATTTATTATGAATGATCGTAACGAACTGTGTTGTTCACGAGTTTAAATGTGTATCTTGCGTCGTACCTTTTGTATATATGAAGAGTTTTGTAGCATAGTTATATTTCACACGTAATCAAATAAACATAAACCTCAGGTGCAAGTATCGGCTTGTGACCAGCCGGGTTAGCTGAGCGCAAAACGTTATTTACGCCACATACGCCAGCAGTACTAAACACTGATACCCTGTTGGACACCATAATTGTCAAGGAATAGCTTATTGAAACAGATACAATTCTCATCTGCTGGTGACAACAGATTTCCTTCGAAAATCAATCTCACAAATTCGCCAATCAAATATGCAACCGATTGGGATTGTACAGCGGAAAGAAATAAATGATTTCAACCACGCGATTTTCATTTGCAGATTACGTCAAAACTCTGTCGATGCAGCAATCTGACGAACGTTCTCGTGTATTAGTTCCAGTTGACGTGATTCCGTTTTCACTTCCGCATCATGTATTTCCGAACCGTTTGACGTATTGGCACACAGAAGTCGGAATCTTTTCTTGCTGCTCATACAATCTTTCAGATTATAAAAGAAAGAGTGAACACATGTCTGTGTGTTCGTTGTGCTTCTGGCGACGAGAAAGACGGTGAATCTGCCAACATCAAGCTGTCAGACGCGGGACAAAATGTGTCAAAAGCTCACCCGAGTGAACATACCACAGCAGATTTCGCACCTAGAGGGATTTACAAGAAGCCGAACCTTAGACTATGCATTGCGTCAACCACCAATGGTACGGCGTTAATGAGCGAGACCCACTGTTTCGTAACCACTTTAGTAAATCAATAATAAAAGAAGACGGGGGCGCGCAAGTACATCCGTTGTCATAAATAATAAAAACTCTGAGCAATATAAAAGATGACTAGCAACACGCGGACTGGCCTCGGTATGTTTTCCAGCGTAAAGTTATTAAATTGTCATAAACAGTTATTACAAAGTAGAACAAGATTATACACGATATGCTAGACTACGGAAAATTAATTTATTTCGCCAGAAAACCCAACAGACTTTACAGAAAATGTAATATTTACATATACATTAATAATTTACGAATCAACATTACAAATCTGAAATTTACAAACAAAACAGATAATTTGTTGATTAAAACTGTGTACAATCATACACTCTGGTTTATAAGAGTACCAACAACATTGTAGATATTTTATTCACTGTATAAAACTTTTGCAACTGTTGTAAATATGTATGCCCTCCAACATTTATTGCATATGTAATTCAAACACAGAAACGTCGACAACAACAAAATTGACGAATTCGAACTGCAATTGTTTCTTTGTTAGCGCACTGTGTATTGGTATTTTTAAAAACAAAAAAACAGATGTTTATTTCACAATTTGTAGTTTTCTTTTTGTTGTTGTACAAAATTGTTCTAATGTAATTGACACAATGGAACCGTACGGAATTAATTCAGTTTCGATTGATCCAGTGCATAGCATTGGTTTTGATTGAATTATATACATACTGCATTTCGCTGAACTGAACATGGACATGGCATTGAGCTAAATAATTATTTCTTCCATTTTTAAACTACATAACCTATCAATGTCACTAAATTTGACAATGAAAATTTCCTAAATTGGATTTATTTATCAGTAACAGATGCGAGGGCGATGGAGGGGCTGATGATTGGCATATGAGATAGATACTATTTTTAACCTGATAACAAAGTAATTTGTACATCTGCCCATACTGCGACTCACAATCGATTAATTCGAAAATAACCGTTCACAACAAAAACACAACACAGCACAGGTGAAATTTTAATCTGTAAACCAAAAAAAAAATACCGTTCTCCATTATGTTAGCACAGTGACACAAAGGTCAAGCACAATGGTGCCAACTGTGCAGAAAATAAACGCGCCCACGTCTGTAAATTTAAATACAGTAAACAAAATGTATAGCACAAGATTTGCAAATTTAAACTGTGCTTTTGAATTATAATCATGTTTTTATTAATAAACTAGTAATGTTTTAGTGTTTCAATGTTTGGCATGCTGATGTTCCTTGACGGAGATATCGCCTGTAATGTATGTGACCATACTAACAGCTATGTATTCAATGTTGAAAGACTTTTAAATTGTATTCTACATAAAACATGGAACCCGCGTATATGTTCGTGTACGCTAACATGATATCGAAATTTATTAAAGATAAAACTACTTTATCTAATAACTGCTGAATCCTCGTATACTAAAAATCATTTTACAACACTGCAGTTTAATATCTGTTACAAAAGTAACAGCGAGTAGAAAACGGTAGTAAATTTAAAAAATACGATCACGTTATATCATCGTAATTGTTTGGATGGAGTAATAGCTCGCTTTATTTTCTGTTGTAACAAAACTACCATCAGAGTTAACTAGTTTTGAAACACACAGCAGATTTCTGCACCAACAAGTACATAAAACAATGTAAAGATGTTTGGAAACTTTATCAGGATTTAAGCAATCTAAAAACAATGCAGCATCTGCATACATAAATAGACAACAAGTAATTTATTTTCAAAACTAGATGGCGAGGCAATTTTAAACTTTTATAATTTATCCGTTATTTGTTCAACTAATCTGCCTCCAAGTAAAATATATGAAAGTCCAGTGAATAATTAATGGAAAACGATATGCAATATTCAAAACTATTGATTTATTCATCATAACCGGCCATTACTAGAACAGCAAAAGAAATTTCCAGTAGTTTCCTGCGTTTTTTTTTTTTTTTTTCTAGTTCCGACTAGAGCTCCATTTTTTGTTTGTTAATATTGGTCCGTTTTTATAAAAATTGTAAAAAATCTGGTTTTCGGTTAATTAAAACTGATAAAAATTTAAACCGGTACCAACCATGTGTATAAACGTTTAATTTCCCCAAAGACAGCGTAATTCCCCTAGGGAACAGTAATGTTACTAACTTCATTACCTGAAGTATTCCCTAAATATACGGTGATATCAGATTATAGTGGCAGGACTCGTCATATTTGTGAATCTAAATGATTGTGTGTGACCATCTTCTTGTGCTATCTCTATTTACTTGTATTATTATTTGTTTATAGTATCTCTATTTCACCATATTTGTCATACATAACCTATCTTGTTCTATCCGAACTTCCTTGTCTCTGCTCTTCCTGTATTTATCTCTAACCATGTAGTGTGTCATGTCATGCAACCGCTCGTACTTATAGATAATAATAACCCAAAACGTTCTACTAACCTTCATCGCCATAGTTCGTCTTGTCAATTTTGCCCGATTGATTGGCGCCCATCTTTCGCTGAAGTTTGACCGCATTCAGACACAAACCACCACCACTAACATTGTGATTAGGTCGGCTTGGTTCATGTCACAGTGCACAGCTGGATCAATTCCATTCTCCATGGTTAGATTGTGGAGTTTACCAAGCACCCGAAGTCTCCTTGCTGCCTGGAGCACTGACACCAATGCTGCTAGGCCGGTGACAATGGAAGTCCCTCAGTGCGACGTAGTAGTGGTATCTGCAGATGACAACACGTTAACGTCAATTGCTGCTGTCACACAAACGCATTTGTGAAGTATTGCCTCGCCACTGCTAGCATAAAGTGAGTATATATGTCCGACACTACCAATTGATAAATAGTTACGTGACAAAATAAAGTAGATATCAATGTTGGTTATTGACAACTACGGTTCTAAACTAGCTTATTGATTCAGAGTTCACCATACTATCATGACTACTATATTCATAGATATTAAAGAGAATTTCGCGATTAATATTAGCGATATAGTGATAGTAAATATTGAAACAGTTAATCAAATATTTACTTGGATTATTTACACTATACACTGCGTTTTACGTCTAAATATATTTCCCTGTCAGATGATATCGACTAAATGCAAACCAATGCTGAACACTCCTCAATATCACTCAATATCTCCTTCAATCCAGTTCCAAGGGACAAAGAGGGATTTTCGATTATCTTTTGGACGTGGATGAGCCGTGAGTGTAGATGACAGATAGTCAATTAGTAGATTCGTTTCGATAAATAAAATATCAGATTCGTTCAGAATACATTGCCAACAAAACTTAGATAAAAAAATCCCTATGCATTTGTAATACTACACTTCAATCCTCACTTTGAAATCTTCTCTAGTTTTTAAATAATAAATACGTTACAATATAACAAAGAAAATACATTTATATTAGTTTTTAATATTGCATCTCTTTCTGAACATGTTGAAGTTTAGAAATATTGAGATACCGTAATACTAAAGCTGATATTTACTTTAAAGAGAAGCGCAGGTGAGATTGTGAGAGGTAGTTATGTGTATCCACTGACCTCGTATACTTTTCAATGCACTCCATTTACACGAATGCGTGATCAATAACGAACGTTGACCAGATAGGTGAAGGGGTGGATTTAATTAATACGCCAGGATGTACAGACTTAATGCTCAATAGACTACACAGACACACATGATCAAAGAATATATACACATTTATACTTCCATCTTATTACTAATGCTTCAGACAACGTGGACAAGGGTACTGACATTTTATTTTATCATATTTTGAGGTACAGCTATCAACGGAAATAGTTTATCAATTTTACATATGATAAACGTAAGCATACGTACTATATAGTCACGCATCAAGCAGCTGATTATTCTAACCTAACATTCATATAAATATTTCATCTACCTTGTAATATTTAGTTTTCATATTGTACGTACATATTTTAATAATCAGTCTAAAATATACTCCTAGATTAATACTGTCTGGCTACATTAGTATAAAATACTTTGTAGAAAACAAAAATCTACACAAGTAATTATAAAAAAAAACTCATCAGATTCTGAAATAAAAATCCACCGACACTGGCTCGGTTTTTGTTTCTTTTTGGTTACGTTTTAATTAACAAAACTCGTTGACAAAATTAAAAGACTAAATGAGTGGAATGCACTAATCACGCAGGCGTTAATTAAGAAGTGAAATTAGACACAAGTAAAACGAAGTCAGTCGTACACGATTGCGCGCAAAGAAAATGAGAAAGACCGGCGAGTAACTTTTTAGAAAGGAATAAATTCAGAAGAAACATTTCATCACTTTCAAAAGTTTTGATTATTTGCGGAAAAGTTATTGGTAATATTTTTCAAACATTTCTGCCAGTCACCACAAGTTTGTTACATGAATTATTATCACTTTATATCACGACCAAAGGGACAACAGAATTGGACAATCAATTATCTAAAGGAAACGTACATTTTACATTGAATATATCTTCAGCTGTATACATGGCAACTATCAAACACATGAACCGGATAATGTTCTGTAGACTAGAAAAAAAAAAAAAACGAGAGCTACCTTTCAAAGTGACAGGTGCAGTGCATACGTCGAATGGATTCACGAGGGACAGACAGGTTCTCACAGGATTTGTGCGTCGCTCACCGAAATTACTCGATTTACTTCAATGAATGTGACAGTCATTTAAAAAAGCAAAAATCGTTGAACCTTTCAGCTCGTATTAATACAGGATTGGCAATATGTTTAAAACGAACAAGCATAAACATGCTTATGAATCTGTAATGGCCTCCAGGGCTGTAACTGTAATAATATACATATAAATGTACACCCATATGTATGTTATCAGATTTTCCACATAGAAGCAAATGAAATAATGTGAATATGTATATCAGAAAATAAAAATAAATATTTTTTCAGAGAATAAAACAGTATAGGTTTCGTGATATCATTTCAATGAAAAGTTATTTTTAGCGGAATATTCTAATTAAATACATTAGAATTCTACACGTTATATATGGAAAATTATGTATCATATATCTGCATAACATGCAGATATTAACATATTATGTTTATAAATAGACCACTGGGTTTATTATTGAGAATTGAATTTTGTAATTCACTTTGTGGTGAAACAATGATTTTGATTTGGACAATATACAGTAATGGAACCCGATAAAAAATAATTCAATCATAATAGATTAATTTGAATATTGAATATTATGTATGTATTTTTATGCTGTGTATTTCTATTATAACTATACATTTATATATATATATATATATATATATATATATATATATATAATTTGTTCTATAATAATATGATTCCGCCAGCGGTGTTTCATTGAATTAACTTCGCAGTGTCAATATTAATTATGATTATCTGCAAATTATTCTGTACATTTATGGAAACAATTAATCAAAATGTCAGTATAATGTAACACATACGAACTGTTACAAAACACTGACCCTTGCCCTCAAAGTTTGCGACGCAATACCTGAATCTAAAACAGGTAAATGTCATTCAGCAACTTACATCCCGACTTGCTATCTTGACTGGGCGCGCAAATATCTTGAATTTGTTAATCCCCCTATTGACATATCGTTCTTGACGTATAAATCCTACTATCCATTTTGCTTCCCCCCACTCGTAATGGCAGAAGAGTCAATTTCACCGGAATGTCAGTAGATTTTAACATTTATTAATTCCAGTGCAGACTTACGAACGTGAATATGTCAGAAAAACGTAATGGAATATCTTAAAGCGCCAAAGTTGACTTATATGAATAGAGAACATTCCTATCCTATAGTATGTCACGATGGAGCTGTCATATTGTGTCATGTACAGAGACTACGTGTCTTCAGATTAACTATAATCAGGACCAACCTAAAATATTTGATCCCCATGGGCTACTAACAATAATGAACCCCTCTAATAAAAGGACCCATACATACAATCGACTGACTTTTTGGCTAATATTTTTTTTTAGCAATAGCAAGCAAATTTGCCGCCCCAAAATGGTTGGGGCCCCTTGGCTATAGTCCAGGTAGCCCTGTGGTTATGGCGGCCCTTACCATAATATGTCTTATTTTGTAACAGTATGTGGAGACTAAACTGCATTAGACTGATCGAGGATTCAGTAATTGATAATTATGATGAATATGAAAATTATTTTATATCACACTTGCCTATTAATAGCTTTATTCACCTTGGATACGAAAACAAGCCCATTATGCCCTAGGGAATAATGAGCGGGCGTAAGCCATTATGCCCGCTCATTATTAACTTTATTTACCAACTTCCAGTCAACAAATATTTTGAAGACTTTTTCATAAATTGCCTTTGATTTCGTGGTTAATAAATCTTCAATCGATTTCTTCGCGCTGGTTAAAATATCTTCCGACATATCATCGAAAACACGTAATGCAATCGACGCGGTTTTCAAGAATAAATCAAATGAATGGATAAATAAATAAAAATCAAAGTCCTTGGCAACGCATATGTCGTAATTATTTTGAACTGTCAAGGGCAATTTATTTTTGATAACAATAATAAAAAAGTGTAAGATAAAGTCTTGTATGCACCACGACTGGTACTAGATAATTATGCCCATCGGGTGACATCCTTCCCTCGGGCCAGAGGTCGTCAGGCTGGAACATTGTCACCCATCGGGCATAATCATCGTCATAACACCCTTGATACATAAATAACTATTAAACTATTATGCCTTATTAAAAAATACACTAATAATTATAACAGATTATAACTGAATTATCAAGTTTATTAAATTTGCTTTTGAAGGTGCAACATTTTTTTGTATATTGTTCGCATATTTCACAATAAAGTTACATTTTATTTTTCAACCAAGAATTATACGAAAATACCCCTGGGGAGATTGGTTAATTGAAATGTTCACCAAATACGTACAAAATACTTGGAAAAACGTTTAAATAAGAACAATATTTAATTATAAATACACAGTATATTAAACGAATTTTCTACTGTTTTATAAAATGTGTCGAATGCGAGAGCTAAATGGAAAATAAACAATTGTTGAAAATAATGGCAGGAAACAAAGGAGAAATTTAGTACACAAAACAGTTATTGAAATGAAATAATAATATTCAGGTGTAAATAAAATGTAACTTCGTCAGTAGTGTACAAAATAATTATATATACACACATATGAGTACAGGCCTGTTGGTTCAGCTAATACAAACACAGTTGTGTTGTAGATAAAGCACTAATGTTATTATATAATATTCAGGTGTAAATAAAATTTAATTTCAGTACGGTACAAACTAATTTTATATGCACACATATGAGTACAGACCTGTAGGTTCAGCTAATACAAATACGGTTGTGTTGTAGATAAAGCAGTAATGTTATTATGTAAACATAGAAAGTTGATATTAATAGCATGCTCTAGTCAAGAAATAAGACCAATAATGCGAACAAAACCAGCTCAACACGGGGTAACCTGTTGGTATGTTTTGGTACCAAATGTACACTACTAATACATATTAATATAAACATTTGTTTCAGTGGTTTTGTGTAATACAGATTACACAACTACAATTAATAATTAATTCTATCTAGACTATAAACTGCATATTTTTTGTGCTTTAACAAATATTTGGAGAACTATGTAACATGGTTTTGTTTTAAAACACCGCATGATGTAGAAAATTGCTACTGACGTAATGACCTTCAATACATTTGTTTATAAACACAAGTCATTAAAAATAGCTACCGTCACTGAATTTGCCTAGTTCAGCATATCGTAGAACCAAGTCAGTTTTATGTAATTCTAATAATATATTTGTATTTAATATGACTTACAGTTTTTCTTGTAGATAAGATACAGGTACCGGCGATGAGTGACAAATGTTGCTTGCTGATTGTATGTTACGGACACGTGTAGCAGAGATCGCGCGATTATACTATCACCGCCAGGGCTCGTACTTGCAACGCCTCGCACGGACGTCAGTATACTAAACATTCGAGCGTCGTTTCGGCGCCGGGATGCCCGTCGTCTGACACTCCCCACCTCTCGTGTTACGGTGGACGAGAGCGTGACGTAAACATCCGCGTTCACGCGAACCAACAAAGAGAGAGGGAGAGAGCATGGACGAAGAATAAAGGAGAATAAATTAGAGACAATAATAATGGACCTGCTCCGAAACATGAACGATGTGTGTGATATCAGAAAATACTGGCAATAACAACAACATGAATACATGTAGAATCTACACTACATGTCATATATTCATATTATTGTCTACATTTGTAGATACACAAGGGCTGAATATATCTACGTACGTACAATATATGAATTTGAACCTTGTCTTATCCTATGTATACCACGTTATTCTTGCCACTTCTCGTTTATTATACAGCTAATAGCTATTCATCTTCTTACTTAATGCAAAATGATGACATTCCATTAATCAAACATCACTTAACTTCAAAAGTGATAATTCATATTTAGCATACTTATATACATACATTTTCCGATATCTTTTTCAGATAGGTTATTACCATCGTCCGGATTTATAAGTTTTTACATTAAAAATAGTTGAATAGTAGGTATTAAGACGAAACCCTAAGAAAAAGAACTAAATACGAAGTTTTATTGCCTATATAACTTATTATTTTAATTTTTTACCGCACACATACATATTTAATGTCCGTATAATTGCATATAACCGCATATAACTGCAAATAGCCGCATATACTTAAAATTAGTAATTTACGGTAAACCTAACATTTAAAAATAAAATGAAATACATTTTTACTACATATATTATTAATATTTAAAGAATATAAATGCATATATTAGCATATTTTAACCGCATATAAAAAAATTATATTAGGTGTTTTTGTCGTATATGTATAAATCCGGACTCTTACACTTATTACATTTATTTTATTATTTAAAAAAAACATTGTGAAATATGAAAATATTGTCATTGAGTCAGTGACATTGACGAAACTAATAATCTTAACGAGACAAAAAAAAATATACATAGAAGATTAATTAGCGTATCTGCTGCTAGCCGTCAGGGTAGCCAACGTAAAACTACGTACAAAGAAACAGAATGACGTGGGGTTGAAATCTCCTTATGACGTACGCCAGTAAAAAAAAAATCTGAATGATTTATGGTCGGATATCTTGCATACAAGTATAGGAAAGCTCAGAGTCTGTTCAAGATCGCTTTCACATTATCTAGATGTACTTCTAACTGTTCAATAGAAAGAAATCCCAGTCTATCAGTCGTTCCAATAGAAATTGCTCTTTCCGCAATACTTAAACTCCGATATCGAGTATTGCATTTATAGTGACCTGCAAACAATCTTATGTTTATTTCCAGTATTTGACTCTACCCCACCAAGTCGAATGAATTTAAACGATTATTCTGTATTGTCTGTGACAAATTTCAGAACGTCTCCATAGGCCAAAACATTATTACACTCTAAAATAAATTAATTAACAAAACATTTAGGTACTTGATTTTCGTTGTTTCTTATTAATTATCCTCGTTGTTTCAATCGTGCACAAAGGTAGATGGCAGTGATTAAATTTAATTTCGACTACCAGTCCAATTGTTTTAAAACAACACTTTCATTATACTGAATAACGTCAGAAACAAAGTTTTTTTTTATATATTTACTTGGTATAATTAACTTTATAATTAAAAAATAATGGTACAACATGATGAGAATCACTAACTGTATTATTTAAATGTAACCTTTTTTGTTAGCATCATTTCACTAGGCTCTTTTGAGTGGCTACTTTGGAAATTCGAATTACTTGATCAAGAAACGTAGAGATATTTGTGTCTGTAAGAAATATTAAAATACAATACACGCTGCTGGTGTTTCGTTAGTGTATTATTACTACAATGAGAGTCATTGGTTCTCCAAAGGTGCTTCCAGCATAACATGGCGGATTAATGCCAGTGACACAATTTCACTAGAATGCATTTGGCAGCTAACCATTTACTTACATAGATTAACTATTGCATTTTTCTAGGTCACGGACAAAATACCAACCCCACTCTCTCCGCTCATGGATTCTCCACGACAATAAAAGAGGGCGTTGCTAAGAAACAAAATAGTATACTAGTAGTCCTGAATCCTTTTGGTTCTAAACAACTTCAGTAGGAAAATATTGAAACCAGCGTTGAAATTCAATGCTTCAAACACTGATTAACTATTTAATCAACCTGATAATGCAAGCACATGAGTTATAGTGCAGGTAGGATATATGACAATCACGGAATTTGCATTTATAATTTACTGGAGTGTTGCACTAAAATCCCTTTGATGATAAATTCTCTATACCTGTCACCTGAATTCCTGGATATTGAAATCTAGTAATTAAAGGAATATAAATTTATATGGACAGTGAGGCCTCGCTTAACAGTATCTCGATTAACGCCTATTCGATATAACGCTGTTTTTTAACCCGAAAAGCGCTAAATGTACGATGATTCGTTATAACGCGGCTCATAAAGACACAATTACGGAAACTATATTTCGTTTAACGTTTGAATTAAATGGAAAATATCTTACTGTACTTTCAAGAAATTACATAAAGTTATAAATGTATATCACAAGCAAAAAAGTGAAATTAAAAGGCAAATATTGGAAAATTACAAATGTAATTTGTATTTCTACATTTCCTCGTACTCTTTCATGTTTTTTTTTTCTTTTTAAATAGAAAATATATTCAAGAAATTCGAAACGGTTCCAATTTTTCGTAAAACACATTACTTAATGGCCTTAACGGTTGAGGAGGATGTTATTTTTAAATAAATTCATAAATATAAAACCCCCACAAATTTCATATTGACATACTTAAATAAATTCACATTTATAAATATCCTTCAATTAGAATTACGCCAGACGGGGAGTTTTCGACGTAAGAATTACGCAGCAAACAGCATGAAGTCTGTAGGGATCTTGAATAAAAATTACTGAACCATTGAATTTTCAATCAGGTTTCTATTTATTCCGCTAGAGAGTTAGCGATTCCGAGAAGGACGAAGGATACGAGTACACAAACTATTATCAAGATTTCCTACTTCAATGAGCTTCGGGCAATTTATAAAATCTAGCTTGTTATGCGATCTAACAAGCATAGTTTTATTTTATGTTCTCCTGTCAAACTGATTCGTTTATTCCCGATTTTCTACTTTGCTATTTTACTTTAATTCAAGAAACATACTTTCATAATGAAGATCAACATTAATGGACTTTAATTTTCAAAATCCTTCAGTACATTTATAAGCTGCTTTGTCCGTAATTAATTCCAGACAATTGGAGTGTTATTGTTTAGAAAAGCACTTGTAGCATTTTTACCAAGAGCCTAAAAATACTAAAGAATTTAAGAAATCTTCTGTTCAAAAAGAAACGCAACTATTTATTTTAAGAAAAAAAAACTGTTTTTTTTAAGATTATTGTGAAACAAATTTACATCAGACGGTTCTACTTACTTGTTTGTATTGACAAGTTCTTCTTCATCATTCTGATCTCTGTTTTGTGTTTTTCTTTCCATCAGTTGGAATATCATTTATTTTACTGGATTTTGTAAAGATTTTTTCTGCTCTTCCACATCAGAGCAATTAAAGTTTATTTATACTGACAGAAAAAGAAAACGAAGAAAATAGCTCTGAATTTATTTATTTCATGTTGCTCGTAATCTTGAATTAAATATTACATTTCTCTAAGCACGAAGGGTGCATTTGAAATTGAAACATTCAATTGGATATGGTACCTAGTAATATAGATGAAATATGACATTCAGTTCTATCTCGTTAAACATGATTTTCTTCCAAGTAGAACTTTAGTTTCTAAAGTAGAAAACAACAGATTACGTAGTGAATGGTTATGACAGTTATTTACAAAATATATCAGTCTACCACACATCGTTACCCTGAACGTACGAAGTGAAATGTAAATCGTATATCATTTTTCTTGCACAGAAAAAAAGTCCGTATCATATGATGTGTACATTATTCAGAAATATTTACGTACTTACACTAGCAATGAAATATGTCAATATTGATTTTCAGTTAACATTTTTTTTATTATCTTCTGCCAAGCTTTGAAAACAGACGAAGCGAATCACAAACGGCGCAGACTTTATTAAAAGCGAATAAAGTGTATTTAATAGATAAGATACATTATAAAAGGAATATTAATCTTTACAAGTGAATAATCATCGAAGAGCTTTTATGCGAATTCGATAATTAAACACAATCTGAATTCAGTGAGTTGTTAACAAAAATGTACGATTAATATTGACTAGAGAATTGGTAGCAAAATTTATTCAGATTTGAAGCCAGACACACTCACAACAGCAGTGTTGTGTGTGTTGCGGAACAACGCTTCACCACTTGAATAATAATAGCACTTAATTTATCCTGCTAATTGTTGCATTACATACTGATTTATAACTATGAAATATTAATTAAGTCTCATTGCTAATCCACTGCATTATTTACCTGGGATCTCATTTCAATTAAAAATAAATTTGAATTGCTGATATTTTTATAGTGTAGATAAAAAAATGTAATATTATATTTGCAAAAAAACATACATTGATTGATGATTAATTAGCACGGGTTATATTATTATATAATGCTTCGGGATATATATTTTAATTAAACCATACATTAAATATGTATGTATATTTAAATGGATTGTATTCTGATTTGTCAATATCGTAGTTAGTAGTACAAAATATACATTATTAATTTGCTATTTTCACATGAAACAGTTTTTCTAATTATGTAAATAACATGTGCTTATTTGTCAGGTACACGTCATCCTCATTAAAATGAATTTAATGAAGAGACATTGAAAATTCACAAACATATTATGTACTATTTGTATTTCATTAAAAAATCTGAAATAACCGAAAATCACGGTATTTTCATCTAACAAATGATTAAATTATATATAACAGTGTTGCTAATTCACTGAAGTTCTGGTGGATCAAATATGGAGAACATCATATCACAATAATCATTTACATACGTTGACATTGCCTGTGCACGTGGCCACGTACCTAACACGTGTTAATCTTCTTCCAAATACACACACACGCATGTTGTTTATACAGACTTAGAATAGATTAAGTTACCGCAACTGTTATAGAACGTGAACCGTACTGTCGGTGGTAGGGAATGTATGGTAGTTTGGTAGATTTCCGTTATAAAATATAGGTCAATCTCCACATCTAAATTCGCTCAATTACCATCGACCGAACTATTGAACCGTACGTAATGAATCCCCGCAGGATATTACGGCGCTATTAAGCTGATCTAATCTGCGATTTGCAGCCGCAAATGTCACCGAACAACCAATAGCAGCTGTAATAGCAGCATGTAGGATCACACAAACATGCATTTGTGTATGTCTGCATACAATGCACATGTCACTCATTGCATATAACACATCTGAGAATGTAGTAGTTGTAATTAAATATCCAAAGCTTCGAGTACAACATTGATCGTGTCATACACATACGCAAGGATAATAAAACAGCTTTTGCAATCACTCACCAGGAGGCGACACGTTCAGAACACATATATAGAGAAGCGGCTATATTGTAATTCCATAGTCAACTAATTCAAGTTCATTCCACAATGAATCTTTAGCGAACAAAGCGTCGAACATGTTCCTACAATGAAGATCACGAAATTCCAGTTTCATTCTCTGGGCGAAATGCTGCAACTCGCACAGCAACAATGTACGGCTGGTTGACGTTCTACATATTGCTTAATAATAAATTCATCCATGCGCATTAGCATGAGTTAAACGAAATGAGAGGTAAATTACTCAGCAACTTCTTGTGTCAGAACATAAAGAAGTGGAATTTGATTCTGTAACGGATGTCATTACGCTGAAGCTATTATGGAACTCGTTAAAGTTACTGAAAATGCGCAAATATTTCATGCATGAGCAATATACATACGCACATAAAAGAGAAGCAAGCGATAATACAGTAATAAAATACTAAAAATATTTCTATACTACTCGTTGGGTTTAAGTTAGTTTTCAATAAAAATAATAGTAATTAAAACTGAGCATAAAGGCATACAGGATTAAAAAATCCAATTACCAAATGACGTACGCACTTCTGACTGAAGGTTGTAATAAAATTGAATGCACTCTGATGACGCAGACGGGAAGTGAATCGAATAAATAAAGCTATGAAAAGCAAGGAAAAAAACTCTAAATCTCATTTCCCAGTTTTCCGGTTGACATTCAGGTTATTTTTGCATAGCCATGTTTATAAATCGATCATTATTGGCTGTGAAAATCTATTGAACGCGGGTGAATGTTTAAAAAAATACAAAAGTATCTTTAGAGTATAAAAAATTTTAATTTTGCACTATGTACTTGAGATGATTGTTCATTTATGGGATAGTGTTGTATTTTTTAAACTTGTACAGACTGGACTACTGTTAACATCGAGTTCTGAAGAGTCGCTGTAGAAATCCTTCGAGGACAAAGTGTGTAAGCTTTTCATGATATAATAAACCGCATATTTTGTTAGTACATGGCACGGACGAATTCAATAATGTATTCTTCCATTTGCGTAAGGTTTCTTGTAATTTGAATATACATCACTTTGCTATGCATACCATCACGTTATAACATACCATGGGCGCCTGCAGAATATTTTTCCGGTGGGGGGGTAAAACATAGGGCAGAATTTTTTCAAACAATGGGCAAAAAGTTAATAATAAGTATAAGGTTTTAATATATAAAACATGATTCCCCTTGCTCTATGCCGCGGACGCCCATGTACCTCAGTAATAAGGCCTGTAATATCGTATACCTTATACACGGCCCAAAATGGACATATGGTTACTGATGCTAGACAGGTGCGATCTTGACAACAGATGGACGATACGTCTCTATGTCTCCGTACTGTCTTACTGCTGTTGATCTATGTTAAATTGCATGATGTTCGTAACACTTCCGAAACATTGGAGCATTCAAGCACGTATCAGTTATTGTTCTAGACATGTTCCATCTCACCGAGTATCAGCTCTGATCTCAAACTACTACGTACGTCCGTGTTTGAACCATCAACGCTTTGTTTTCTCACATCCACGAAGTGTGTTTCAAGCAATTTATAGTAATGAATAAATGTTTAAGAACATTTGGAACGATTTCATTTAACACAAGAAATGTATAGGCATCTTCTATATTCTAAGTATATTATATAGAATTTTACATTTATAGTGTAAAATAACGTACCATAGTCATATGACATGTCCGCCATGACACTAATATTCCGTGAATATAAATGGAACGTCTAAAATGTTAATATCATATTCTTGGTATTTCAATGCAAGGCTTTTTAAAACTCGGTTCGTGAATCCAGTCAGAACAGATAAAGATAACGATATTATCGACTAATACCAATAAGAATAATGTTTTTGTTCGATCCGAGAATCGTGCCACTTATTACTTTTATTTCATTTCAATCGTAGTCTTCGTTTATTCTTCTTTAAAAAAGAATTCGTATTAAAGTTGAAAGAGGATTGAGAGAGGGCGTTAGATTAACGAAAGCATGAACGCACAAAGAGAAGAAAAACCTCCTCCATAGTAGACTAGAATATAAAGCGAAAGGAATCTGAGATGGCAAAAGGATCGTCGCCATCGTAAGTGGCTTCTAATGGAACAGAAGTTTCAGCTGGCTACATGGGAAAGGTGTGGCCAGCACCTCGACCACATCGTCAACACAGGAGTCTATCTTGGAGGCGAGTCCGTCTAGATCAGTGCGTGTCAACCTTCTTCAACAATAAATCATAAAATTATCATTCAATACAGATTGTAGATACGTGCATTTGACTTTAAATTCCAAGTATGCCATTTCACAAAAACATCAAATACTGTTTAAATAATATATTGTAATAGAAGCATATATGATATATGTGGAACACTGATTGAAAATCACTGGTTTACATGGAACAGAGACAAGAAAAGTTTACATGGCAATTCACCCTCCCATTAAGTATGTTCTAAGTAATCGTGGATATCCTCAATTTACTGTACAATATTATTTTTTTCCGGATCTAAAAACATACTTTCCATACTAAGGCACACATCTCCGCTTCTATAAATATAAACTTATTTAATAACTATACGTACAAAAATATATACACTGTAAATTAATTAATTAATGAAAATTACTTTTTTTTTTACTACTTTATTTTATATATTAATATCTACATGTTTAACACTATTGTGGTCATCTACAGGAATAATATAATAATATTTATTCCAGAGAGTCAAAACTACCTTCTCAGAACATTATTAGTTATATTAATGATTTTTTCGTGCATATTAATAATAAAAATCCAATAAAGTGTCGATTAAAAATATATTTACAAATGTTAGGTTTTCCCTAAACGATGACGTGCATTTCTTGTTTGACTGAATATAGTGTAGTTATTTAACCGGGACACTACAATAGATCTCATCATTTTGCCATCGACAATATGAAAGTTCGTTTCTTCAAATACGTATTTAATAAGTGTGATTGAAATTTCATACGTGGAAGCAAGGGAATTAGCTGAAAGAATAACTAGTTTTGGAGAGCAACCTCTTCAAGAAATTCATCAGAAATGTAGCTATTTTCAAGAACTGAAGAGGCGTTACCTTGAGAGACTTGGCGATTCTGTGGAAGAGGGTGAGGAAGAGGTTAAATCTCTTGGTATTGAAAGAGCAGTCGGCACTACTGTTGTTGATAAACTTAACCGACAAGGTAACTAATCGTTCTGGCGACTTGGCGATCCCGTGGGAATACGCAAACTTGTCCGAAGCTCTCGGGACCACGATAACGGCACTAGGTATCGACATTTCCGGTTAGACAGGACCGGGGCTCTCTCCATTAATAATGTGCCAAGGGCTGAAGATTATTTCAAATGTTATCCGTTGAGGATTAAAGGATCCATTACGATGGAAGCATTTGTAAATTAAATCATCTCTTAATAGCATTGTGTCAGCTGGGTAGTAAGATGATTAATTATCCAGAAGCGGGTTAAGGTACATTCTATATAATAAAAAAAAAATGATTAATATACAAATGATGTATGTTTTGTTTTTACAAAATCTAAGATCATCGTTGTCATGTACCAGGGTTAGGAAATTAGTAATGCCAGGCCTGTACTATGTTACCTGTCTTCTATTTTGAGTAAGGATTTATATTGTAAACCATCGTGAGAAATTTCCATACAGCTATTGTATATGAGTAGCTTCCTCTATGCCTGTGTGTGTTTCTGAGTGACCTATATTTCAGTGAACAACCAATGCGGTATTTATTATTCTATTGTATTATATTCAAACCCTTGCGGCATATTGTTGTTGCAACATTGTTGATTATTGTATTAAATATGCGACCACATTTCTCGGAAATACTCCATAATAATTGTATTTCATTTAAATATAATTATACTCAACTGCCGTCAACAACAGCAAATACAGAGGTACCTCTTGTGAATATATATTCCTAGATTTAAATAAAATACAATAGCTTCTGACCACAGGGTAACTGGTATTGATTTTAACAGTTTCTAACTATTTCAGACCAGTATTTTAAAGCGACCAGCTATGCGGGAAATGCTAATATAGTTTTGGAAATTCACAAAACGTACAATTAAATTATCTAGCAAGCCAGTTGGCCGGATGAAATTTAAATTAAATAACTTTACTCACCTAACTGTACGAGTAGATCGCAAAATCCCATCTCTTGACCTGAAACAATGAAACAATTTCTATTATGTCCGTGTCACCTTAATTAATTTAACCTGTATAATTACACAGTGTATATGCATAATTATATTACAGGTGAGGATCATAATTAAACATATTCACACATTCATTATGCACTTAAAATATGATGATTATATATAATAAAAGAATTGTATCACAGATCTGACATCAACTGCATAGATATTTCTTATAATTCTGTACTGATTAATATAAAATATAACTACTGACGTTTTTTTTTCTGTTTACACTACTGTTAAAAACTCCTAGTTACAGAACTGGATATAGCAAGTATGAACACAAAGCACGAGTACTATTGAATCAAATCCATCCTTGCCAATCGAAGAGAATGCACTGCAAGTTATACATTAATTACAACATACGTATCGCATATGAATCGGACATATTAGCTACATGTGCTTCACGAAGTGTAAGGCCCGTTTACACTGGCCCAGAGTCAATATAAATATCCGATTGCAATCTCGACATGAGATGCGGGAATCGAATTTGCATTGCAAATATGCACAATGGGAGAATGTGCGCGGTTGTAACTATTATATTCAGCAGACTCCATTCAAACAAGAATCCGCAGTAGAATATTGGCTATGTCAAATGGGTTTATACCGTTGGTACCTGCTTGTAAAATATTTATATTTATGTGAGATACATATGTGCATTGCTGGCGAAAACTTAGTCCATCGCAGAACCTGCAATCTGTATTTTATTATAACATGTACAAAAGTTATACGTATAAATGGTATACGTATATAAATAAATATTTTATCTACTATGTGGCGAACGATTGTGAGCTTTGCTACCCCCAGTAACAGTAATGGCCTGTTGCTACATAACACAGTAAGACCCCTACTTGGATTAGCTCTAAATTTACGCTAATTCTTTATAAACCGCTTTATGAAGTTGGCAATTCTGAAAATGTAAAGCCCACGGAACTCTCTTTAAATCACCTGAGTTAACACAGTTTCGCTTGACGCTTGTCTTGTACCAACGTATTTTGAGCGCTATCCGGGGTATTACTATATATATATATATATATATATATATATATATATATATATATATATATATATATATATATATACGAGCTCTTGTTAAAATTATGGCTGCTCGTATAAAAGCAGTTATTCAGACTAGAAGTGACGTAACATCTTACTAAAGCGTACTGTCCGAATATTTATGTGTCAGCAAAATTTGACGATAATATCATTTATCATTTTTCATTTTGTTTCTATTAGGTTTTTCTTTATACCGAATTTAAAAAATAGTGTAAGAATAATGTACCTTTATAATAAAAAATAAATTAAATTGTTAAGTTAATTTGTTTTATTAATATTTGAGAAATGTTTGAAAAATTATTAGTGTCCGAACATTTATGTGTTAGGGCTCGTATATATATATTGATTTATGTATATTTGACTGTGTTAAATGTATGCATTTGTAGGAAAACATATATCTATGTATATTTGCCTGTGATGTTAAGGACAGGATGTTGTGTTAAGCTAAACATGAACACATGCAGACAACGCTAGGACATTTATACCGTTGCTATGTTCCGATGTGCAAATGGTTAATTGTAAAAGATATATAAATATTGTTATTGATTCTTCCTTGCACCAAGCAGCTGGTTTAATCGTGTTTAAACACGAACCAAGATTATACTTGAAGATTAAACCAATTATTTTACATACTGCTTACAACAGTGACTACAATTTCAATAATACACGCAATTCAGATCAACGTTTTTCATTTACAAGTGTTTGAATGCAATGAAACATAATTTGTAAGACAATCTATTTAACTCTAAATGACTATTTATAAATATAATATTCGCAGATAAATCAAGTTATATACTTTTGGAAAACATAGAAATTTGTATCATATTTACACCTTTTTGTAAGGTTATAAAAACTAGGGTATTTTTTTTAGTTCTTTCATGTTAGGCAAGGGCGCTTCCATCAAAGAATGTTGAAGTGACATTAAATTAGGCGTACTAGACTAGAGTAAGAGGAAGAAGAAGAGATGCCGAACGCATGAGAGGTGTACCACAGTCGTAAGCTTGTAATGTAGTTACTATATTTCGGGTTCCTAAAAGCTACTAAACACTAATGTCGTTACCGTGAGTGAATTTGGCGGAACAAAGTGACACACACACAATACTCCACAGTCTCTCTCTCTCTCTCTCTCTCTCCTCTTTCTCGCTTTTCTCTCTATATTTCTCTCTCTCTCTCTCCTCTTTCTCTCTCTTCTCTCTTTATTACGCTCTCCTCTCTTTCTCTCTCTGTATTCTCCCTCCACTGTACTCAGATCGCACGGCATTACACAAGAAACACAGCGATGTATGACAAAGAACAACGAAATCAGAAAAAAACTAATATGAAACTAGAAAAAGAACTAAGAAAACTAAAAGAAGAAAAAGAAAAGCACAAACAAAATGCAACTGGAATGGTTCCTGCTACTCGTGGGGCGCCAGCAAAGATAATTTAAATTCATCTCTGACGCACGAGTGAACACTAAAAAAGTCAGTCAATCTGTCTTTGTCTACAGCAGATCTGTCTACGTGCGAGTGTGTGTGTGTGTGTGTTTGTGACGCAATATCTTTAGTCTCACATTGCTAGTGAATTCAACGCAATGTATGAATCATTATGACAAATACCTGCACTAGCACGTTATAGAAAATATCCTTTGTTCTCTGTGCATATAATATGGATAAAATCTTACAGAAAATAACAGAGAAGAGGTCAAATAGTCAAATAATTATTCCCTGTAATGTACAGGCTATAATCCTAGTCGATAGTAGATGTTTTTGACTGCTAGTCTCTCTAAACAATTAGTGCCAACAGCAATGGCGATGGTGAATCGTGAGAACAATTCATTCGCGTTTACATGAATTAAATTCAACAAAATTACAAAAGAAGAAACACCCTTTGTTTCAGCGTTTTTAATTAAACCCACAGCGTGTAATATGGCGAGCTGTTAAATTGTAAACGTATTGTTTCATCTGACAATGACTCGTTTTCATTATATTGTCGATTTTGACAATTTGAAAATAGTAACAAACCAGCAGTAATTAATCATTGATACATACAGAATTATTACATTTACTTTCACAAACGACGTTAAATCATAACAATGTGATAAATTCATATTGCAAGAATTATTTCAAATAAGATTAAACAATATTGTAAAACAAATGATCTTCCATATTATTGAAATGATTACAAATTTTGGTGGAAATTTGTATTAGAAATAATTGACTACAAAATATGACCGTTAATAACCTCTGAGACGGTCCTGATTTACGCGAAACTGACGGACCGTAACATGTGGAATTCGTTGAAGAAGTTATATTACTGAAATTCAGTCTGGAGAAATATAAATGACTTTTATATGAATTAAAGATATATACTTCCTACAAACATCAACAACTTGCAGAAAATACTAAAAAAAAAAAACTATTAATATTTATAAACACGGTGCACTGTCTCATATATATTTCATAAATTCTCGTTTTATAGCAAAATAATTCAAAAACAACTTCACATCATTTAAACATGGATTTAAAAAATAATAAATAATATTAAATCAAAAAATATCTTCAATTTCCGCACATACATATCTATTTGCATATTTTGTAATTTAAAAATGTGTCTAACGCTTATTTAAATAACGGAAATGTGTAAACTACATTATAGTGAAACACGGAAATTGAATCGTTCAGTGTAAATATTCAAATAAATCAACATCCCACAATCCCTTTCGTTCACGCTATTTCCAATTTTCCAACTCCGATTAAGTTGACATTTCGATCTGCTTCGCAAATCCATCGGAACATTACCAACCAAATCACCAGAATCAACAATCATTGCCAGCGGTAAGGTAGAATTGATTAGATTATTTGATTTACATCAACGTAAGTGTACAATATTTAATCTGTACCGGCTCGTATGTCGTCCGTGCAACGGACAAAGACACTAGATGCACGGTCACGTCGTAACTTGTAGCGGTTGGGTGGGAGAAACGTCAATAACGTCGTGTTTGCTGTGTATTTCAGATGGAAAATACGTCTCAACGGACGCAGACACACCTGGAGTTGCGTTGCGTTAAGCGTGTGCACACCGGATGTTAAGTTTTTAGTCATCAGGCGGTACAAGTATGTTGTATGCCAGTGCTGCATTTGTGTTCTGTAGCTTCAATGTGTAGTGTGCATTCACATCGCCAGTAAGGCAAAATGACAGTGATAAGTGGCCCTTGGTACTGATAACAAAACATTCCATTCGTGTGTGTGTGTGTATTTCTGCATGTGCATGTAAGTGCAACACTCTACATTAGAGGTGAGTCAAAATGGAGACGCTTTGTTACCATAGTGATAGTAAAATAGTTGTTTATAATAGTAAAAACAATAGACAATGTACCAACCTAACCTCAAACTTGTGCTCAAAAGGTAGAATTCAGTGTTCATCTTAGCTAACTGTCAACTAGCTTATTGGTTACCATGGTAACGAAACTCTTGTTTATCAAATGTAGTGTGCACCGTTATTATAATTTTAAGATTAGCAGTGATTCATTATTTAGTATTCTTCGCTACTATTTAATTTTAAATTAAAGCAAGTACTGTGCCCTAAGTGACGAGTCGTTTATAAAATATTTATCAAACGAAATTAACCAGTAACATAATACTGTCATTTAAAAACGATTTACAATTATAATTATTTTAAATTTTATTTAACTGTCTATAATTTATTTCCATAAATTAGAGAGAATTATTATTTTTTTCATATTTTTTAAATCTTCGAAATAACCGTTTGTATTTGTAAGATATACAACAATAATTGTTATTAAACAACGTGCTTATTTTCTTATTAATTATTATCGAACCTTTTTATGTAAGATTAATTTATATTCAGCTATTTTCTATCGCAAGAAATTATTATTGATCATGCTGTTTTTTACTGAATATAATTTACTATTCATTATGTATTTAATCAATAACATCTGAGTATATAATATGATAATGATTGCACGGCATGTTGCAATATTTTTATACGAAAACATCCGGTCACAATGTAGTGATATTTTTGCTATAGTTAATATAATTACATCTAAAGGACGTTCTTTGTTTATTAAATATAGCACTGTTTTTCATATGTATTTTAACAATGAAATCACATTAATATGTATACCGGGTGTCCAAGAAATCTGGGACATAGGGAATTAATTAATGAACAATACATTTTAGAGCAAAAGTGTAAATAAAAAAGCTGTTCAGAACTAAAAACTGATAATATGATGCAATATTTAGTGTTAAAATATGTCTCTATAAAAATATGTCTCTATAACGAGTAAATCAATTTTGAAATACTGCATTTTCATGACAAATCAGGAGGTCGTGAAACAAAAACTCTGTGTTTTGATTATTTCTTGTTGTAATTAACAAAAATACATACAATTTTTGTTCCATTGCCTCTTGATCTGTCATCAAAATGCAATATTTCAAACTTAATTTACTCGATATACAAGAATATTTGAGCACTGAACGTAACATTATATTATGCAGTTTTTAATTCTGAACAACTTTTTTATTTACACTTTTGCTCTAAAATGAATTATTCAGAAATAATCACAATTTTTCTATGTTTACATGTTAATTCCCTATGTCCCAGATTTCTCGGGACACCCGGTATATATATATATATATATATATATATATATATATATATATATATGTGTGTGTGTGCAAGGTCGCCCATAGTTACAAATTTAGATGCTCATATTTTTTACAATGAATTATTATAATAAATATAATTTTATTGTATAACATTTGCAATAGACATATGCCCCAGAATCGACGCCCATGTATAGCACGCGTTATTACAAGATATGTATCACAAAAAAAACCGTTCGCCAAAAAAATTAAATAAAAAACTAAATGTGCTGCATCCGTATTAAATGCCCAATTGTACACTCACATGCAAAAACTAACAGAAAAAGTTTTTTTTTTATTATGCAGAAAAAACTATCAAAATATCGTCAAGCATAATTACTTTCACAGAATGTTTATAAAAAAAAAAATTTATACTACTAAAAGCCAATTCTCCTGGAAAAATTAATAGCCACACCATTTCAATAAATTCTTGGTCATTTGTTTTAATAGTTTGTATCCTGCACTGAAGTCTACAGTATATATACCTACCACTTCAATTAACCACAGGCCATTATCTCCTTAGGCGATGGCACAATTAAAACTATATTACCTGTACGGCTGACCAGGTATAGAATTCTTTCCTCTGTTACAAAATAACAATATATAACGTACATTTGCTCGAGAGGTACATCATTAAAATATAAAGTAATTTGAACAGAACTTCGTAAAACCAGTTTCATTTACAGCCTGTAAATATTGTTTACTTTGGACGTACAGAAAAAAAAAAAATTAAAACGTTGCATGCTTAAAGCGTATGGTTTATTTTTGTAATTATGGTAAGTTAATAGATACTTAAGATCCAGAATATTATCATTAGTTTTTACTACGCGTTGCTTGCTGGTAATTTTTTATAATTAAACATACTTAAAGTATATTCTCTTGTCATGTTTTAACGAAATAAATAAAGCAGCAACATTTCAAGTTTTCATACAAAATCTCGTATGTCTAATATAGAACATTTATATAAAATTTTAAGTATCAAAATGAGCGCAAAATATGTACATAATAGACTTGCATGTTGAAATATTTTTTTGAAGAAGAAATACCTGTTTCCTTAATCCACCTTGGACACAAAAACGTAACGAACAAATGCACTAATCTATAACAGTTCCCCCTGAATTTTAGACCTACGTTTTGAGTCACATCCAGTCTAGGTTTGGTACAAAAACCCAGGTCAAAAGATAACAAATCTCCCGCATAGAACGGCCTAGAGTGGGGCTCCGTTGTACAGAATACTAGACACCCATCGCATGCGACCAGTAAACTCTGAACGTGTTTCATCCTGTCTCTGACGACAGTCTGTGTATGTGTGTGCGTTGTGCAGGTGCATTGTTGAGCGACAGAACCATGGCTGACGGCACCGCAAACAGTGGCCAGTGTAACCCGCCACCAGCACGGGCACCATCGCCGCCACCGGCCACACAGTGCTCGGGGGCGGCTGCCCCAGCACCAGGGAGCAGGACAACACCCGCTACCAAGGTGGAGGCAGTCATACCACCTCCAGGTAAGCGACAAACAAATATTACAAACTTGTAAAGTGCACACGCAATTCATACTTTACTGCATTTAAATTCAAAGAAAAAATACGTGGGAACAAATCTACTTTCACATTTTGACAGATCAAATCCGCAAATTTATTTCATTTGTCATGTGTTCTATGAAAGTCAAACTGATATATTCAACGTTATTCGAATATATGAAATAGCTTTTCGTTTATTTTGAAGTAATTCATTTTTAAATTAATAAAAATTACTTTTTATTACTTTATACTCTCCAGTAATCTGATTACACACAATTGTACGTATTGTATCTCGAAAACCTATTTTGGCTCTGGCTGTTTGGTTTTCTTTGTAAACAAATAAATAAAATAAAAATATATATTTTCATTTCAACATCAACAACATTGTGTCATTTTCAGGAGAATATACAAAAAGTTGTAAAAACACAGTAATTTTTATTAATTTATTAAGTTTTTTTAAATATAAGTACTGTCATAAAACTAGAATATTCATAAGTGATCCAACTGTTTGAAATAAGACGTTGAATAATTAATGTGTATAATCTAATTCATAGCGATCGATAGTACAGTCCTGTCCATGTAAATATTGTATTACCGGTGATGTACAAATATTGAAAGTATACACGTGTCACACTCGCTCGCACGGTAATATTTCAAGTGTAGCAGTGCCCGTAATGCCAAGTAATTCTTGAATATAAAGCCGGAAGACCTCACTCGGGGCCGTGTGCGTGACAATATGAAAAGAATTGTTATTATCACAAAGATCCTTGGACCACAATTCTACGCCAACAGAAGTAAAAGTCTACAAAACTTTTTAAATTGAAATTGTTTTTACCCGAAAGCTGGTGAATAATTTACAGACATTTTTTTCAGAAATTAAACTTAGTTTTTCCGTAAAGCAAATGCAAAATATAAAAGTAATTATCATATTTATATTTGAATGATTATTTTAAAACTATAGAAGTATATTTTTTTAGTATAAAAGCAAAAAAAGGAAAAACATTTGCATCGGCCGGGAATCGAACCCGGGCCGCCCGCGTGGCAGGCGAGCATTCTACCACTGAACCACCGATGCTACATGCACTAAATGTTTGAATCGGATATATCAATGACAATTTTAGAACATCCCTTTCAAAACAATTATTTTAAGAAATACATATATCCAAGTATTATACCGTTAATCCTAAAAGACCTTTTCAGTCCGAATATATCTTATCGTTTCAAGAGTCCGGAGCCATTCTAGCATAAATGTTCAACTTCGTTAACGCATATTAACACAAATTAAATATACATTGCGAAGGAACAACCGCCCGGATAAGGACCGCCCTTGGCCCAAGGTCAGATCGGTAGGCTCGGCCACAGTAATAACATTATAACTGTGAACATTCCCGAAATACCCCATTAGACACGGAGGCCCGAGGAACCAGTGTGTACTAGAATTTAAGTAAATTAGACCCTTCAAGAGAATGGTACAGGTATAAAATATGCTACCAGAAATGTTCAAATACTATTGTATTGTTTGCATTTCAACCAGTGGCGGAACCAGGCAGTTTCAAAGAGGGCTGCAGAAAATATTTTTTATAATTTTGTAAGGTTGATATACATCAAATATATACAGATCTGGGTCTAATAATTTCTTAAAACACTTAAATAACAAAATACTGTTTTTAACTTGGAGCAGTAATGTTCAAGTATCAAATAAATTATAAAATATGTGACTTGCAAAGGGGGGTGCATATGCACCCATGCATCCCCACTGGTTGCGCCACTGGTTTCAACTAAGGAATGCCTTGTTTGCAAAAGAACCATTTATTTCCACTTTTCCAGTAACTAATATAGAAAATATGATGACTAGCAGACACCATCACATTTGGAATTGTTGGCTGTAATTCTATAAGCTTTATTTTAGCCTAAAGTCCTACTTTAGTCCAGATTAAATGATCTGATACCGTCACAATGTACATATATCAACATTTGTGTTGTTACGCATTTGATTAAATATACTTGGAAGCAAATACTAATGCATTTCGCATGTAGCTTTGTATAATCCATGCTGTGAAATCCACAAATTGATTCTCGGGAAATAATGGCGTTGTTTGGTCACGTGCAACCGGAAATGGTGCAACCACAAAACACAACGAGAAAAGACGGTGGAATGCACTGGCTTTTTTTTTTGGAAAACAAAGCGCTTCTCATCATTTTGATTGTTTCCTTTTTTGATTGGATAACAACGGTATCTGTAAATTATGGTGAGAAAACAGCGTAACAAGATGTTATGATCAATCAAACAATTGTTCTTGTATTTCTCATGCCAGGAGAATGGTTTCTTATTCATCTTACATCATCTATAATATCTAATAAAATAGAATAAATTAGGATCGATTTAGTAGTATATTAGCAATATACTGTGACAAAATGAATGAATAAATATTCTCTTCGCCGTTTTGATCGATAGCTTCTCAATAATACAGGGGTATAGTCTGTATTTAATGGCAAATGATAGAGTATGAGTTATTCTATATCATATATTAACTTGTGCTGTAGGTTTTATGATAATTACATGCTGGCTGTTCAGGCAGAGGTTATGTAGTAGCCTGACGAGTACATTTTACAAATTACACTCTAACATGTTCGCTATAGTCTGTATACATACTGGCACATACATGAGTATACATCTTTAATAATGTACAAAGACTACGTGGAAACTTATACTTACAATGCGGTATCCCATATTATAATTGATAAGCTAGAGTAATACTTAGTAAAACTTTGCTTTATAAATAAAAGGAAGTGAAACCAGAGTAAGATCGATTACTTGAAACTCAAGCTCACACGATCATCGATAGATCTCTTCTGTAATTATATGCATAAACAGAATATTCATCACCGAATGAAACTATTGACCGGTGTCACTAATTAAAACTGTCAAACCAGGATGCAACTTTTTAATTGAACAACAAGATGTCCAGGTGCTTCTTGAGACATGCCCTGTTCCTCTACAAAAAAGCGTTTTTAATAACTTTTTTCTCCTTGGAATGGTGTACCAAGTTTCTTTAACATCTCAAACTCAATGATGCATATCGCTGGCTATCATCAGACTTCCTTTCATACTTGAATAAACAAGCATTTATAGTTTGTTTTTTCATCTGCCCGTGTGCCAGGCTTAATGTGCCCTCCGCTAGATTGCTCTGCACGTAATGTTATGTCAACGTTGAAACAACGTGTAATCATGCAAAAACATTTGCTGCAAAAACAGTTAAAACGGTACCGCTTTTTGTATGTTAATCAAATTAATGCGACAGCATTAGCAAACGAACGGAAGAGCTGAAATGATCTTTTTACAGTACGTGAAATTAAGTATTATAGTAATTTGATAATTAACTCAAGTTTTTAGTTGCATATTCTACATCGTACATTTTAAGATATACATTCAATGTTTACAGGTATGCTGAGAAAGTTGTTACCAATTGCTGCCTTCTTCATGGCCTTTGCCACGGTGATGACCCTGCTTCTGGTGTACATGGACACTACGGCGATGCGACATCATCAGTTCAAGATTAACATGACCCAGGACTACAATCTGCTCAATGTTGCCCAAGATGATCCGCAGTTGATCACTTACATAAGAGAGGTACATGTACGACCAGCTGTGGATCCGCATCATTACCATGTGTTCAATTCGAGTTTCTACATGGAACCAACAGAGAAGACATTGTATGTGTCGAAGATACTCAACAATAAGGTAAGAAAACAAACAGAAAAAAGGTACCTTTGCTAACATTACTTTGTAACTTGATATTTAGTATGCAAACTGTAGTGCATTGTGAAGTGTATTACAAGTTTTACTCTTGTATTCATTGTGTGTGTGAGTGAGTGTGTGTGTGTGTGTGCATGTGTCATACTCGGGTGACCCCAATTAGCGATTACGTGATCAGTTCAAGCTACACCCTTGTTAACTCGCCATCAACGGCGTTTCCTGTGTTTCTTCTCAGTCAGTGTACAAGGAAACAACATGATACACGTCATTTAACACATACTTGCACAGGCATGTTCACAAATGCCGCAGTAAGCAAGCACATACGCCCAGCCAAATATATGATTCGCATACATACAAGCACATATAGTAAGAGGAAACAGAATATGTCTTCAATTAGAAACATTTGACAGTTCTGCTTGCGAGTTTTGAATGTCGCAGCCAACTAGAGATTTACATTACACTATTGCATGATATAATTTCAACTTGCATTCATGAGATAATTGAAACGTTGTCTATTAATATGGCCTTAATGGAATTACGCTGAAAATTCAGTTATATTTCGCGCCGTATCATTTAGACAGATAGTAATTCAATCCTAGAGAACGCGACAACTGAATTACATTGATACGGTTTTCTAGGTAATCATATTATTTACTCTGATAATGTTGATATTAGATCTTACAGTAGCATTGATTATTTCACTTCGAGATTTGTTCATATATTATCAAAATTTTACTATATTTAGCTGCTCATGAAAATTGTTATTCGTAAATAATTTTTTTTATTAAAACATTGTGATGCGAGGATACAAAAATATATTCCTCTTTGGATCTGCTCTTAACGACTGCATTTATTGTTCCAGCGAGGTGGTGTATTCGTGGAAGCTGGTGCTTACAGACACAACAGACCCTCGGACACGGAGTGGTTAGAGCGAAACCTCTCCTGGTCGGGTCTCCTGGTGCAGCCGGATCCCAGGGACTATTTCAATTTACGCAAACACGGACGTGGACGTTCCCAGTCAATCCATGCGTGTCTCAGTCCGACATGTTACCCCAAAGAGGTAATTATTCGTGCTCAGATATTTTGTTTTTCTTTAACATCGACCATTTTTGTAGGTTACGTTTCATCAAGACGAAAGGGACGGTGTCAAGATAAACAGTGTACATGCGAATAGTTTAATCGACGATGATTGGTTCAACACGCGAGTCAAGTGTTTCCCTCTATACTCACTACTGTTAGCTATCAACTGCACAGCCGTAGACTACCTAATACTGGACACAGATGGCACTGAACTACAAGTCCTGGCAACGATGCCCTTTGAACGTGTCCGGATAGAAATCCTAGATGTGCACTTGCCCACAGACGATAAGGACCTTGTCGATACGCTGAAGAAAACACTGGCAATGAAAAACTACAAATTCGTACAGAACTTCAAATTGAATTATATCTTTCTGTTAAACCACGTGAAAATCTGATGATTCGCTTGTGCATTTGGAAGAAACTAGATCGGTTGTGAACATAATTATTTTTTGTCGGTGAAAACTATTAATTTAATAAGTTTTTTATACCATTCTGCGCACATTAATGCTGTTAGGAAATAAATAGTATTTAATTCTAAGATTAATAATTATTTTCGTAATTTAATAAACTTACTCTTTATCGGGAAGAGAAAATATGGAAATTTGAGAAATTATAAGTTACGTTTTAAACACGTATTTATTGACATTTCGGGGCCGGTTATATTTTCTATGTGGATTCGAATTTTTTTATTACATAAGAATCCCTTTTCAAAAACGTTGTTTCGTGTTAACGATGTACTAAGCTTTGCTACGATTTCTCAAGTTAACGTTAATTGTTTGTAACGGAATACAAATTCAAAGCTCTCTAATATATATATATTGCCTTAATGATTATATACATATGTACAAATTAATTGTTGAAATCGGTCCTGGATATTTTCATATACATATAGCTGTACGTAAACTGAAAATGCAATAAATAATTTTTGAACGAATGTTTAAAAATTACACAAGCAATTATAATGACAATAAATGAACAAATTGAAAAAATATGTAAATGAAAAACGAAAATTATAACGTGAATGACCAGTGATTTTTGTAAAGACTGAAAATTTAAACGTTAAGTTTACCAAACCAATCGAATCGGATCAATTCAAATGGAAATCAATTAATTCGAAAATGTGCATTTAAATATTTAAGCATTTGGTACCATTCCTGTCAGAGCAGTGTTTCTCAACATGTTATTTAAAACAATACATTATTAAAATTATAATGGAATTCACTATTATTACAGTTTGAGAAATGCTGTGAAAGAGTCACAACTTTATATGCAAAAATTCAAAACATTCCACATTTCAAAAAAAGGTTTCAAATTCATACAGTGTTGTTGCATCACTAGGAAATATTTTGCATTTTTTATAATGTTTGCAATAGACATTCCTTGCAATAGTATTACACTGAAGAAAAATAGTTTTTTTTTTACTGTAAATAAATTATTTCAACGTACGTCACTGTACAAATCTAGATATTGTGATTAACCAAAGTACTTAAATAAAATACAGAAAATAATATCATTTTGTTTTGTGTAGATAATATATAATACTATTTTTAAGTACAGAAATAAATTCTTCTGCAAATATATTTGAATTTACCCATTGTAGATCTGTATATTGATAATTAGTTTTTAATAATAAATAATTTAAATACACTCTTAACCGAACTGTGTTTTATTTTATATACATTTTTACACGTCTGGGAGTAGAAGTCGGTTACTATGGCGTCAAACGCGGCACAGAAATGAAGCATTTACTCCCTAGAGACGAAAACACAACTTTTCGTAAGGGAGTTTTTATTATAACAAAGGTTTTTGTAAATAAATGTCTGTTGTCATGGTACCCGTTGCATGGAAACATTTCCAAAGGCTTCTAAATATTTCAATTTCGCTCCAATTTATTATAATTTCTTATATATGAAATTAAGTGTTTTTACTCCCGAATGTGGAAAAAATAGTATATACACCTAGGGAGAGACCACCATTTTCCCTCGATGTATTTGTAGCCCTCTGGCTTCAAATTAATGTACTAATGTATAATGTACTAATTCATTCAATTAAATAAGAAAACATTGTAATGATTTTTTGAAATATTTTTATTTGAGTATTTATCGATAAATTAAATATTTTCATACAGTTTTAGAAAATCTACACTTTTAAATAACTTGTCGCGCTCCGGAACGAATTGAAGTTGAAAACAAATCATTCTCGATCCAGTTTTTTGATTACATAGATATTTGTCATGTTTCAAACATTATTATTTTTCGTTACATATTGTCACAATAATTGTTATGATAAAATAATCTGCATACAAAATCCACTCGAAACATACACACTAGCCTTATAAGTAAGATCTATTGTAACAGATGTACAAATCTCAAATGAACAATAATATCAGATAAAATCAAACACAAGTCATTATCTAACTATTACAAGTACACAAATTGTCTCAAAAATCCCGTAATAGATACCAGTTATAAGTGAAATAGTTGATATTTGTATTTATTATTCGATTTCTGAAAGTGTTGCTGCATGAAAACATTGAAATTCGTTTGTCAGTGCCAAATACCGAATCCGATTACAATGAAATGTGTACGAGTTTTGAGACAGCCTGTATACAAGTAACGCTTTCTAGATAGAGAACAGCTACTGATGTAAATATACGAAGTCTGTAGATAGAATAGTACATATAATAGTTATATAATAGCAATGATGCTACATGGCAGTTTATAGTCAGGTTCTTGTGTAATCGTTAGCTTATTTAGTTCAGATGGCTCTAGGAATACTAACTACTATGCACAGCAAGATACTGTACAATGCTACTAACGTCCAATCTTACTCAAACAAGATTTAATTCGAGAATCAAGTGATTCTAGCCTTTCGTCTCTTTAGAATTAAATCAAACATTTGTTTCTAAGACACAAATCAGTTGATTATGTTCAAACTTGAACAGAATTGTTCATTTCGTATTAGCAAAAGATTAATTCTCGAATCGATGATTCTCGAATTAAACCTCGACTGAACAAAAGGGCGTTAGTAACATCGATACTAACGAACTGTGAATAGCATTCAATGGTTTTATTATTTTACTAGAATAACTGTTAAGAATACATAAAAAAAAAATTAAAATATATTGGTTAGTATTTCTTGATCTCCGTTATTAATTCATACTGATCTTCTGGATAACAGTGTACCAGTGTACACTGTAATGAATGTCATTCATCAGTACAGTACTAACCACACTGGTAATGCCCAGAAAATACTGTGCAAAATAAGGAAAAATTTTGTTAAAAATACGTTTTAATAATTGTGATAAAACCATTTCATAAAAACTTACTAAATTGGTAATGGCATATAAATGCAATGTTCCTATCTACGATTTAAACACTAACAGGACGCACAAATTAAAAAAAATCCAGAAAAAAAAACACATCCCAATGATCCATATTCCCCATAATTCTAAACTTTATTTATTTGAGATTCTAGAATTTAATATTATTGAAAATAAATTCACTTTTCTAAAAGATCTGATTCATTTAAAAAATTTCATACGATTACTATTGGTAATTCGATCATGTGGGATGCATTTCTCAGTGTTACTAATGGGAATTTTTCGGTACACACACACTTTGGAAGTAAATCTATATATGTAATTTATTTCAAACAATATCGCGCCCATAATTGCCACAATCTGTATACGAATTTTCCAGAAAATTCGGAAAATCCGCTATCTTTGGCACACGCGTTTCACACACATTAAAAAAATTTTAATTTGAGAAAAAAAAAATGTTTCCTTTCAGGAATCTAATACTTGCACATTTAGTTCAATAATTTTTTTTTTTGTTTCTTTATAATTTACAAATGGATGGACTTATTTTGAATTGAATCTTCAATCAAACGTATTTTTGCTTTTTATCCTGGATTACATCTAAATGAGCGTGTTTGAAATTTTTTTTTTTAGATATATTTTTCACAGTCTTTGGTCTAAAACGTTTAATTATAAAATCATTTACGATATAGTTAGTATATCAGCGACAAATATAGCTCGAACACTGGTAAACACGCATGTTATTGGCTGAGACAGTACAGGGGGCGGGGTCACCTGAAGACTTGCAACTGTTAGTTGTGGATATTATAGGTTGAATGTGTAATGGGCGGAGCCAATGATAAGAAGCTACCAGGATTCACCTGTTTGGAATACATACCAAGCACAAACTATGTAAGACCGCGTTATAACCAATAAATTACCAATAAGCAGCCGTGTAAACAATTTCTGTTACCGATACACTTACCATTTTGTCGAATTTGTTTGAATAAAAATTAAAACAAGAAATATCAAGCACATTTTTTTTTTCTGTAATTCGATATTTTTGACAGCTTTCAAAAATATCTGAAGTATGAATGTATGATAAAACATCTATTATTTAAACATTAATTGAAGACAACTATAAAAAGAATTAATTTACAAAAAAATATGCTGATATGTAAAAATTGTTCATACCTCTGAGTGTCGATGATCGGTAAATATATATACAGGGCGTTCAAGATAAGAAACTCTGTCTGGCTTAAATCGTGTCTCATATTTTTTCATCCCGTTTCGTGCAAACAGAACAAGAACACAAACACATCAAGCGTTAATCATGCACAACAAACAATAAAGATGAAGAGAAACACATAATACAGAATAAATGCTGCAAGATTAAAAGACACAGATGAAAATAAGAATAATTGGGAAGAAAATCTATGAGCATGTGATTTAGGCGAGACACAGTTGTATCTTGAACACCCCGTATATATCGTGTAGATAAAAATGGCCCGAATATAAAACTGGATAAATAAAAGAACAACAACACTAACACATATACACATGTGCGTTGTGTGTCTTTGTTGTGTTGTGTGTGATTTGTCTGTTTTGATAATAGTTTAAAGACAATGCGAAGGCCCAGCGACCTTTAGCGCAATGTTTCATGAATTCCAGCGTGCCTTCTGCAGGTCAATCTGGCCTTCGAGAGTTTTAGCAAGATAAATGACAAATAACTGGGACAGTGCTATTCCCAGAGCTATCCCAGCTATTGTATACAGATTTCTTTCTGCCCAAACTCTAACGATCTCAATACAACCAGATGTCCATACTTTCTTACTAGCTTCCGCCACCTAAAATAACAATTACAATCATTCAACTCGATCTGGCATCAGGGTTAAGCTTCGTTTACACTTACAGAATGTGTTTGTACACCATAACCACACATGATATTGACCAATCGTGAACTGATATCGGTCGCGTTAATGCAACACGAGAATGGCACACCGCATCGCTCCACACTTGGTGATGTACAATTGAAGTATTCATTTTTCGACCAATCCATGTACCCTTCAGAGCTAAGTCCACAACATCGGAACTAGAAACAGGTTATGTCAATTAAATAAATACCAATTTGGCTTGCGAATCACTTGCTTCCTGTTGGGCAAAGTCAATGAAATTTTGCAAATCCGGATCCTCCCTGTACGTGTGTATTATTTTATCGGTGAAACTTTCTTCCAACATTGATTGCATAGTGTGTGGAAACACAAATCCCATGATCGCCACAGCCATTTCCAGTAAGAAGAAGATCAACAAACACAATGAGTACTAGAAAATAATGTTTTTAGTCCACGGTTGTCCCGAATATTCAGTGGAAAACTCACGAATTTCAGCAAACAAGTGTTCTCGCGTAATGCACCAACACAACCAGCAAAACTGACAATGAACACAACAGCACCCATAATCACCATCACTAGCGATATATTCAGAACTACATCATAGACTGTCTCCAGTTTCACCCAGCCAGTCAACTGCCATTTGTCCACAAATGCATACAGCCCTATGCCGATCAGTAATCCTCCGAATAACTGCAAAAAATGTTCATAACCTCTTTTTATGATTTCGGATAACAAAGAAACACAATCTCACTGCGACGTACCCAGAACACAAAGTTCAAGATGAAAATTAGATATTTCACACAGGAACTAACGTACGTAAAGTTTTGCGTTCGTCTTCGATTCATTTCTGCGTCAGTTCGAGGGCTTTTGTTTGAAATATTCACCACACCTACAACACTTATCAGAAATGATGAATCACACACACACACACTGATGGAATTATCGTAAGGTGAATATTAATATGCTAACGTTTAAGTTCACACTAGTGTCCGTTAATAGTTTGGAAGAATTGGGATTATTGGAAGTATTCGTACACAAATATTACAAAATATGTTGACAAACGTTACTGACACTGACAGTTGATAAGCTGACAGGTCGGTAATGTAGGACACGTCATCAACGTATTTCAAAATGGCGGATGTGCATTTAAAAATCAGTTCTAGGAATGCGGAATGACAAATTTATTCGGAAATATATTTAGAATAATGCGTGTTATATGCGTATATGTCAAAAGCGTGTTTTGAAATTATTATATAAAAATATTTTTTAAATATTTATACAAAAGACACTTTTATTTGTTATTTGGTATATACATATTAATAATAAAGTTTATTAGACCGTTGAAATAATTATAAAATATTTGACATCCAATTTTTTCTAGTCATTTGCTAAGCTTCAATACGAAATGAATAAACTGGAATAAACTAATGACTAAAAAAATTGTTATTGCGCAGTAATGTACAGCGAATTTCTATATAATTTCTTATATCATATTATATATTTCCTTTCATTTAGTTCCGAAGAAACTTATGAACTTTTTTAAAAACAAATATTGAAATGATTTCTTTTATGTAACTATTATAAAGTACTTATTTCCTGCTAGACATGATTATACATTGTTGACCAAACAACTAGATCAAGATTAATTAGAGTTGATAAAAATTAGTACACATCTTAAGTTATAATTATTGTCTAATTAGATACTTACACGTTTCGTATCAAGTACTTTTTATCATCTACGTACACTATACTATCGTTATAGAATTATTGGTCGAACATTGTTGTGTTACTGCGTCAAAAGGAACAATTCTAATACCGTACATTCAATAACAAATATCAACATTGTGGGAGTCCGTTTAGCACATTGTGCAGAGCCGTACTACCCGGTAAATTATAGTTTTGATAAGCAATCTCGAATAATAAAACTTTGTCATAAATTTTAAATATAAATATTACTTCACATTAACAATGATTTCAAGAAAATTTAAATCTTCTATAAAATCTAATCGTAGTCTGAAAATATGAAGGAAAAAATAAAATACAATCCTGATATCTAAACGTATACGATAACATTGTACGTGAAACGACAATTAAATTAAATTCATACTCCTTATCACTAACGCTACACCTGGCTATCAAAATCTGCATTCATACTATCAACCCAGGCTCAGTGTTGAAGATAAGTTTATTCAGAGTCATGTGCACTTGCAGACAATCGGTACATCACAGTAATACTTACTACTAAACAAATACACACAGCTCTAAAACGTCAAAACAAAAAGTAAGCTACAACCATGTCACGAAAACTGTTTGGTTTTCTCAACGAATCAAAGAGCAAACAGAAAACAATCAAAGTAGTTGACGAAACAGCTGATGGACCGTTTGAGCGACGAGTTTCTGTTTCAAATTCGGGCAGATGGAAACAAAAGAACAAGCACAGATCCGTCGTGAACGAGGATGTGTTCACAGCGCCGACGAATGAAGAGGCGAAAGCGGACGAAACTGTGAATAATAATAAAAACGACAGTACTGTTAATCGAGAAGCCACAGCGATGGATACTGGGAAATTAGAGACGGCATTATAGAAGACTTTCTGTAAATATTTGCTGATTTTTCATTAAAAAAAAAACTGTGTGAATTATTAGTGAACAGTGATGAACGTCTTTATGGCATAGAAGTGACTTGTATTTATTTGAAAATAATTTACAATAGAAGCATGTAAAAATAACTTGTGTTCGGGCATCTTACCGAATTGAGAAACAGTATATAGTATATGAAATATATTTGTTAATTATTTATAAAATAATCCAGTTTTAAGATGGTTGAACGTGGATGTATAATTTTAATTTTTGCTGTGAATTATTCTGGAAAATTCGAGAATATTATTGCTGTTATAAGTGTTTAATTCTTTGAAATTTCGTTATCATACCTTCTTGATCATATATCAGTACTAAACGATTGATTAACAACATCTAAAGTTTTATTTTTACGCCATGACTAATAAAAAAGATTAATTGAAAACTAGGCCTTGGAAGCAAATAGGCAAATAGTCGTTAAAAACATACGATTATGTTCAAAAAACACACAAAAATAAAACATATTTTATTTTGCTCAAAATAAAATATCTGTAAATAACAAATAATTCAAAGTTTTAACTGCTATTTTCGGTACTAACAACTGTTAGTTAAATGTTTATATTGAATTTGAGTCTGCTACTAGAAAAAGTTATGTTTTAAACGATAGAACATAATATTCCATACTTTAAAATTTATAATACGTATTACTATACCAGAATGAGTTTTAGTAGAAAAATTAGTAGATCCTAGTAGCGCTTATAGTATCGCATAGCAGTTACAGAAAGTATAAAACAAAGTAAACAAAAATTTTAGCTTATAGTACAGTACTGATGTATATTAAATAAATTCAATAAGTTCAATATATTTCAATCAAAATGTGGAAACATTCACACGCACATCACCTGTGATTATATCATAATTTATTTTATTTAATATTTGCACTCCAGATAAGATAAACACACAGTATTATCTATAAGTAAAAATTATTTAAAAAAATACATCATTTTATAAATTATTATCTTTTATCAATTTACAATTAATATTTCCGTTGTTCATGGTTAATTATTGTTTTTCGATCTATTGTTCAATATATTAATTGTTAACATGTACTTTTTATTTGCACAGAGGACAGGTTTGGTGTCAGTAAAAATTCACAGCTCCGTAGTTATGTGACGGGGATTAAAAACAATGTAAAGAAATAAAATATTGTATGTATTTATTTATACATATTATGTTATTACATGTAAATACTCAATTTGTACATTATAAATTTGCTGTTTGAATGAATAAAGAACGACATATAAAAATATGGAAATTTCTCTATAATAGGTTAGGTACAATAGTAGATACATATTCTAAAAAAATGTATGTAATATGCCAAAAAAATATTATTTTTGTTATCAAGTGAAACCAAACACTGGGCTTTACATTTAGATATACATATTTCACATTTTCAATAAAAATAAATAAACATTAAACGTATGCCGTAGCTCAGTTTCAGTAGCTCGGCTACAAACATAACGTGTGTCTTTATTTAGCCCATACAATAGTGACGTCACCAGGCATGGTTGTCATTAATGTGCACTTGTATTCTGTATCATTGACACATCGAATATACAAAACTTAGACCGGCACATTGGGCAAGTACATTTCGACGCTAGCCACGTATCAGGGACGGACTCGTCCAAGCGTGACGCGAACCAGCGGCCCATACAATCTGCACACCACATGGGCCGACAAGAGCAACTAGTACAGACCTGCTCCGGGTCTCGGTGTATCTGGGGATCTTCCACACATAGTTTCTGCAATTTGACGTTTGCTATTGTTTGCATACAACCTATACAAGATTCGAGTTCCTACAAGAAAAAAACACCATACAGTACGATATCGGAATAGTTGATCGTATAACCTCACATTTATCACATGCAAACATGATTGCAAACTCGATATCACGTTAAATAAATAGAATACGTGAGGTGAAATCACGTATCAGTATTTTATATAAACAGATAACTGATGTAAATCAGCACAGCATGTAGAAAAATAGTCATATAGTATATTATGATTTCACACACATAGACTTACTTGTGATGTTTCGTATTTAGCATTGAAGTTTATCTGTTCTTTGAATGCGTCCACGAATCTATCTAGCAACGTTCTATGGAACGTTACACTTGGCAGTACAGTGATGGGTAATAGCCATTTGTCCTGTAAGTCTTTAAAATCCAACGCATTCAGGCGGATGTAGAACGACTGTACGTGGGGCAGAGAGGACTTGACTTGTATATTGATGTACTGCACCTCGCGTTGATTACTGACTGATACGGTATGCGTATCGCTACTGGTAACTATCAGTGATGTGTTACCCCGAAATGCAAAGTACACATTATACGAAGTCACTTTTATAAGCCAATTATCCGTGACAATCACTCTCACCACAGAATTGGTTTGTATACAAATCTTATCGATTCTAAAAAAAAATCAGTTATTAATTAAAATTATCTCTCGATAACCGATGTCATTAAAACAGTAGTATTATACCACAACCGTTTTGATTAAAAGAATAACAGTATACTCTTTTCTCTGTATAAATTACCTGTCATTTTTGACAGTTAAAAGCTGTGATGGTCAACTAGCGCCAAAGCGGTGATATTTGGCATAACTGTCAGCATAATAATTACTATTGTTACAGCGTTCATCTATCAGGCCGGTAAGAGTACATTGTTATCGAAGAAGGTCGTGAATTATACAATAACAAAATGGAAACAAATGCTTGAAACACTACCTTCTATACTCCGCATTAATATACGAAATAATGTCAGAACCAGTATCCGGATTACAAACGTTCGTAAGGTTCAAAGCAATTGGATGAGTAACCCATTCGTTTTGCGTCCAGTAATAGATCTGGTACAGGACATAGCTTGGTGCAATCAAGGTTATATATATTAATAGCTGCAACATAAAACCTTTCCTAGCACCATATAACATATTGTATGTATATTATACCTACTTCTTCGAAGCTATAAAACATTGTCATCAACACCGTGTACAGAAAGGGCAGTGATGAATGTATGCATAGCGTTAACACCGTTCGCTGCATATGATACTGTATGAATTTTTCATTCTCCGAGCAGAGTCTGCTAGCGAACAGGGTTGGAATTGTTAGACCAGCTGATATAAACTCAACTGGCGGATATACGATACCCACGGATACTAACAGGTAGAATAACGTGAATAAAAGCGCATTTGTTGGCATCTTCTAATAATCTTCTACCAAGTATCTCTTTACATGGTTACCGAAATGTCAAACACAGTTACATTTCATATTTAGCGGTTGGTATCAGTACGAGAATGCAAAGAAATATAAAAATAGTCGCTATATCCTGTACGTATAAAGGTGAATATTTAAATAAAGAATCCATAATGTATAATTCACAATAATAAGATTATATAACATGAATACTCTGTCAAAATAAATGAAAAACATTAAATTCTGCAAAATAGAGTAACAAATTGATATACTATTTCATTACATTATTTTATATTGTATAATATTTTCATTTCATTTTATTATCTTATAGCTACACCTTGAAGTGACTAATAAGCAACCTACTTATTGTGAATGTTCCATATTTTGGCAATAGACACAGACCTGTATTACAGGTTACCGTAAGATCTATTTTTGCTTACAAAATCAACAGGTTTCTTTACGGAGCTGTCCATTATTAAATCTCCAATTGACATGGGCGTGTAGCTTGATGAGTGTACATACAAATATGTGTTTGTGATACAGATATTAAAGTTATAAACAATTCCAAATACATTCCATAATAAACATGCATATGTTCAACCGTATGTGTTCAATCATAACACTGCTTTACCTTACAAGTGTTATATGCAAAGGTAACAGCAAATTATTTATTATTTTATTTTTTATTGGTTAGAACATTCGTTAATTGTTTACGTTTAAATCATTTATTTGAAATTGTCCGTTAATTTCTGGGCTGAATTAGAATATTGACTTGAATGGTGACTTTAAATAGAATATTTTGAATTTAAACTTAATAATTGAAACGATTTGGACATGTATTTATTTATAATTCGTTATTTTGGTTCTTTACAGCTCAGAATTATTATAGTAGGTACAATCCTTATGACAATCGAGGCAGAAATGACGAGATACCGCCAGAAACAGAGACAATTCGATGGTGTACCGTGAACAAACATGAACAGAAAAAATGTGAGAACTTTGAGCAAGCTGTCGAAAGGGACAAAATTAAGGCAGCCCATGTACATTTTAAATTAGAATGCAAACGGGTAAGTAACACGCTTAGAAAACTTTAGTACTGAACAATGACACATAGGAAAAACAAATGTGAATTCTATTTTTAATATTTTGTTACGTCTAGGCATTCAATAAAGACGAATGTATGACGTTACTCGATGAAGAAAAGACTGACTTGACAACACTGGATGCTGGACAAGTGTTCATTGGAGGTCGATACCACAGTCTAGTGCCTATAATGCAAGAAATACACGAGGGAGGTCTGAAATACTACTATGCCGTGGCGGTTGTGAAGAAGAACAGTTTGCCGGATGTTGCTAGTTTGAAGGAACTGCGCGGACGGAAGGCATGTTTCCCAGAAGTGGGATCCATGACAGGCTGGGTCATACCAATCCATACAGTACGTACACATTAATTCTTTTAATACTTTCATGTTTATTATCGGATCTAGTTAAGATGGTAGAATGAAAATTAATTCTTTTAATACCTAAACGTTTATCCTCTGTTCTAGTTAATGCAAGATGGCGGAATGGAAATCAGTGATTGTAACAATCATGTAAAGTCAGCTATTAACTTCTTCGGGCCATCGTGCGCCATCAATTCGCTAACGGACAAGTACAATCCAATCGGAGATAACTCTGACAATCTGTGCCGACTTTGCATTGGTAAGGTGCCGGGTGGAAAGTGTACGAATGCAGATCCGTACGCAGGTTTCCAAGGGGCGTTTAGATGTTTGCTAGAAGCCGGTGAGATAGCATTCCTGAAACACACCACCGTGGAAGAAATGACAGTGCATGATGACGAATTCTGTAAGTTTTTCATCGTAACTTTTTTTTGAGTCATTTTTGTATTAAAATATTTTCTTTACAGCCGGTGTTTCGAAAGATAGTTTCGAACTACTTTGTAAGGACGGAACCAGACAACCTGTTGGCGATTACCGATCGTGTAACTGGGGTGCAGTGCCAACGCAAGCGGTTGTAACCACATCGGCAGCCAGTACCGAAAAACGGGAACGGTATCAAAAGTTTTTGGAAAAAGCAGTGCAACTCTATTCGCATAATCCAAGCACGTTGGAGTACAACACTACAACGGACCGTGACCGCGGTTATTCTGGTAGAAATCAGGAGGACCAGTACGGTAACAGGACCCAGTCTGGTGGTAACCGAGACCAGTATGGTAATCGCGACCAGTACGGTAATCAAGATCAGTACAGCAATCGCGACCAGTACGGTAACCGTGATCAGTATGGTAATAACAGGTTCAAGAGACAGAGTGATCTTGACCGGTACTTTGGTGACCAGTACGGTAACCAGGATGGTAACAACAACAACAACAATGTTAGTAACAAGTTTGGTAATAGAGATGACGATAGGGATAATGCGTTTGATAAGGAACGTACAACAACGACAGAATCGACTGTGTTTTATGAGAAATTCAACATGTTTGAATCAGTTCCCAAGTATGGCATTCAGCATAATCTTCTGTTTGAGGTAAGTTCATAATAATTCCTCACCGATTATGTTACATAAAGTGATCTAGAATTATTGACCGTGCTATTTCGTTCTGATTTTTTCTTTACCGCATCACCGTTGCTATTGATAGTGAACTGCATTAGGGACATTGTATTGGCGCATAGAGAATGGCATTAATACGAACGTGACGGTCAAATATTCTAGATCACCCTGTACTATTTACTAACCAAGGTTTGTTATTACAGGATACCGCGAGACAGTTGGAACTGATTCCTGAAATTAAACAAACATACACTGGATACCTGGACAGGTATCTGGACACCATTTTGGATGTCCGAAAGTGCACTGTCAATCGGATGACTCTATGCGTAACATCGGACGCTGAACATGAAAAGTGTATTAAGATGAGAGTGCGTACAAGCTCAGATAAGTTCATGAATGTTCTTACAATTGATTCTCGTATTGTAGACTGCAATGAAAGCCCAACTACTCAAACCTGAAATGATCTGTTACAACGGGCATTCCCAGATGAACTGCATGCAATCTATCAAGTCGGGTTTGGCCGATGTTGCTGTACTGGACGCAGGGGACATCTACACAGCTGGACTCACCTTTGACCTGGTGCCTATCATGGCTGAGGTGTACAATCTGGGCAAACCCGAGTACTATGTGGTAGCGGTCTCCAAGGAGGCGGATCCCAGTACAGATTTGACGTATTTGAAAGGTAAAAAAGCATATAATATAATTATGCGTACGCTAGACTAATATATATGTGTGTATATATATATATATATATATATATATATATATATATATATATATATATATATATATATATATTATAGGAATAATTAACATTATTTGTGGTTGGTAGGTAAATACACGTGCCATACTGGCATTAACACAGCTGCTGGTTGGGTGTACCCGATGGCGTATTTGCTGAGCAATGGCTGGATTCGGCCGTACGGGTGTAACAGTATCCGGGCCGCTGCAGAATATTTCACCAAGAGTTGTGTGCCGGGCGCACTCAGCACTGAGTACAACACTGGTCTGCCTTACGACAATATGTGCGATCTTTGTCACGGAACAAGCTTTAGGTAAAATACACTAATTCCTACTTCTTTATAGAAGGTTTAATTCAATGATTCTAGAATTAAACTTTAACTAGAAATGAGACAATTTATTTGTTGTCAATTATTGGGCCGTGTTCGAATTCATAATTTTAGTATTTTAAGCAACAAAATTGGGAAGATTTTAGGATCTTGGCGGCCAATTTACGGCAATTCAGGGTGTAGTGTGCTTTTACAAATCCTAATATTTGTTCCTAAAATTCTAACATCGTTTAGTGCACAATTTAAGAGTATAAAACCAGTCACGTGGTACATTCGTGCACTAAATTGTCCAATTCGAACGTAGCCTTAGTCTTATGAAATGACCTATGATTCATGGCGATAGAAACCGCGTCTCTGTTTGATTTTACATCAAGAATCAACACAAACCTAAAATAATTCTCGATTTAAACTGAGAATAAGTGTTAATAGTATTTCATTATGTTGTAATGTAATAGATACTGTCGAAGAGATGCTTCAGAGGATTACTACGGACATACTGGTGCATTCCGGTGTTTAGTAGAAGGTGGCGGTGATGTCGCATTTGTTAAACACACAACCGTTATGGAGAACACCGGCGGCAAACGCAGAGAATTCTGGGCTAGAGATGCCTTGCCCGATGACTTTGAACTGCTCTGCCCGGATGGCACTCGCGCCGAAGTGTACGAGTACAAACGATGCAATCTGGGCAAAGTCAAAGCTAACGCCATCGTGACACGTGGCGGCTATGGGTACAACGAAACGGAGATCAATGCGTTTATCAATTTGTTCATCTATGCACAACAATTTTATGGTCGCAAAGATGCGAACGAATTCAGGTAATACAACTAACAAGTTTGAAACTAAATAATCATGATTTAGAATCTAAATGTTAATGTGCTGCTTTCTAGATAACAGTGTTACACTGTAGGGTTCGCTCTACTTATATCGATATGTTTCTAGTTTCAGCATGTATTATTCACTGCCGCCTTTCAGTGATCTGATCTTCCAAGATGCTACACAACAGCTGCAGATTGTGGAGCCATCTGAACGATATTATTCGAACTACCTGGGACCTGACTTTATGCGCGCGCAACGTATCGTCCAGTGCAATGCAGGTGCTGCCTCTATATCGTTACATTCCCTAGCTTTACTCATATCCAGTATACTGGCCATGCTGCTGTGGAAGGAATGACCAAATAACTAACAGTGTATTGTTAACATATCATACTTGGAGGATTCTGTATCTTCAAATCGTTTTCTAATTGTTTATGGCTATACAAAAAATTATGAAATACAGAGTCCAACGCCAGAACTGTTTTTAACACACACACACAAAGGATAATCAAATAGAATTTCTGCCTTAAAATATTATAGATTTTATTTAAAAAAATCAAAAATCTACAACATAGTATTAATTCGTTAAGTATTGTTTTTTCTAACATTATTTTATAAAATTCCGTCCAGTTATTTGTTTGTTTTTATGTACAAAATGTAAAAATAATTTAATTATTATTTTATACGATATCATAGCCGTACGCGTCAATTAATTAATTAACACTGTGATCACCATTACATGCTATTTCTCTTTCATTTATGACAAACCCGGGAATGATATTCATCAAGCTTTTATTTTAAAATGGAAGAATTTTCGAACATTTCGTAGCTTCTGTCTAATATTGCTTTTGACGATCTGTTTAAAAAAAAAAAATTAACATTCCTAGCATGATAATAAATCTCTCTTTTATTTTAATTGACACATTTTATACTCTTATATATAAACATCTGATTATAAATCTCACACTTGATTCTATGTATTGTTGCAGCTACATAATACATGAAGAACTCACTCATTATTATGTTAAGTCATAGTTAAGATATACCATTTAGCTTCATAATTTACACGTTCATTCACTTGTTATTGTATTAGTTTGTTACAAGAACAATATGAGCAGATCTGACATTGTTTTTCATATCATATTGAAAATATTAATCATAGAAATGTGTTACAACATGCTGAAGTATTGTGTAGCTATTTTAAATATATATATTTTAGGAATGTACAACTATTTTATATTGATTTTGTACAATAAATATAAATAAAATTTATTCAAATAAAATATTACGTGCATGTTTTGTCTTTGTAATCTGTATGTAATTAAATTAATTAGTGTCTTATGCTAGAATGGTCGTTTGGAAAGAACACTACAATATTGTAAAAACGTGTTTTGAATTTATCGAAAAATATATTAATAAATATACACGAATAAAGATGTATGCCCCAAGCATATTTCTTTTGTAAATTTGCGTAACTAAATACACATGTTTTGTTAAATCTTCATGGGTATTAATTAAATGTGTTTCCTATTACTACTTCTGCGTTTTTTTTTGTGACACAATCGTTCGTATTTAGCGCCACGCATACCCTGCTCCGACCGGTGATTGGTTGAAACCAATAAGACATTTCCTCATTGCCTTGAATTTGACATTTGAAAGTGTAGATCAGTGCTGGATCAGTGTGGATTGCAAGATAGCTTAACAGACAGGTTATTATCGCCAGCATGGCAGGTCCGTACAGAACTGTGTATGCATTTGCACGGGAAATGCACCCGAAAACAGTGAAAACTGATATCCAGTATGGAACCGCAGGATTCAGAACAAAGTAAGCGAAAAATAATAATAATAATAAAAAAAAAATCTTAGTTTGCATTCATGTTCATTATTTTATACAGGGCTCTCAATCTGGGATATGTCATGTATCGTATGGGATTATTATCTGTCTTACGAGCCAGATATAAGAAAGGTAAATGTAGTTATTTTTAATTGATATGTACATAAATTGTGGTTATACTGGGCAGGGCCGCACTTAGTAATATTTAATGCCCACAGTCAAGCTTATAGATAAGATAAAACTGCATTGTTTGATTACTTACTTTTAAAGTTAGTGTTATCAAGAAACAACAGTCAGAAAATCGGTAAAATTTAAATATGAATACCTACAAAAATGTAATTTTCATATTGATTTTTTTTTAATTTCAACTTACCCACAAACTAAATGTCATTTGGTGCCCTTTGCTTGATATTTTTACTAGTTTCAGTGACTGCGAATTTTATTTTTTTGTTAGCAAATGGTATTTTGGTGAATTATAGCTACGATCGGTATCATGATAACTGCCTCGCACAATCCCGAGCCTGACAACGGTGTGAAATTAGTCGATCCACACGGTGAAATGTTGGAACAAAGCTGGGAAGCACTTGCTACTAAAATCGCTAACGTCAGGTACGTTAAAATATAGCGACCAATCATTTGCTCTCACGAACTGGTTTATACTCTATTATTTAATAGTGATGATGAACTGCCAAACACTGTAGATGAAATAGTCAAACAGTTTGACATCGACATGGATGAGAAAGTCTTTATTTTCATTGGTAAAGATACCCGGCCTAGTAGTCCAAGCTTAGCCAAGTGCGCAATAGATGGCATACTTGCACTGGCCGGTAAACCAATGGACTATGGCATAGTAACTACGCCAATGTTGCACTATTTCGTTACGTGCAAAAATACGAACGAAGAATACGGCAAACCGAACGAGGATGCTTATTATAATAAACTAATATGGGCTTTCAAGAAATTCAGAGGCGATAATTATACAAAAGGCGAATATGTGAATAAAATATACTACGATGGAGCGAACGGCGTGGGAGCTAAGAAAATCAAGTTTTTCCGGGAACGTCTGGGAAAATGTCTTGAAATCAAATTGTTTAATGACGAACTCATTGGTACAGGAAAATTAAATCATTTGGTAAACAAAACAAAAAACTAAGAAATGATTGTATGTATTTCTTTTTACTTTAATATGTTTGTGTTTTTCTATAGTGTGGTGCGGACTTTGTCAAAGTTCAACAGAAATTACCCGAAGGTATTCCCACTGAACCGAATGTCCGGTGTGTCTCTGTCGATGGTGACGCGGACAGAGTAGTGTACTATTATACCGATGATGACGGCAAGTTCCATTTGCTAGATGGCGATAGGATAGCGATTTTAGTGGCGGGATATTTGAAAGAACTGTTGCAAGATATCAATATTGACTTGAATTTGGGCTTAGTTCAGACTGCGTATGCCAATGGTGCCTCAACAGAATATATTTCTAATCATTTGGTAATAATCTTCAGTTTATTACATTCATACACAATCACTTTACGTATTAGTGATGATTATTTTATGTTCTAGAAAGTACAAGTCGATTGTGTACCTACTGGTGTCAAACACTTACACCATAAGGCCTTATCGTACGATATCGGTGTTTATTTCGAAGCTAACGGTCATGGTACCGTTATTTTCAGCAAAAATGCCAAGAAACAGATCTGTGATAAAGTAAAAGATACCAGGTAATCCTAAATCTAACTGTCATACAATATTTACAATATGTAAAATTAGTTTTCAATTTAATGTCTGTCCAAAAACAATGTTAATACTCTTGTGTCTTTTTTAAAAAATGCTTGTAGCGCGCAAGAATCTGAAAAGACTGCTGCGCTGAGACTTCTCGTCTTGATTGACGTTATCAATGAGACAGTGGGCGATGCCATTTCTGATATGCTGCTGGTAGAGTCCATTTTGCACGCGAAGGGATGGGGTTGCAAACAGTGGGAGGAGTGTTACAGTGATTTACCAAATCGTCAATTGAAAGTTACAGTCAAGGTAACTGATTTTTAAACAATGTTTTACACAATATCTACATATTTTTCTCGCAGGATCGTAATGTTATCAAAACTACCAACGCGGAACGCACATGCGTAGAACCAGCGGGTTTGCAAGCTGCCATTGACGCCTTAGTAGCCAGTTACCCTAAGGGAAGGTCGTTCGTTAGACCTTCCGGCACTGAAGATATTGTCCGCGTGTATGCTGAGGCCGCTACACCTGCAGAGTGCAATAAGCTAGCTGCGGAGGTTGCAGTCAAAGTATTCGAGATGGCCGGTGGAGTCGGTGCCCCACCAGAAGTGCCCCAATAAGTGTTAACTATCAAAATTGTCGATCATATTATTTTATACATCTTTTTTTCAATCAAGTAACACGTAAAATTTACTATACTAAAATTTTCTTTGATTTATGTTGACTGACAAAAAATAGATTTTGCATTCCGATGAATTACAAGGCTTCTAAATATCTTTAGAAGTGGACCACAGTTCTTATAAGACTGTTAGATTGCTGGTGTAGGTTTAAAAGTTTGCTAATAAAACTGAACTCTTATAAAACTTAAAAGACAACTGCCATTTTAGTAAGAATCATTCGTAATATTAGATTTTTAACAACGATTTATTTCAGCGAGGTTTTCATTATATCGCCACTGTGTATCTTTTTACATTTCTATGATGTCTTGTATCGTTTTATAACTAGTTATACTATATAATGGATTGAGTAAAAATAAAATATATGAAATGTTCTTACACTGGTTTTTATTTACAAATTCGTTATGAAATGTGACAAAGTTTGGGATCGATTAAATCAAATGTTATAAGGATAAATGATAACAAACAAATTTCCTTTTGATATGATAAAATTTATTAAAGCTTATATTGAACATATCCGCTATTTGTATTCGCTAAAATAACCTTACGAGTCAATATATCGCAATAAATTAATTTAGAATCAACGATTGACGATGGCGAATTTCTGAGATCATATCAACAACAACGTGTACGAAACAGACAAATAATAAATAGAAAATCAAGTTTAAACATTCACATTTGCTAAATTAAAAGTTATACACATAATGTTATAAAAATAATAGTATTGAGTTTCTTAAAATTATACAATCTCGGCCTCATCAACTGTAAATAGAATAAAAAACAGTTATTTCAAATTAGTTATTCAATAGCAGATTAAAAATATTCCAGAATTAGGAGTTATATCATTGAAACTATTAAATTAGCAGACATAATACTGACATTCATATACAAATCATTCAGTGATGTGTTTAGTGCCTACATTTCACAAGATTCTAAAATTGCTAAGTTTAAAAACAAATTTATATTAATTTTAACGTAAAATAACAGTTGATGAGGTGTTTGAATATTTAATATTAGGCCTATAATTATCTTACATTCATTTTAATATAAGAACTACATACGCTATTCCGTTAAAAACAATATCATTTACATATCTATTCGTTTGTTTGAAAATGAACTCGAAAATACAATTGCACTCTTGACAAACAATGTTTCAAGTAAGTTTCGCATCGAACAATATTATTCTACACTGTAACAATAATAAATTAATATTGTTCATACTATCGCAAATATTTTTCACTATTTGCGCCACAGAAATTCTTACACTACACAAATATTACACTACAGAACCACGACCATCTCGGTTAAAACAGTACACTGTTATCGAGAAAGTTGGTGTAGAAAACTAAACATAAAAGTTGCCAACACTCACAAACCGACAAAATAAATGTATATCACATTTTTACAATTAAAAATCATATTAAAAACAAATATCACTAAAAATACAAGTTAGCCATAAGATTCGATCTGAACACTTCAACATTTAATGAAAATATTCCACATAATTTTGTAACAAGCATCTTTCTGGTTGAAAGATTGTTTTTTGAAAAAATATTGTTGGTCAACAAGTTACCACTAAATATTCAATGAATTGCACAAAGAAATTGATATATAGCAGTTTCCATTATACGGTTTTGTTTAATTCTCATTGCAATAAAAGTTGATTCAAGAAATACACATTGCACATCTATATATTTATACTGTGAACAAGGCAAGATCAATTGAATTCATTGATTTGTATTCTCCAACATGTGTAATTGTTTAATATTCAATGTAAATATTAAAATTACAACTAGTGTTTTTTTGGAGTAAAATATTGATCCATATTGAAGGCAAGTAAACAATTGTTAGCAAATATAATCGATACAATACTGATAATATGTCGATATCTATATGGAAATTAAATAGATATATATTACACAAACCCATTACGTTTTAATGGCGATTCGAAAACCCGACAGAATTTTCAAATCCTCTTTTTTGATAATTTTGTTTTATAACATCGTTCTAATTCTTTCTTTTAATATACAAACAATTCTTCTGTAATTTTTCATTAGTACAAGGGGGGGGGGGGGGGTGGGGGGCCGATAAAATTTTAGGCCAGCTTTATATTCTTATAACATGTAACACAGTTAGTATTTTAATTTATCCGACGACGAATCATCCAGTGTTTCATGAAACTGTTATAGCGGACCAGTGATGACACACGTTGCATAGATTGCATCATCCATTTATTCGAATATTATTTTAATGTCGTATAAAAAGTGTGATACGTTACGCATGGTCAGCGGGTACCATGCTTGTTATTGTACTTCCAATGGCTTCTTATGTAAGGTATGCAGTTATCAGGACTGTCTTAGATATTTCATTAAATGCGCTTAATATAATTATTAACTAGTCGGATGGTCTCGTTGATTCACCGCTCCAGGTTCCAGTCCAGGAAAATTCTCAAGACAATCCTGACCAAGTAAACAGTCGTCAATGATGATTGTGTAAATGTATGTAATTCACTTATAAATTGTCTCCTTGAGATCGTATCGCTAAAAACTAATATCTCAGTCGGAATAATTAATGTGTCGCCATTGTGGACTGCGTGTATGTTTGTGTGTGAGACATATATACACACACACACGCACACTCACGCTTTATATAACACACACATACACACACGATATATATATGTACACACACACGCACGCACAAACACATGTATTGAGTCCGATATATTCAATTCACCAAAGTATCACAGAATGCCAGTGTTAGTTCCTAAAAGAATAACAAACAATTTTTTTATCGAATATTGCAACAAGAAAACAAAACTTACCTTGGCCAATGTGAACACAGTAACAATATGTTTTGAAGATCACGCATTTATGATATAATATACATTTATATAAGTACGCACTTGAAGCATGAATCGTATGTTTTGAAATGAAACGAAACCAGGAACTACTTGACTTTCGAAAAGTCACTAGGTGACATACAATTGGTTTGTCGGGCCAGCGATAATTTCTTTCCACCGATTTTTCCCTTTTCGGAATCTCGGCCCGACGTAAATAAACCTATAAATCACACAGCATGATTACGCGTGTCATCGCAGACTGATAATTCCACTTACCCAACTGTTGTGATATTGACTGTGTGGTCGACTCAGCTTTGGCGTTTGCACTGCCGTTACTAACTTCAGACGCTTCCTTTCGTCGCAGAATTGTCCAGTCGAATGTGTAGTCAAAGTTGTGATCCAGCGTTCTGAAGAGTATGCGGAACAACTGCCGCAGATACATGTAGTCAGGTGTATCCTCGAATCTCATACCGCGACAGTAGTTTAGGTACATGGAGAATTCGGTAGGGAATCCCTGAAAATATTCATCACATTTAAATCATCTACCAGCTGATTAATACGTCAAATGTCAAACAATTTCAGTTTTATAACCTGTCGCACCTTGCACAACACTTCAATCGGTGATGACATCTTCTTCTCGCTAATTCGTTCGTACTTCTGTTTCTTCGTAGCCGCTTTCAGCCCTTGCCACGGTAGCGATCCTCTATTGAAGTACATGAGGACATAACCTATACTCTCCATGTCATCGCGGCGAGCTTGCTCGATCCCCAGATGTGCATTCATCGATGCATACCGTGCTGTACCTGTTAGATTCTTGTCTTTCCGGTAAAATATATGCTGTCGCGTACGGCGGTCACGGTACCTCTTGGCTAGTCCAAAGTCGATCAGATACAGTTTGTTACAGAATCGTCCGCGACCCATCAAGAAATTATCGGGCTTGATGTCACGGTGTATGAACAATTTGTTGTGTACATATTCGATTCGATCGATCATCTGATCGGCCAGCATCAGAACCGTTTTAATAGAAAACCGACGATTACAATATGTGAACAAGTCTTCCAACGAGGGACCAAGGAGTTCCATTACTAGGATATTGTAGTTGCCTTCTTGGCCATAGAAACTGTGAAAGGAAAAACTTTAAATTCAAATTACACCAAATATATTTACAATTAAAACAAATAACATTACGTTTAATTATCAAATTACTGCTGCATATTATGATGTTAGAACATTGTTAATTACTGGTTATAAACTTTGTTTACAGACATCGTTGTTGGTTGTTTTATTTGAAAAGAAAAACGTACAAAACGTTGACATTGAGACTGCAGCAGTAATTTGTTTGTGAAAGACAGGAAAAACACTTAAGGCTTGCGGTAAACGCTTGGTAACTAATTAATCTTCTAAGGCGCATCACATTGGCACATGGATTGATTGATGTTCAGTGTGTATCAAAGAGCAGAGAGCATATACAAGTTGAATGACCTTCCGCCGTACTAGCCACAAGCAACTAACTAGAGACAAGTCACCTGGGCCCCGGCTACAACACACCAACATAGCCGTCGCGTTGTCTTCTGTTATCAATCTCATCTGTCGTTCTAATCTAGTATGATCTCACGTATCTCATCCTACTATTACCAGTGTAACTTTAATGTTTGGTTAGTTTATAGATAAACCAGCAAACAAACACACACACACACACACACATACGTACGTTATAATCAATTCACAATTTCCGTTTTACAAATTATCAAATGCCAAACCGCAGACACGCTTTCTGTTTTTATATTTTGCTTTGACCAGTTTGAAATGTACAGTATTGTTTGGGTACAAAAATAGATTCTTTATTATTTTTAGGCACTGTTTTTGAATTTTTTATATCTATACTCCATATGGTACTTAATTACATGAAAGTTTGGTGTTTTTTATGGCTTCCTCCTTAAGACAGTACTGTTCCTATTTGAATCGTACACGTTTTTAAATCCATGCGTGTGAATTATCCTGCTAATTAAATTTTTATTCCAATATAACCACGTGCATTATATGCATACATACACACATCCATACATACATACATGTATGTATGTATGTGTATCTTGTCACACGTGATTTGTTTTTTTTTTACGTCAATACCTAGCTCTGCATTCGCTGACTGATAAGTGCACGAAGGACTTCAGATAATACAACAGCTACACAGTCGGAAATGAAAATGCAATAAAATTTCCATACCGTTGATGTTGAAATACGGCCTTAGAAATGAAAGGCGCAACGCGACTGGTCGTACCAGGATAATAAAAAAATCATTAATAAGTGCATTGTTTATTTACTCTTTCTTCTCCGCTCCCCACCGGCTCTTTTACATTTCTTTTTGGTGCATCATTCGTCGTATTGTTATGAATGCAAATTTATTGCACGTTTCAATTTTATTACCGTGTAAAAATACATATTGTTCCATCGCAGTGTCCAATCACAAACGCGTTCTCCCTTGAACGTTACGTTCACAAGAATGGAACTTTTGAGTTGTGTGTTTTTGTTGCCGTTTTGATTTTCTTATTTTTCTTCTCCACAAATGAAAACCGCAACGAGGTAATTGTATATTGTAATCTGATAGTGTACGGGGCATTTTTTATGCATTAATAAACACAAATGTACAGTAAAATAATTAGAATATAATAATACTCCATGATAGTATCATTTAATTTTCAAGTATGCACTCATTTCAAGTGTATATTTTAAAATAGATTTTAAATGCGTCCACAGACGATTCCGTATCACAATAACGGTGTACGATCTGAGTTCAGGAGAGATTTTCTATGTGTGTGGAAAAAGGAAGAAGTGATATGTAAAAATACCTGATATCCGGTACACATTTGCCGCCTCGTAATGTTCTGTATATTTTGCTTTCGTACAAGAGCTGCGGATGCCTTGTCTCCACTGGCTCCATTTTAACCGCAACTTCCTTCAAACAAACATACAATTTAAAAATACAGATTCAAAACAATACAAAACGAACAGGAACAAATAAATAAAACTCAATATGCTACATACGTGACCCAATATAAAATTGAAACAACTGGACGAAAAATAAGACGAAAAAACATTATCTATTAATACAAATTTAAATATATGTAGCACACAAATGAAATATGGTAATGTCGTGAAACCAAATGAATATTTATTAAATCTATTTTACCTAAATGGGCCAACGTATTTACATATTATTAACGGTTGTCATTGTTTCCTAACTAAATTCTTAACTAAATTATGTTATTAATTATTATAATTGAAATGTGAAATATAATTGAATAACAATCAATTTAAATTGACAATTATAGAATAAATGGACTTTTCCCTTAAAAATAACCATTCATTATAATAGGATTTAGAGAACAATGCGTATTTTAATGAAATTAAGATAAGTCGCTGAAAGGTTTCAAATAGAAGATGCGAAATAAAACCAGTAGAAAACAAGTAAACAAAAATATGCAAAAACTTGTACCAAGATAAATGATACTTGAATATATGTATTTGATTGTTGACAGACTAGTCTCATAACCTATAAACAATTTTATCAATTCTGTGATATGCTACCAATACAATATTAGTATACAAATGATTAGCCAATTTACGTATTGATAAACAATATTTACCTCTCCTGTTTTGATGTTTTTCGCCAAATAAACATCTCCAAATGAGCCACTACCGATTTTACGGAATATCCTATATTTGCCACCGACAATCAAGCCGTTGTAAACAGAAGACATTAACGACGCCATATTTGCACTTAATTATATTAATAAAAAATCACACAACGGGTAAATAAAGCGAGTTACATGATTAAAAACTACAACTAAATAATTCTGACATTGAACGGAGACATTTCCCCGTTCCGTTCACTCAACTTCACTACTGTTTGTGTGACGTCACGTCGCTAGCCAGTAGTTTGTATCCGCACCACCGACCCCTCACAGTACAGGTTCGCACTCAGGAGAAAGAGGACAAAACCCTCGTAACATTCAATAATCTTACAGTACTGAACGTGTTCTTTTCTAACAATATTCTATTTTAAAAACGTTAACTTCGTTCTTTCCATGCTAAAAAATCATAATAATGAAAAATACAACATGACGCAAAATATATTAGAACCAGTCCTGTGGTAAACTTCTGTGGTTTCCTTGACAACTAGGTGTAACTATACATTTTTATACGGACCGCATTAAGCGCAAACATCCTGATATTTCAGTTTAAGTACAAAATAAATATGTCACAATGTACTTACCTTTTCTGGTTAAAATATACGTATATACAGAATACGTTTTAAAACCTTGTTTCAGTTTCATTTATTTTCAAACATTTGACCTGTATTCAGCACTTGAAAGATGAGCTTTGTGTATTTAGGTGGCATGACTTTGCATAAGAACATCTCTGTTGTCGGTGTTTTTAAAAATATGTTTGAAACGTCAGCAGACAAATAGTTTCACATTAGTTCGCAGAATCGTGAGAATATTTTAGTCTTTCGCCAGGGTCAAAAGTGCAAGCACATTATTTTTGACATGCGGTGACATTTTAGTACCTATTTTATATGCTTGTTTCACTCTAACTTTACATACGTATATTTCTGCAGCAACATTATTTTCACTTTATGAAGCTGTCAATTACGTACGAAAAAATGGAAAATTAATTGTTAGATTCTCTTGGGAAATGTGTATAGACGTGTGGGTGGTTTACGTATTATATAAACGTCATTTGCAATGAAAGTTTATGTTTCACCAACGATCAATGTACCCGTATTAAATAGTTATGATAAGACAACAATAGCAATTTCCTGCACACACCTACAGATAACGAAACAATGGGTCATACTCTTGCGTAACACAATGATCGATTTTAATTTAATAATAAAAGTTGCACTCACTTCTTTCTGGTGTGCTAAATTAAGAGTTATTGTCACTGATTAACTGCACATAAGTTATCATAAGTCAATGTTCGTAGTACGCTTAATGTATATTAGAGGATAAAGGAAAAGAAATTGAAACAAACACATAGAACTAAAATAGTAAATTTATTTTGTATGAGCTTATTTATTCAAAAAAACAGTACATTTTTATTGTAATGTCCGCTTTACTTTTACATATTCACAAGAGAAAAAGTATAATGAAAAAAGAAACAAAAAATCAAACAAATTGTTTGAACGAATTTATTCTTTACAACAGAATGAAATAATAATAATATGAATGAACGAATAATGTTTGTGTGTGTATGTGTATGTAATTCTGTCAATGTACAAAGGACAGATACCAACACTGTGTTATAGGTAAACAATATTGTAATTCCAATCGTACGTGGCAACAGTAAATAGTAGTAAAGAAATATTCTGGTCGTTTTACAATTTACTGCATAAAATAGTAGTTATTTTTCATTTCCCTTCACACCAGCTAACGTGACAGCACTTGCTGCCAACCTTGAGAAAACGTGACATTTGACATCAAATGGTTTGCTTGTTCTCGATGGTGTTTTGTTTACAATATTATACACATCAATATAGTTTATCGATACTAAATTATTATGAATATAATCAGTAATATCTGATAGTAAGTGTGTGTGTGTGTGTAATTTACCCATGGCAGTACCTTAGTTTAAGAATCGCGGTTTTTTCATTTATTTATTAATATAATTCTACGGGAAGAAATGTTGTACAAATACGTTGCAGCACATTCAAATAGGGTTTTTGTTTTTCTTACAAATTTAGTGCAAGTGGATATATTCAATTAATAACATTTTCAGAATATGTAACACCACTGTTGTCCATCACACATAACACCGTCTCTAAATCAATCGTACTCCTTTGGTGTATAAACATACGCCGCTATGGAAATAAATAAAACATTTATTTACATAAATTATTACATTAACCGTTAGCCGAAGACATTCTAAGAAACAAATGAACATTTAACTCGTCACCAACAGTCAACGTGATATAGACCAAAGAAATACGACAAGATTCAACAGGTAAACATAACCCAACAAAAAAAGAAAAACATGAAAAAATAATACAATCTAGTATATTATTTTAATGTCATCTACCGTGATCTGACGTAAGTACATTTATTTTCTCTCAAATAACTGTACAATTTCTTATCCATTTCGATAATTTCGCATTCTAGTAGTTGTGTGTGTGTGTGTGTGTTTGTATGTATGTGTATTGTGTTTCTGTTCACAAATATATAACATTCATATTTCAATCTGGAAAATATCCACTAGCCCTAAGCAAATTACGTAAAAACCGAAAAGTATAAAAACGTTTTATTAATTAATTATTTATATATATTCATATAGGTATGTATGTGTATTGAAATGAAAGAAATCATGGAGAGAGAGAGAGAAAGAGATAGAGAAGACCCTACTAATATATGTTAATTATTATCAGAGATATACATTTGCACACAATACTTTGAAACGGTCTCGTTGTAATGTGCAACGGAAAACAATTTGTAAATGATCAAAGTGTAATCATGAAATTATGTATGTATAGTAATTATATGTACGTATGCATAAACAATAACTGAATCAAAATTAATTAATTAATCGAAATTAATAATTAACGATTCTACAAAGAAATCCATCTAGCTAAAAATAGAAATAATATAATATGATTATCGAGTTGCGACAGCACGTGACATGCGCACTACAAGCCAACAACATGGCGGCCGGGTGACAGTTAACCTCGAAACGGTAGCGGCTGTCATTCACACTGAACAGTGTGTATATTTATTACCTTTGATTGATTAGTTGAATCGAAATACACTAAACTCCTCAAACACATCATCGGGGAACCGACTTAATTTCTTTAAACGTTCTTACGATATCAGTTCAATATAATAATAGTTCTCGTTACAAAATACGCCCGTACGAAAATGTACACAATGAAACCGAAAATAATTACTAAAAAGAAACAAAGTGCACTCTTAAAAACGATTACATTATGTACTATTAATTATTAATTTTTTTTCCCGTTTTTTTCTGGGGTTTTTATCTTTTTACTTATTATTTCTCGTTCTGTAACTTGTGTGTTAATTTGTATATATCCTGTTCACTCACATTAAATATTTTGTTTTTAATCAATTGAATTAGTGTGTGTGTGTATGTGTTGTGTGTGTATGTTGTCTTCCCATATTTTTAATTTTTGGCAAATCAACGCCTACTACAACGTGTGTTTGTAGTATGTAGTGTAGTGTGTTGACTTGATCCCATGTTGTTATGAACTGATGATTTTTTATATTAAGGTTCGTCTCTGTCATGGGGGGAGGAGGGGGTATTAACGATTTCCTAAAACAAATAAAGACAAACATTTATTATTCATTCATCTGGTCAAATTAAACTAAAACTTGAATTGTTTAAAACAGTGAACAATATATTGTAAATGAAACAAGCAGTTTTCCAATATTGTTCAGTGTTCAAATACAACCGTAATACACACAAACACACACTACGCAAATTCTGTGGCCCCGAAATGCAATGAGAATTACAGTAATGCACAGTAATTTAATTAAAACATCAATAATTAATAAACTGCACTTACTTGCTAAATCGTATTAGAAACCGTGAATAATTCGATTCGAAGTTAATTATAACCGGTATGTTTAATCGTTAACTCGGTGTTATTTGAACCAGATTCAGGGTCACATCATTGCCGCAGCAGTAGCTACTGATTCTAAATCTCTTTAAATACTAGTCACGACTAAAATAATTTTTTTATTCAGGAAATTATCCTCTAATTTGGTTGAAATTTATTTCAAAACAGCAATGAATTTGAGTGAAAAATAAACTTAAAATTAGATAAAGCAATAAAGAAAATTGAACACAGATTTAAATAGAACGCCAATAAATCGAAATCTAGCGTCAATTTTTCAAATTGTAAATTTTTAAATATTTAAAAAAATAATAATGTGCCCCAATTTTGCCCAGGAAATAAAACCGAGCACGGCACTGTGTTACGACGCATTTGAATCTAACAAGATTTGTTTTTATAAATACGATTTGTTTTGATAACACTGACGTCAATATTCTATTTCTAATACTCTAAGAAATTCGATAAAATATCGTTAAAAAATACACAATCTTTATCAGTAAAAATTCTTGAATTTATATTTACACTAGTTTTCCAACACAATTTCGCTGCAAAAAAATATGAGAAAAACAAAATGTATTAAATATTTTCAAATTTATTAAATTTTCTATGATTAATTAAAATAAAAAAAAAAAAAAAAATAGCAAAAAATATTTTAGGCTTTTAGCAAACACATATATAAGTTAGTTGACCCAAAAAAACTTGTTAATAATTAACAGACTGAAGAATATATACAACAGTATGTGTATATATATATAAATATGTATATTATATGTGCATGTATGTATATGTGTGTCTCTGTACTTATACACATTGCATAGTAGTGTATGTGTGTGTATGTGTGTAACACTAAAGGCCATTATGTGCGGAACAGGTGTGTACAGGGACAGGACTATTTCGATTTCTGGAAGTTCAAACTTGTACGCGGATTCACCATTTTTGACGTGCCAGTTCTCGAAGTCATTCTGGACTTTTCAATTTTACTCACTGCAAATGATAACAATTAATAAGTGGATAAATAACGCAGCGGTGCCCCTTATTCAAATACATCAATGGCTTGGCAAAGTAAAAATAAAATAACATTCATAATAAACGTTCCTTGGCACTTACAGTTCAAATTGGCAGTATGCAGAAAATGTGAAAATAGTTGGCAGATGAAACAGCAAAAAATACAAAAAAATAAATAAATATATCGAGCAACCAAATCAATCTAACCCATTAAGGTTCAACGAGAAATGTTTCAAAATAGATTGGTAATGATTTGTCTTTGAGAGAAATGAATAATATATCGATGTAATTTCACCAAAATCACTAGAGAATTGAAACATTATTTCTAAAATGACATGTAGAGATATTTGTAAGAATGATTAAATTTTTGGTGTGAATGTTAAAGTATGATAGAGGGAGATGCATAGTATTATGTACACAGTATACATATTATTATGTACTGTTTATGCATTTGCAGTTGTATTGTGCTATTATAGACGTGTGTGCGTGTATGGAATGTATGTATGTGTAAAAATTAAATAATAAACTATAAAACAATATTAGTTATTAATGAAAACACTGAACATGAGAAAGTAAATGAACAACAAACCCGGTTAAAAAAATAAACAGATGTGTTAGTTGTCCTATATCTTCTTCTTGGGAATAGTCGGATTCGGCCGCACTGGAACAATTCGAGAAAATACCTTGTCAAAAGCTAACAAACAGCGCTCTTCAGTCAAACAAAACTTGTCAACTCAAACTTGTCAAGAAAATAATCAGTAAATAACCATAAACTCCATGTACAATCCATATAATAAATAGAACAACGGGTTAGTTAGTCCAAAATTAATTATAAACAACAAATAACAAGATTTATGAATGATCTAACAATGACGATGATGATGATGATGGTGAGTTGGTTAGTTGGCCAAATAGTTATAGAATACAGAGAGAGAGAGAGAGGGTTAGTTATAAAGAGTGAGAAGCACACCATTGGCACTTAATGGGTTAAAGATTAGTTCAACACAAACAGTAACAAATAACACAACAAGCCAAATAAATAAAATCCCAACATTTTATACATCGACTGAGGGCCCCTTGGATAACATATATAACATTTATTGGAAACATCACATTAGGTCTGATTCAACAAATTGACAAGACTAAGACAACGTATGTACATTCGATCACATGTAATGCTTTCAATACTGATTTATCTACAGCTATGTATAAATGGTTTGCTCAGCTTCCACCATATGATGGTGGAATACTATTTGCTGTCTGTCTGTCCGTGTAATTAAGTGTCTGTGTATGTCTGAGACGGTGTATAACTGTACCTGACTGTTGTGGTATGCCTTGTACTACTTGGTTGCTCTGGTTGCTCGTGCCCACATTGCTGCCTGTGTCGCCCGTCTTTTGTCTGAGCATCGTCCAATCAAAGTAATAGTCGTACTGGTGGTTCAACGTGCGGAACAGGATACGGAACAGTTGCCGTAGGTACATGTAATCGGGCGCTTCCTCGAATCGCAATCCGCGACAGTAGTTCAAGTACGTACAGAACTCGGCAGGGAAACCCTAACACACAATCAAAACACATAAATAAATACAACATATGTAACGGGAACATTTCAATGTACATATCACTCTGACACTATCTTCCAATGACAATTACACTTGGGACATACGCGATCGCGTGATCCATCAACAATGCATATAAACATTCAACGAATGTTTGCTACACACACTCAAGTATTTTTTTTATAAAGTAAATAAAATTTTACGGAAATAGACAAACCGATATGTTAGAGAATGACATGTACAAATAAAATATCATACGTAGACTTCCTACAATTGATCACAAACAGTGACCTAGATATCACTTGGCATTCATTCTGTCGAAAAATGTTACGAAGATACATATTTGTAAAAAAAAACTTTTATAGATTGTTTTCAATATCAATACAGTACTTACCTTGCATAAAACTTCAACGGGTGTGGACATTTTCTTTTCGCTGATCTTCTCGTACTTTTGTTTCTTGGTAGCGGCTTTCAGACCTTGCCACGGCAAACAGCCCCTGTTGAAGTACATGAGCACGTATCCGAGGGATTCCATATCATCACGCCGTGACTGTTCGATGCCAAGATGTGCATTTATAGACGCGTACCGGGCGGTCCCGGTGAGGTTCTTGTCCTCCCGGTACAGGATGTGTTGTCGCGTACGGGTGTCGCGGAATTTCTTCGCCAGCCCGAAATCAATGAGGAACAATTTGTTACAGTGTCGACCGATGCCCATCAGGAAATTGTCGGGTTTGATGTCTCGATGGATGAACGATTTGCAGTGTACGAATTCGACACGATTGATCATCTGGTCGGCGAGCATCAGGACTGTTTTAATTGTGAACCGGCGGGAGCAGAAGTTGAAGAGGTCCTCCAAGGAGGGACCAAGTAAGTCCATGACGAGTACGTTATGTTCTCTTTCTTGTCCATAATATCTGTACGGAACAACATACGATACATTAGTCAAACGTTTGCTTTTGTAATATACCATAGCTGTGAAAGACAAACAAATGAAAGTGACACAATTTTGACAAGGACAATCTTGGAAAAAACTAGCAAAATATACAATTTACCAACTAGTATTGTTCCGTTGGTAACTTGGCTAATTAAACTCGACAAAACAATAGTACATCCACACACAAACGAATACACTTTTTAACTACAGTAATACCGCGCACAGTACGGCTTCCTACAGTACGGATTCGCTATAGAACAGTTTTTAAAATAATATTTTTATTTTAGTAATGTGCCAGGTCATCCAAGTGGTCTCTGTGACCTTAATCAAAACGTCAAAATGACATTTCTTCCACAAAATACGACTTCCTTGATTCAACCAATGGATCAAAGTATCATTGCGAGGATTAAAACTTATTATTTTTAGTATATATAGTATACCCCGGTTACTGTATATTAGCGGAACCGATTAATCGTACTGTGCGGGGTATTACTGTATTTGAATTACTACCTTGATGAAATATATTTAAAATTGTTAGACCTGTTCGTAGACTGAACTTGAAAAACGTATAATTTCATTGAACCAAAATATCTAAGGTCGTTACGAAGGTTACTAATGCCGTAATGGTACCCTTAACATTTCTATTTGATATTTCACGAACGTATTTGGCATCTACAATTAGTATATCGTGTTTCTATTTTTCGAAATAAAAAATACCTATGATTTTATCTAGAATTTCTCTACATGCAACAAAAACTGCATTATTTATTTTAAAATGATGATGATGATTACATTATCAATAAATGATTCAAAGATCTTAATCATAAGATATGAATTTTTATTCGTTGTGCACTTCAAATCGATATATGTATTATCAAATGACTTTTTTCTGTAGTTACTTAGAAAAGTATAGATAAAACTGCTTTTAACAAATTATTTAAATATATTCTTGTACATACTTTGTGTGAGAGAAAAGTGTCACCTTGTAGTGTTTAATGTATCAAGTAGCAAAATTAAATTACCGTTTGTTGTCTACACAATTAATAGCAACAACAGGAGGCTATTTATAAATAGGCGAACACACATGCAGACGGACATATTGATTTGCGTGCGGCAAATGAAACGTTATTATAACTAATTATTAACGGTATTCAAGCAGTATTGCTACATGTGCTTGGCGTGTCTGCATGTCTCTATACACAAGTTACAGTGTATCACATTCTAATTGCCATTGCTGTTCAGAGGAGGCGAAATCCTTGATACAACATATGATATGCAAGTTGTGACTTGTACATCCTACGCTCTTCAATCTCGGGCTAAAAATACGTTTGCAAAATAATAATAATAATAATTTCGCTGACAAATGTTTATATACGGGTTTCCATTTTATGATTACAGCTAATTTTCAAGTTAATATAGAATATATAAAATCGTATTCTGTTTACCTTACACATATATTTTTTGAGTTACGACAGTTTTAAACGTGTCCTGTTCCTGGTATTACTTCTTTACAAGTGTATAGTTTTAGCTGTACATGAACATAAGACTATATTCATTTCTAATCTACTTGTCTGTACTTGTCCGTGAGGTACTTTCTCTTCTGACTAGCAAGTCTGACATTATATGCTGTCCTTGTAATATTCACTCAAGTGGGCAGCAATAGAGCAAAATTCACCAGCCAACGCTGAGCTCAACAAAGACAAATAATCATACTAAATTCAATCAGCAGTCAGTACCAATATACAAACATGTCTAGTGCAAACAATTAAATGATTTCCTCCACATACGATTGATAGCGGAACTTATGACAACATATGTAAGTTAGGAAATGAAATTGTATCATTTATCGTACGACGGCTGTTTACTACGGATATCAATCTGTAACATTTCACCTGGTATCCGGTAACTCGGTTGTTAGATAACCGTAACGGTTAACCGTACCACCATCACCACTACAGACGAGACCTGATACACACCAAATAACCTCACTCTGATCCGGTTTTAACTATATCTTCTGCTCCTAACAGCAACGTCCAGTCGCTGGGATCGACAGAATCCAGTTTTTATTGTTGTATGCCGAACGCGCTCTTATCTAATTATATCTGATTAATTCTTACTTCCGCTAATTAACTCGCTATTAGAATTAGCCCGTAACTATGTTCTCACAAGAAGCAGAAGATATACACGCGTCAAATAAAAAATAAAACTCGACAAGTTTTAAAAACTCAAATGGCTTTAAGCTGCCAAATGGAGACAAGAGTTTGATTACATTAAAATAGAAAGAACCGTTAACGGTGCTGACATTTGTGACTGACATTTTTTTTTCCTCATTCAGCTGACATTTCATATTTTTCTATCCAAAGATTTTATCGACGGAGAAATCTGATAGAGGCTATTCAATTTGAATTCTGTTTCCGACATTCATCGATTTCTTTCGTATATCGTTGCGTAACATGCAGGAAAGAATACAACATTATAGGTTGCTTAAAATAGACAGTAACTTATTTTTATCCAGCATATTGTCAAAAGCGATGAGATTATTTATTCTTTAAAATGACAGTAAGTGATCAATGATGAACAGTTTACACGGAAGGCAGTGTATATTAAGGGATATGTGCCAAATATAAGTACAATTGAAACTATGCCAGATGAAACTTATTAAATAGACGAAACAATGCAAAATTCAACACAATTTTCTGTAATGCTGCAGATGTATTTAAAATTAAACTACCTAAATGGGCACATCTCTTTATAAGATAAAATTACATTTTTTCTACGCTTCCCGTATTGATTACTGCTGAAACTTGATTTTCTGGGTTGCTGTTTAATAATTTAGCCTTTTAAAAAGTCATAGTTTTAAACCAAGACTTCGAACCGTTATTTTTTCGGAACTGGTTTTTGTTCCGGTTCAATTAAAAAAATATATCGGTTCGGTTACGGTGTTCGTTCCTGAACAACTAACGGTTTTTTCGGGTTCGTTCCGGTAAAATAACGTTTTTTTCGATTTCCGGTTCGGAGCCCTCTTTTAAACAATTCAGTGAAGGTTAGGAAACTGATTTAACAAAGTCTTAAATATTGATTGTAGTAGAACTGCTAGAAAGTGTACAATGAGACTACAATTTTGGCGTTATCATATAATCATTTGTAATTCTAGTCGATACTGTTACAAGTATACTGTTGATTTGGTCAGTTGACTTGGGGCTTGTCGACTCATTCGTGATTCTCGGAATACGAGCTTCTGTGACTTGCAAATTCAACACAACAGCCAATAGTAGTGAAGTTTCGTTCTGTATGTGTATGATACGAACAATTCTTTATTATTCACTAACCAACTACAACCATACACACACACACACATACACACACGTGAACATGTGACTTATACAGGTGTGTGGAATTTGTAACTGTCATGCGAATAATATGTTTACAGTAAGGTGCAGTAATTATAATACTGACTTGGCTTATATTACCAGTGATTCTCAAACCTGCCAACTGTACGAAACGGAGCACTTTCAAGAATAAACGTATACTCTTATTTAAAAAAAAAATATGTCTGACAAAGATAAAGTCTCAAGGCAGATTCATCCCGACATTTACATTTAATTCTTATTTAAAAGATGTAAAAAAAAGAGTTAAAAAGTTCTCAAAATTGTCAAGATATTCATGAAAACCCTTAGATGTTTAAAAAAAGTGTTGTAACATTTTCTTTTGTTAAAAGAATTTCACGTTATTGATCCAATGTTCTTGTAAATTGGAGGCGTAATTTCTTGGAAATATAAGACGTATTTGTCGATTCCTTGAAGAGGAAAAACAGGGACAATTATTTTGTTCTACAACGTAGGTACATGCAGAGAATATCGAAAAATAAGCGAGTTCTTAGTACTCTTGATGCACCGTGCCAAATCTCAGAAAACAGTTAAATGTAAATAAACTACAGCATCATCAGGTTGAAATTATATTCTACCCCAGTCTTACATCAGCTTCTCAAACTAGTTTGTCAAATCACAATTTCTCTTGACGGAATACACAACGTATTTTTACAAAATTGGATATATCTTTTTCTCAATCATCCGTTCCGAGAACACATTGCATTTGTCGGTTCAATTTAACTAAAACGCAGTTGAACTGAGTATTGGTTTGGCCCTAATCTGTTGATATATTGACAATATCTTCGGTTCTACAGTTAGTGTATTTGCAGGGCACAAATCAAATCCACCCTAAATCGTTCAACGCACAGGCTACTCTATTACATCACCGGCCCCCCAGGCATTAGCTGGTTAGCCCTGCGTGTTTTCAATAATGCACCCTCGGCAATGAAATGACAAATATTGAAAAAAAAAAACCGAAAGTAATCGCCGGGTTACAAATCAATCGATACGATGAAACTGTCAACAAATGTTGTGCAACATACAATGCAGTGCGTTGTACTACGAAGGAAAACAGCAAGCAGTACTCGCCGTACAGAAAATCAAACTAGACCACGTTTAGTGCGAGAGCAACAGAGATGCAGTACATACAAGTCTGTACTGGTCTAGGAGGTATTACACACGCGCTGAAAATGAGAGCGACAAGGATAAACATATACAAATGTGAGTGCAAAACACACACAGCAATACATATGATGGAGAGTGTCCGTATCCACTGCAGTGGTCAACTCAAGGAGGGGAGTGTACACCCCTTGGCATGTCACTGATTTTTTTTATTTAATACTTGGACATTATAAGTCAAATTTAGTTTGAAGTGTTTTACGAAATTAATAAACCCAGATCTGCATATATGTACATACCGGGTGGTGGCCGCGACACCGGAACATAGGACTATAACATGTAAAATCATATTTTTATAATTTCCTGCTTCCCTTATTATTTTAGAGAAGAAAGCTTCAAATAAATGTTTGTAGAGCATAAAATTCTACATTAAAAGCAATGAACAGAATTAATTTTGCACGTTTTATAACGGCAGAAAGTAAATTCAAAATGTAAGAAAATTGTAAAAAATCACCCCTTTTAAAAAATTCTAGGTTGCGCCATTGATCCACTGGATTAGCAAGCCACACATACACATACACACACACACACACACCGAGAGAGAGAGAGAGAGAGAGAGAGAGAGAGAGGCTGCTAAATTTCCAAACAATGCGTGCAACAAAGGCCAACAGACGATATGTGACTAGAGTCGCGTGTATTCTGAAAGACATGAACTTGAGAGAGACAGAGTTATGCCAACATCAAAAACAGACGGTGGTTGACACCGTTAGTGTAGGTATGCGCGCGCATGGTTAACCGTTTTGCTGTTAATGACACCCACCAACACACGCATACAAGCACATACGTACACACACAGAACATCCTTACATATGTATAGACACACACACATACATTCCTAACTACACACACACACAACACACGTATATGAAAGCGCACGTGCAATTTGGCGCTACCGTTGCCTGTGCACAGAATTCACCGACAATTTTCCACTGTCAGCACCCACCAACACCGCTATTACAGAAGTCACCCAAGCCAAAGAAACGATAAGGGAACAAAAATACGTTACTGTCACGTGACATATTTAGCGGGGGGTCTATAGATTGATGGATAAATGGCATACGCTAGCAATGGGAGAGATACTTAGAATTTATTAGAGTCTAGCCATGGAGAGGAATTTTTTTCAGACGGTATTTGAATTAGTAATCATGGCGATTTGAACGAATCATTCCTAGTTTAATTATTGAATGTAGACAATCACTAGAAATTGTTACATGTGGTGCAGGCAAGCATTTCCGTTACCTTGGATGAGATTTTAAAAGGAGATGTGGTTGTTTTTTAACCTGTAGATTCAGGTGATCCTGCCCGCAAGCACCACAGTGTCTGGGATATTGATATTTATGGGCTACAACCACAATTTAATTAACCAAACATTTCAGCTTTCAGAATGAAAATTTCACGAAACAAATACTGAACTCTTGCTGTTCCTAGAAGTCCTCAATATTTCTAAATAATGATTCATTTCGAAGCTACCCATTAATAATACCGGGTAATACTAACATTTCTGCCTTTTCCGTTACTGTGCAAGTTGCAACAAGTTCACTAACTGATGCTTCACTCGGATGGTCTTGCACGTCCCAAGAGTACGTCGCTCACCGGGTCCGAGTTGAGTGACCCGATGTCGGAGGAGTTGCCCTCCACTACCGCGCTATCAAAAATTGTATAAAACACGCCTCTGTTCTGTCTTGTTTTTTTTTTTTGTATTCCGTTTTGTATTTCGCCGTTGATGGTCAGCCGACTGGCCGGCGATTTCGCGAACATAATGTACCTTGAAAAATGAAAACTTTTAAAGCCAATGGGTGCTTCCTTTCTCTTTTGCAATCGACAAAAACATCACGCGAATTTAATAATATTGCGAAATGTTTACAAAACTGACACCAACCGTCGTGTTTTTCTATATAAATATCTTATTTTGTAGACTATTGCGAATATTTTAGATGCTATAGTGACAACTTTTTCGACACATCTTAGCATGACAGAAATTTAAATTACAATTCGTAAGATCAGAATATATTTTCATGTCTGCGATCTAGTCAAGGTCGCAATGTTGTCGATGCGTTCAACTTCGCACAAATCATTCGTGGGCCTTGGCAAATTAGGTAATTTCAACATCTTGTGTCTAGTCGGACCGAAGAGTCTGATTCACCACTTGAGGAAGTCATTGCCGTGGCCGGGCAATAGTTAAAATGTATAAATTTGTACATTGCGCAAATGCTACGAGTGGGATACAATTTCCTGCATCCTAAACTTTATTATACAAGTTACCAAATAAGATCTTATACACACTATCCACTGTAATTAACGAGTTATAAACCATACGAAATGGTCGGTGATTTTTCTCAGATTCTCGTCAACGTTTATAATTTTTACAATTACGGAAACTTATGAAACACCTTTATTTTCGAATGGTCAGGAAAATTGAGGTCAAAATTAACAAATATATTTGTAACGGATCTTTTAAACAAAGACGAACTGAAGCAGAGTTGTTTTAAGAACAAAATGACTATAGCTGGCATTTGGAACATATCAGTGATAATATTTTATTATTAATGTGACACTTTTCATTCTGAACTACATACAATCAACAGTATTTTAGAGAGTGACGTGTGTGATAAAATATATAAACAATAGACATTCACATCCTCCATACAGAAGAGTGTAAGTTGTTGTTATTTTTTTCTAGAGCTAAGCACGTTCGATATACATAGTCTTGTAAGATTAAATTCTAAGAATTATGCCTACGTAATATAAATATACATATAGACATAACTTGCAACAACTTGTTTATATTACAACTATGCCTCCTGTTTGAAAATAAACACTCATATACTTAGTTTAAAATTTCCGATAAGCAAACTTAATAAAAATATACTTTTGTTAACGATCATCGTATTTCATACTGCAAAGTGTAATATATGTTTCCTGTTTCATATTACCATTTATATAATGTTGTGAAACATTTATTTTTCCGGAATATAGAATAAATAAATTTATGAATACCAATAGAATTTACACTGTTATAATAGAAAGTAGGTCTATTGTTTCGCAGTGTATGACTCATATAATAAGACACTTTCTTCCATAGTGAATTAGATTTTTTATATATATTAAAATTTGCAATATAAACTATAAACTAGTAATTATTTTGAAACGTTGGATTCATGGCCAAATGAAAGTGTAAATAAATGAAAACAAGATCTATAAAACATGTTATTATTTTATATAAACCACTGCGTTATAATATATTGTAAATAATACATTTAGTTTAAATTTGAAAACTGTTGAAACTATACACGAAAGTTGACAATTCAACGTTTCCGCATTTGTTACTAAATTTGCATAAGCAATATATGAATATTTGATTGCAATTATTTCGTCATTATCGAAACTTTGTTATTTCTGGAAATAGTTGAGAAATTTTGAAATATTGCATGCAAATTTCTATGTTCAAAAAGATCTGCATAAACAATTTCTTCACATAAATTCAATGTTTTTCAAAAAAAAGCATATTTTAATTTATTTTGCTCAAATTACTAAAATATGTTCTAAGGACAGATGTTCCATATTTGAGGGTGCAGAATTTGGCTGACCTTCGCATTTTTTTTTGCCTGAAACTATGGCCACATCTGTGCAAAAGTGGAGAATATGGAATTTTGGGCAGTATCCGAACAGAATACGGCATTTTTCGAATCATATATAAAATCGGCTATCGATATCTTATCATGTAGTACAAATGTAGGTATAACATGATTTGAGATTCGTGTATAATTACACGTAATAATTACTTTATCTTAAGATAATAGATTTGAAATATAAGTACATACATCTTAGTCATATCTTGGCTTCAAAACTGATTCATACGTAACTACAGGGTTATCCGAAAATATTCACCGCATGTTATATCAAGTTTGGCTACTACGTTTTCCACAGATAACGACATTGCAGCCAAACCGCAAACACAATTATCTTGCACTTTTAAATATATCTCTATGATAAATCGACTGCCTTAACAGTACATTTTCCACAATAAATACAGCATTCACCTTGACGTCAGCACAGTCGTTAATGACTCACTATTAATTTGTCGAAATAACGAAACTATCTTGAAAACAGGATATGAAGTCTTATTGTACATCGATTTAAAATATTTTGTTTTACATCGTAAAACACATGTATTTCTTACGAATAATTTTAGTAGCTCTAGTACATTTTGATAAAAACAAATACATAATATTTTGCTAACCTTGGAACAACTTTTTTTTCAAGTTTTTAAAACGATAGCTAATATTTACTTTTAGTTTAATCAAACAAAAAAAAGTCAAGTGTTTTCGTCTGAAAATTGGAACAGAAATTCTTCAACGTGCTATACAGTAGACTCTCGATTAACCGCGATAATTAGGGGGAGGGAAATTGGCGCGGATGAACAAAGTACACATATACAAGCGAGATATACCGATATAAACTGTATAACTGTACACTTAGTGGAGGAAGATCAATAAATGAACAACAAAAACTACGAATGTTTAGGAAAAGTAGCCTTTTATTGACTTCTGTTTCAATGGCATGGCTCCTTTCTTCCTTATGGTTGCTCTCAATATGGGTAACACCAATTTATCGGAAAGCAGAGAATCGCTTTGTTGCTCCAGAATTGCCGCGGTTAAGCCGCGTGCGGATAATCGAGAGTCTACTGTATACGTTAATCAATGTTACAACTATCGGAAAAGTTACATTATTTAATCAAATCGCAAATATAATTAAGTAAAATATGTTTTTTTCGTACACAATGTATAATTTTGAAAATATAAAATATTACACACACACAGTGTTGCTTATTGTTTAGAATCATTTCACGTGCGCACAGTATGAGGAAACACAAATGACATTTCATGTTAATTATTCCTCCTTCACGGCACAATGCTTGTTTCAACATTTTGTTATTTAGTTTATCAACCTTTTCATTCTTTGTTCCATCCACACATACACACACACACATAGAGAAGTATGAATAATCATTTAAATATGAAACATTTTCACAACAGAATTTTAACTGTACCCAAAATACACACATGATTCATTTAACGGTTTTCAAAAAGAGAAATTAAATATATTCTACAATTAAATACACTAAATATGTATCATGTTTTTCGGGGGGGACTTAATATTCTAAAACTTTCAAAAAACGCACGAAACTAAAATTTTCATTTAGAGTCAATAATTTTAAATAGATATCAGAAATAATTAACGTTTATTATTTTCAAGTAATTATTTTTCTATAAATTATCATTTTATATTTAAACGGTAGTGGATACTTTCAACTATTGACGATAATAGTAATTTTAATATTAAAACTATAAATGTTACTGGGTTATCGCAGTATTAACCAGTAAGTGGTTTCATTTCAATACCGCAACAACAAAAAATTAGTTTGTCCTATTTAATCATCGATGTGTTTCTAATTCTGCAAAACTAAGAACCGTTGCAAAAAAATGTACTTTACATTTTTTGTCATGCGGCAAGTATTGTGTAAAACTGGCTTTACACTCTATTTCAGATATCATCAAAACAAAACTTTGATATATATTTATTTCACTGTCGCCTTCATCCTGACTTCAAACATGTTTCTTGGTTCACAAAATATCAAATTGTACCGTTAAATTGTGAACAAACATCATACACAGCATAACGTTATAATTTTCGACAGCGGGGGCTTCTCTCTCCGACCCCTTCCCGCCTAAATACGTACCACTTTCTCCATTTAACCTGAATTTTACACTTGCAAAATTGTTCCTCTAAAATACCGTTAGTTTTGTCAAAAACAGTTTCACATTTTACTTTTGGTTTATTTTTTTGCGCATAAATTTGTCTGCAATCATTCGTTATGAAATTTACTGAAAGCTGTTCGACGTTCTGAAAATTTATTTATATGTATATCAAAATTTAAACTATACTACATTAACTCTTAATAACAAAAAAATACGATTTTAAAACGAATTTTGCTCCGATTGGTTACATTTTAATTTTAAATATTTACATACCATTACCGGTGTTGACTACGACTGAATTAAAAATATTGAAATGTCACAACAAAATAACATTTACGTTTGTTATTCTTTGCAATTTCCGTGTTTACAATAGTTAGTCACGTGATTACAGTAATTAATATGTAGTCAGACAACGACGTGGTGAAACAAGACTCGTTTCAACAAAATTGTTAGAACGCATTCACAAAATCTAACTGTAACATTGTATGTTGGAGTTATTTTTTTGGATATAAAATTGCTTACCTTATATGTGGAATACCAATGCCTCCGTGCAAGACTTTGTATAATTTACTTTCGTATAACAATTGTGGGTGTCTGGCTCGAATCGGTTCCAATTTCACAGCAACTTCCTACGGAATGAAATATACATTTAACAATGTAACCTTATCAACAATTATATTACTATAGCAGTTAATCATACAGATAACGGAGAGAGTGTAATTAATGTATGTTAATTATTCATTAATTCCGACACAATGTGAAAATAGAAAAAATGCAACAGTTGAGTAATTTTTTTTTTTCGTTTTGTTTTTGCTTCATTAGTTTGATTAAATGGCGCTCGTTCCCTTAATTAATCACAATTAGCGATGATCAATAAGAAAACAAACAACACAGACAGGTGCAACACACGCACACAAAAGAATTGACGCGGTAACTTTGTTGAAACTTAATTAATAAAGCAGAAATTTATGATAAAAGATATTTTTTTCGGTTTTAAGGTAATTTGATACATAGTGCTTTTGGAAATGTAGTAAAATACACTGTTAAAAACACACATACGACTTCAGTATATCCTGTTTGCTATAACCCACTTTGTTATTTTATACAGTGTATCTGATTTAAAAACGAACTGAAACACGAAAACCTCGTCAGAACGAGGCCACTTTCTGACAAAGTAAACATATTTAAACAAATCTGTACGACACAATTGCGGATAAATATATAAATAGGATTTTACATTGGAGGCCACGATGTGTACGTGTTGTTTGTGTGAGGGATATTTGTCGTGTTTAGTAATAATAGTATATATGTACGTTGTTGGTTATGCTGAACATTATGGAAGCCACATGATAAGTAGTAGTAACACATACGTGTATATATAAAGGAACTTAACAGAGAACAACATGTACCAACAACAATGACACAACAGCTGGTTACAACTTCTGTGTCCATACAACTAGGTAACTTATATTCACCTCTCCATTTGATATATTGATGCCCAAATATATGTCACCAAAAGAACCACTACCGATTTTTCTTGTTAACCGATATTTGCCACCAACTACAAAATCATTTTTTACCGATGCTGCTAATGACGCCATAGTGTTAGTTATTATATTATATTACTGTCATTAATTCACAATTTAGAAGTGTCTGTTTTGTAAACTATGTTTTAATTTCACCACAAACTGCTCACTTGCTGTTACGAGAAAACGCCATTTTAACAATTCACTCAATCCTTATATGACGTCATGAAATATCTTTTGTTTTTCAAAAGAGTACGTGAATTTCGTGCACTTGTATTAAACGCGCGAGTTGTAAACGTTAAACTGAAATAATTCCGGAGACCATAGACTAAAACTAAATAGAGAAAATTAGTCCAGAATTCCACGGCCAACACAGGCCACCAAGTTTATAATAAGAAGACGTCTGCTAGAGGAAAACGTTCACAGCAGATGGCAACAGCTGCCATTATGACTGAATTGTGGCAACGATACCTCACACTTGTACCAACTAGAACCATCTAGTGACATAACATAACAACTCATATGTCTGAAATACATCTAACAGTTGGCAACATTTTATTCGTAACCTAACCTCAAAGGGTTAGGTGACATAACTTTTGCCAATTCTGTAAAGTTCGGGGCAGCTTTTAAATAACAATTTAGAGTTTTGGTTATCAATTTAACCCACTGCAGAATGTCTATCATAAGTAGAAATATTGCGCGTGCATTTTGGCAGGTAGGCACTACAAAATCACTTAACTTCCGAACAGAAATGTGCATAATATTCATCTCTGGCATTTTAATTTAGATTTCGCAAAATGCTGCACCTAGAACGTTATTCACTTCAGCAGTTCACAATATTGAGGTAACAAGTTCACCTTCACTGCCAATAACCAAGTATTACCAAACATTCTTTACATTTACCAGATTGAAACCAGACCTGACACCCGAGTAACATGCACTTTGATACCGGGGGACGGTGTTGGTCCCGAGTTAGTTTACTCTGTTCAAGAAGTATTCAAAGCTGCCGGTGTTCCTGTAGACTTTGAACCATACTTTTTCTCAGAAGTTAACCCGACTTTGAGTGCTCCCCTGGAACAAGTTGCCGCTTCGATCACGAAGAATCGTGTCTGTTTGAAAGGCATTCTTGCTACACCCGATTACAGTCATACTGGCGAGTTGCAAACACTGAATATGAAATTGCGTAACGAGCTGGACTTGTACGCTAACGTGGTACACGTTAAATCATTGCCCGGTGTGAGGAGCCGTCATGAAAACATTGATTGCGTCATTATCAGAGAACAGACAGAAGGTGAATACTCTGCTCTGGAGCACGAAACTGTCAGGGGTGTTGTTGAGTGCTTAAAGATTGTAACCGAACAGAAATCGAAGAAAATCGCTAAATTCGCGTTCGATTATGCGACTAAGAATAATCGTAAGAAGATTACTGCCGTACATAAGGCGAATATCATGAAACTTGGTGATGGTTTGTTCTTGAGAAGTGTCGATGAGGTTTGTAAAAACATTTCTTATTTTACTAAACCATTTTTAGTAACATTCCAGGACTACTTTACATTCACCTGCTTGTATTATTTTAGATTGCAAAATTATATCCGAAAATCGAATTTGAACGTATGATTGTGGATAACTGCACTATGCAGATGGTATCCAAACCGCAGCAATTCGATGTGATGGTCACACCAAACTTGTACGGCAACATTGTCGATAATTTGGCATCAGGTTTGGTTGGTGGTGCTGGTGTAGTCGCTGGTGCATCTTATTCAGCTGATTGTGTCGTCTTTGAACCCGTACGTATACAAATTTCATTATCTATTAGTTTTAATTGAAAGCTATGTAAATATTATCGTTAATTAATTCATATTAGATTATCAGTTTAAAATGCTTTTAGACTTGTAATTAACATATATTAAATTATCGCTAAGATTTAGATCAGTATTATCATACACTGTTTATGTAATCAAATAAATATAGTATAAAATACTTCAATAACAAATAAATACTGACAAATGCGTTCCTAATGAAGTGTCACTGTGGTATATTGATAGGGTGCACGTCACACCTTCTCCGAGGCCGTCGGTAAGAACGTAGCGAACCCAACAGCCATGCTGTTATGCTCAGCCAAGCTGCTTGCGCATGTCAACCTGCAAAAGTACAGCAACATGATCCGTAACTCCGTGAACAAAGTACTAAGTGACGGCAAAGTACGTACGAAAGATATCGGCGGTCAATCCAGTACTCAGGAGTTCACATATGCCGTCATCCATAACTTACAAATGCCATAAATGAGCTATTACTTTCAGTACTGACAGGTATAGTGAAACTAACCTCAAACATTAATTCTGTTCGTGCGATAAATGATTTTATCTTGCAGATTGTTGATATTATTGCAAAAGTATTTGCACTTTTTAGTCGAAAGTAACTCAAGGAAACCAAGGAAAATCAAAGGACAATAGCTTTATATATTTATTACTGTTTGTAAAATGATCAGTATCCTTTTATTTCTGTTTGTCTACTTAATCTGTATTGTAATCTTTTCAGTATTCCGACCGTGTAACATATTTTAGCAACAGGTTTTACAGTTGTTATTGCTGTGTGTATAGATATATAAAATTTTAACTTATATACTTGTGTTTTATTAAATGTGTCGTTACATATAAGTGAGTGTTTATCTTTCTACAGGTTTTGCTAGGATAATGATTCTCGGGGTTGGTTTGTATTTCAATGCATTCGGACTTATATCATACGGGTTCTCCTTTTCATCTGATTCCTTTTCTTTCGCCTTTTTCTTTGGTATCGCAAGTTTTTCAACATTCTCGCTGACTAAAACGGAATAAGCAATAATTATTTTGCAATTTGGTTTTACTAGAACCATTTTGTTTTATCAGTTAGGTAATTTTTGGTCACTTACTTTTGTATAATAAAGCACCTCTGGGTACTTTGCCTGTATATACATACGGCTTCACCAATCTCCATGCTGGTAATTTAGCCAGTTCGAGTATTCGTTCCGTTGGAGAATAATGCAAAGCCTCTGGTGAAATCTGAAATAAACAAAGCATTCACCACTTCTGATAATGCTCATTCTTTATCTGTAATACACGTACCGTTAGTTTCTTGATCATGGAATCTTGTGATGGTCGTCTGTATGTATATTTCGGTATGGCCATTTTGTTAATATTTGGTAAGAGTTGTTCCAGCTTTTTACGTTTTCGTTTCTACAAAGAAATGGTTTTTATATTGCTAGATGATCGCGCTTTTAACATGTATTATTACATATGTATACATTGTTAATTTTGATTGTATAATCTACAAAATTGAGAACGATATAAGGAAAATATTACATACGGGTGGTGGGACTGGTGCTGGTGGTTTTCTCGGCCGCGATATTACATCCATTCTTTCTTTATCTCCATGTTCCGTCCATTTCTTTGCTTTCTTAACTTGCAAAGACTTTGTGCTCCTGTGAAATATCAGGGTTTAACATCATTTACACATATACATTATGTTTAATATGAAATGTATACAGTTTTTTATCTACGGCAATGTTTCTCAGTGACTTGGCAGTGTGATTATAGATAGTGTCCATTGACATGGCTATCCGTTCGTTCATCGTATCAACAAAAACCTTGCCGAGGTGTCTTCTATCGTTCTTCACTGCTTCTAACATTCTACTCATCAAGAAATAGAGATTAAGTTTGATATCATTCCAAACATATGTCATGAATCCTTAATAGATGTATAACATACCTTACTAAAGGTCGTGACAGATGATTCAGTCTAGGTGTACACGTTGCTTCCAGTACGGCTCTGTTAATGATTGTTGATGGTACTTCATCTGGTTCATACTTGGACCGTACCCTCAGCGGCATTGCTAACATATGAATACGTTTATTTCGCACAGGCATGATAGGCCGTTTAAATTTTTTCCATTTAATTTCATCGTCTGGTACATATTTTTGCGAGACCTTATGTTTAAATGGTGTTGCAAGCAGTGCTTCTTGTTGTCGAAACAGTATTTCCATTTTGACAAATTATTACTATTTTCGATTTCTATTGAATTGTATACTTATTAATTTTGAATTACCGAATTTTTATTGCATTTTAACTGGAATTTTGAGTCTAAAACTATTGCATGATGTGAATGAATATGATGTGAAATGATTTTGACAGTAAAACAAAAATATGTTTCAATGGGAATGTGATTCAAATTATATTTAATTAGATATTGCGATTTGACCAACAAATTACTAGCGTTTGCTTTGCATAGTTTGAAGTACCTGCATCAAAATATCCTTTTTGTGGAGATGCTCAGGATATTTTATATATATAACTATCAATAATAGCAAATTGAAATTATAATAATATTTTTATTTTATTAAGAAACGCATTTGAAAATACAAAACATACTTAAGCATATAAAAACCTATCAAACCTAATACAACAATGTTAATGCTAATTCTGTAACGAATATTGCTTATTTTCAACTTAAAATTTGATCTAGTTTCCTCGCTAAGCAACCTACGTTATACAATTAGGAAAGATTAACTCAAGAAAAGAATAAATAAATAATTGTTTATATTTTAGGATCAGTCGGAAGCAGGTTGGCGAACTTCTCAGATAATTCCCAGAACTTTTTAGCTTTGGCCGGATTGCTGGCTCCACTGCTTACGGAACTTTCTCTGCAATCCATGAAGTATTTGCCAGTAACACCTTCTAGTCTTTCCGAGACAGCCGCATGGATTGAAGTCTGAGCGCCTTGTACCGGAGTCTTGAAGAATCCCTTGATAACCACCCACATAGCCCAGCTCAACGGGGCTGGTACGTTGCGGTAAATGCCGGAATCAATCATGCCGGGATGTAAACAGTTGGCTGTCACTCCAGTTCCCTCAAGACGACGGGCGAGTTCTTTGGTGAAACAGATGTTGGCGTATTTGGAAACATAGTATAAATATACGGGAACATAACTGTCCAATGGATTCAGTCTGTCAAGGTTTAACGACGCCAAACGGTAGAGTTCAGAAGCTACAACCACAATACGACTGGATTCCGCTTTCTTTAACATATCTGTAAGTAAAACACGGTATTTATAGTTACCGATTATGTAATAAGTTACAGATGTTTACATTACCAATATGCAAGTACTTCTTAGTGGAATGATAAACATAATAATTTTCATTTTCTTGGATTTATTATTCATAAACCAGCACATTACTAATGACATACTTTATACTTAAAGTAGTACGTATGTACTTATAAGAGTATGTGAAGGTACATAAAGAACTTGCGCAGTGTGCAATTATGTATGTATGTATGTAGATGTCATACATTACTACTTACTGCCAACATAAATAAGAAGCATTCTCCTTATTGCAATAAGGAAGAGGATGTACATGCGTGTATGTACAAGCAAAACCCGTTAGTGCAATCACAGAAAAATCTCACTACCTAGGTAGACAGGTAACGGTAATTCTTTATTTAATTATTTAGAAAGTTACCGGCGCATATAGTGTGCCTTGCATTCACAGTTTTCCTATTGATAGTCGATTCGGAATTAATAATCACATACGCTTTTATTATTATATCTTGTATCAAACTGTACTACCATCAATTATAATTATCGTAAATAATATTCAAACAATACATCAACAAATTACGTTTATTACGAAATGAAACACGCTATGCACAAATTTAAATGAACCGCCAGTCACATTTGTGTCAATTATATTGCACGCTGATTCTTGTTACCACATAAGTACAATTGTTTATTCGAATCTTCTTACCAATAAGCAGATGTGTCAGCAAGAACGGTCCAAAATGATTCGTAGCCATCGTCATCTCCAGGCCTTCCTCGGTGACTTTAGTTCTGGTCTCGGCTGTACCCGCATTGTGGATCAACACGTCAATTTTGCTTTCGCACTTCTGCAGATCTTCCGCAAAGTCACGGATCGATTTCTGACAACTTAGATCTAGTTTCTTTACAATGATGTTGCTGTTTTCTGTCGACTGTATCAGTTCATCTGTAGCAAGAAAATGTGAAGCATTACTGTAGTAATTAATTAGTCACAGGATTAATGGATCATGCATGTGTAGCACAAACCAATTTAATTGCATTAACTAGTTGCATTCGTACCTCTGGTTTCATTCGCCTTGTTAACGTTTCGACACGCGAGAATGATTCTCGCGCCTCTCTTGGCTAAATCGCGTGCTGTTTCTTTGCCAATGCCACTGGTCGCTCCTGTTACTACCACAACCTTGCCGTTCATCTTCCGTTGGCTCTTGCATATTCCACAACTCAAGTGCGCGTACAGCTTAAGGGCACTGATGAACAGTATCGCTCCGATTACTGCACCTGCGATTGCAATTTTCAACAGCGTATACACCAAAGCCGGTACAACGAAAGCCATGGCTTTCTCTAAAAGTGTTTTATCGAAAGAATATTTTGCGTACGTTCAGATCTGAAAGGAAAGCAATGGAATTTTAATAAACACGATATGTCGTTCTGGCCGTATGTATGTTGAAGAGAAATCACAAGTTTTTATTAATAATCTTGCGGAAAATCAATGAACCTGCTGCAGGCTATAAATAAATAAAGAACCAGGAGAATATTTTCCGGTAGAGAAAGCATATTTATAATTACTTATTTTTTCTTGCTCTAATTACATCCGGAAATTATAATTGCACAGAAAAACAAGTTAATAAGTAAAAATGGTATTTGGAATAAGAAATGGTCAACTTACAAGAAAATATAATTTTCAGTATTTAAACACACAAAAATTAACGTTAAATTTACATCAATAAACACTTTACTGAAATTTAAATAAACAACATAGCGTTAATATTTTGACAGCACTATTTCATTTGTTAGGTATCTTGATTTTCTAATTTACAATTCGAAATCTATGATAATATTTCCGGGTCCATCTCAAAAACAACTTATTTCTGGTCATCAATTTAATATGTGGAACAGAGAAATTTTATTACTGACATCTTTTTCAATAACTGGCCAAACTGCTTTTTATTGTTTAGTTTTTAACAATTTGACATACAAAAAGTCATAACTGTTTCTTATTTGTTAATTAGCATAGATTTAGGGTCAATGGGCCAAATTCAATTCTCGAACTTCACCAATAATTACAACAAAAAAGATGTACTTATGTACCTTTATATTAGATTACCATGGAAATTAGGGTCTCTGATAAAGTTAGAAACAAGAACTGAATTTCGCCTAATAATCTTAATAAATACGAATAAATATATTTATATTCTTGAATTTTGATAAAATCGTAAACTTTGCAAGGAAATAAAAACGAATATGTAATTCAGTTAAAATATATAAAATCATCGCAATGTTATAACGTCCTAGTACCTCTTTATTCTGTTTACAGAAACTGCGTGTTTTGCTAAATAACAAAAAATATTTGATTGTGCTAACAATTCTTCGAACTTGTGCATATATCAGCATGAAAAAATTGCACATAAATATTACAATGTGGTCACTATAATTAAAAATTGTATTTATAATTGCCAACTAAATGTTGTTTGATTGCAACAAAACATAAAAGAGGTGGACCATTTCACCAGAAATGTGAATTTTTTTATACAATAACAGCGAAAAGGTGTCAGTAGGCCTTTGAAGAATTTTTGTGTGAGAATTTCTATAAAATCCTTATCGCAACTTGACGACAAGTTGACAGTGTAAGTATTTGTTAACACTTTTCTTGGAAAAACCAATAATTGCAGAAAATACTAGCAATTATTTGTTCTGCTATTAATAGTCTATCGTTAAATATTTGCCAACATATTAGCAATTTCATTTTTACAGTGTACTTAATTACAAGGTGAGCAAATTACGAATGGCGTGTAAAAATTATGCATTTGCGTCTCAATTATACATGTAAAAATATCTCATACTATTTCTTCTTAATTAAATACTTGTAATTTTAAATTCAAACACGCATATTCTCAGTGTAAAAAAAATATTGATCATGTACTATAATTTATAATTAATAATTATATAGCAAACAATCTTAACAGTTAGTTTAAAATCATTTGAATTATAAATTCAATACCATCGTTTTCTAATAGGTATATCTAGATTATTTATAATTACTTCTACATACAGAAGTTAGTTTAATGTTCAAAATAGAAAAAGCAGTTATCTTAAAATCCTACACGAAATATTACTCTTCATAACTCAACTTACCTTGAACTTGTTCAATGGACACCCGTTCGCTGGGAGATGCTTGGATACTTGTAATATCTTGGCTAACCACTCGTCTATTATAACGTACATGCAGACGATACCAGGTTCGTCGCTGAACTGAGCGTTCAACACTGCGTTGTCGATTAAGTCTCTGGGATTTTGCAGCGTGCGTGGAGAGGGCCGTGAAACCAGTGCCGTTGTACACCGCACCTAGTGGTGGTCGCTGTCAAGGTTAAGGATCGTGGTCAGAGAGTCCATTCACCTTAGCAAGGTATGTTGTGCAAGTGTATACACACATCTGCACAACAAACTTGCATGCACTAGTAACAAACCACAATTGTTATTGTTTATACCGAAAAACATCAATAACAATTTACAGGTGTCCATATGTACGTTTTTTATTTGTCAGGACAGATTTACAAAGATGATATACAAATAGAAACTTAACCCTTGACCTTTGAAGAGAAATCTGAATAAAGGTCATGTTATAGTAGTTTCTTAAATACATTTATATGCTTGTGCTACATAAATAAAAGTAATCCGCCCCTGTCCGGGCATCTATGTTGATGATGTAGGTATGCATAAATTAATCTATGTAATTGGCACATTTGGCAAACAGGTCAGGCACACTTTCTAAAATGAGATGCGACCGGAGAAATTCTTAACCCAAAATTTGTGTTGATTGTTTTGGTTACGCATGAACATTTTGGAATGGTACATGCTACATACAAACACGCAAACAAATATGTACTGCTACTTAATGCTATTGTTAATTATTACAATAATTAGTTCAATCATGTGAGAAGCAATGTATGTATATTATATACATCTAATTTATACTGATTTTTAAACCCTGTGCGTGCCGTGAGATTCATATATGATCGGCACTAGTATTAAACACCTTAACTCATCTATTCTTCATAGTATTTCAACATAGTATGTAACGCAAAATAAATAATAATTAATTGGCAACATTACGGGCGAACCGTGAAAAATCATCGCGGCACGCAAAGGGTTAAATTGTAATGCATTTCAAAGTACAGTAAGGCCTTGCTTAACCCTACTGCGATTCACGCTGATTTGTTATAATACGGTTTTTCTTGAACCCCCCCCCCAAAAAAAAAACCCGCTAAATTTACAATAATTCGTTCTAACGCGGTTCATGAAGACACAATTACGGAAATTATGGATCAATTTATATAAAATGACCCAGTATTAAAATGACCTAGTTGAGCGTTGTTTCGTTTCAGGCTGGAACTTATTGAACCGTAGCCCCCGCATTAATCGGGGTCGTACCGTATATATTACCTTGTTGCCAAATTGTGTGTTGTATTTGCTGCTCACTCATTAATTGTTTTCTTGACAGTTGCTGAAATATTTGCCACTAGCGGCTTGCGCTTCACAATCCTGTGTTTTATAAAACAGAATTATGGATAGACAACCAACAATACAGTAACGATATGTAAGTTGACAATGAACAGGCGTTAGCACACTACGATATAATATAAATTTTTACATTTTCATTTGAAAAGATATCAATAATTAATAGATACTCACCAAGGTTTTACCGTATGCATCTTCATTATTAATGGTTAGCGTCAACTTCCTGAGTAAGAAATTCTTTAAGAGAGAGATTCCTCTCTTGTTGCTATAAATGTAACATGATTTCAAATCTCTCCATTATCTAATAAATATCGTATACAAATAAATTATAAACTTCCATTTTCATTCTGTTAGATTGTTTTCAAATTAATTTCTTCAAAAATCTCTTCAATTATTTCATTCTCGAATACTTAACTTTTTTCTAGTATAATGCGACCTTACAAATAATGACAATAAAAAAAAATGTAAATAAACTACAAACACAAATTTCTGATTAGTTTTTACTAGAACTGATACACGATGGACTGCAGGTTATACTATTGAATGAGTAAAGTTATCTCTTTTATCCATTTATTACTCAAATTTATAAAAATTACATCATGATTCAATTCTTTATACACCATTGTTTGATTAGTCGTAGTGCATTTCTTCCGGTGACAATTTAACTAATTTGACACTTTGGTCCCAAACTTTCTGGCGTATTTTCTTATCCTTCGATCCCCACCAGTTGCTCTCCTCACAATCACTGAAGTATTTTCCAGTGACGCCATGCACAGAATCACTCACAGCCAGATGTATAGATGTCTGAGCACCCTCTTCTGGCGTCTAGAACATACAATTATTCTTTCATTATCTTGCAAATTAATTACAAGTCATTAGATGGGATTTTTCAAATACGACATTCCTTTTAGAAAAAGTACATTCATACAATAGTTACCTTAAAATACAGTGGTGCCATATAGTTAGAAACGAACACGAACAAGCTTATTTTTGACATTTTATATAAAATCGTATTCACGGCCCCCGGATGTAAACAATTAACTGTTACGCCACTGTCCCTCAGTCTGTTGGCCATTTCTACAGTGGCGTAGTAGACGCAACGTTTACTATTTGAATACAAGAACGTTTTATACAGCAGGTCATACTTGCAGTCGTTGATATTATTCAAAACAAAACCAAATGGTAATTGCGACAGTAATGAAGCAACATTAACAATTCGACTTTCTCCAGACTTTTTCAATAAATCTAGAAAATAAAAACAAGTTTAAGAAGTGTCGCTAACGATATGTTGTTCTTATTATCTGTCATAATTGTTAGACTTTTGAAGTTTATCTATTAACATAGGTAATTTTTAAAAACAGGAAATGTTTTTACATGTTCTAATAAACGGACGTTATTGATTACCGAATTATCGTAAAATTACTTTGATGAACATAAAATGAACAGCAATTTTTAATATATGTATTATCTCATGTTTCTAGAACAACATTTTAATGTAAACAAACATTAAACAGTATTTCAAGCAACATAGTTTCATTTCGATATTGTTTTGAAACTCGTTCCAGACATTATTTCTATACATTTCTAATGGCCGATAACATACAACCGCAGCATAATAACGTTGATACTACCAGATACTACTAACCACTACTAACCAAGTAACAAATTCGTGAGTAAGAACGGTCCGAAATAGTTGACTTGCATATCTGGCAACAGTCCGTCTTTCGTCAGTTTCCTGCCGAGTCCTATTGTGCCCGCATTGTTGACAAGGATGTCCAGACGTTTCTCTGTTTCTAGTATATCCTTAGCAAAAGCACGCACTATATCCAAAGACAACAAGTCCAAATATTTAGCTACTATATTCGTGTTGCCTGTTTCTTTTATTATTTTATTCCGTGCCTCTGTGATACTTTCCTTGTTCTTACTTGTGATAATCACACGGGCGCCTCTTCTTGCCAAATCCACTGCGGTATAGTATCCAATTCCTAAAATAGTATAAAAACGAAAGTCTAAAATTTGTGATAGAAATATTTGTTGGCACTGTTCTTCAAGGTCTCGAACGAAATAATTTTGAATGCATTTACATATTTTCATTTTAATACATGTTTTTGTAAATAGAAATAACATATTCTATTTCTTAACATATCCTGTAAGATCAAATATATTTATATACAAGACTAAAGAATACAATACATGCGCGTGTATGATGTGAAAGTACTTGATCGTAAAAGTAATAGTAAAAAAAACCTACCCCTATTGGCGCCTGTTACAAGGACTGTTTTTCCGTGTAACTTCTTTGAACTGGTACATCTGCCCAATGTGAGCACAGCATACACTTTGCACCCTACCAGTAACACCACTAACAGAACAAATGCAATAAGCAACATTATTGCTCGAGATTTCAAAGACAAGTCGTTGACTATCGACGTCTGCTGATCAAATGCTTAATTATCAACCCATGTATACATCAACAGACACACACACACACATAGCCTTGACTATACAATGGAATCTCACTTACGAGTCTCCTCACTAATGAGTTTTTTGAGATACGATCATTCCTTCGGCCGGAATTTGGTTGTGAATTACAAGCTAAAATTTGGGTTTCTGATCAAGGCCGTTTAAAAGAAGGGGCTAGACATGACATTGCCATGATGGTAATGTAAAAGACATGCATCAAAGTGTTATCAAAAGAAAGTCATACGAATTTATGGAAAGACCGTGTTTTCTATGTTTTTACTTTCGTACTTATGCGCATGCGTAGTAGAGCATTTTTTTCATGTAATGCCAGGAAACTGGAACCGATCCACGTGTTATGTTAGTCGTTCCCAGTAACACTTCATAGTTTTTACGGTTAACCGATTGGTAGTGCTGTGTCTTTGGTGTTATTATTGATGTTTGTGTTTTATTTAATTAAATTTTTTTCTTTGCGAATTGTAATTTTAAAGTTTTCCAACTAAGGTACCAAAATATTTTTTATCAATTAAACTTGTATACAAAATTGATTGCAATGTAAATTTAAAATGTAAATAAACTGTAATCAACACTAGAATAATATTAATAATTTACTAAACAGTGCATTTTAAACTAATGAATATATATTTCAAAACCAACGGATTATTGGTATTTTAATTGATTTCAATGGGAGAAATTGTTTCTCTCATGTACATTCTAGACATTGAAAATAATATAAATATTATTTCAGGTATGTTTTTTTCTTGCTTAATACACATATGAAAAGAAATGATCCAAAGAGAATTATAGACAAGCTGCAGCATAGTACATAAGTGTTATGTAAGTTATGTAACGAGCAGGCGCAAGGAGGATACCAAATATATTTTTTACATTTTCAATTGAGAACAGTTGAGAAGATATCAATGATAAGACATTAATTAATAAATACTCATCTAGATATTACTGTATCCATGTTCATTATTCATACCTGTTGACTGTATAGTAAACCAATACCTAAAAGTCCTATCAAATTCATATATTCTATTGCACTTTTCATAAAACGCAAATTAATTTTTTTTAGAAAAATTCGTCTCAATCGTTTTCTCTTTATATTACAAATGTAACATACTTTAAATTCTTTCTGTTATCTAATAATATCGTACACAAACAAGTTACGATATATTTTACATTCATTTTGCTAGAATATTTTCAAATTAGTTTCTTTAAAAATCTTTGGATTATTTAAATCTCAAAATATGCTGGAATCTAAATGTGAAACATATTTTAATTTAAAAATTCATACTTTCAAATTTCTTTAATTATTTGTTAAAAAAAATCGTGAAATACTGAAAATGAAATATAATGATTACTTGAGGAAAAAAATTGACAATTTAGATTGTCTTGTTTCATATTTAGATCAAAATCTGTTTCGCTGAGACTGCTATGAACATTCGTAACAGGACAATTAAGAATCGAATATTTTATAATGCAATGCTACCTTGCAAAGATATAAATTAAGGGAAAAAAACTACAAAAAACAATAAATTTCTGATTAGTTTTTACTTGAACAGACGACAAGTTATGCTATTGTATGAGTAGAGTTCGCAGTTTTAAGAAATATCTCTTGTTTTTTTATTTATTTACATAAATTGCATCATGATTCGCTTCTTTATACACAATTGTTTGATTAGTCGTAGTGCATTTCTTCCGGTGACAATTTAACTAATTTGACACTTTGCTCCCAAACTTTCTGGCTTATTTTCTTATCCTTCGGTCCCCACCAGTTGCTCTCCTCACAATCACTGAAGTATTTTCCAGTGACGCCATGCAAAGAATCACTCACAGCCAGATGTATAGAAGTCTGAGCACCCTCTTCAGGCGTCTACAACATACAATTATTCTTTCATCATCTTCCAAACTAAATTACAAGTCATTGGATGGGATCTTACAAATACGACATTCCTTTTGGAAAAAGTAAATTTCTACAATAGTTACCTTAAGATACAGTGGTCCTACATAGTTTAACATGAAGGCGATCAAGCTTATTTTTGATATTTTAAATATAATCGTATCCACGGCCCCCGGATGTAAACAGTTAACTGTTACGCCACTGTCCCTCAGTCTGTTGGCCATTTCTACAGTGGCGTAGTAGACGCAACGTTTACTATTTGAATACAAGAACGTTTCATACAACATGTCATACTTGCAGTCGTTGATATTATTCAAAACAAAACCAAATGGTACTTGTGACATAACTGATGCGACATTGACAATTCGACTTTCATCAGACTTTTGCAGTATATCTACAAATATAAACATGTTAAACAAGTGTTATTAGCGATATGTTCTTCTTATTATCTGTCATAATTACGGTGACCATTCGGATTGCTGTCCCCTAATATTATTTTTTAAGTAAAAAATGCGAAATGCCCTTTATTTTATTAGATACCATTTAAAAGTCCTTTTTTGTAATTACAATTACAAATAAACTATAAAAATAGCAATACGAATAATCCTACGATTCCAAGTATGTCCTTAGTATGTATTCAGCCAAATCTGTGTTCCGGTTGTGACAATGTCTCCTTGTTAGATTTTAGTTTATTTTTATGCATTTCTAATGACCGATAACATACAACCGCAGCATAATAACGTTGATACTACTAACCAAGTAACAAATTCGTGAGTAAAAACGGTCCGAAATGGTTGACTTGCATGCCAGGTAACAGTCCGTCTTTTGTAAATTTCCTGCCGAGTCCTATTGCGCCCGCATTGTTGACAAGGATGTCCAGACGTTTCTCTGTTTCCAGTATATCCTTAGCAAAAGCACGCACTGTATCCAAGGACAATAGGTCCAAATATTTAGCTACTATATTCGTGTTGCCTGTTTCTTTTATTATTTTATTCCGTGCCTCTGTGATAGCTTCCTTGTTCTCACTTGTGATAATCACACGAGCGCCTCTTCTCGCCAAATCCACTGCGGTATAGTATCCAATTCCTAAAATAATGTGATGTGAAAATATTTGATCGTAAAAGTATTAGTAAAAGAAAACCTACCCCTATTGGCGCCTGTTACAAGGACTGTTTTTCCGTGTAACTTCTTTGAACTGGTACATCTGCCTAATGTGAGCACAGCATACACTTTCAACACTACCAGTAACACCACCAACAGGACAAATGCAATAAGCAACATTATTGCTCGATATTTCAAAGACAAGTCATTCACTATCGACGTCTGCTGATCATATGGTTAATTATGAACGCACCCAAACATAGCCTTGACTATATATTCAACTTCTGATTAAACCTAAAAACATTATACGTATCCATAGTGAAATTTGTATGCATTATTACTGAATATTATTATGGTTTTATCACACGACAAATGTCGTATTTTGAAAGATAACTAATGTCTTCTCTCATTTACATTCCGGACATTGAAATTCAGTAAGTTACAACAGTAATTGAATATTTTTGATAAGATGTAAAACATTATCAGAAACAAATTGCCTGATATTTAGAATATAAATAATATTTCAAGTATATATATTTTATTCTTGCTAAATATGTATATAAAAAAATAATGCAGAGCTTTAAAGACAGGCAACTAACAGTACACAAGTGTTATGTAAGTTGCATAATATACAGCCGCCAAAGGTACAACAATACCCAATATATTTTTTTACATTTTCAATTGAGAAGATATTAATGATTACATTAATTAATAAATACTCATCTAGATATTACTGTATCCATGTTTAGCAACCAATACCTTAAAGTCCTACGAAATTTGCGTATTCTTCACCAGTTTTCATAAATCGCAAATTTATTCTGCCATTGTAATTATTTTTTAGAGATATTCGTCAAGAGTCTCAACAGATTTCTCTTTTTATTACAAATGTAACATGCTTTCAAATCTCGATGTTATCTAATTACATCGTACACAAACAAGTTACGATATATTTCACTTTCATTTTGTTAGAATGTTTTCAAATAAGTTTCTTCAAAAATCTCTTGGATTATTTAAATCTCAGAATATATTTTTCATTATAAAACATATTTTAATTTAAAATTCACATCTTACATTTTTTATTATTGTTTGTTAAAAAAAGTGTGAAATACTATAAATGAAATATGATGAAAACTTGAGGAACAAATTTGACAATTTAGCTGTTTTGCTTCAGATTATTGATCATCATCTGATTATCTGAGATTGCATAGCTCAGTTATACCCGTAACAGTGTTAGTTATTTGATGGAAAAGGAAAGGTTGATAGATATATAGATTATTACTGTAAGATGTGCGTGTACTGGATACGGCGGTTTGGCATATTTATTTAACAAACGGAACAGTTACGAATCGGTTATTTTATTTTAATGCAATGCAACTTTGCAAAGTAATAAACTAAATAAAATACAACAATCTAAAAATGTCTGAATAGTTTTTCTTGAACGGACGACAAGTTATACTATTGTATGAGTAGAGTCCCCAGTTTTAAGAAAGATCTCTTTTTATTTATTTACATAAATGGCATCATGATTTGCTTCTTTATACACAATTGTTTGATTAGTCGTAGTGTATTTCTTCCGGTGACAATTTAACTAATTTGACACTTTGCTCCCAAACTTTCTGGCGTATTTTCTTATCCTTCGGTCCCCACCAGTTGCTCTCCTCACAATCACTGAAGTATTTTCCAGTGACGCCATGCACAGAATCACTCACAGCCAGATGTATAGATGTCTGAGCACCCTCTTCAGGCGTCTAAAACATACAATTATTCTTTCATTATCTTCCAAACTAAATTACAAGTCATTGAACAGGATCTTTCAAATACGACATTCCTTTTGAATAAGTTCATTCGAACAATAGTTACCTTAAAATACAGTGGTCCTATAATGTTTACAATGAACAGCACCCAGTTCATTTTTAATATGTTAAATATAATCGTATTCACGGCCCCCGGATGTAAACAGTTAACTGTTACGCCACTGTCCCTCAGTCTGTTGGCCATTTCTACAGTGGCGTAGTAGACGCAACGTTTACTATTTGAATATACGAACATTTCATATAACAGGTCATATTTGCAGTCGTTGATATTATCCAAAACAAAACCAAATGGTACTTGCGACATAACTGATGCGACATTGACAATTCGACTTTCGCCAGACTTTTTCAATAAATCTACAAAACAAAAACATGTTAAGTGTGTTATTGTTGTTTTTATCATCTCTCATGATGTCATGATTGTAAGACTTTTAAAGGTAATAAAAAATAACAGCAGGTATTCCTGTGTTTGTTCCACATGTTCTAATAATAGTACACCAAGAGAGAAACCACTTATTTTTCCTGAGCTGTCATTTGAAGCTACAAATACATCGAGGGAAAAATGGTGGTCTATTGTGTATATAATATTTTCCCACATTCGGGAGTAGAAACACTTAATTTCATAAATAATGAATTATAATAAATCGGAGCGAAATTGCAATATTTAGAAGCCTTTGGAAATGTTTCCATACAACACGTACCATGACAACATTTATTTACAAAACCTTTGTTATAATAAAAACTCCCTTACGAAAAGTGTTTTCATCCCTAGGGAGTAAATGCTTCATTTCTGTCCCGATTTTGACGCCATAGAAACCGACTTCTACTTCCGGACGTGTAAAAATATGTATTATTTTTAAGTTTTAATCCAAAGGAACATTAATCAGCATGTATTTATTTTAAGATAGGCAACATAATTTCGCTTCGATATTGTTTTGAAATTCGTTCTGGACTTTAGTTTATTTCTACACATTTCTACAAGTAAAACAAGTTTAACAAGTGTCGTTAACGATATGTTGTTCTTATTATCTGCCATAATTGTTAGACTGTTGAAGGTTATCTATTAACATAGGTAATGTAAAAAAAAATGTTTCTGTGTTTTACATGTTCTAATAAACGTACGTTATTGATTACCGAATTATCATAAAATTACTTTGATGAACATAAAATGTACAACAATTTGTAACATATTATTTATCTCAAGTTCCCAAGACAAAAATTTTAATCCAAACAAACATTAATCAGTATTTCTTTTAAGTCAAGCAACATAGTTCCGCTTCGATATTGTTTTGAAACTCGTTCTAGACTTTAATTTATTTCTACACATTTCTAATGACCGATAACATACAACCGCAGCATAATAACGTTGATACTACTAACCAAGTAACAAATTTGTGAGTAAGAACGGTCCGAAATGGTTGACTTGCATGCCTGGCAACAGTCCGTCTTTTGTAAGTTTTCTGCCGAGTCCTGTTGTGCCCGCATTGTTGACAAGGATGTCCAGACGTTTCTCTGTTTCCAGTATATCCTTGGCAAAGGCACGTACTACATCGAAGGACAACAGGTCCAAATATTTAGCTACTATATTCGTGTTGCCAGTTTCTTTTATTATTTTATTCCGTGCCTCTGTGACAGCTTCCTTGTTCTCACTTGTGATAATCACACGAGCGCCTCTTCTCGCCAAATCCACTGCGGTATGGTATCCAATTCCTAAAACAATGTAAAACGAAAGTCTAAAATTTGTGAAAGAAATTTTTATTGCACTATTCATCATGGTATAGAACAAAATAATTTTAAATGTATATATTGTCATTTGAACACATTTCTTGTAAATAAAAATTACATAATTTATTTCTTAACTAATATCTTGTAGGTTTAAATATATTTAAATACAAGTTCACAACTATTTGGATTATCTTCTTTTAAAATACAGTGCAATCCACTTATAACAAACTGCAGGTAGTGATAGCTCGCTTATAATGATCCTATCTCTGTGTTCCAACTAAATATGTAACATAACATACTGCATATTTTCGTTATAGTGTACACTCACCTATACTGAACCAAATTCCTGGTCCCTTCAAGTTTATTATAAGCGGATTCTACTGTACATTGAAAATAATGGAATTTTTTTGAAAGCAGGTAAACAAATACAATAGTAATTGTCAATACATTATCCTGATTTATTTTAATACCATGTTTTTCCATGGTCAATCGATTAGAACCAATTAAAAATACATTAAGCCGACCTATGTACCGATCTCACATAATACAAAATAATTACACATCATTAGGAAATAATCATTTGATAATGTATTTGTACACAATTCTTAAAATAGAGTATTAATGTCATTTGTACTATTTAGATAATATTTAAATAATTATTTTCCAACTAAAACTGCATTAAAAAAGTGTAATATTATTTCTTAAATAATAATTAATATTTGGCTGAGATTTAATCATGGAAGAATTGCGAATGCGAGGAAGACTGAAGAATAAGTGGACGTGTATACAGTGTCTGTTTCAAACGGGCCACGTAAGAGATTTTGGAGACTGTAAGAGTTACGATGTCGGTTGAATTAGACAAAAGTTGTCAATTTATGAGCAGATATTGATGGCGATTTCATATTTTTTAAATATTACATGGATCACTAGATAATAACAAATATGCGATTTTTGTCGAATTTTAATTTTCCTTTATAACATGGAAAATATTGAAAACTACTACTAAATATTTTAATATGGAGAACAGGCTATTCGATGAATTTGATGTAATTTTTTTTTACTACATATTTCTGGAGGTACTGCATGCAAGTTCGATTTTTTAAATAGGAACCATAGTTAATTTTAGTCCACTTTAAAATTGTTTTTTTTTCTCTTTGCAATGGTGTATTCATTTCCATAAATATCTTTTTTAATTTCGAAGAAAAACTCAGAAGTATGATAAAAAGAATGATTTTCGCAGTATGCCATGAAAATTTGGTATAAAACAATTGCATCTAAAGTTTGATAAATAAGAGATGTCCAGTGAAGGTCATCGTTGAACAGTACGAGTTTAGATTTTAATCACGCCCATTTTCTCACATTCAGTAGCGTCGTTTATCTAATTGTTAATGGGGCATATAAGAACTTGTAATTTCCGACGGTGAGGGGGTTAGCAAATAAGAAATTGACGTACATTATTGTAATAGTATCGAGTACAATGAGCCTCATTTTGTTATGCTTGTCGTAGTATTGTTCGGATAATCTAAAGACAAACGCGTTATATTCATCCTTGTCGCGCGTGCTATTTGACAATTGAAATGAGAAAGAGAGAGATATATATAACTATACGTTAATTCGTATATGATACAGATGACCTTCATGAGACTTCTTTCATTTAAATTACTGTAGAAATGTTTAGTACATGCAAAACAATAATTGATATTCAATAACATTTGATAAACGAAACAAAATTTGTTCTGTAAACTGAATACTACTGGACAGACAGTTTCGTATGAAGCAATACCTACATAAATTTATCTAATCTAATCTTTTATTTATCAAATATTATTCAATGTACATAACATATTTAGATACAATTGTTTTATACCAAATTTTCGTGGCACTCTACGAAAATTATTACTTTTACCATAATTTTTAGATTTTGTTCAAAACTGAAAAATATATTTTTACACGTCCGGGAGTAGAAGTCGGTTTCTATGGCGTCAAACGCGGGACAGAAATGAAGCATTTACTCCCTAGGGACGAAAACACTTTTCGGAAGGGAGTTTTTTTTATAACAAAGGTTTTTGTAAATAAATGTCTGTTGTCATGGTACGCGTTGCATGGAAACATTTCCAAAGGCTTCTAAATATTGCAATTTCACTCCGATTTATTATAATTCATTATTTATGAAATTAAGTGTTTCTACTCCCGAACGTAGAAAAAATAGTATATACACCTCGGGAGAGACCACCATTTTTGGCTTCGCCCTCGGGCTTCAAACTACACCTCAGGAAAAATAAGTGGTTTCGCTCCCTTGGTGTATAATGTATTATTATACAGTGCGAATAATGTAAGGCTATACATTGGCAACTATATTTTAGCTTTAATCAATTTGCCCATGCTCGTATCAATTCGTTGAATAATTTAAAATTAGACATAGGGCATTTACTTAATGTTACCATGGTGATTACATACAAAAACTCCAATTTATTATGGTTGAATAATGTAAAATTAGACACTTGTCCACAGACTACTATTTTTATTTAAATCATTTACAGAGTTTATTCTAATTTTTTATTAAATCTATTACATGTTATTGGATTAAAAGTACACTTCAAGTATTGAAATTGTAATTGGTATCAGTACATTTCCAAAATCACATGGGGGTGATTACTAAATTTCAACGCTGAAATTATCAGAAATTTTTCACAAAGACGCCCCTCCTAAATACCAGGGGTACATCTTAAATTTTTCTTCTGTGATGTACATTTCTTGTACTAAAAATTTCGCAAACTTGTGAGATATTAGTAACACAGTACTGAAAACACAGTGACATTTACCAAAACAAGCGTCGTTGTAATTTCAATTGTTACTGACATGGCAAATTGATTAAAGCTAAAATAAAGCCAATGTATAGTCTTACGTTATTCGCACTGTATAAACGAATACATTATTGCACAGAGAAAAAATAGCACTTTTTAACTAGAATGGAATTAACTATGGTTCCCAATGAAAAAAATCAACTTGCATGTTGTATCTCCAGAAATATCCAATAACAAAAATTTTCACTGAATTCATCGAAAAGCTTCTTATGTATGCTAAAATATTAATTTTAAGATTTTTTCAATATTTTCAGTACCTTCTGAGTTATGAAATATAATTAAAAATAGAAAAAAATAAACTTTTGTCATTATCTTGTGAGCCATGCAAGATTTTCAAAATACGAAGTTAGCACCAACATCGGCCCATAAATTGGCAACTTTTGTCTAATTTAACCGACATCGTAACTCTTATAGTTTCCAAGATCCCTTAAGTGGCCCGTTTAAAACAGACACGCTGTATATGATGTGAAAGTACTTGATCGCAAAAGTATTAGTAAATGAATATTTACCTCTACTGGCGCCTGTTACGAGAACTGTTTTTCCATGTAACTTCTTTGAACTGGTACATCTGCCCAATGTGCATACAGCATACACTTTACACCCTACCAGTAACACTACCAACACGACAAATGCAATAACCAACATTATTGCTCGAGATTTCAAACAGGAGTCTTTGACTATCGACGTCCGCTGATCAAATGGTTAATTATCAACGCATGAACACATCTATATACCCACACACATACACACGCACACAAACATAGCCTTGACCATAGAATCATTATATGTACCTATAGTAAAATTTGTAAGCATTATTATAGAATATTATTATGGTTTTATCAACTGACAGATGTATTTTAGAAGATAACTTATGTTTTCTCTCATTTACATTCTTGACATTGAAATTCAGTAATTATTTTGTTTTGTTCTGTTTTCATAGCAAATGTGTTATTTCAAATACATGCCAATATGTAAATACATTTTACTCAACTTACTTTGCTCGTTTTTAAGATAAAGAACATACAGACACACATCCACATTTGCACACACACAGACGTCATTGCGAATATAGTGAAAACGTATTCAGGGGACCTCAAAACATGTATTTCCATCAAAATCTCGCAATCAATATTTTTCATGATTCCTATACTTGCTTTATACTACGTATGTATAAGAAGGAACTATGTAAACACATTTATCAGAATCAGATAGCCTAATATCAAGACTATAGGGAAATAATATTTCTAGTGCGGTTGATTCTGGCTAACTAAATACATAAAAGGAAATGATGTTATAGATAAGCTAATGCATATTTGTATCATAAAGTTTTGCTGTGCGGGTATCTAGGAAATTTGACAGAACTCATCGGTAGTTTATGTAATTACCGCTTGAATTAAAAGGAATATTTTAAACGTATTTATTAACAAACCTTCTTTTTATTTTAATAATAGCAGTACAGTACTAATGAAATTATCATGTTCTCTCAACAAATAAAATGCATTACATTATTATTATTGAGTTCTTTCAAATATTTGCTATATTTAATAGACTAAAATATTAAGCCATGCTGTTCGCGACTACAAAACCAGATACATAGCCTTATTTCTATAAGGAACAAACTATTGATTTCATTATTATAGTTAACTGTTCATATCGTAGTATAGAATTGTCAATAAGATATTTTAAGTTATGTACAATTACTTCCTATACCGTTCACTGTAATAGTAAATTACAGTAGGTGTAATTATGTAAATACTTAACCTTCACACTATAATGTAGTTACTAGATAATAATCAGTATGAATGCATTCGATTATCTATTTACAAATAATTTATGCTGATTTTTCTATATAAATTATTATGTAAGTTCAGAATTATTGTATTAGAAATGCACCGAATCACGAGGATATTTATGAATAAATACATCATCATATATGATCATATATGTTTATCAGGCCCGACAAGATGTGGGGGGGGGTCAGGATAAATTCCCGGGGCCCGGGCAGTTTTAGGGGCCTAGATCTGGAGAACAACAGCTAAAAAACAAACGTCAGCCGGGTGAATATTTGCTGAAAAACTTTTAGCCCGAGCCCGCACTCGGCGATCCTGATGTTTTTCTAATTTGAATTAAGCAGTATTGCCAGTTCTAATACATAGTTAAAACTTATGAAATTATGTCAATATGTACATTGCTTACCTTGAAAGCTTGTATGCACGTAAACATTCGATATAGTCACCTTGGCTGACAATAAAATTAAAACAAAATTGCCTTTATAAAATGTTGTTTATATCGAAATGTGTAGTCAAAATTAAAAAATAAATAAATAATGAGTCAAATATTTGAACACAAACATGAGTTTTTATTATCAAAAGAACATATTTTATTTTACATTTTAGGAACTGCTTTTTCACGAATATTTCTCAGGAGGAGAATATTATTAATAGGAAGGCAAACACTAGCTGACCAGTCAATAACTAAATTGACCGAGTTGATGAACTTTGTTAATATCAAATATATAAAAGACCGCTCAACTTAGAAACGTGAAATTTTAAAGGTACATTGTTTTTATGACGTAGACACCCACTAAGGTAGGATTTTTTGAAATTCGCTACCCAAGGGATGAAAAGGGGGGATGAATTATTTTGTGAGGATACGTACAGAGGCGAGCAAAACCGTTCGGATGTTTGTACCTATTGCACTTCAGATGCTGTAAAATTCTTAACGTAAGTCGAAACACTACCAAATTTTTAGTGTTAATTCCTTTTTCATTGTAGAACAAACACCAATACATGCAAAAACTCGATAACATTACAGAATAGAGAAATACTAAACAAACTTCAACAAAATCATTCAGTACAGTTTTGCTCGTAACAAAATATATGTTTTTTTAGCCAACATTTTCAGTATTTTATCTTTAATGACATTTTTCACACGTCTCGACCTACTTTCAATTACATTTTCTATGATTTTCTTTGGAATGCTCATCCATTCGGTTTGAACTCTGCTCCATAGCTCACCCATATTCCTAGGTGCTGTTCGGTAACCCCCAATTTGTTTGTTGTTGTTGACGAACGCTGATGATATGCAAATGGTGAGACTAGCAAAAAATTATATTAAAACAACGAAAGAGGCTGCGATCGCCACAAATAAAGACGTCAACAAGTGGACCGCTCGAAGAGCGTTTCGAAGAATTGGTTTTGTGTACGCCGTCAAACAGAAGAAACCGGTTTTATCAAACAAAAATATTAACGCGCGTCTAAAATTTGGCCAAACACATCAAAATTGACCGTTGAAGATTGGAAGAGAATTATTTGGTTCGATGAAACAACAATTAATCGTTTCCAATCCGATGGCAAGCAATATTATTGGCATCTCCCACACGAAACAATTCAAAAGCACCAAGTAAAACATGGTGGAGGCAGCCTGATGGTGTGGTGAAGTTTTACTTGGTGGCCATGAGGAAAGAAAACTATCTAGATATTCTTCAAACAAATTTACCAGACTTTGTAGACAAAAATGCTTATGTGGAAGAAGAGGTTCTTTTTCCAACAGGATAACGACCCAAAGCATACAGCCAAAATTGTCACTCGTTGGTTGCACAGCCAACGTTACCAGTTAATAGAATAACTAGCATAAACCCCGATTTCTACTAGAACGAAAATTTGTGGGCTATTGTTAAAAAAAAAAAATGGAAGTTACCGAACAGCACCTAGGAATATGGGTGAGCTATGGAGCAGAGTTCCAAGCGAATAGAGGAGCATTCCAAAGAAAATCATACAAAATTTAATTGAAACTAGGTCGAGACGTGTGAAAAATGTCATTAAAAATAAAATACTGAAAATTTTGGCTAAAAAACATATATTTTGTTACGAGCAAAACTGCACTGAATGATTTTGTTGAAGTTTGTTTAGTATTTCTCTATTCTGGAATGTTATCGAGTTTTTGCATGCATTGGTGTTTGTTCCGCAATAAAAAAGGAATTAACACTAACAATTTGGTTGTGTTTGGACTTACATTAAGAATTTTACAGCATCTGAAGGGCAAAAGTGACAAACATCCGAACGGTTTTGCTCGTCTCTGTGTATCTCGAAAACGGAAGATATTAAAAACGTGAAAATTGGTATTTAGACTGTTTTTTTTAAATAAAGAAATCCGTATTACACCATTCTTTGAAAATAACATTAGGATGAGTTAAAATGGGAGGAACATTTGCTAAAATACAATATCTCCAATGCCAAAGATGTTATAGACAAATTAAAGGAGTGTAAAAGGGTGATTTATTAATTTTTTAAAATTCTTTGATCTCAAACACCGAACATTAAAAATAAATTTGACGTATGTACAAAATTAACAGTACATTAAGTTTTTGTTGGTATGTGCAAAGGCAACTACAAAACTGAAAGCATATTGCAATTCTTTTTTTCAAAATTTACAGTAACTTCATTTGTTGGCACAAAACTAAAATTGTACATTGCATTTCTTTTGTTCAGATTTACGTAAATGCTATGGAAACAAAACAGTAAAAAACAAAATATGAATATAAACAATATCAGATAGGTGTTAATTTCAATTGGGTAAAGAAATACATATATTAACCACATCTGATTTGTAAGATTTTGTGATTACAATTTCGTGGCTGCGTTAGTCTGCTCTTTTTTAATTAAAAATTGAACGAAATAAGATCAATGCATTTATAGTTGGCTTAGTTTGCTTTGCTTTTGTCAAGAGAAGAAAATGTATTCACACTTGTTTTAAATTTGTTGTTTTATTTGTGACCTAGGCACCTAAGATTTTAAAAATGTATCTAGATCAGGGGGGTCCAAACTACGGCCCGCGGGCCAGACCCGGCCCGGCAGGTGATTTTATCCGGCCCGCGAGGATTTTTTTTTTAAAATACTAATTTTCTTCGCGCGAATCCCTTTTGATTTTTAAAAATTAATACCTATCGAAAATTGAAAAAAATCATTTGATAAAAAAAAGGATTGTTACCTTTGTCGATTTTTACAAATTTTTGGATACAAAAGAATCTCACAGTTTAAAGCAATTTGCTTGTAAATTTATTTCTATGTTTGGGACTATCTATATGTGCAAACTTTTTCCAGGATGAAGTATCTGAAATTAAAGTACAGAGCAAATTTATCAGATGATCATTTGCAATCATTGCTTATAATATGGTAGGTGTTCAGATCCCAACTTCTTCAGCAAAAAACACAGTTCCATTATACCCATTGAAAGACATAATTTTCTAATTATGTACAATTCAGCCATATTTGTTTAGAATTGGTGTATCTGTAATTAACTGTAAAACATAAACATAATGAGATTTTTTAATTCGCAAAATTCACGTGGCCCGCCGCAAACTGATTTAAATCCTAATCTGGCTCTTGCGGCAAAAAGTTTGGACACCCCTGATCTAGATAAATAATAATTTGTGATATATTCGGACTTCAGACATACGTCGATGAGCTGCAGGCATGGATGTCTGTATCCATTCCTAGTTATTTAATAATTTGTAGGTACATAAATTGAAAAATATATTCACAGAAAGTAATATACTGACAGCTTCATTTGTTTTTGTTCTTCTGCAGAAAGAAAATTACAATGCAAATTGAAATTTTAAATGTAAATGATGTGATGGCACCACACAAAATCGTACCAATTGTGGGTGATAGAGCGTGTTTAATTCGGGCGTTATCTTGCGTTATATATGGCAGTCAACATTTAGGAATAATGGAAAATATTGTTCCATTTCCTGCATATGCACGAACATTTTGAATACAATTACATCGTACCGAACATATAGCTCTTCGACAGGAAGTCGATGAGCTAAAAAAAAAATTCAATGCCGCGGGTAACAGCTAGTATCAAATATTTGAACATTGTTACTCTCATCTAAATTTTTATCGAAGGTGACTTTATCGAACGACGGAAAATTAAAATTGTTTACTATATCAAGGGCTGCTTATAGCAAAAGTTTCTTTCGTCAAAGGTGACTGTAATCGAGTGTTCACTGTATATATTTCCACGTTAACATGTGTAGGTAGATTAATTTATTTCATAGACAATAAACACCGTGTAAAAGTAATGTTAAATAGTGCTAAACTTAGACAGAAATTATATTACATGTTGTGATGGTTGCCAACATAGGTTGGGCGGGAAGTAGACATTCGACAAACGTTAGCGTTTCATATTTATAACAACTTCCGAATCTACCCAAATGTAGAAAAAGAATACATCAACAAAACTGTTAATCGTACAATTTTTTTAGACGTTTCTTATCAATGTTTGTTGTGGTTACAATTTCCGTGACATTTCTTAAGGAAATAAACACTTTGTCGATTAGTGCTGCCACTAAGCGAGATGATGTTGAACTGCTAAATCAAGCGCGTTAAATTAAAAAAATACTAATGTATGCAAAATTCAACTGGTCTTGAAACAGTGATATGATACGTCACAAGTGTAGACTTATGGTTCTGTATATTATCATAATCAACTTACACGTACAGTAATATGCTATACACTATTTATTTGCAAAGAAATCATATAAAATCATACATTTCACTTACAGTTAACATGTACAAAAATCAAGTATTATACTTAATAAAACAATAATTGTATTTAATGTAAGTAAAAAAATGTTATTCAATAATAATAACCTACAAATTAGATATACAGTATTAAAAGGAATTCTACATTATATAATCATTTATATCTTATTTACAGAATATCCTGAATTATTAGGGAAAGTGGACGTAATTATTTGTTTTCCTCGTGCGTACAATTTAATTTTGATTCGCAACAAAATGCGGTCTGCGGCTTCATAATTATTATCAAACGACAATTGACCTGAGATTATATAAAGGTCATTTTACATATGTTACATGAAGCATTTGTCTACAAACCAAAGCAAAAATGGTAAGTAAAACAATTGCTCTCTTTTCTCAATATTTAGAATAAATCAAATAAAAAGCCAGTCATTCAAATAGTTGAACTGTATGTTTCTGAAAATCAGTGTTAACTCGTATTGAAATAAATTATTAATTTCAACAGACTTCTTCACATAAATTATGGGGTGGACGATTCACATCATCGACAGATCCGACATTAGAAGAGCTGAATGCGTCTCTTCACATTGACAGACGCCTTTATGCTGAAGATATCGAAGGAAGTCAAGCGTATGCTCGATGTCTTAACAAAACCAATCTTCTCACTGATGCGGAAACGAAGAGTATTTGTGACGGACTCGATAAAGTGAAGGAAGAATGGGATAGTGGGAATATCGAGGTGAAACCAGGAGATGAAGATATACATACATTGAACGAAAGACGATTGAAGGTATAACAAAGAAAAGATTAATCAAGATTTAATTTCGCTTCGCAGCGGTATTAAATAAGTTATGAATTTAAATAGGAATTAATTGGGGTACCAGCTACCAAACTGCATGTTGGTAGAAGTCGTAATGATCAGGTTATAACCGATATGAAACTGTGGTTACGCAAAGCTTTGAAGGATATGCACGCGAATGTGTTGAATATGATTGACGTTATGATGATGCGTGCTGTGAAGGAAGTTGATATCATTATGCCAGGTTACACGCATATGCAAAGGGCACAACCAGTACGTTGGAGCCACTGGTTATTGAGGTATACACATACAACCATACATTAGCCATTTTCTTAGATATCTTCCCTAAATGCTGCGAGATTTGCAATGACACAAGCGGCCAGTTAAATTGTACTATTTGCAGTCATACATGGAACCTGAAAGCAGACGCAGATCGATTAACACAAATCATGCAGAATGTAAATATAATGCCACTAGGAAGTGGTGCTTTGGCGGGTAACCCATTCAGCATCAATCGACAAACACTAGCTGCTGATCTCGGCTTCAATGATGTCACAATGAACAGCATGCAAGCTGTAGGCGACAGGGATTACGTCGGTAAACTGAAAATTTTAATTAAAATAAAAGCATATTGTTAACGGTTTGTTCTCCACAGCCGAGTTCCTATTCTGGTGCTCAATGACAAGCGTACATTTGAGCAGACTGGCGGAAGATTTGATCATTTATAGCACGAAAGAGTTCAACTTTGTAACTATTGATGACAGTTTCTCTACGGGCAGTAGTCTGATGCCGCAGAAACGAAATCCTGATAGTTTAGAGCTGATACGAGGAACAGCAGGATATATTTTTGGTCAGGTAAAACTCTACATTCTTGTTTGGCAAAACAATTAGTAAAAAATAGGTATAATTATACTGTAAATTTTCAGTGTTCAGGATTCATGATGACACTTAAAGGTCTTCCTTCAACGTACAACAAAGATTTGCAAAGTGACAAAGAAGCCATGTTCCATTCGTTTGATAAATTGATGATGCTTCTCACGGTTGCAACTGGCACGATTAAAACTTTGAAAGTAAGGAAAATTATCATTCATAATTTCGTACAATATTTGCAGTGTTATCGTTGGGTAGTAATAGTAATTTAAAATTGTTTTACAGGTGAATACAAAACAATGTACAGGTGCCTTAAGTTTTGACATGCTAGCGACTGATCTTGCGTATTATCTAGTTCGTAAAGGTGTAGCGTTTCGTGAAGCTCACCATATTGCTGGAGAAGTTGTGAGAGAAGCAGAAGTGAAACGAATATTGATACACGATCTAACACTGGAAGAACTAAGAGCTATAAGGTAAATATCGTAATTGTCAAACCAGTTTTTACATGTTAAACAATGCAATATTAGTAATATTTACAATATAAATGGGACATAAAAAGTAAATATAAAAAACATTAACAATTCTATAAAAACGGAATACAAAATACAACTCATAAATAACATTATGCTGCTTTTTAATAAATATGTAAAAAAGAATCATAAAACAAGATACAAAATGGCTAATAAAAAAACATTAATGTTATCATTGTAGTTTATTGCTGATTAACTTGTGTACATATTTACATTTCATTGTAATTTACTGTTTGTTTCCAGCAATCACTTCGAAGCTGACGTGAGCAAAGTGTGGAATTACGAGAACAGTGTAGAACAATATCAAGCGACAGGAGGTACAAGTAAAAACAGTGTACTTAACCAAATAAGTGCCTTGCAAGTATGGTTAAAACAACAAAATTAGCAAATATTTACTAGCAATTGTTACACGCAATGTATAATCTGTATTAATAAATAAAATATGTTTGTTTACGAAGTAATACGTTATGGTGATAATGAGATGAGATAGTTCGTTATACTTACTATGTATACATGATTTTTTTTCACACTCAGTTGTCACAATTTACGCTTATGGTACAGAAAGTTTAGTTTCTTATTCAGTAAAATGCAGGTCTTTGTGAGTGACAGAGTGTGTTTGCCAGACGGGCTCCAGCCTGCAAAGATTTTTGTGCAATATGGTAAAATAACGAAGATAGTTAAAGGTGTCACTTTTGACAGTTTTGCGGGCGACTCAAATATTAAGGTTATATAGGTTATCAACACTTTGATTACGTTTCAACATAACAAATTGTTGAACTATTATAGATTATTAATTTTGGAAGTAATGTTTTGATGGCTGGTATCGTTGATTCGCATGTACATGTGAACGAACCTGGACGTACGGCTTGGGAAGGATATTTGACTGCCACGAAGGCAGCTGCAGCTGGCGGAGTTACCACCATTATTGATATGCCATTGTAAGAAAACTCGCATTTCTTTTTCTCGAGTTTATACTTAAATAAAAAATTTCTTATGCAATGGATTTAATATTAAAATAATCTAATTTATTCCCTTTTTCTACACATACTGTTTTTTGCGTTTATTTTTATTAGAAATTCTATTCCACCAACAACAACTTTGGAAAATTTCCACGTTAAACAAAAATCCACCGAAGGCCAAATTTACGTCGATGTCGGTTTTTGGGGCGGCCTAATTTCCGGAAATCAAGTAACACAGTTACATATGTACATCTTTGAAGATATTTATTTTCAACTCGATTTTCAGGACGAGTTGTTGAAGTTAGTAGACGCGGGAGTGGTAGGGTTCAAATGTTTCATGTGCCCCAGTGGAGTCGATGAATTTCCGAATGTAGTCGCTGACGATATCAAGAGTGCTGTGGAAATTTTAGAAAATAAGGACGCAGTCTTAGCAGTAATAAAATATGTCATTGCTTTCATTATTATCTTGCATTCATTTTATTTATTTTAGTTTCATGCCGAAATGGAAGAGAACATTGATGTTAAGGGTACGAGATTATTTTTAAACCTTTTAATTTACATTTAGTTTGTACTGGTATTTTTTAGACGATGATCCGACAAAATACAGTACGTTTTTGAAAACTAGACCCGCTGACATGGAAGTCAAAGCTATAAGGACTATTTTGGATGCTTGCCGTCAACATAAGTAAGCAATAACGCGTGCCATTTCGTTTTATAGTTTTATAGTATGAGTATTTCGTGATTTTACTAGTTAAAAATACACTAATATTGTTGCATTCAGTCTGAAATGTCATATAGTACATCTATCAGCTGCAGAATCGCTACCATTAATTGTACAAGCCAAACAAGATGGCTGCCAAGTGACAGTTGAGACTTGTCATCATTATTTATCGCTAAAAGCCGAAGATGTACCGGACAAAGCTACACAGTACAAATGTTGTCCGCCAATCAGAGATGGAAACAACAGAGTTAGTTATTTACCTACATATTTTTAGCTCATTTTTAAATATATTCGTTAAGGTTATGTTTTCTCTTAGGAAAAACTGTGGAAAGCATTGACTGAAAAGAAAATAGATTTAGTTGTTTCAGATCATTCCCCTTGTACGCCCGATTTAAAATGTTTCGATTCGGGTAATTTTTTGGAAGCATGGGGAGGTATTTCATCTTTACAATTTGGTAAGCAGTTTGTCTTTTTTAATTTATAAAAAAACTGTATTTATTAAGTAAATGGTCGTGAATGTTTCGCCTGTCAAACATTGTACTGTTTATTTATTTAAAGAGACATTATTCATTGCGAACAAGGATCAGCTATCAAAAGGTCAAATGTCATACTTCATTATTATTTTTACCTTTTTTACGAATTGTCCTCGAGATCTTTCAAGTTTTAATATAAATATATTTTTTAAATAATGATTTTACCACTCTCAATATTATTTGCGATAATTTCAGTAATTTTTCTATAAATACGATACGTATTTTGAGTTCGAATTTAATGATAATTTTTGTTATCTAAGCAAGAAAAAATTAAGGATCTTTATGGATCCCGTTAATTATTTTTAATTAATCTACTATACATATCAAAATATAAACTTACGTAATACAAATAACGGTTTTTATATGTTATTTTGAACCATACACCCGTATTGGAATACACATTACACAAATATATCGAATATTCCGTTATCTATATTTATGTTCCTTCTTATCACGTATATTTTTTACATTTGTTTATACAAAGGTTTATCACTATTTTGGACCGAGGCGAGAAATCGTGGTTTTGACATATGTCAGCTTAGTGGTCTGATGAGCGCGTCGCCAGCCAAGTTATGTGGGTTGCAGGCGCGCAAGGGGCAATTGACAGTTGGTTTAGACGCGGATTTCGTCGTCTGGAATCCTGAAACGGAAATTGAAATAGCCGAGTCGATGATCTTTCATAAAAACAAGGTTTTTAGATATTGTTGTTATTTATTTTTGTTGTACTCATTTATTTTATTACATTAGATAACGCCATATCTGGGTAAAAAGTTATATGGAAAAGTACTCCAGACTATTGTCAGGGGCCAGTCTGTTTTTGAAAATGGACAACATTGTGAATTTCCAACGGGAAAACTGCTGAAAAGAAACACACAAATGTAAGTTTGACAATTTAACAAATTCTCTTCGTTGAATGTGTTTCTGAGAATTACATTTTATAAAGATAACAAAATGTTGCGTCATACGTAAATGTTATTGAATAGTTAATCAATTGTATTTTTATTGAATAATAAATATTTTATACCAGTTTATTTGTGTATGTTTGCATATTTTAGCGTATTCACTGTATTTATTTACAGATATTTAATTAAAATATAATATTCGAATTTACATAATATAAATTTTAATTATTTTCTACTTTATATAAAATATAATTAATACAGACTTTGGGTCTGTAATCATTATGTTATTAACACGCGGCTATTTATAAAATTTGAATCGAAATTTTTAATGTTCAGCTTACTGATAAGAAACTCGTAATATATGATTCTATTTTGCAATGGGGCCCCATTTAGGTAATCTTTTGACTGGAATGAGTAATTAAAATACCATATTTATGCGAGTAGATATGTGAAAAATAATTATATTTATGCATACAGTGGCCTGTGCATTATTTCAAATATTACTTGCTGTGCATTCGAATACAATTCTTGTAAATTTTCTTATGTAATATTCATAGATTTGTGATTCAACATAACCTTCAAAACATTAGACAGGCTTATATTTAATTACATGAATCAAGTATGCATCCATGAATTTGTGATTGGGAAACAAGTGAAAATGTTATATCGCATCATGGTGTTATGATGAAGCAGAGAGAACTGCGAATCTAATGTTGAGATACGCGTGACCGATATTATGATGACTCATCATTGCGTCACTACAAGCCCGATGACGTCAGCTAGGTTGGCATGTGACAGTGATTACGTCATACTGTGAAAGGGCTTGGTGGTGTGACCTTTTCAAATCTCACGCAGTTTCTGTAAATTTAATAAAAAAAAGCTTGAGACGCAAATCCATTTTGCCATTGCTTAAATTGCCTCAATCCACAGATGTTAAATTATATTTATGAAATCACATATCCATAAATAAACGAAAACTAAATTAGGCAGATAAATTTACTGATTTTATAGCGTGTGTGCAGGGTTTTTCTAAACAAGATATCACTGCCTATAATCTTCACTAAACTAATTAACCGGCAAATCTAATTAGTGTGACGTCTGTGGTGACGTCAGTGATTCTTTAATGATTATAAAAAAATGTATATCCCCTTTATAACATGCGTGTACATATCTTTAATTATTATACATTAAAAGTTGTTCTGCCATGTGATAAAGAATTAATAAGAATGTTGTACACATTCTGAAACACATTGCTTATAATATGCACTGGTTTCTGTATGCAGGAAATTGCCTAGTAACAGAACGAAGTAGAATTTCTGATTTATTTTCGTATTGTTGACAGGTGCGCGCTCATGGGTAAATTCCATTACTAGTCGAAAATATCGATTGGTTTTTATTTGAAATTACCCAGTATTTGTTTTAATTCCCTGTATGTGTGTGTGTGTGAGTGTTGGTTCGTTCTTATTCTGTGTATCGAGGGAGGTATTCGTTTCAGTGAACTAGTGTCATTTCAGGTTGCTGATTAAATTGCGGAAAGTCTTGCAATATTAGACCAACGTTCTCTAACACTTCAACTATGTCGTCTTCGTTGTTGTTGTTACTCTTTATGTTTCATGGCTGTGTTATTTCGAATGGGAACATCCCGCCGCGCTACCCAAGCTTGTCGGCTGTGGCCGGGCCGCCGGGCGGCAAGGGACGTACATATTTACCGCGCATTGAGTGAGCGCCATTGCTGTGACGCGCATTTCTCTGTAGATCTCGGCCAGTGACGAGTGCCCAAGGATTTTGACGTGGCTACTACGTATCGCCTGGTTTACCCACTCCGATTGCAGCAAAGCTGGTGACGAGGAATACGTAACTGGTAAGTACCCAGCTGAAGAATAATAACAACCCGGCATGGATCGCATATTATTGAACCCTGCAGGGGTAGTGCGTGTTGAATTTAGTGCTAACAGTGTGCGAAAAAATGTGTGTGGACGGTTATACGGGGAAACACGAAAAGGTACAGGAATATGGCGTCTTATACAATAGATACGGATAGAATGTGTGGTGTGTATATATTTAGATTGAAGCACAGAGTGGCTTCCCGAATTCTAATTGGTGTAGGGGATACAATACAGTACACACATGTCGCTGTGTGAGTGTTTGATGGCTAATTTCGGCGGTTATGTGATCACTTCGTTATTGTTTTATGCCTTGTCATCATCATCATCATTGCCGTATGCATGTATTTACGCAGGTTAATGGAGAAAAGTCTAAAATTAGGTTGGCACACGGACAACGAAGACATCCTACAAGTGAAATATCAACGTTAAGCCCCGTGTACAAGTGTGCTGTATCTGTGTTTCAACTCGCAAACGGATAATTTACACGACACAGCAATCGGACGACATTCTCTAAAAATGCAACTGTCAAACCACACAAGTTTCCCGGTATAATTCTACACTTTAAAATCATATAGTGAAACGGTTGCTAAAACAAAATTCACTTGTACTTTCGTAAAACAATAACGCAGCGAACTGTCAAAAATGTGTACTTAACCCATTTATTATAATAAATGTTAGATATTTTTATGACTCATGGACATTGACAAATTCCACGAAAACATCTTTCCTTGTTTTAATAATATGAAAATTCGTTACATTTCGCTGTAATCAAATCAAATCGGGGAAAACTTGAGTGAATTTTTGCTATTTCGACAAAAAAAAATGAAGTTATAGTTTGGGTTATTCCAACTTTAGATTAATAGTTTCTGTAAATTGTTCCTACATTCTATGAACAACTTTTAATAACGCGAATATGGTGTATAGTTACATATATGTATTTTTTATGTATGCATGATATTTTTGTTAATCATAAATAATGATAATATATATGCTATTGTATTAATACTTTGCAAGTACATACCTAATATATATGTAACCAGTATTGATAAGGAAAATAAATGTTGGTAAAAATATCAGTGCGCATATGAAAATGTAGACTATGAATGTGAATGAATGAATTTTGTAGAATCAAAAATGGAATACCGGTAATTCAATATGCATCTTGAGATCATAATATAAGTCCGAATCAGAACCCCCTACTGTTTGTCCCGTGTATTCGCCTGTGTTATGTTCTGTATGTACGTGTGTGTACGTGTTCTAGGGCTGCGGGTGGTGCCTCCTAGGCTATGGACAGTATGGTAGAAGAAAATGGCAACGTGAATCCGGGGGTTGATCCGCTGGCGCAGACATCGGACAGTAATAGTGCACTACCCATCGTCTCATCGGTACAGAGCTCGTCCGGTCACCATCTGGTGGCAGCCACTAACATTGTGCAACTCACACTACCCACTCACACACAAGCACAGGTAAGGGGCGAGACCAACCCTTCTCATACCCCGGTAGTCGCCCCTTTACCAACTATTATGTGCATGTGTAAAACCCTTAAATATACTTCCAAACCTACACCGAAGCCAATTCTAACTTTGTTACATGTCAAAATTCCTTCTATTTACTTTCTCCCCTATTAGTTTCGTTCTCCTGTTACAGTCTCAATACTTTTGAACAAGTGTGTAACAGATTGTATCCCAAGTAACAAAATGAACCTATTTGTATCTGTACGATACGTTATGAGTTGAGTTGGGATGTGATTTGCAACAGATTTTTATGTTTAAGTTGTTGTTTTTTTAGACTAGTAGTAGTTTTTGATATCATTTTTATCAGATGATAAGGCAGATAAAGTTAGATCTGTTGTTGGTTGACGTCATGTTGACAGTGTGTGATGTGTAGGTGCAGTCAGTGATCCAGCCTAACCAGCAATCCGTCATACAGACCGCGGCCAATATCCAGCCCATGCTCAGCAAAGGAAATGTCATACTTGTAAGCAAACCGAACTCGGTCATACAGACCACCCAAGGCAGCTTACAGACATTACAGGTAAACACATAAACAAATTTACATAACACACACGCACGTATATACATCTCTAGTCATCATTTACTAACTTGGTAACTGGTTCACCAGGTGGTCGAGACCGCTAGCGATGAGAGTTTCTCCGAGGACGAGTCACCGAAGAAGCGACGGGACCTGTTGACGCGGAGACCATCATACAGGAAAATTTTAAATGATCTTGGCGGGGGTGAGATAGCTGGTATGTTTTTTTATTGCATGATCTCGAACTGTCCCTGGTTTCACATACATCTCTATTATATCTCTGGATGATATTATTCCTGCTTGCTTTCACGTAATACACGTGCGTGTATCGGAATATACATTACGAAAACACAAAAACGAAAAAAATATATACAGATATTCGAGAGCCGGGTACGAGAGCGTTCGAAACAAAAATCATTTATTCCAAATGTATTCCGTAACCTAAAATACATGTGAAGAATTTACATATGTGTGTGTGTGTGTGCGCGCATATATAATTAATTCATTTCACACACACACACACACACACCGCTCACATGATTTAGTCGTACGTACAACATTTGACCAAAGTCTACGAAGAAACGTTTTATTTTCTGAATAAATGTTTTCCAGGTAAATTATATTTTTATTTATTTATTTTCCGCCAACAAAAAAGTAGTTTGTCATCCTGGTTTTGCTATACTTTATTTTATTGTTTTACAAGCAGAATAAAAAAAAAGTTGAACATCTAGTTTACGTGGTGCAATGAACAATTGTTTTCGAAAAATATTCGCATATGTGCTGTGTAACTGTGTTCAGCTTTTTTTTCATATTCGCTGTGATTGCAAGGCTTGCATTTTTCTTATATAAGAATTCTTGTGCCAGTTACGTCATCTCTCCGCTATGGAACAATTATAATTTCATTTAGCACGTTTTGCATGGGCAACTTGATTTTTTTGCATGCATGCCTGGATATGTTGCATCATAGTTTTATTTACATTTTCGTATTATAGTTTCGCATGCATACATACATGTACATACGGTTGTCTATACACTACCATATTCTTTGTATAATCGGTCACACACACATCGGTAAATTGAGTCGATAAACAAATCATTGACGGCGTGTATAGAAGTGTTATGTATTTATTTGGGTGGCGTTGTTGTAAGACGGTCTAGATATGACGTGAATTGCTGTACATACAAGTGAAATGTATCGGGAAACATCTCAGTGGTACGAATTCTCAAACTGTATGAATCACATGCAGAGTTACGTTTCCCACTAGTCCTTTAAATGTCCGAGCAAGGACTAGGTGAGATTTGATTTGATGAATTCGTACTGCTAGTTCTGTTTGGTTATTTGAGAGATGTTACGGGTGTAGCTAGGTGGAACTTGTTCTTCTCATATTTGGCAATACGTTACAAAATAGTTAATGGAAGGTGTTTGGTGTTTGCAGAAGGCAAGGTCGAGTCCTCGTCAGAGTGTGACTCTAATTTGGATAGTGAGGTCTCATCTCACTCGCTTCCGTCACACTACCAGACAGGTTGGTTTCCTCAAAATTCAAATAGCCTGTTGCCATTTATATACCACTACAACACACCCACAAACATCATCAACAAACGACCAACTCACCATCCGTCATCAGATCAATGTTGTACTTTTCATTTTGTTCCGTAGATCTCTTTTTTTTATTTATCTTTTGTAATAAATAATTTGACATATCACTGACCACCTAGAGTCCGCTAGAGTCAATTGATAAATGACATTTACTAAACTGAAATGTGCATTTAAACAATATTGCTGTAATGCACACATGTAAATCGAATGACGCCATTTTCACTCTCCGCTATATTTAAAATAAAATTATCACAAATGACAATACAACTTTCTAAGTAAATCCTTGGAAAAGTAGATAGTTACGAAGTAGACTCAAGGCCAATAGTTTTTTGATTTCGTTAATTTTCCATGCTTTGTTACGATTTATTTGTATTTCACTTTCGTGAAATAAATCATAAAATAGATTCGTGCGATTTTAGATCATCTACAGGCTGCATTGTATTACAAATCAACTTGTCTGTTGGTTGTGTAAATCGAGAGTTTCTTGCCTTTGTTTAACACACAACACCTGATTGGTTGTCATCAATCGAGATTACATTTTTTCCAAGATCAGACTTGACAGATGCGAAGCGATTTTAAACATTCATTTTGCTAATATCTTTGGAGATACTTCTAAATTCATAGATTGTAGATTGAAAAACAGTGTTGTTGATTTTGATGACAGAAGAAATGTAATTGTCTATTCGATGCAACGTTTGATATCCGTCGGTCAGTCATGCGATCAAACTCGTGCGGTTTTCTTTGGCTTTGATGTTGTGAATGTTAACACTGGATGGTTTCCCGATGAGTTTCCTCACTAACTGGTTCTTGTCTGTGCTTAGTGATACCGGCGGGTACGATACAGATAGGCACCCAAGGCGAAGGTGTCCAGGGCCTGCACACACTCACCATGACCAATTCGACAGCGGGCGGTACGATAGTTCAGTATGCGCAAGGTCAAGATGGACAGTTCTATGTACCAGGTATGAATTATTATTTCTTTACTTCTGCAATTTCTAAAAAGAAAACAATCCTTAAGTATCAACTGGATATATCACAAATAAAATCTATCCTTTATCCATTCTATTATAGTGCATTATGCGCGTATAAATATGTTAAAAACATATTTTATTGATTGATCCAAGATTTTCTAGTGCTTCACATGGTATAATATGTCCATTGGGTATAAGTTAATTAAAATACGATATCTTCAATGTTTTCTAATTATTTCGTATACGGAATTTTTGTTTCTTATTTGAATTTGGTATATAGCTGGTTTTTCTTCATACTATAGTCTTTAATTTTGTTAGTTTCTTGCTCTGATCCTGGTTTACTACCAATGTGTGTCGAATATTGTTCTTCCTAAAACATTCCTTAGTATTTAGGCCATCGCAAACTTGTTGTTCTTTAAACCATAATCCTCGCATATCAAGATCCCAAGTTCCGTAGTGAATCATAACGCCATACTGTCTTCAATTCTATATAGAAGTGACCTCATAAAAAACAACTATTTATTGAGCCCCGCCTTTTAAAACATTACGATTTATACGAGTAGAATGTGTAGGAAAGAGATGGCTTATTTTGTTAATGTCATGAATATTTTTACCTGATATGACGTCACTCCTATATGAGTTTGAATGGAGCATACGTGTACATATTGTTGCCACTCGTAATCTGGTTATAGTTGTGGCGCAAGCTGGCGGTCTGAGTAACAACCCCGTGATGGCCGAGGACCAGACACGTAAACGAGAGATGCGGCTACTGAAGAACCGCGAGGCGGCGCGTGAGTGCCGAAGGAAAAAGAAAGAGTACATCAAGTGTTTAGAGAACCGTGTTGCGGTGTTGGAGAATCAAAATAAAGCGTTGATAGACGAGCTGAAATCACTGAAAGAGCTCTACTGTCAACAGAAAACGGACTGAGTTATGGCCGCTCGCATACGGCGGTACGATGGTGTTGTTGTTGTTGATGAAGTTGTTAGTAATTCGGGTGTTACACTACTAGTACTGACGGCGGCGGCGGTGGCAGTGGCAGTGTTTGGTGTGGTTGACGGGAGGGCGGTGTATATTGTTCGTTTGTTATTATTTGATTGGCGCTGGTTGCCAAGCAACGGTTCGGGCGTGGCCCCAACTATCGAGTACCTTATTCATAGAGACACTAAACGTAATGTTTTTGTTTTACTATCATCACGGACAGTCGCAAATTGGTGAATGAATGACAGAGAGATCATAATAATGGCATATTGTTATAATTCTATACACAACGGTACAATGGCCAGTCGACAATTGTCAATAACTGATCAAGTGACAGTTGTCAACTAGCCATTGTACCAACACTTGTAATATATTGTATTTATGATCTTTTTAACTACATATACTATTATGGAACGATGATACGATTATGATGGAACATACAAGAAACATATTACATATATATGATATATATTATATTTTGTGACATAACGAAGGCTTGTGACCGTGTAATATTGTAGAAGAGCCAAAGGTTTGTACATAGTTCTTACTAAAACTAAATAACGCAGATTCGATTAGAAGTGAAGGAGAGATAGACAGAGAAAGAGATGAACATATTTTTTGTATAAAAGAAACAATGAAAAACAATGGAAATGAATTAATTCCAATTAACGAATCGTTGAATGAACGTACTGTTAATTTAACTGTTAGTTGGTGCGTTCGTGAAAGATTCGGAGTGCCTTGCATCCATATATAATTAACACACACACACACACACTTTGGTGTACTACCAACTTTTACCCCTTGGAAAATCCCCCAGACATAAAGTCCCTATAACCACAAACATACGCGCACACCCAGACACAGTGAGATGTATAAATAACACAAGCAGATGCATAGATTGCGCAGTTTAGACAATGCACGCCTAAAAATTGCACACTCAAATGACAACACATTGGTAACCACATTATTTAAATTTAATTGAAAATCGAAATTAACTATTGGAATGCTCCACTCGGTTTTCTGCATAAATAATAAGCAAATATACATTTGTGTAATTTAAAATGCAACAAAATGTATACTATTTCCTTATTATCCAAGTTCCTATAACATCTCTACATATTAAAATTAAGCTTTGTCTAAACTGTGTTCTCATCAATGATGTTCATTTGTTATTTACTTACTATTCATTTACGATGAATGCATAACATAATCGAGACACACAACGGTAAATACATATATTGTAATTATTTTATTTAAACAAAACACACATTATAATGATAAGTTTGTAAGTATGTATGTATATTTTTAGTGCCATGGTTTATTTTACGTTTTTAGTTCCAAATATCGATTTTATGAATCTCACTGGAAACAAAATTGGGAATAATGTTTATAATAATTGGTTTCACAATTAGGTTTGGTATATTGGGTTAATTATACATTACCTTTGTTGTTCAAATCAGTATATTTTCATATTTCAATAGAAAAGACTTATGTTTTGTATAAATATAGTACATATATTTCTATGGTAATATGAATACAGTTTTCCTAATTCTCTTTATCGGTTAATATTTCATACAGAATTAGGTTAACCAGTTGCATTCAGTAAACAATGTCAATTAACAATTATTACTAAAAAAAAAATAGTACTGTTTTATAAGATTAATGTAAGAGACATACAATTTACTTATCGTGTTTGTTAATTATCCAGAGAAACAATTAATATAAATACAATGTTTTTGTTTTAAATTGTAATGAGGAATTTGTAACATTTGTTGTTAATTTTTTTCTTCCTAATTATGTACGTCATTGACGAGTGTAATTACATTTAAATTCAATTGAAACTAAATGTTTTGTTACGTTTGATATTGTAATGACGCACGGTTTGAAGTGCGGATTATAATTTATTCTATTTTTACATAACGCCATTTTTAATGTTATCAATTCTATTAAGTCAGTTTAGGCTTATCATGTACAAATCTTAATAACAAATTATTATTTAGTTTTGAAATTTAGTATACTCTTTGTTAATATAAATTTAGATTTAAAAAACGCTCGATATTTTAATTGAATTTATTTGTCGTGCAAATTTCTCATTACAACTTGTTATTAATATGGAAATAAATGATGAAACGTGCACATGCTCTTGTACTCTATATGTGTTAGTAAACCATCAACGTTTTTATATGCACTCTCTACTGTGTATATGAACAGTGTACGTCTAATTATGTTATGACATTTGCTTTAACACACCCACACTCATACACGTGATGCTTCTACAACTGTCCTGATTCTGATGTTCCATTGTCCAAATATGAATTTAGTGTTTAACAATGGTTTTTTGATGTAAAACAATTGACGCTTGAGATATTACAGTGTAAATACATGTATTTTTACATATCATTGGTTTGCATATATCCTTTTTCTACAATTAGTATGACGTTTATAAATAAATTACCAAACTTTAAACCTTGTTAAGTGCAACGATTTTTCAACTATGTTACACCGGATATTCAAGTGTTGCCTTGTCTTGTATAATGAAACGACGCCATCTTTGATTAACAAATATAAATTTGTACATAACCTAGTTTTATGAAGTAAGGAAATACAAACGCAGAGAGACGATATTATATATTTGCTGGTTTTATTAGTATATGTGTTACACATGTATAGGTTTTTTAACATTTATATATAATTTCAAGTATCTATTTATGGGTTGTACAACACAGATATATTTTGGGTGTTCATTGGTAGATTTCAGTTCGGTCTTCATCTAAATTGACAATATTTGGTCGTCGGGTAGACAAGAGTTGGGCGGTTTCTAGATGGTGTAGCCGGGGAACTTAGCATGCATCGGGTCTGTCATGTCTTCCAGTAAGTATATGCGTCCAGCAATCCCTTCGAACAGCGACAGGGGTCTGTCAGGACGGTGGCCTTCGTGTTCGGCATTGTAATCTGTGCACCACTCGGCAAATTTGGCAGCACGATACAAATGTTTCATATCCTGTCACACAAAGAAACAAAATCATAGCAAGCGTAGGTCAACTGACACTTGTAGTGTTCTGTTGTTGTTTACCTGGGTTGTTTGGTAAAGTTGTAGGAACGTATAAGCATTACCAGCAACGCCATGGCACATGCTGTAACCTTTCCGTAACAATCCACGTTCCCAGACAATCTCACCGCACTCTAGAGCTAGTTTCAAGTATTTCTCGTCTTTTAATATCTGTAATTATACGCGCGATTTACTTGTGTAACTTCAATGAATTGAGTCAGACTTACTTCATATGCTTTACAATACATGTGAGTAAACCCAGGTGCACCGTGACACCATTGGACCAATCTGTCAGTGTGACTGCCCAGCGATGACATGTAGTTGCCCGAGTCGTATCTCTGTTTGGTCAGATAGTCCACCGTGGGTTTGATCAGTTCGGTTAGCTCATACTTGGACAAGTACTGTGCGGCTTGCAATAACATGTACATAATACCGGATAGTCCATGGGCCGCTCCTAGGTAATGTTTGCCATGCCACTGGTACATAAGCGGTGCCCTATGTTTGCTGTAACGTGCCTCGCATTTACCAGCTGACAATATTACCGAGATGACCTACATAGTAGATTAAACCAAATAAACAAAACGACATATTGTTAAAAGGGGAAAAGGTGGTACATAATAAGAATTACCTCTCTGATTAGACGGTCGTCAACTGGAACAGGTTCAATGTGAGTATTAATAAATAGTAAAGCATATAAATAGCCAACCCTTCCATACAAGAGTTCATTTGGTAAATCAGACTTTGGATTTAATACTTCTGTATTCAGTGCTATCAGTCTAACAGAAATAGGTGTCGCTCAAATAACTTATTGCAAGCTCTAATACAGAAACAAGTAGGTTTCATTTACCTTTCAATAAGTTTAGCAGATTCGCTTGGATTACCTAACTTGTAATACACAATTGCACCGATAGCAAGTGGTCCCGCGTCACCGCATAAGAACGAGACATGACGTTCCTTTAGTTTATCCAAATTCAAATAATTCAGCGCATCCTATAAAACACATATTACATAAATATATACATAGATACAGTGAATGTAGCAGCTTACATTCAATAATTCAGGACTTGTTACACTTTTGCGCAACATTAACAGAGCTATGCCAGAAGTACCGGTGAATACGCTGTTATTATTCGTATTTATATTCTTGTATATAATATTAACTTTGGACCAGAAAGTATCAGATTCTTTGCGGATGGCACTGTCAGGTCTTAGCTAAAATACAATAATCTACTATCACCGAAACATTGCCGAAAAATATTAAATATTAATACCTGGTTATCGCCATTAAAAATTGAGCGGAAGGATTTGAAACTATAATCGTCAAAAGCGTTATCAAAACTCATTTTGTTAACAAATATTTTCACATGCGTCGTAATACAAACATTAGAAATCGATATTGCAAGTTTTGTTCTTGTTTTGACAGTAGTTCAAGGTCACAACTGTCAAAATGCTAATCATTAATTTTACAAATTAAATATTATTTTTAATCAATATTCTCTATGTATAATCCTAAACAAATAAATTGAAGATATAGTATTAATTATATTTTTTTCTATAAATTTATAAATGGATTGCATATTTTTTAGGGAAAATTTAGTGCTAAATAAAATCATGTTGGTATGGGACAATGGCATCTCTGTCACTGTCAAACATTGCAAGTGTCAATAATGAGGAATAAAAGTTAAATTATAGAATAAATGGGTGTACAATTATAAAATGAATAGTGAAGTTATGGAAGACGGCAAAGGGCCAATATTGCATGTTTTAGTTGTTGGTTTTCATCATAAAAAGGGTTGTCAGGTAATACTTGTTTGGTTGCCTAGCATTTTAGATTTTTTTTTTATTGAACGACATAAATTTAAATAAATCTAACACCTGTATAATGTTGTGTATTATGTTTTACAACTTATGAAACATAATACATAGTTATATATTTTATTTTATTTATGATGCGTAGTACAAAGAATTTGCAACGTACACAATTTGCAAACAATATTTTGCGATTTTAAAGATCAGAATTTAATTTGCCAATTTGTATGTGTGCATCTTTAATGAATTAATATGTTGTTATTATAGTTTTGATCGAAAATTCCAATGATTCATTTGTTGCTTTCTCGCTGTAGAAGGCCATGATCTATGTTTGCATTCCATGTTGTGATAATGTTATGTGATATCGCTTTCATTTTAAATAAGCGGATATGTGATCATCGGGAATAAAGTAGGCGAGCGAGGATTTTATTACAATAGTTTTATAGTCTTGTTAGATAATAATAAAATTTTCTGATAATTTATTTTATGCTATGTAAAATAAAATAATTATGAAGGGTATTCTCGTTCTGTAGAATTTTATTTTGTTCGAAGTATGTTTATGTTTGTAGGGTTTCGATGTGTTTGTGAGAGTTTGGTGTATATTTTAGGTAGAATACTCATTTCCTCCGCTAGTGCCGGGTGCTCCCAATGAATGCCCGCCAGGATGGAAGTACTTACCGACACTTGCTCTGCCAGATGGATCTCATAACTTTGACGACGACACCGCATTCTTTCATCTGCCCAGTTTAACCAACTCTAAGAAAACTATCTACGGAATATCATGTTTCCGACAAATTCCTGTCGAGGTACATGGAGACAACAACAAAAGCAGCATTTTAAAATGAAATAAAACGTTATTATTTATTATTGTAGAAGTTAAAAAATCGTACCGAGGACATTACACGGGGCACTGTACAGAAATCAGTATGCGTACTGAGTTCACTGCCCCTGTACGGCCATATTGAAGTCAAAATGTCACTCATTACTCACGCATATTTCGAAGAGGGTGATTTCAGTAAAGTGTCCCTGCTCGAAGACACATATCACCATTTGAACGCTTGTTTGTTGCAAAATAATTCACCGTTACAGAATTTCGTAGGTACGTTTCATCTTCGCACACAGACTGACGACATTCTACCGTAAGATTGCATCATCTTTTTCTGTATATTGTTGGTAGGTTTATCGGTAAGAGATTTCATACTACAGTGGCGACATAAGGCCGTGTTGCTTTACAAGTTGCTGTTGCTAGAACGACGGCTTATATTTTTCAAATCGCCCGTTCAGCCATTATGCACCTCCATTCTTACATTGCTGTCATTGCATCCGGGAATGATAGAGCAGGGCTTAGAGCAGTCCGCTTGCATCAAGTGAGTTGGTTTATCTTTTGTTTCTTTCGAGGCGGGAAGGGGGTGATTGTTCAATTGTTATACAGATCTTGGGTTAAACAATTGAAGCGTTATAAACATCTTTTGTTAACTGTTAGCGTATTAATTTTGCCGGATAGATGCTTTTTGTTCACATTAATTGGTCCATGATTTGAGAATTATTAAACATGTACGCGGTGTATTTGTAGGTTATCCCGGCCAATGTCACCGATGCCAAACTTTGAAGACGACAATGATGATACTAGTAGCTCACCCGTACATGCACCTGCTCCGAAATCAGACTCACCCAGCGAAAACACCGTCACTGAAACAGATTTTAGCTTTAACGTTGTTAAAAAACCGAAAAACAGCGTCGATCTCATCAATGCAACTAACAATAATGTGACTGCTCAACCAGAATCGCCCAGGAGCGATATAAAAACAAAACCACACCAGGAAAATGAGGTTAGAAACGAGAAGAAATCAAAATCGCAGCTTGAAAGTGAACATATAAATGATAAGAAAGCAAAAGTGCAAACTGAAATTACCCATGACAAGAAAACAAAAACAGCGGACGAAAGTGTAGTTGTCAATGACAAAAATATCAAATCAAAAACATCCGGTGATAAGTCGAAACAGACGAATGATAAAAAAGGTAAACAGACTACGGTAGAAATGGTGGAAACTGAACAGTATCCGTCACTGGAGACTGAAAAGTCTGATACGGAGAAGATTGACGTGGATCCGGTTATTGATTTGGGCGAACGCGAAGAGAAATCATCTTTACCGCGCGACTCCAGCATGGACACGCTGGCAGACGCCAGTTGTCACAGTAACATGACAACATTGACCCATGTGAATATCGAGAACTGTGGTATCCCGTTACCGCTGTTCACCAAAGGTTACCTCTGTTTACCGTACCTGTCGCTACCGTATATCGACCTGCTGGGCGATGTAAATGTTAGAGGTTATGTCGTGGGAGCTACCAATGTGCTGTTCAAACAAAAACGACAGCTGGCCGATGTGCTGATTGAAATCGACGGCGCACGGATTGAATCACAAGATCCAGAGCTACGTAGACAGCTACATCTGACAACGGAGGACCTAAGATTTGCAGATTTCGTAGTGAAGCATGTGTCGGAGGAGAAACAAGATGTGTTTCTGGACGGCGTCGGTTGGGAAGGCGGCGATGAATGGATCCGGGCACAGTTCAGAGTGTATTTATTGTGTCTACTGCGCACGTCTTTGCTACAAGGTAAATGATACTTGCTTACAAATTTCAACTATGCATTTTGTGTCGTTAAATCGCATGTGTATTGTACAGAGGGCAGCCGCGAAATTGAACATTTCAACTCTAGCTTCATGTCAGCGTGGAAGGAGACACACAACTATAAGATGTGGCTGAGTGGTGAACATCCGGGTATCCTGGAAGTAAATCCCGGGCATCCGTTCGCCGGACAACTATCCGTAGCCGATATGAAGCTACGTTTCGCACAGTACGTGCAACCATACATTTTTAAATAAATGTAGTTATTCACTTGCACACTTTCATATCCATTTGCGCTTAACATTGCAGAGCTAAGTAATAGTGCCGTGTGGTATTTTCTTTGCAGCACCATGCAAAATACGGAGAGCGGTCGGAAGATTAACCAAGCGATGGCTTCAACCGGCAGAGCTGTCGCGACAACCGGCCGTGCCGTTGGTAAGTAAGAATCGTGAGGCTGGCGCAGGTTGGCGGAGATTGTGAACTGTCATAAATGATGCTTAAAGGTGGTGCTATATCACAAGCCAAAGGCGCCCTCTCCAGCTGGTGGAGCAATCTCCTCGTCAGCCCGGACAACCGGCCCGCTATATGCGACGGTGATGATGTACTGAACGACGCGTTGGACAAGTCGAATAATAGTTCTTGCCAGAACTTGGACACGTTAGCAGATTCAGGCGAGTCGCCCGAGCTAGAGAATAACAAGAAGAATAATCCGCTGCAACCTGACATTCCTGATATGTGTGAGCTAGTAGTCAATAAGGACGTGGTGATACCGAACGGTGATATTATTGGTGATGCCAAGTCCGAGCATCCAGAATGTATTCCTTACGAAGTGGGCGCCATTCATACAGTTTAATCAACAGTTGAAAAAATCAAATACGAATGACAGATCGTCTTCGCAAAATACCCGGTGCAGTTGGAGACAAAATATCAAAATGTACGATTTTAAAACTGCGTTTTTATTATGAAATAACGGTATTTTTTTATCGGAAGTTTCATATTAAATACTGATTCTGCCACCGCGATTTTGTGAAGACCCCCCTCACCTGTAGTTACTATTATTATCAATTGTTTTGATTCCTGTCAAATGTACAATACTATTAGGTTTGTGTAATAATACGTAATACTGTTTTCTATTTTGTAAAAAAAATTATTTATTTTAGCTAAAAACAAACATCGTGTTTGTCTTATTTTTTTATTGTGGACACTAATTTTGCCGTACTTATTATTACATTTATTTATAGTTATTTATAGGGCGCGATCATTTGTTTACACTTTTGTTATTGTTTTGTTTTTTTAAGATGCAGGGATTTGAGCGGCTTGTGCATACAAAATATTTTCAGATAAATTAATGTTGTTACATTAATAAAGTATATACGTGTACAACAATAATCTTCTTAATTTTTTTTTTCATCATGGTTATTTTATAAATAATACTGAATATTTGCAAGTCAAATATTATTTACAAAATAAACTATTGCAATAGATACATACTTGACTATTTGTTAAAATAGATTTATAAAACTAGAAAAAATAAATATAGAAATTGTCGTAATTGTTTATTGTTATCCTAGAAACCCAACTAATTCTCCTCGTAAAAGATTTTATTTTTAAAATTTTTAATTGTTCATTTTCTTTTTACGTAATTATAATTTTTTTATGGTTAATTATTTTTTTAATTGCCCTTGATTTACATATCCGGGTGACATATTCAGTTGTGTTTAAAAGTTCAAAATTATTTTAATCGCGCTATAACTTTTCGTAACGTAAACAGGAAACTCTGATCGGATATAAATGCTTTTTTTCGTTTATTTGAATATCATGTTTTATTCACAGTTATATCTGTCAATTATTTGATTACCTTACGTATGATTTTGTGGTTATAAAATGTATATGTCAATATTATGTTGATAAATAACAATAACAAATGTATGAATGAAATTATTTTCAAGTGTGACAATATGCTGTGTTGTATATATTTATCCGCGTGCGCGCGTGTGTGTTTATTATACAGATATAACTACAAGGGTTATGTATGTTCGGCTATGTGTATGTGTATCTAGTAGACGTGACAATGTGTGTGTTGGTATGTGTATATGTGTGTGTGTGAAATGGATTGCAACTGGCATGTGCTGTGCTACGACTGCCGCTGCTGCTGTTGCTGCTGCTGCTGCCGCTGCTGCTTGCCTTGCTATTTAACTGTGCTTGAACAGGAAATAGTATGTGGACCTCTGTCGGTGTAAGTGAGCCCTACTCATCCAACAACAAACTCGTGTTTCCTAACCCTGCCTCCTTCTCACGTCAGACCCGTCACCTATGCTATGCCTATGCAAAACAAATTGGAGCAGTTGTGATTCCTGTGTGGTGATTCTTCTAAAGCAGCATGGCAACTTTGCGGCCACAATTCGTGACAATTTAACGCCATCCAATCGTTCGGCCATCGTTCGTGTGTCAACAGAGCGGCGTGTGATTAATTTATTTTAAAAAATTGACATTTTGCGGTAAAAAGTGATCATGCAAGAAAACGATAAATCGGTAACTGGCGGGCGGTCGCCATCTTCCAGATGAGTTTTTTCTCTTGTGATTACGATTTAATTTAAATGTAATTATGTATTTCGTATTTTAAAAGAAAAGTGTTTTGAACGTGTGTGTGCCCGTTGGAAAATTATCCGTCAACAAAAGTGGTGTGGAAACGTTGGTTTTATACAGACTCGCAAACGGTAAGTTTCAAATATTCTCCTTTATTTACTATTATAACTACTGTCTACTATGCGTATTGTCTGAGACAGCATTGCATACTTGTATAGTAATTGGTAAATATGTCCAGAATATTGGTTAACCACTGTGTTCTGTGTATACATACACTGATTCAATCATAACATTCAGTGGCTCGCGGTGTTGCATGGTCCATTACTATTTATCTAGCCATTTCTCGCTGACTACAGTATTAATTAATCCTCGTCAAACTGCTGCTTAATTGTAAACAATATCACATCAAGTCACCATCGGCCACACCGTGTACAGAGGCAGTGGGCTGTGGAATTGTGACAGCCGCCGCTGTGAAACATAAATACACAAATGTCGTCGTCTGGCCGTCATCATTCGTACATTTTAAAGAAAAAGGGGATGATGGATCTTTGTACAGCCGTTTCCGCAGGTAGATACATATCCCATAATTCAGTGCACAGTTGTAAAACTACGCACATTCCTCCTCACAGTGCTGTTTGTTGGCCATGTTAATTCAATCACATTTGTACGAAATCATAATAACTGGTGTGTGTACGACGTTCGCGCCGCTTAAAACGTGTGAAACATTTACTTCGTCGCTTCGTCGTCAATCAAGGATTCGTTAATTATTCATTGACATCATTGCGGGTGTGTGCGGTTAATCACTTATAGAAACAAATGACGAACAATTTACATGTATACCGTGGAACAATTGAAATGGACGAATTCAACTGTGTTTTTCTAACGCTAGTGTTCAAGTGAACTACGGAGGTGGTCTAAAATATCTACACATTATACTTTCTCAACAATGCAATGTGACAACGTTGGAACGGTTCGTGTTGTCATAAATGTTACATTGACATTATTATAGCGAGCGTTTGTGTGCGAGTGCATTGTTGAAAATAAATATACAAGTTTAATTGTTCACTATATAATATTTAACGTTAGCGCGATCGACATTGTACTATTTCAGTGCAGATAAGAGTGAGTGAGAGAGAGAGCGTACCTTTTTATTTGTGAGTATGTGTTACTAAAAATAACTTTGCTCCAGACCACGTGACTTCGATATTTTCATGTTATATTACCATTTATACATGTATGGTTGGTATGACTTAATTTTAAGTGTGCATTAAATCAAACGTCAGTTCAGTGTAGCTGTATTGTCCGCACACAAACACACACACATACTTATACTTTTATATACATACAATAATTATCGCATATTTTCACGGTATTTTTAGCATTGGAAATTGTGTAAAACTCTAATCTATTACGATATAAAATGTACATTTTAAGAACGTATGTACATATATAATTGTCGTATATGTGTCTGTGTAAAAGTAGAAATTAATTTTGATATTCGACAACTTGACGAGGAGTATATTATTGAGTGTGGAAATCTGTCCTGACTGATTATCATTTCCGGTATTGTTTCAAACTGTTCCATGGACCGTAACGATGTGATTTCAACTGATTAACCGGCGTACTTGTTTTATGGTATTAGAGAATGTGTCTATTGATATTCTAATTCATAGTTTTAGAATTATTTTCAATGGATGTGGTTTATTTTTATATAATAGTATTGAATGTTCAACTGAGTATTTTGTATATGTATGTCATAGCACTAGTTGTATCATTTCTTTATAAATCCATCAGCATAAAAATACATAATTTTTCCTTATTGACCGCGTAAATTTTAGTAGAACAATTTAGTAACTATTAGTAGTGCTGTTGGTATCGAGCAGTGAATAGCAATCATTGTTAATATTTTCCCACTGTTATTCAAATTTGACAGAAAATACAAAATGAGATAAATTTTCAATCGAATGGTTTTGTATTTTTTCAATAAAAGTTCTCCATATTAAAATATAGTGCAATCCACTTATAGTGAACTCGCCTATAATGAACGTATTACTGCATCCCAACTAAATACATAACGCGCTAAATACTTTCGTTATAGTGTACACTCGCTTATAATGAACCAAATGCCTGATCCCTTTAAGTTCACTATAAGCGGATTCTACTGTATATAGTAATAAGCTTTATTAGTTCTTCTTATAGTAACATTTCTATTTAAGAAATTAAGAATACAATTATAATACATATTTATTCGTATTTGAATATTAATAGGATTTAACATATTTTTATTCATATTTTCTTTAGCGAAACTAAATATTACACAAAAATGATATAAAATATAGTAAGCAAATATACAGAATACAATAGTGTATGATCCAGGTGCGTAATGATTTGATTTGCCGCAGGTATCGGATGGAGTGCGACCGGGCTCAGGAGGGATGACCGAGAACCGCTGTTATTCCGGAGGCGGTAAGTTCCAGAAAAACCACATTTCTGTAATGTTTTCGTCTGTAGTTACGTTTAGTTAGTACATATTACTATGTACTATATGTGTATAGTAGATATGTATGGCCGTCACCGCTCTCCCGTCTCCGCTATACCCTTGCCCCGCGCGCGCGCGCGCCCCACCCCCGTGTGGTACCGCCGCCACTGTTTCCTCTATTGCTGCTCTATTCCTTGACCCTTCGGCTCGCGGTCTGCGTCAACAGTGGCGGAATCTAGTTGCTCTCCGTGTAAGTATCCGAACTGCACATTCACACAGCCAAATCTATGCACGTTAATCTAGTGAAGAAGAAGAGACACGTCACGACAGTTGGCAGAAACTGAATGTAAAACCGCGCGAAAACAAACATCAGCGTTAGTTTTTTTATAAACGTAAACAGTCGCACACACCTCATACCTTCCCCATTGGAACGATCTGGAAGTGCTTCAGTTTGTCTAGATTGCCGCAAGGACCACGGGGGCGCCACTGGTTAGGGTGTTAACGCGGTGTTACAACCATTGAGAGGGTAGCGCTCTTGTGATAACACGCCTAACCGCCTCGCGATAGATCTTACGCTGGTTTAATGAAACTTAAAATACAAATTGAAATTCCTCCCGAATGCAATTAAACAATATATGTACAAATATTACCTCGTACAAAATACAACAGACATATACAGTCAGGCCTCGATTAAAGCTCATCCGATATAACGCGCTTTTTCCGTAAACCCCCCAAAAAAGCACTAAATTTACGATGATTCGTTGTAACGCGGTACATGAAGACACAATTATGGAAATTATGAATCAATTTATAGAACACGATCCAGTATTAAAATGGACCAGTTTCGTTTAACGCTGACACTTATTAGGGCCTTACTGTACTACTACTAATAATCAAAATCCATCTTTGCTTTGTTGTGTGTACGTATTCTCTTATTATAATCGAACAATCCATCACTGCAATATGAAATACAATAAATAATGTTAACTAATATCGAGTTCAAGACCTGTTACTTGTGAATGTATTATTTTATTATTGTTCATTCATTGTTAATGTTATAATAAATACACTGATCGTTCTATTGGCACTGGCTTGTTATATATGTGTATTTATGAATGTGTGTGTGTGTGTGTGATTTTGAAATCTTGTCAGGCTACATGTATATATGTATGTAAGTGTGTGTGTGTTTGTAGTTACGGTCGTCGCCGCTACACTACGCTTTCCATTTTGAATCGCAAGAATTCCGCCATTGTTGTTCCTTCGTATCTAAACCGGATTGTGTCTGTATGTATATACGTATATAGATGTGTATGTGTGTGGATTGCACCGCGCCAGACAGGGCTGACCAATATAGAGTCACTCAGTCAGCCGGTATTACACAGCTAAAAGTATTGTCAAGGTCGTCTTGACATATTGTCAGTATTTCAGTTACAAAATTTTTCCAAGCTTGTTTCTGAAATTGCTCCGGGAATGTAGTGTGCAAAATTGTCTTTAAAATTTCTTGATAACCAATGTTTAAACAAAAAGTTTATTTTTTAATTAAACGACTGTATTAATTATCTTTTCTGTAGTATAATATCAAACCAAGTAAACACAATGCTCAGCTGATGATTGTACATACAATCAGTCAACATTATTCATTATAGTTGATACTTGTCCTTTGTGCAATAAATCATGATGATTTTGTCATTGCATGGAAAATGGCATTGGCGATACTGCATTTATTAACTTCAAAACGAGAGTTTAATGAAACTAATTAACAGTGTACAGATTCAGTGGAAAATTCAGGGGCACCCGCTTGTAGTGAACTAAAACAGACTAGAAATCTGGTACACTCTAAGCAAGTGTACACTATAACGAAATTATTTAGTCGGGACTCGTTGATACGTTCATTATAAGCGCGAGATTTCCACTATATGCGGATTCCCCTTGTGTGGATTCCACTGTCTATGCTGTATGTATGTAATATTGTTTTGAAAATATTCCATTTATAATTTTCTAAACTTATGGTTCATTGAAATTCAACTTGAAATGAAAACACATGTAAAAAATAGTGTTTAATTTAGCGGTTATAATTTTTTTGCAAATGGTTATAATTTTGTACAGCCCTGACTACTAGTGTCGCTCTCGGGGCATGTGTGTGTGTGTGTGTGTGTTGGTGCCGGTTGTTCTGGCCCTGTTTTACCGCTGCAACAAGTGTGCCACTGACAACCTTACCGATCGATTCTCGTATACTGACGGCTCTACGCTCAGAGCGCACTCACACACATATGGGTATGTTATATACGTATAGGAAGGCCAGACAAACTCACACACACACACACATCTATACTCTGTACATAAGCGTCCCTACAGGGGACACACCACTACTGACACACCCCATCACAACGGAAACTATTACCTCAAACCATTAAACATCTCATAGCCTACATTGGAGTCATTGCCAATGAATATACTTTATTTAATTAAATCTTGCAAGTTATTAAAATGAAGATGACATTATCGTATTATTTCCGAATCATTGGAGCGCATTCATACTGTCTGTCTCGCAGCTTTTTTCTCTCATCTTGACTGACGCAAAACAATGAATGGTTACGTAACAGCTTAATTGGAAATTCCTGGATTCTGTCAATATATATATGTACATTAAATATTAAAAACTACGATAAACCTCTCGACTGCTTCAGGATACATTAGCTTTGTATTGATTTCATTGTGGAAATTCCGTATGGTTTCTCAAATCAATGTATTTGTAAATGAACAATCAGTCTCGATAAACAATTATACTTGTTTTATAAATAAAATAGTTTGATAATGTTTGATTGACTCATGTTAGTATAAATGTATGTTATAAGATATATTATTTGCTGAATAAAAATTCAGGGGATCTTGAATGGAAAATGTCTCGATTAATTCCAAAACCAGTTTTTTATTTTTTAATACAGGGCATTTTCTATGACATTAAGACTGCCAGTCAGTAACCACAGTACACCCGGTTATACTTGGTCATACATGCACGTGTAACCAATCAAATGCGATCATTAAAAATAAGGGTAGTTTTTGACATACTCTGAAATTGAATAAATCGTCGTGAAATAACGGTTAATTCTAAATTTCATTCCACGTGTCACTTTTATTGGCGAATAATTGATTGATTTATACTGAGGTTACGGTAGTTTATTCCGTGAAATGACTATTAAAAATTATGTCAACTGTTCTGGTTGTCACAAAGCCAAAGAATTTTCTCTTTCTTCGTTGTACATGCCTTGTCGTTATTTTTAGCCACATTGGCCGAACCTGTAGCCTCTTTTAAGGAATTCGGAGTTCTTCTTATTACCTGTATGCCACGTGTACATGTGACCTAGATATGTTTTAAAATTATTAACATCATAGAAGATCATGACGATGTTTTGTATTCGTATGATAGAAAAGTACAACGATTGAAATAATTTTTCTTTTAAATCTAACGGTATGTAATTTTTTTATGTTATGATATTGTTACAATATGTATATTGTAAAAAGAATTGTTTTTAATACGACATCATACAACTGTTGTTATCAGTAGATAATTTCTGATATCTTCCGTCTGGTTATGTTGATATTGTGGGCGTGTGAGATCTTACCCGGTTAGCCATTTTGTTTTCATACGACTCGTCTTTGTTTGAGTTGGCGTATTGGTACATTCTCGTGTGCGTCCCTTACCCCTCGTCGTCTTTACTGCACACGTCGTGGCGATGTGCTTTTATTTGCACTTGTAACTGTATATGTATGAAAAGGTTTCTTCTTTTACTTTATATTGTTTTGTTCTCAAAGTTTCAAATAATCCCTCGCTAGATAATTGTGCGTGTTGTGCTTCCGTTGTTATTCGTTAGAGTGCAGCACTGTAGCTCTCTGTACTGTTGTCTAGTTTTCTATTATGGACGAGACTCGTTGCTTCTTATTTTATTGTCTAACTAACCTGCACCATCTTGTCAAGCTAACCAACATGTCAACGGCTGTCTAAAGTGCGTTTTACAACCATCAAATTTTCGTCAAACAAACGTCAAATTCATATTTCCATCAGTGACCATTGACTAGTGTGAAATACTTCAAATTTATTTGTCCTTCTTTTGATTCGTGACGAGCATTGATGAAGCGTTTGATGCATTATCCGATTTTTCAAGACCTGCTTGGTCAAATTTAAATGATGTGAAGCGTGATTTGATGTTTGACAGACAATACGCACTTAATTTATCACCTTGTATAAGAAAATAACAGAATGTTACAATAGTACAATTCTTTCTTCTTTTATTCTTGTATTTTCGCATGACGTATTTTAATATAAACCTATATTTACATCACTACGCTGGCCATATTTGTTTTATAAATAATTTTTCTTTCGTTCTCACCAAATACCTCTGCGTATGATATCATATGTCCAAGTGTGTGCTGTGAGTTTTCGCTCTAGCTAGTAATTTGAACGCTGTGTGGGCCGATGCTGTTAACAGACTGATTTATACATTACATCCATAAATGGTAACATTAGTGAACTATATGATATATAGTATTACACCTCCATGCATGCATGTGTGTGTGTGTATGTTGATAGCTGTGTTAATTGACCATGTGCCTTACACTGTAAAGGTGTTCGACCTTGGCAAAAAGAAAGTTGAAAGTGCAACACACAAGTTTATCGTGTGTTATAATTTGCAAATACAGTTTCAAAATCAGATGTGTATATGCAGATTCAATAACATTCTGATATTAACTGTATATTACCCTTTGAAAAGCAAAATTAATCTTTATGCGAGTTTGAGAATCACTGGTCGAATCAGTTCAGAGGACAAAAAAAACCGCCATGTCTCCGGTCATTCCCGGAGTTTCACGATCAAAGTCCGGACTAGACTCTCGTGTTACAGCGATCCGGTGTGTCCGGGACTCTTTATACATACCCGGAGTCCTCTACTTTTATTGTATCACTGCGCCGGAGTTTCCACCATCTATAACACAGATGCCCCGTACACGTCCGTCCCGCGCCGCCACTGGTCATCGTCGCCATTTGTTATTTTGCGCTTTTCAACTGTACCTAGTACTCAAATGGGCGGTTACACACCCTAAGATTAATTGTACCAGATAGATGGCAGCACTAGCCTGCGAACCGTAGACTTTTATTTAGTGTGATTTTATTCGTATTAGTTCCGCGAATTAACACCATCGGGCTGGGGGCGTTGTATACCACGGTTGAAGTAACCACATAGGTTGAATACTTCGAGGTAGTCCAGCTGGAGGCCCTTGCGGCTGTTGAAAGTACTAAAAAGCTGGTTGAAATTATACAGGATAACACTTTGTACTAGTTGTTTCTGTTTTTCAATCGAGAATAGAAAGTATTTTAAGTAATATCATCTACACTTCCATTGAAGATTTTTCGAAATACAGTAAGAGCTCGTTTAACGCGTTAGGTGCATTTCTGAAGACGAGCCTTAAACAAAACAGCGTTATACGAGGTCAATTTAATACCGGGTCATTGTCTATAAATTGATCCATAATTTCCGTAATTGGGTCTTCATGAACCGCGTTATAACGAATCATCGTAACTTTAGTACTTTTTGGGGGGTTTACAAAATAACCGCGTTATATCGAATCAGCGTTATTTGAGGTAGCGTTAAACGAGACTTTACTATATTCATAAGCCTAGAGTTCGTATTTAAAACATATACGTCTATTAATAAACACATTTTTATATTTATGGAATCTTGTTTAAAAATAAAATTAGTACTTAAACTTCGCGTAAGATTTAAAATTGAAGATCTATGTCTGTGCTTATCTGATTCAGCTTTATAAATACTCCTAAGTAAGCTTGGTAGCCTAAAGCGCAGGGGCCCTGTCATGCCGTTTATTATATAGAAAATTAAATATCTCGCGCCCAGAAGTTCCCAACAGTTTTGAAACCTCGGCCTACATTTTAAACACACCAAATCAGATATGAATGTTAATAATACATAATATGCGACTGTAGAACTTGACCTTGTTTTCCGTATCACAATTTTAATCAATAAATTAACGAATTTATTCGCATATATATGACCTTTGTCCGTTCGAGAAAAAAAAATGATGTCATATTCATTTGAATATTTATATTGTGTAGTTCCGCTGCAACAAAACTTGAATTGTATCTTCTGATTTATCGACTATAACACTTACACAATTATAATTTTGCATTAAAATATACACATGACCTGTTATTGTTTCTATATAGAACTTCTAAATACGCGTACTGGTCGATATGATTATATGGATGTAGTGTTTCTAAACATGCTTACGTAACACACGAATTGTGACGATTTCGTACGAATTCATAATTATTACTTTATTTTTTGCTCACACGTGTATCAGATAGCGACTTTTACGGTGCTAAGGTCAATATTGGTCATGGAATGTGTGATGTTTTTGGAACGGTTGGTAAACACTTTGTAGAAACTAGATTGTTTATGTGTGTGTGTGTGTTTGTTTGTGTGTGTGCTGTATGGTGAAATTTATGGAGAACATGTTCAATACTTGTTACTGCTGTTCTAAGTACTCCGTCAGTCAGATGTTTTTGAAACAGACAGTACAGTACATAGCATTGTACTGTTCAGTTAAGTGCAAGTATAATGGACATATATTTTTTATATAAATTACCTGCTTTGTACAAATCTGTTGTCTTTTTAAAATCAATCTTTTGAACGATCAAGAGCCATATTTTACTATTTAATAATGCAGAAGATATTCGTATTTAATTGTTTAGCAACTTGTGCCTTTTGTAAAATAATACCATGGGCTGCCACTGGCTAGCGACGTCTACATCGTAACATTCCTTTCGTGCCTGGGCTGAGCGTCTTCTCCTCTGTGTGTCCGCCCGAAAGTCGAACGACGTCGGGATGCCAGTGGCGATCAATGTTGCCGGTTTATGTACTAAAACGGCAACTTCCATATGCTACTATCTACCCCCCGCCCTCCCCCAGGACACCCCTGACACTGGCTCCCACAGGAGTGACTCCACCCACAATCAGCAGGAACATTCCTGTGTAGACCCTGTCCAAAACTAAACACCCTGATGTATCCATTCAGCTGGTGGGCGCCAGGATCTGAAACAATACCATGTGTTTATAATATTACGTATTCGTCTACAATTGTAAACTTGCGCATTTAATAACGAATTAATGTATTCATGTCGTCTGTAAATATGTCCAAGGCCGATCACGTGACCGAAATTGTCACCATCACAGTCATTCGGCATTCCGCGACCTGTGGAGACTAACTTTGATCATTTACACGATTCAGTTTACATGATAACAGCATTGCCGACGTCATCGTTCGCGTTAGTATTATACTGATACCGATATATACACATATACGTATTATAGCTGTCCATGTAATGTTATAAAAATCGTAGTTACCCATTGCCATAAACATTCAAAATGGCTTCACTGTTTATCAGAATAATGACATAACTTGTCTGTCAAATGTATCCTCGATTATAATGTATTTCTAGTAGTTATAAATCTGTTGCTTAGTTTAAATCTAGTTCCTTCAAGATGTTTCATTAATTTCGTATATGAATGCTGTACTGATTTCTGTAAAACAACTGACAAACTATTTTATTGAATACCATTATTTCAACGTTCACTAACGTTTTTGACCCGGCCAATACAGTTTACATTTATACACACATAAGTGGATGATAAATAGTTGATGAGTGTTATTGTGCATAACAAAAACCTCGAATCACTTGTGGAAAAATACAGCTGACAACGCATGCTAATTTACTGTTCGTTAATAATTAACGATAGAATTGCAAAGTCACATCTAAATCACAAATTAGATATTGCAATTTTGTTGTAAAATGTTTATTTTTACGCAATATACCAATAACAGTAGTTTATAACAGTTAATGTAATTGCAGTTTTAGTATTATTACATTTAGAAGACAATTTTTCAATAAATTCCTGTGTTATTGTGAATAACGGTTTGAAATAGGAAATATTTCTACAAATCTATTTATTGTATGTTCATTACTCTTACATGGGTCTTATACAAATCTAACACAACTCACTATTAGGTTCTGAAATCTTAAAAGCACAGTTTTTATCAGTTCTCATCGTAGAGATGCAGCAAGTAATACATCACTGCATTCGTTTCCCCATAGACCATAAGTCGTATGTTCCTAGGTATGCATACCTAGCGTTAGCGCATGCGCATATCGTTACAAGGCCAGACCGTCGTCCAGTTGTTCATCCTGCTGGTGGTGCTGCATCCCGGGGCAGGTTCGACTCTCACAGAGGCTAACTCTGATAAACCGACATCACCGGTCCGCGTAGTTTGAAAGGTTACCATGACGACGGACAAGAGAATACGTCACGCTTAAACTTTACCCATAGAAGTGAAACCTCCGCCACCACCCATCGCCCAACCCGCTCACGTGGGGCACACCGGCGGGATGGGGCGAAGTGAGGTGTGTGTGTGTGAGCCTTGGTAAGAAGCAATTACATCGTGAAATTCGCCCAGTTGTACACCCTCTAGAATCAATATCTCTCGGTGTCCGAAAAATTACGAGTTGACAAGCATCGGCGTATGGTGTCTGCGTCACACACAGACCCAACCCGCCCGTCCTCCCACATCCCTCGGTGCGTTCTCACCGATTTACTCTCTTCACGTAATAGAACACACCCCCGTTTTAATAGCATCGCCGAGGTGCCCGATGTTTTTCGAACGACCTTAATAGTCGTCCACGAATGTAACGGATGGAATCCGTAGGATTTTGCGTAGTTAACACTAAAGAAGAACCTGGATAGTCACAGTTACTAAATTGGGCCTTGCTAATGCAAAAGCGTCGTTGTATTTCGACAGCAAGATTGTTGTCGTTTCCACCATTTTTAAGTAATTCTGGCTTACACGAAAACATTGGCTAAAACCATCTTATAAATGTTTGAATAAAGCGCTTATTTCATATTCATAACAGTCGATTTCTTCTTCAGTTTGCTGAGATATTGAACTTCGAATCACCAACATTGGCCACTGGAAAAAGTTGGTTTTTGGTCGAAGAATATATTTACTGATTTTTCGCTTTTATTCCTAATACTTTTTCTGGATTAATGTATATAGTTTTTAATAAATACTAAGCGATAGTTGTTCTGTGAACAATTCCACTGACTAACCCAGTCTTTTGCTGCCATCTTTTGGTGCCCAAATGTACCTGATCAGATTGACACTAGTATATCTGCAGTGGCTTGTTAAACTACACATCAAGGGATGTCTCTTGCTGTTCTGCAAGTACGTATGTGTTTGTATCTTATGTGCTCTAGTATTTGCACGTATGTTATATATATATATATATATATATATATATATATATATATATATATATATATATATATATATATATATATATATATATATATATATAACAGCTGTGTGTGTGTGTGTCTCTATATGTGCTCGTTTTCTCTCTGTCTGTCGGGGTAACGCATTGATCTGAGCCGGTGGACGTTCGGGAACTCGGCAGGGACCTGGGGGCCGCGCGGGTGTGCATAGCTGAGCACCGGCACATAGGGCGTGTGCTCCTTTTAACACTTTGCATATTGGCAAATCGCACACACATCCACCACCAATGAGATATTTCAAAATGTCGACATATCTCTCTGGTAAAAATGTGGAGTCTACATTTTCACCGATCGTCTATATTGTACAGTCTACAATGGTAGATTCTAGACGATCCAGTAAATATCCACCATAGCTGGAGTATGGCAAAAACTGGTTGAAATCGTAGTCCATATAGTGAAAATAAAACAAAGGTATATATTATATTATTAGCTTGACGGAATCATTGGTTTCGTATCATTATAACACCCATGTATTATAACGAGGGCGGCTTGATTTCCTGCATTATTAGCCTTGACATGATGCGCGTCAAATATGTATATTTCCCGACTGATATTGATTGGCTTCATTTTGAATGTTTACCAAGCCTCTGGCCAATATAGTACACACGTACAGAATACGAGGGGTGATGTACACAAACAAGTACAGGCTGCTTAGTATTTCTAGCTAACTGACAAGTCAAAAGGCAGTACAAACTTCCACTTAACCGCGCCTGACTCCGAACGGCGTATGTGTTGATATATGGCCCATATTAGCTAGCATTGTAAGGCTGTGTTTACACATGTGAATCTTTTAGTCGGAACTTATTGTGTGGAAGTTTCTTTACATTATTACTAGTGTTTCTATAACGTCTAATGGTGCTTACAATTTAACACATTACTTTGTGTTCTCGATGGTATTTTTGACCAGTGTGACGAGTGTGTGATTTTGTGGTGATTTAAGGTTGGTTGTTGCCTGAATATGTTCTGTATGGTATTTTTGACCAGTGTGAAGATTGGGTGATTTCGAAGTGGTGGGAATTAGATGTGTAAGTAACACGTTAGTTAAGGGTAGTGCGGTGATATATGTATTATGGTTATTGATTTTATTGTACGTACCGATGTGAAGTGCGATGAATCAAGATTACCCGTCTGTGTGCGAAGGTGGCAACACTGTACTTTGTGAGTGACGCGAAGAATTGATTTCATCTGCCTCAGGCAGTGGCGTCTCAAGTAGGCTCGTGCCGAAAGGCGTAATCTAACACATATACTGATACTTGGATCATTACGATTGATTCTAGGCAAATTGTAGTAAATATTATTTTTACTCGTTCTATATTTGAGTTATAATTGAATTTGCTTATTTATTACTGCAGTTAATAATAACGAAAACCGGCTCTGTACCTGTTGACAGGTTGAATAAAAAAATATGCTGGTGAATTGACAGATCGATATTAGTTTTGCTGTGTAAACGCAGATGTGGTGCTTGAATAATTTCCCTAGAGTGAACGGGACTCAATTATGTTTATAAAAAAACAATTTCCCTACGGTGATTTTCATTTACAGCAGGGATATTTCATTTCAACATATTTTACCTATACCCGGTACAGACTGTAACCAATATAATATAAATAAATTACCATAACCGCACTTTGTGTCAGATCGAATTTCAAACAAGTAAATACTGTTTTTAAATACAAGTGAATAACAGATTTTCGCTTAAATATATTACACTTAATGGTTGGTTTCGATTGTTTATTAAATAAATATATTTGTACAAGGTTGCCACTATACATTTATTACAGACACCGTGTACTTATTCAGAACTTTGTTCTTCACTGGTTTTGTCAAGGTCGGTCTTAACTTATGTCCCAGTAACAGAGTATAAATATTTGTACATGCTGTTACGAACATTACGGGTATAATTGTATGTTTATGCGAATACAATATTCGAACCAATGTACGTTCATTTGCAAACGATATGATATGAACGAAAGTGTTATCAATTAGTACGTACTAACGAAATGTTATAAAGTATGGATTTAGTTCATTATAGAGTGGAAATAAACTGATATTAAAGTACTACTATTAAGTGAATAGTTAATTGTAATACTTAATAGTATTAACTTCAATAAAGAATAACGACTAGGTTTCTATCTGCTGTAAATATCTGTAACATCTAACCTAAAAAAATATAAATGCCTCATGAAGTCACATGATGCGCGCCCTGTAAATACGCTATGTCCTTGAGCTTGTCTCTCCCCTCTCCGCTGTAAGCACCCCGTTACCCCGCCCCACGGCTGGCGCTGTCCAGCCGTACTACTACTACTACTATTGCCGTTGCTGCTGCCGGTGCTGCTGCTCGGCCGTGGTGTGTTGTAGTCGGAGCAAGTTCAGCGAGCGCGCTAACCGAATAACAAAACAGGCGTTAGAAGTTTTTGTTTTGGCGGGGTTTATGAACGGAGATCATAAACGCATTCACTTAATGTGACCGAAATACGTTCGAGATCAGATTGAATGAGCGTCCAGACGCGGCAAATTTAACGATACGTCGGTTACGGTACCAGGCGAACATGTTGCCCGAAGAGCTCAGCACACGGCTCATCGACTAGCAGCGAGGGGAATCCATAGACATTCCACGTAGTATGGATGGTGGAATGTGTAGAAGAAAATTGAAGCTAACATCGTAGATTCTTTGAAAACTTTACAATTTTAATGAACTTTCGGTGTAGAAAACTTGAACACATTTATACGATTCAGTAATTGCGTTGATCATTTACCAATTAAGTACTTGATTTTGTGTAACTGGTCTGGTTCCGTATGTTTCTGTGCGCTAGACTCAATAGTCCGGTAAGATTTCTGTGCTCCTGTTACTTGTAGCGCGTCTAGTTTTGCTAGTAACATTTATATCTGGGCGTCGCAACGTGTCGTGTATATTAGACGTCGGTGACGCCCCATGTGGCCATCGTGCGAACTATCATCATGCTGCGGTGTGCCGTTCACGTCAATGGGTTAAATCAACGTTAAGTAAACTGCACACACAAACATACAACACACACGGATCCATACATATACCCACACACATACATAGTATACTACACATACATTCATGCATATGTGTACATATACACAGAGCAGAGAGTGACGCTTGTGTGTGTGTGTGTGTGTTGCAGATATCTAGCCTGTCTCTTGCCCCTTCTACACATCCTGTATGTATGTATTGTATTCAGCTGCTGTTCTCCTGATGACGTCGCATGTTCGCGCGGTTCCGGTTCCCGTTTCGTTTCGTTTCGGTTCGTTTGTTAGTCACCAGACATTGATCCGGTATAGCACCGTCACCACACGGGCCTCACCCCCCGCACACTTTGTCGAGAACCACCCCACCCCTTTCAGTAATGCGCATCGCAATGTGATGCGTTTCGCCTATCGCAAACAGCCCGCACGAGCCGCCACTGCCTCCGACCGCCCGCTGAATATGCTGCACTGTGCCCGCCGCGCCGCGCGCCTATGACACCCCCGGATTACTTCTACGCCAATGACAGGTGTGCACCGGCTCACTCTGAAGTGGCGCCCTATGCGAGATGCGAAAATTGAAAATGGGAATTAAATTTTGACATTCAAATCTTCAGCTCTTCTCAATTTAGGCCACGCCAAGTGTAATTATCAGCGATTAACATGAATTAACGGTAATTGTTAGTGAATAGGTGGAATATTTTAATGTCTATTACGTTTAGACTGAAACGGGCTGGGATTATGTTTTGTAGGAGTTTTATCATTGGTGATATTTTCTAATATACAAGCTTGTACATTATTGTCGTGCTAGTGCATATGAGATGTTATGATTAGATATTCTAAAAAATATGTGACTTTTATGGAAAACATAATGGGGTGTATAATATGCTTGAAGCAATTAATATCTTTATCATTATGCAGTTATGAATGCGTTTGACGATACATTTTTTTTAATACGTCGTAACATTAAATTAAATCCATTACAAAATGGGTTTTTACTGAATTAAACACTTATAAGTGTTTATTAAGTTATGTGCTGAAATCATTAAATATTCCACAGCAGTACTTCATGGTTTCATCCGATTGCCAACAGTGACATCTAGATATAAGCAGGCTTAACCTCTCTGTTCCGTGAAACTTCCGTTCGCGGTGTTGATGATGCTTACTTGCTTGCACGTATGCATGTGGTGGTGTATTTTTAGCGAGTGAAATGTTCGAGTGGTAAGGACAGATGGCGCGTCGGTCGCCAAGTGAATCGATTGCAAATGAGGCGCAGGGTGGGGGTGTCGGCTCGCCACGCTTCTGTAAGGGTTTAATCACGCGACGCCGATCTTGTTGCATGACTTAAACCCAGTGTGATATTATTATTAACTCGCCCCCTCATAATACACTAACAGGGTGCAGCCCAACAACTCCTCGACAAAATAGAATTTTTTTTACTTCCTTCACTGAAGAAATATTACAGAATTTTTAACCAACGTAACCTTCATGTAAAGTGCATTTTTTTCAAGAATTAAATTTGTTCCAACATTATATAAATAAAACCCACTTACACTAGAGAAAAAAAAAAAAGTAATTTATGAAGCTTTTGTTTTGTTATTTATGTCGTGTTTGTGTTGATCTGATGAAATTGTATACAGTTCTGAAATTGCGGTAATAATAATTATAGATATTATATTTCTATATTTCAGTTCGGAGAAAAATAAAAAGATTTGTGGTACAAATTGAAAAAGTTGGTTTGTTATGATTGAAAAAACATATTTAGATATAACTACAACACTGGAAATATATCATGCAAAAGCAATATGACTTGCATTTTGTTTATGCGCCGCCATTTTTATATTTTCTGTTGATTATCATTGAAATAAAATGTTTCGTTAGTTATCGCTAAAGAAATTGGATAAGATTTATAGTTAGAAATACGTTTCAATTTTTTGTTGGACGTATCGAATCTTATTTTCTTTGAAGTTTCGCCATTTTGTCAAACATCTCAGAGATTGGTCCAGCGTGTGCACAGTTCGTACCGGAAACAGTATTCATCCCTTCTTTGCTTCTGTCTTCCCGTAAAGTTCATTTCATTTTACCGTTCGACAGCGTCTCCTCGGCCGCATGAAAATCCGTCTTCATATTTGTGAAGCAGCCGGGTTACCTTACAGCTTATACTGCAGCAGCAACACCCCCCCCCCCCCCGCCCGGTACCTACACTACCCCTTCATCCGTCACGTGATCGATTCCCAGGTGCATGTCGACTTTCGCTCTGTGTGTGTGCCCCCCGGTACAATGCACGCCCATGTACTCCGCAGCCTGCTAGCAGTGTTGCAGTGTGGGTTAAGTTATTCCTGCTACAACTGTTGTTACTGTTTCCCACTAGTTTGGCTGGGCATGTCCTGCTTGCCGCACTCTCGCACACTGTGCCGGAATGCGTCAGCCAAACGCTGAATATGCGAGGGTTAACATTGATTTTTATCCCTGTACGAGTACGGGAGATGGAAAACAGGTTTTTATTCAAAAAAAAGGCAGTATGGCCGGATCAACCAGTAGTAGAAAATACCCGTACTTAATTTTAAATACAAAAATCAGAATGAAAACCATCCTGAAAAGTTCAAATTGTTTTAAGAATGCCAATTCTTAGCAACGTTTCTAAATGCTTTCTTCATTTAGTTCTTCAATTTGAGTAATGAAATTGTATTTCTTTTAGCAAATATTGTGGAATTTATAAAGTAAAACATGTTTTGTAATCTTTCAAATATTTTATTTATCCATGTAGAACAAAAACATAATTCTCTCGGGAACATTTTGCTAACCCATGTGGTTGCTACCAAAACGGTCCTTCCACATTGATGACAGATTTCTAACGGTCCCTAGGCCAGTACTTAACCCTTCCTTTCACTGACTGCATTACATACTTGGGTTAAACACTAGCAAATCCAAATGTAATATGCTCGCAATACTGTACAATTATTGCGCGGAGTGAATGGATACTTCGAATCATTTAAATTTCACCATACTGACTTTGAAAAACAGAATATGCTTCAAAAGCTTCATCAACAAATCAAACCATGGACAAATAATTTTGAAATATTGCTCATTAGTAGAGGCCACTGATGGTCACTGCCGGAAACATGATTTTGACGTTTGTTTCATGTAAATTCGTTGGATGTATAACGCATTTTAGGGATGCTGTACAACAGCTCCTAGTGCCGACGTATTGACCCGTAATGTAATGGATGTCGTACACACACACACACACACACACACACACACACACCTACGAACATACATAGTGTCTGTTCACTGGTTTTCCTTAAATCTGACGAGGCGACGTTGGTGAGTCCTGCAACGCACAGCTATTGATTTTAACTTGGGTACTTTCGTGCACCAGATGCTATGCCACCTCTATAGCTCTCCATAGAGTTCATGTTCATGTATTCCAGCGATGGACCCGAAGTTTATAATACACTAGCTTTGTACACCTAGAAGTTTCGTTTAGCTAAATTGTAACACCCAAACAGAATATTGCAAGGGAAGTTTTCTCAGTTTTAGAACCAAGCATCACTTAATTTCTTTCAGGTTAAAAATTAGAGAAGATAGTAGATTTTAATTCTGACCAAAATTCGTATACTTGTCTGTAACTAAAGATATAGCAGAATTAAACAACTGGCGTGGTGTTTATGTTTGTGTATAGTTTGTAATTGCAACTTACAAAGTTAAGTGACACAAGTACTGATAGCTTATCACTGAAATGAAATGTATTCCCAGTCCTTAGCGCAAAGGTCTCATATTACATAACAACAAACAACAAGTAGAGTATAATAAAGTATTGAAACTTAGTCGATAATACGTTTAACTTTTCGCTAATCCACTTCCAAACTACACAACAGTGTTAGAAACTAAACAAATAATCCTAAACAATATAAATATTTATAAAATTACATATTTTTACTCAAAGCTGCTGAAATAATGTAATTAAAATATTTACTTACCCGTTTACAAAATATGACAATATCTGTGTTTGTAATTGGAAATAAACTGTAAATGAGCAGAAATTCCAGCACCGTGCCGCGTTTGTTTACCATTTACCAGGGCACAGTGGTAAATAAAACCAGCACCGTATAGCACGTATTTTACATCTCCATATAAGTTATGGACGTTTTAATCGGCCGTAAATTTTGCAAGTACTGTTTTGAAATGGGGCTGTAAATGAGCCACTATCGCTAACAAGGCGGCTATTATACTTGTTCACAGTGTAGTGTGTAGAGTGACGTTTGTCACTAAGTTAATGGTACAGCCCACCAATAGATGGCAGCACATAACCCGACTTTAACGCGTCATTGTATCGTTTTGTTAACGAGGTATGATTAATTTTTATAGCGTTTTTGATTCTCCTGAATTATGTGGTGAACCATTGATGTCTCTTTCGATTGTTACCAAATACGAGATGATAAAAAACTTCCTTGTACTACTACTATTAAGTCTCTGGCCGGTGAATAGAGAGGGCTGTTCTCTTCCAAGCGGTTAGTGCTACCGGTGTCGGTAGGGATAACCGCTGCCACTATCGTGCCAATACCGACATTGTTCTTGTCGGGCCAGATCGGGTGACGCGTCGTAACTGCTCGATTTGATGATCGGTTCCGGAGTACGTACGTTCGCTTCTCCATCCGCTCGCATCCGAACTAGCGCCTGTCAAGGGAATCAGCGCGGCGGGAGGGGGGAGGGGGTGGATGTGCATACGGGGCACACGCAGCTTCCGTCAAGAGCCCTGGCTCCACTTACCATTAGGTGGGATTCTCAATGATCGTTGCGTGTTTGTATTTAAATTTCAACTGACGTTTTCTCTATTAGAAGTCGATGCTCCTCTACCAGTTCTAGCTAATAGATGAAACTTTTGGTTTGTTGTTTGAAATATTCATCTGGAGAATTACGAGGTAGTCATTTAACTAGTAGTCGAAAAGTTCCTTGGTCACTTTTCATTGGATAATATGCTCTTCACTGTCCATAATAATATCTCGCTTGCAGTATCCAATGAAGATATATTTCTCGATGGTATGCTTTGGGAATATTCGTAAATGGTACGTTATTCAGCAGAGTCTGTGGTTGCATGTGGAGCGATGGCACAATCACACATATCTACTACCCTACCCCTTACTTCTTCACACACCGACCACCCCTTGGCCCCGTCACACCATCCAGCCGCATTCGGCCCGTATCTCTCGCACATACACCTGTATATATAACCTCCCCCGTGACTGCTGGCTGCTCTACTCTCTGTGTTCCCCTACCCCACCTGCCGCAGCTGTTCGCGGTGGCCACCCGAGAGTCGCGCGTCCGCCGTCCGTTGCCTCCACTGGCACCGCCGCCACCGACGTCGTCAGCTAGTCAGTCGATATACAAAAGCAGCCATGAAGATGTGTGTTAGCACCGTTATCCACGGCAGTCGTACCAAGTGATACACACGCGCCGTGCGCGCTTGTTCAGTTCGCGCCGCGCCAAACCAAATACTCTCGCAAACCAGTGGCGGCGCACTTGCAAGGTCTAACCCCGCCCCCCGGCGACGGTGTGTGTGCACGGCACTGGTGGTGATGTCAACAAACAAGTGCTCGGTGGATTGTTGAGATATCTAGCTAGTGTGCTGAGTGTCGCCTTGGATTGTTGCGCTGTGATTATTGTTGCTGATGATGTTATTGTTGTTGATGGTGTTACAAGTGTGTGGATGAGTGTCTGCATCTACGCCACTGGTGGTTCACGTCGGTGGGAGCACCGTTGAGGACATGTACACGATATGTACCCGGGTAAGTGCAGTCAGTGTACTTCTATACCTCCTTCATGGTTTCATTGTCTCTGTGTCCCGAGGAGACATGAAAATGTCAATATTTTCTAAACAAACTCACTTCGGATCTCCTGCAGAGTTAAGAGAAACGTCAGTTACATTTTGTACGTTATTTAGACTATAATTCAAGGGATAAAAGATGACATGCAAATCTACTTTAGGTGCCCAGATTAAATCTAGTATAACGTTTGTATGTCAACTATTAAAATTATAGGTTATGTTAATATACAGCGTGTTTGTAGATATACATTTTGTATATATTTCATACGCAGAATCTGTAGAGATAACAGACTTACGACATGACATTCTTGAGCACTGATTCAGACAATTCTAGATTATTTTCAGCAATATACAATACTCAGAATATATTGTTACTTTGTCATTCAAAATACTCAATCTCCAAAGTAGGATACATTTAATTCGGAATACTTTATGGGTTTTGCAATTATTTTGATGACAATTCTGTTGTCTGATTGTGGTTGAACTTGAAGTGATGGTGTTACATTTTGATCGAATGGAATTTTACCAGATGCACCCATGCATATACACGTATATATGGCTGGCTGGCGTGGTACGTGCCAAGACAGTGTTGCCAGTATCGGGAGGAAATGCTGAACACTGTGATACGTTATCGGAGAATTTATGTTTATTTTCCCGAGATGCTTAATAACTGTTCAAGTAAACACACACAGTCTTTACGGGTTTGTCATCCTGCATTGTATTAGTCATACACATACACACACATACATTCTCTATTGCTTGTTTGATAACAACCAGCTAGTATGATTGAAATCATTCACTGAACTTGTGTGCGCATAAGTTTTAACGGTTTTTGTTTGAAGAGTGTGTTGGATGTTTTATTAATAACCAGCTTTTGTTTCTTCCGATCGACTGTTAACTACACGTACGCTATATTAACAATGGATGCCATAGCAACTTGACGTAGACGGGAGGAGAGAGAGTAGAACATTTGATGAGACAGACTGCGAGTCTTGTGATCAAACATGTCTGTTCGCGTACTGGATCGTGCAAAGATGGCATACGGGGAATGTACTGTAAGTGGATACCTATTACATACTCAAGAATCACATACACACATACATATATATATACCTACACACATGCACTTTGCTTGTCTCTATGTTTGTGTGTGTGTGAGCTGCAGTGAATATAAAGACAGACAGGAGGTAAAGACAAACAGCCAAAGAGGAAGCAATGTGCACTGTTGCCAATTCTCCCGGCCCAATGTACGTGTGTGTGTGTTTGTGTGTGCATGTACCGCGAGATGATGTTGATGGTGGCGCAGTGCAGGGGGGTGGTGGGTGGTGTATACTACTACAACTACAACTACATACTCTCCTCCCCTCTCTCTCGGGCTATACACACGTATAAATGTGTACAAACATACAGGACGACTGACAGTGTTATAAATACCCCTCTCATCCACAAGCGATGTTCGCTCATCCCGCGGATAACTTGCTTGCCGGCGTATTGATTTCCACGGCCTCCAAGATCGGGGTCAAAGAGCACGGCATGATGCCTGTACATACACACATACCGTCTGTACGTGTGGCTGTGTGCACACTTATGGGCCTGTACAGAGAGCACCGTCGGATAAGAAGCATTTGGGAATGTATTTTAGAATCTTCTGGCTCCTGCCTTACAAGGAGTATTTCATCCAGTTTTGAACTAATTCAGCGAATAGTACAATTAGAGTCTAACTAGTGTAGTTAACTACATATATAGGTAGGTTTATAATGCAGGTAACGAATCCAACCAACCTGCTTGTTTACGTAAAGATATTTTCATAATTCGCTTCTGGTTACTATTATTAGACAGATATGTTCTGTTTATGCAACATATTTACACAAACGTGAGTTACTTCTATGTTGTTATGTGTTCGCGTATATTTTATTTAAATCCATCTCACACAGATTATACATAAACTCTTATGTGATTTGTACTATCGATTACCTGTTCATAATGTTTGTATGCGTAGTTTACATACCGGAGATACTGCTTGTGAATGTTTATCATATTCACGTTTGTTAACGTGCGTCCATATTTGTCCGTGTGCGCGTATGTATGAGTATATGTAATTGTGATGCTGTGTATGTATGGCATAAATGGCGACCAGTACTTATTCCTGTGCGAAAGTCCCTTGCTGTTAAAATTTCATGCAGTTATTGATTTTGGTGCAAGTCTCCGCGCCACAGCTAGCATTCAAAGGTCAGTCTTGCATGTTCCAGCTCCTATGTATATATGTATACACACGTACATACATACACATTTATATATATATATATATATATATATATATATATATATATATATATATATATATATATATATATAAAGAGAAACAGGAGGTAGAAGCTGAAAATTACATTTTATTTACCACAAATCCAAACACAGACTTTGATTATCAAAACACTTTGTTATATTGCTATTGATCCGTGTACTGAAACATATTAGCAGATAAATCTACAGTTGTAGAACAGCATGATCGACAACATTTTCTCTAGAATCTGACTCAGTTGTACATATTTCTGAACCGCCTATGCTCTTCATAATAGCAGGTTATTTATTTCGTAGCTTTGGTCTGACCACACCAACAACTCGAGACTAAATATGGTGACCCCTTTGAGAACCGTCTGAATTCCTAAATATTAATCACCCTACGGGTTGAATCACTCACACACACCAGTCTTATGTGTGCTTTGTTTCTTCCCCCGCGACCGTCCCGCTACTACGTCTTACCCCTGCCACACGGCAAGTCGATGAACAAGACTGAACTGCACAAGTCACCCGTCTGATGCGGCTGCTGCTTCTTCTTCCTTCAACATGAATCGTTTTCCATTAGTTGGCGGTGTAGCTCGCTTAAATATTCTAACCATCAACTGCTACGTTCTAACCTGTGCGTTTTAGGATTTAGAACATCCGGCAGAATTAGACAGAAGAAGCTATCAACTCCGATACTAACGGATTTAGTAGCCCTTAGTATCAAACTGTGACTAGCAGTCAATATTTTTAAGAACACGATGATTTTCTCGTTTTACTGCATTCCAAATTGTGACTAAACCTGTTAGACTGTATTAGACAAGTAACTAATGTTTTTAACTAAAACTAACCGGACATTTGTGGGCGTTTAAATTTGCAGGAATTAATTTGCTTGTCATTATTGTAGACAAACATATTGAAATATAAATTTAATCATTTCACCATGTAGTAATTTAATCGAATTAATACACTTCTGTTAATATTAATCGTTACGAACGCGCCATCTCTTGAGTTCACGTTGAAATACAATCATTTGTCAACGTCGCACTATCTGTTATCCTTAACTTGACATTGTCAACACATTCGTTGCGTTCATTTTCCTACAATAACAAGTGTACCTCAATTCCGCATAAGTTTTCATCGATTATATTAGTGCTACAGTCATCTTTGAGCCGGGTTTAGTATTCAAATCCTGCAATTCGTAGCATCAAATCTATCGACTTGGTCTGTGCGCCCGGTTTAGCGTCCCTGTACGAACTGGCGCGGGGTGGTGGTCCGTTCACATTACTTCACAGTCAGCCAGGCTAAGAGAGCCGGTAAAGTGAACCTTGGTGCCCACAATACCACCATTGCCGCCTCTCGCCTCATCGACCGACATCTTGGCGAAACTATATCGCTTACTCACTCACTCGTGCCCATCTCATCACATCCCCCCGCGGCTACTCTGGCTCACGGCACACTCACACACACACACACACCACCCGCCTTACAGCTCTGCTGTTCAGCACTGGCGAATTCGATAGACTTTTACGCCATTTTATATTCCTGACTTACAACAATCAATTGATCCACGCTCTCTGGCTCCCTTGTAAGGTTCTCTTTTTCAACCGTGCAAATGCAAGTTGTTGAATGAATAGCGAAGTGAATGTATAAGCATATCTAATTATGCTTCCAGATACATAAGTATCACGGTAAGAAGCATCCCGAATTGGGTGTGGTCCACAGTCAGTGTAATTTCCCGTTGTTACTATATTTTTAATAATAGTTACGTGGAATATTTCGGGTTTTTTCAAACTAGTTTTGGTAAAATTCTTTATGCTACGTTTACGTGCAAATCCATTCGACTGGTTAGATATGTAGCACAGTTTAAAACACAAATTAGTATCGTTCATAATGCATATTGTGTTGATACGTACACTGTGCAATTATAAATTAGAAAACATACTTCAGACAAGTTATAACGTAATTTGCTGTTAATTTATATTTTGCGATAAGAAACAATTGAATTGTCGTCAAGGTTCTTGCTAGGTTATTACTGCTACGTAATCAAATATGTATGTGTGTACGAATATTTTATAAAACATTTTTTTACCAGTAAATGAGATAAGTGTTGTTGTTAACATTTATGTATTGACGTACTTCAGACTCTTGAATTTACAACGAAAAAAAAGAACAATAATTTCTCTTTTAACTTCAAGCAAATGACATCTTACATTAATACTATTATGGAGACAGCCGACAGGCTTGGTTACATTTCCATGACCGACTAGATTCGTACGTGTTGAAAATTCCACCTGCTGTTAGCGACACCTACAAGCCTACGTTGATCGCGTTTTGTTCGCACAGTTCACATATTCTTATACATGGCGCAATGACGTCATGTCGGTCGGGTAATCTTGTTCTTGTATCGAACACCGGCCACCGAAGTCGCTGTCGTCGCTTCACTTAGGCTTGACTGCCTGCATGAACGGACTAGAACGACAACGAATCATCGCTTTTGCGTGATGATGTTGTGTGGTTGGACGGTAGGTTGCTTTTCGCATTTGTGTGCAAAGACCCGTCGACCCGCCGTGACCCTGCATTGTTGTAGTCCCGTGCGACGGACGCCACTGACGAAGAGGATAATGGCGGTACATGCGATGTGCTTTCATCCGCTGTAAATTGTTTTACAAACCGTCGAGGTTTTCGTAAAAGTTACAGAATAGTTTCAACTGTCCCCCGTAAAAATTCATTACATTATCTGCTAAGCAATATTCAGTTTTATAGAAATATTTAAGTTTAATTCTGGAGCAGTCTATCTATTTCCTGAATTGTAGTACCACGTGGTCGATCTAGTTTGAACCAATGATCTGACGGTCGCCATTCTCCATGTCTGTATGTAAAAGTGCGCATTTCGTTACGGTTTGCAACGAAGCGGTGAGTTGAGAGGGGACCCGGGTGCCGATCGCTAACTGGGCCCACAAATCGAAACCCCCTTCCCCGGGCACGAATCAGGATGAGAGCGTCAGTGGCGACATCTGAACGCAGTCAGCATCAACCATACATACGGATATATATACATATGGAGGATGTAGTTCGCATGTACAGGATACACCGTAGTGCAGTTAGGATACTGGAGCTGGGGAGTACAGGATATCGAAGGGGAAATATCCTACATTGGATTTTCTCCAACCTCCCGAAGGATACTCGATGAATACATGACGTGTCTTAGCCCAGGACATCTGCTAGATTCAGATGCAGTTTTGTTAGAACATATAATTTAATTTGCTTCCAAATCCACATTATTCTGTTCCAGAGATACTAGGAAAATTAATGAAAATTATGTATTTTTTCTTTTAAAATAATTATTCTTCAGAAGCTTCCTAGTTTCTTACATAAAGATTAGTTGTTGAAATAGCTCGTTAACAGTAATTTTCTCAAAACTAAAGTCAGTTTTACATGCTCTCCTGATTGTACTGATGTTGCAGTCCAAGTTACACGTTTCCGCGGCCTTTGCTGTATATGTAACACTCCAGTACGCTCCAGCTCCATGGGATTTATCAGATCGATAAGTCTCCCAGTGTAAAACATCTTTGTACTGTAGGTGTTTGGTGTGTTTGTTGTGCAGAGGGCATCCGAGTGGCCTCTGTGTGCTTCTTCCTGCCTTCCTCACTCCTACACACCCTTCCAGGACCCTTGGCTGGAGTGAAACATCTCCCTCCTCCGTATCCCTTCCTGTAGTCGACCTAGTCATAGTCAGTTGACTGGAAAATTGTAGATATCCCACTATTAGAACGATGCAATCCTTGCTTTTTAATTCATTGCCCAGCGTACTTGTCTGAATGTCTAAATTACTTTCGATATTCCACGATTTAGAACTTTAAAAGCTTTCCTTTCAAATGTCATTTAGCTAAAACGCAATTATGCATTTTGTTCCACATCATCCTGCAAAACTTCTCACCACTAATAAGATTATAACTCCATATTTGTTAGCTTTACAATAAGTTGTTCAGTTTGGTAGAATTGTTTGAACTATACATTTGCAATTGTGCACGACGCAACTTGTTTCGACTGTTTGTATGTATTGATCGTATTTTCCTTCCTTACCAAGTTGCATGCCTTAGTCTAGTTTGGTAATCATATTTTCAGGTCAATCCGTGTTGCACTGTTTTTGTATACGATGAATATGAAATTGTATTCCGCACTCGGTAACCGCAACAACATGTAATATTACCAGCAACCAATTATTGATACCATGCATTTTATCTAAGAGTAAAAAGTGTCTAACACTGAAAATGTAACGCTTCTTCTGTATTCATTTATTTGGACTTGGAGAATCGTACAAGGAATATCCAAATAACATATACAGATTCTGTATTACAGAATCGTCATACGATCGAACATAACGAAGTACATATTACCTGTATTTTAATTCGTTGAAATTTTCTAAACTTCATCACCAATATAAGAACCTCTCAATATTAACTAGGAATGACAGTAAGCTAATCGTTATCATTCTGGTTAAGGATTTGTTCGTCTGGTTGCTCTTATATGTGACACAGTGTGCGTATGTGGCCTTCGCTAGCAGTCCCCAGAGTCGCAGCGTCGTCCGTCGCTTGCCTCTGTATGTATGTGTGCGATGTTGTAATCAATACTTTATCAACACGCCGAAGTTTTATTCCAATTCATTCCACGTTGATCGGTAGCCACACAGTACGGTGGCCGTGCCGTGCCGTGCCGTGCTTATTTCTCGTCGTTCTGAGCGAACATCCTCCCACCACCCTCCCGCCCCCGCCGGGACGTTGTGCCCTTGGTGTGTCGTCCCTGTTGTGCTGTGCACAGCCAAGTATCCACATCATACTATCTGGTAATTGTAAATTGCAAGTGTCTGAAAGCGGGCGTGGTCTCGTCGACCCGATATGCATTTGCACACACACAGTGTTGCTTTTGCAGGTCGCTGTTCTTGTCTTTTCATACATTCCATACTGGTTAACCAGACCGTCATCATCACCACCAACAACAACAACAGCACCAGCTCGGCTAACAAATATGGCGCTGTTAACCTGACATCATCACCTGGTTGTAATGCTTAATACGATTCGTTTACCCCAGAGGTTATCAGATGATGTGCTCGTCTGCATTCTCCATTGCGTTGGACGGGTGGAAATTCTTTCAGGAGAATCATGTTTGCTACAAATAATATTACTGAGTGGGGTCCTAGCTTAGAATGTATGCCAATGATGCTAGTTTTATAGTTTATACTAAAAATAATTTAAAAAAAAAGAAACTACAAAAAGCTGTCGTCCAGTATATTCGTTTATTTCGTCGGAAATCTTTCAAGTTTTTTTCCCGCACATTTTCTTATACATCATCGTACGACATCCTTGAGTTTTTGTCGTCGACTTTTTGTTAGAACGACTGTCTCAGTGTTTTTCCTCATTCTCGATGGATTTAATAAATGAATGCTCGGACAACGTATCAACAAAGACATTGATTGTTGTGATACCAAAGCGAGGAAAAAATGTTTCGTATATTAGAAGATACGGCGCTCGAAATACCGATTAACAAGTTGATGTAAATATAATAAGCATTGCTTGTACAGAAACAGCCAGCATAATAAGAAAAGAAACTGTTATTTATGGGATGACCTGATATTAAACATGTTTTTGCTAAACATTCCGCTATGATGGATTCCTTTACACGATCAATTAATAATTAAGCTACTTCAACATGGCTGTGCGTACGAGAGTATACTATAGAATTCATCTATGCCTTCCAATGTTTCATCATCCACTGACGAAGTTGTTCTGATTTACGCAGTTCGTTACAAATGACGCATACCCAGTAACTGAGGTGTGGGGAAGAATGGTTGGATTAGTCCAACCAAGAACCATGGATTATTTCATAAGCGAGTTGCAAGCTAGTTGTACCGAGTCCCTCGTCAACTATCCGTGCTCCTAGTGGATTGGTCTCGCTCCACACTGGCGGATGCCCTGGATTGTCGCGACGCGCTTGCGAATCATGTTTCGTCGGACAAACAAGGTCACCACCGACGGATTCTGCGTCGGTCTCTTGTCGGTGTCGGCCTGTTACCGCTAGTATCCTGTGCCCCCTGTATACCCTGATGTAAATATTTGGATCGATCGCATCTCACTACCACTATCACTACGGCTCGCTGCATCTCCGTCTGGACAATTGCGAAGCCATATATGCATGACTCTCTTCCACATTCAACACTGCGTGCTTGCTCGCTCGCTCTCACTATATATGTGTGTGTGTGTGTGATATGTTCCGTTGGTTACTGGTTTGTTGCCTGTCGCTTGTCGCGTCGTGGCATTTCGACGTCCATTGCGGCGTTGTCAGCGGACACTGTGGGATTTGCTTGTCGCCCGTTAAGGATCCGTCCGCCAAATGAGGAAGCAAATGGCCGGGGGATCAACAAAAATGTGTGTGCATGAAACGGCAGCCGCCCGTAGCTTAACTTAGCTCAGCCCCTGGGCTTCAAGTTAGCTTGTAACACGGATTAGTTTTTAACGGTACAAGATTGTCATAGCCATTTAGGTAAAAATACCAATAGGTATGATCACACCAACATGTGTTTTATTCAAAACAAATTACTCCAAATTCAGTTCAAATTCCCGAACTGAGTTTCAAATGGAAAAACTACTATAGAATTCATCTTTCTTAACCATTTGAAAACGACATCGCATTTGAGAGACACAGAACTACAAGTGATGAATATTAGTTGTGGGTTCCTGTCTTGGAACAGTTTGGGGCCCTCTGACCACTGTACGTGTGTGAGCGTGTGCTGTGGTATAGTTTACAAAGGGGAAACCGAGGTGGCCAGACAAAGTGTAATGCGATATTGATTTTTGTATTGTGATGTGACTCAAATTGTTATTGACCGAATACGGGATGATGTCATATTGGAACTGCAGCTTAAGGACAAATTATCTCCCATCGAGAAAGGTTTCATGTCAACTTCACTGCATTGTAGGCCTTCTTCGCGAAATTTCATATTCGAACAATTAAAAGGCAATGTATCTAATTCAATGATACACAGTTAAGTTATTAATTGCGCTGACCAAAATAATAATTCACTTGAATCTATTACATGCGTATATAAAATTATACAATTTTATTTCTGCTCTGAACATAAAACAAGAGACTTATTTCTTTAATCAGAACCGAAAACATTTTAATACCTACAAGCAGAACGTTATGTTTTTACAATACCGAAAAAAGTTAACAAAAGTTGAATTATTTCAACGAAGTTCCATCTTGGAAATCTTATTCGTCGGATTCGGCTGTTAAATAAATTCAAGGTATCTTGGCACAATTCTCGAGCCGCGCCCTTAAGGGACCGGGTATGGGGGTGTACATCTCCCTGGTGGTGGGCGGGGAGGTGTTTGTCCCCTTGGTCTCCGAGAGTATAGGTGTGCAAAACCTGTACTCTCCCGGCCATGTGTCTGTTCAACCTTCAGTAGGAGAAAATTCTCCCGAGAGCCCAGTCCCCCTTATTAATTACCCGTATCACCACCGGGCGTTGATGGGACAGGACTTCAGGGGCGGCACAGGGGGGTGGTCCACCCCCCCGCTCGATCAATGCCACCACCACCACCAGCGTCGCCTCTAGCTCTGGTGGCGGTTTTGTGTCGGTGGACACGCGATCCTGTTCCTCCGCCGAGACATCGAGACCTGTTACGTCACGTGTGGGGCCACTTCCGGCCGCCATATTGGACGGCCACGGTGACGATAGATCACGTGGCCACACCACTGACAGCAATGGCGGCGGATTGCCAAACAAAGATTTAACTTTCAAATCACATTATCGCGAATTATTGTCTGTGACAGTAAAGTATATTGTAGGGGCTGTGATTTGTTTTTGGGATTCATTCAATGAATATGGCGAATCCCTGAAAGTTACCGAGTGCATTTCACGTACAGACCCGAGTCGAGCCGAATAGAAGCAAGTTCAGTTAAGCGATTGATAATATTATCACAAGCTATTACATTGTAAGCGATAAGCGCGTCACTATTGTTGTTAGTACTGTAAACATCGCACTTGGCGACAATAGAAATATGGTTTTTAATAATAAATGATTCTATAAATAGCACCAATATTAATGAACTGCGACTTGACTTATAGGTAAGGACATTTCTATATATATGAGCATTAGAAATGTACATTATTATAATTTATAATTGGTAAAACGGTATTTTTCAACTAGTCGATTAGTTTTCTTGTTATCCGGCATGCAGGATTTAGTGTGCATTACTCGATCCAGGACCTGTTAGTCTATGGTCGCCGAGCTAGTAGTATAAGGAAGTGTACCTATATTCATTGCACACTGTGGCAGTATCCAGCTGTGCTTCCCACGGGCACCGTACGATGGAGTCCCGGTCGTTTACCTAAATACGCCCGCAGCGCTCAACCATTCAGTCCGACCAACGAATGTAACCACAATTCGTGTGTATGCGTGTTTGTTGACAACAGCGGCTAGATTGCGCACTGCTTACTAAAATACATTCTACAACAATTACACGCGCCCATATGTTTACAACACGGCCGTCTGTACATGTGACAGTACGCGCAAAATGCAAACATTTATTAGTTGTTGGCAATCATACTTAAATTCACATTGTATTTACCATGAATAGTATTAAACCTGACGGTATTTTTGCTTGCAAGTATGATTACGTTTGACAGAAGCTTCGCAGGTACATGCTGTGTCTCTTCTTCATACTTGTTACGTTTCTTACAATGCACTAAATGAAACAAACAGTCAGGCGACGAGTGCGTTCTCTGTCGAACTATCTGTACATGTATGTGTATGTGTGCTCTGCGCTGACTGCTCCTTCGTGTTCCGTCGCTTGCGTGTGTGTGTGTGTGTGCAGCGAATGAGTGTCCCTTCGTTAATGTTCGGCTCTTCGGTCCCGTGCTATTTACGGTGGCCGACACGAAGTTGACTCGCGCATCTGTGATTGTTTGCTGTTAAGAATCGTGTAATTTCATATTAGAGAGACTCACACATACACACATAGAGGCCATGTACATGTATATAGAGACATAATAGCATGAGTATGCATAGTGACCGCAACAGCGGATCAGTCGAGTTAATACAGTGCCGAGTGACAGACAAGCTTCAGTACGACTTGTATTAATATTGTGATAATGTGCGGGCGAGCGGACGGATAGCCAGTGACTAGCGTTAGTGTGTGTGTGTGTGTGTGTACGTCTCACTGTGTGTGTGTAAACATAATCAAATACGAAATCACACTCGTGTGACGTGTTGCTCACAGCCATGTTGTGTCGGAATGTATGTCAGATTGAAAACACGTCAACAGAAGTTCCATTCCGGCAGACCATTGTATAACTTCAACTATCACAGTTTATCGTGGACATAGTACGGTCGGTGTCTGAACGTGAGCGGCACACACACACGCACGCATATATGTGTGTGTGTACTGCACATGCGCAGTGCAGTGTTCGGCGTGTGCCCGTGGATTCGCACTTAGTTTCTCTTGACCTTGATCCGTGTCGTGTTGGGCCCCTGTACTTATGTGTACAGGTAAACAAGCACCCGGTATACTCTTCCCTGAGAGTGGTGACGGCAGTGTCGGTGGTGACGGTGGAGGCGGACGACTGCACGTAGGGCCCCTGACATGCGGCCTGTCTGTGTTGCAGGCGTTGGTGTGAAGATGGAGCAATTCCAAGCAGCGCTCGATCCGAGGAAACAGGAGCTGCTGGAAGCACGCTTTCTAGGCGCTAGGGTGAGTTCATTTTATCGACGGCCAATGACAACGGCGTGCCTTTGCAGGGGAGGGAGGTACACAAGGCAAGGCAAATAGAAAACAACATTTCACGCACAACATGTATTCATATTTTGCAACACATTATCATTTTAGTCATCTTATCTGTTTGTGTTTTTGTTTTTTTTTTTCTCTCTTTATAAATAGCTAGGCTGGAATAATGAAGAACACAACATAATTTATTGTTATTGAATTTGGACGAACATATAATTCTCGGATAGGTATGATTCTTTGAAGAATATTGACACTCATGGAATATGTATACAGTCATCGACCATATTATCGATTTACAGATATTGAAATGAAATGTACGGTGCCTTTTAAATAACCCCGCCTATTTACCTAGCTAAACCAGTGGCTCTCAAAGCGACGTGTTACTTTCTAATAAAATGTACAAACGAATACTATATCGCAATAACACTCGGGTGTTGAATAAAAATCAAATACGTAGAAACCGCGCATATCACGGCGTTATCGCCAGTATGCATTGATAAAAATAAAATATCCGTCATTGTGCATGAATAAAGGCATACAATTATATTGGAAATATTTTCAATCATACGACATTGTTTTTCAAAATTTTGTGTATTAATACACATGTAATTTTTAACAGGCATTCGCTTATTATCATTTGAAATCTTCGCAGTTTTAGTATTAGTTTGAAATTGGGTCAAATTCCAATCCATTCTTTTACCATATGCAGTTTGGTTTGGCATTACATATTAAATCGTATGCAATGTAGCACAAATGTACGTACTTATGTATGAACGTTACTAATGCTGTAAATAGTAGTTTGAACTGTTGAAAGTTTGTTGTTGACAGTACAACGACCGACGTTTTAGATTTTACAATTCGTAAAAACATTAGAAAACGTGAGAACTTGTAATTTATAAATAATATTCACCATTTACTTGCATCAATTGTATATATTTTCTATAAACTACATATTAAAAATAATCTGTCACTAATTCACCACCAGTTTGCATTTTATTATATTTAATTGGAATTAATATTAGTGCAGTAAAAAAAAAAACTTGTATTATTTTACCGTGGATTTTAATGTATATTTACGAAAGAAAAAAAATCACAGCCCTATTAGCAAATAATATACTGCATTACAATTATTGTAAAAAGTGCATATGTTCATTTTTTTCCGATCATCGCGCTGCCATATGGTTAAGCGATGCGCTCGGCTTGTATAAATGCCGGTGTGTGTGTGAGTTGCTCCGTTACTGTTCGCTATGTAACACACACACACAGAGAGGCTACAGTAGTATGTGTATGTGTGTGACGTGTCTGTTGTCGACCTGTTCAGTGCCGCTCCATCTCGCTCACTCTCTCTGCAATCGCGCACAACTCTAATACGAGTAAAGTAGGAAAGGAACTAGTTCCGAAGTCCGCGCCGTACCGAGTCACTGGCCCGGTTTACACAGCACGATATGTTATGAGAGAGAGAGAGTCAGCCGCGGCGGCGGCGATTGCTGCTGCTGCTCTCACTGCTGGCGCTCACTCACGCGCGCTCTCCTCTCCCAACTCTCTCTCGCTCTCCGTGTGGCGAGTGTTGGTTGAGCCGCGCACGTTGTTCCTGACCCGTGTTAGCGAACGCTTGTTCCCTTGCGACCGGTATGTCACGGAGAATCGGGCGTTGCGTCACGTCACACACTGCACAGCGTTGCCACATCGCCCGCGGTGCTCGCGCTCCTTCTAGCCGGCTGTCGTGCGCTCACTCGCACCCATTGAAGTCGGAAGGTGCACCTTAGCGGTGCAGATATTGATGGAAAAGTGTTTGTTTTGCGTTAAATGATAGGCCGAGATGGTGTTCTAGATGTTTACTAGGTTTTTCGCTATTTTTATTGGCGTTTATTGGTATTAAATTGGGGTTTTAGGTAAACCGCTATTGTGTGGACTGTTCGCACAACACGGAGCACGGACATTGTCAATGGGTTTTTTGTTGTTGTTGTTGTCGTATTTTAACAATTTTAGACACTCAATTAAGATGGCGACTGATGTTACGAATCTAGCAGTGCCTGGACTTTATTTATAGAATATTCTGACGATTCTTAACTGGAATTGAGAAGTCGTATAGCTGTACCATCCGTTCTTGATAAGTTCAAAACATAATTCTTGCAGAATAAGACTTATTTAGTCTTGAATCGATTTGGAAAAAGTTTTTATTAGATTTTTTTTTTTATTATTAGAAGATGGCGAGATCTTTTATGGATTCTTGCAGAAAATTGAATTGTATTCATTGAGTACGGAACTCTTTGCTGTTAACTTTTATGGAATCTTTGTGTCTGGAAGCTGAAATTGGTATTTATAATCAGTCGTTCAATAGTTTCAGTGTAGTTATTGTTTACCTATAATCTTATATTTTGTTATTGTTGCGGCCACACTTATCTTCTCGCGGCCATATTTGATTATTTCGTGTATTTACATCATGTGTTTGACTCGGACAACTGAGACAAGCAAGCCGTGATAACATCGTGACAAATAAACAACTAAACTGGCATTTAAATAACGTATTAAAAATAATAAAAATCTCAACTAACTTTCTTAATACATAAAATTTTATATAAATTCTATAACCAAAGATGATTAAAATACAAACTGTACTGTACATATTACGACACAGTTTTCGCTGTATTTAAAAATCCTATTCATCGTGTCTGATTTTGTTCGTATTTAATTGTTGAATCCTGTTGAACTTAAAAGTTAAATTTAACTGAAGGTTAGTGTATTGTTCTTTGTGTTGATATTCTGTATTGATTATTCGAGAACTCGCTTCGCAATCTTGTCCGACTCTTGAAGACACTGGGCAATGATGGTGGTGATCTCAGGAACTAAATTCACACGCGCGCACACACGCACACACGTATACTTAGTTCAGCGAAGCAAGAGCAGTATTGCCAACTGCTACTGGAGAAATCTCACACACACACAGAGACTCGCGTGCATCCTTACGTTATATATATATGTATATATATATATATATATATATATATATATATATATATATATATATATATATATATAAATGAATACCTATTATACCTGACTGGCCATCTTCTGTTCAAGTCTATGTATATATGTGTGTGATTTAGAAGTCTGTATCACACAGCCGCATATTCACATGTCGATCGTTGACCTCTGCCCGCCCCCCTCTATGTTAGTTCTAAGATGGTATCACACATGCTGACGTAATATATATATATATATATATATATATATATATATATATATATATATATATATATATATATATATTGGCATTCCAATATTACTGCGGTGTGCTATATTTAAACATACAGGACAAACGCTGCTACACTTATGCTTGCATGGACGCCTTTCAGCACGCCATCTTTGAACTGTGGTCAGTGTAAGTTGAAATTTCACCGAAACTTATTTCCGAAAACGGCTGCTTTTGTCAGAAGCAATATCTCGATCTAAACTCAGTGCTGATCTAAAACTCCAAGGATATATCCTAAAGTGTAGTCTGCTGTTTCAGTGTTTTAATTTCTCTGGCTTCAGTACACTCGGCTGTTTGTATTTCTCCTTTATGGTTACTGTTTGATAGCCACTGTGTTTCCTTGTGCTACGGCTACGTAGATGGACGTAACGTAAGACGTTCGGTCGCGGTGTCTTGTCCTTGAGAGAGTTAGTCGTACTGCAGTGGCATTTACCTGTGTGTACACGTATACACACACACGTAACTACATATATAGTCTATCTATCCATACCCACCCCCTCTCTCCTCACCCTTGTGTCCTCCCCGCCGCTGACCCGTGTATATCGTTGTCGATATCACGGAGCCATGCCTTCCATATTTGTGTGGCACTTTACATTTGCATAATTGGATTGTGCTTCACATTAAAAATCGTTAGAGCGTTGCCATGCGCCAAATGCGTACAAACTCTCTACCTCTCCCCGCACTCCCAACCCCCCCCCCCCCCGCGCCATGTACTGCTATATCCGTTCCTTTTCGCTTTACACCTCATCCTCCAACTCTACCTTCCCGACGTGGCCCCCTGCTCGTGAGCTGACGTGCGCCCATGCCCAGGCGAGTATCGAAACAAAAGACATGTGGCTAGCGTGCAGAGTGAACTAACGAACCAGCCCGCTACGACTAGTACAACTATTGATGCTTTTTAGTTTCCTACACTCTGACGTACCCAAACCCTTTTTCCTGCCAACCACGTTCACAAGATTCGGTTATGGCGTAAGCTTATTACGGGTATTATCAAGTTGGAAGTGTACTGTTCTCTGTATTTCTTCCTTTTTGTTTCTTACTGTTTATCAATCAGTTTAATTCAACGATAGTATTTCAAAAACTGGTTCTGCAAATTGTTGATTCGTAATCGCGCATCGATTGGAAAGTACACCGTGTAAATATTGTTCTGTCAACGTTGTAATTCTTTCTGCAATCATAATGTCACCGATACAAGCATCCTACCGTTAAAGACATTGTAATATAGCATGCTTACAATGTTGTTGAAATGCGCACGTTTACAAATGTTGTTATCGTCATGGTGAAACACAAGCATATCGCGAGATACTATCTGCCGAAATGTAGTTGGGTTAACTGCTCTTGAAACCGGCCCGACCCGGTTTTCAAAACTTCGTGCAGGTGGTGAATTTTCATTGTTTCATTGTGGGTTTGAAAGGGTCAAACCATCGTAAAGGTATCGTTCGAATTTGTATAGATCTCAAGGTGGGTAATATGATATTACAGAAATAGTTCTACTTATTATAACACAAACATCTAAGATCTACAAGTTCTCCTGATTTGGTAGATTGCATTTTGAGTCAAAAAAGAAGAGCTTGTCAGTTTGGATGAATATGTATTATTTCCCAAAAAAACACAATTACTAAATCCTAACGTTGGCTTATAAGCCGTGCTACTGGAGGAGGTATTACGTACTGGTTAGTTGGATCGATTCACATCTGCTTCCGCTGGTGGTGGCTTTGGTTGTGCCTGTATGTACTGCTGACGATGAGAGCCGTAGAATTGGCGGCGTGCCGTTTCCATGAGCAGAGAGAGTTTGAGAGACTGAGTGTACCGGGCTGTTATCGATGCCGACGACACCCTGCGTGCGTTAGGGGAACGAATTAAAACAGAAGAGAGTTGCAGTGTTTGTGTGTTCTCTCGTCAGGATGGCACGATTGCTTGCCCGTGTCCGGCTGACGCGTACAAGTTGGCGCGGCGGCTCGGTATTCATCTGTTTTTCCACAGATAGTACTGCCATCATCCGGTTGGTGGCACTTATTAACCATTTGTATCTCCACCAATCAGAGGAGAGAAGATTGTATCCCTGTCAAATATACATTCAAGTAGTTAAGAGAGCTGATTTCATTAAAGAATACATGCGGATCTTCATTCCAAATAAGTATAAATATATTTATTGGTTTTTGTAATTTATGTATCGGTTGTGGTACTGAGGGCTAAGCCTGCCCTGCAAATCTGACAGCTGTGAAATGTCAATAATAGGGGAGTTACAGTATACAAGTTATTTTTAACCTTGTTTTCACCCCAATTTTTGGCTAACTAAATCCATACCACTGTTATCACTTGTCAAGCCTTGTATTAATAACAGAAATGTTTCATTTTGACTGTAGTTCAAATTTTATTTGTCAAATTGCGATTTATTATTGCTTATTTTACATGAATATTTAACCATCCTTTTTAATATGCTAAGTATAATTTAGCCTCATTATACTTCTGCAGAATGTTACTAATTTGTAGGGAATCGCTTTAATATAATTTAGTATCGTTAAGAAGATTAGGAAAACCCCTATTTATATACAGAATGATTCAAACGTTTCGTGCAAATTCAGTTGAGGTTTTCGGAACGTACGTTTCACAAGCAGAGTTACATATACAGGGTGATTTAATATTTCCGCAAACGCTATCGAAGATTTTTCAAGGAACTGTGTCGCACTATTGTGCTGGTATTATCTGTGCCTAGCTATAATAACTGAACAGTACTTTGTGGAGAATTCTAAGAATATAGACCTGCTATAGTCGAATGCTTTCCAGGTGATAAACTCCAATGAAAAACGAATGCAAATGTCATGGTCTTCGTGCTGTAGTATTTACAACGTCCTTGAGATATTTTTGACAGTGATTGTTACATAAATCTTTGATCAGCGAAAGGCCTATCAGACTGTAAATAATATTAGAATGTTGAGTATTTTGAGATGCAACTATACTTTTATTCAATGACATTAAAAGCGATTAGAAAATAGGTAAGTTCTGTAAATGTGGTGTGCATTTCGTGGACAAGATTTGCACTAGCGGTAGATATACATCCGCGTGAGTGTGTGTATAGTCTATCCATAGATATAAGAACTTGACATGATTCCTTAATAGGTAGGGTGGTACCCTTCACAGCAGGAGAGGCCATAAACTACTAGTAGTGGCGGTATTCAGGTACATTTGTAATGCTCTTAGCGGGAAAGACAAGAGACATTTTGTCTATAATTAAGACGTAATAATAATTTATTGAATATTACATTTATTTATGTTAATTTGTATTATTATTGTTAAGATGTATATCATATTTTTGTTGTTATTTTTCAAAATGTATTTATAAATTTCTGAATACAGCTCTGCTTTTTATTCATTTACTGTGTCGTATAATTTGGGATAATCCTCTGTTAATAGCATGCTGCGTTTAGTCAAGTTCTTATATCTATGGATACACTATATGTGTGTGCGCGCGATCAGTGAAGATGGACAATTCCGGTTTTGTGCAGCGCACGGCATTGGCCTCGGCGAGTGAGCTCGCTGGTGAAGCTAGCGATCGGGCGACATCTGTGACACAATAGCACGCTGCTGCTGCTGCTGCTGCTGCTGCTGGTCGTCCGTATTAGGCAATGCGAAACGGGATGATACGCTATTCTCATTGGGCAGAAGAGATGGCCACCGCCCATGCATTCAGCAGCTAAGGGAATCATCGCACATACACACACGAACGGAGAGCAAGAAAGAACGATAAGAACCACACGAGTAAACGTAGCTGCATACCAACACTCACACATATGCCCAGTAGCACCTGTCCGACAACAACGAAGTCAATCCTTAACATCGTCTGCTCGCCCCAAGCAAAAATAGACATTCACACACTCCGCACAGAATGATTGCCACAATGAAGAAGAATCTCTGGTGTTCAATCACGGAGTAATTCGTGTTTACTAATTTGTTGTTCAAACAAATTTCACGAACATGTTATATATTTCAAATGTTTTAGTTTCTTCACGAATGAATGTTACTTCGCAAAAAGGATTTTTGGCTATTGCATAGACGAATAATTAATAACGAATGTAAAGGTTTATAAGTAAAGCTACCAATCACAAGTACTCCTCCATGTTGAGCCAGATATTGTGTACAGTTATATTCACAAACTACTGTACAGTGTAGTATAATTTCGTTCATCCACTGACACGATACACATTTATGCATTGTAACTTTTTTAATCTGTCCACGGTTGCCACATCTGCCACGTGCACACGTTGTTTGTGTGTCGTGTGTCTACGTCAAACTTCGCCACTCGCCCATACCTTCTCTATATTATATCGTTTGCATACTTTTGCGTCGAACTGTACGAGTAAATTCAAAGAAGTTGTCCATCCATCGAGCCTGTTACGCACGTCTTTACTTACCCCAAATAATAATACCTCCGGTGTGTGTGTGTGTCAGTTGGGCCTAACATATATACACACACACAGGTATAACAGGCAATTTATTTAGTTGTGGTTATATTTCTCGATTTTCAACTCTTGTGGCCAGTGTATTTTTAAGTGTTTAGTAGTGCTGCGTACGTCAAAATAGTGTACTAATATTTGTGTGAGCGTAAACGTCAAAATTTAGTTTCATCTTATAGTATGGTTCGTTGCTGTGTTTTTTGTGAATTTGCGAGATGAATATGCGGAATACTCGATGCAGAAAACGGAGAATTAAAAGTGTAAGTCAGCTGTTTTCACATTTGTCGCAGAACTTAACTTTTTATCAAACTAGTGAACAATATGAAGTTTCTAATTTAAGGAAACTAAATCGATGAAAAATATATTAAAGAATACTCCTTGCATTTAAGTATAGAGCTGATTCATTTCTTTCAACATGTGTCATATTTGTAGGTTATTTCTGGAAATACTGTCAAAAAATACATGTTGCATTTTATACAATGGAAATCCAAGAATGACTAAGAGATATTACCGTTGAATAAAAGGCTTAGAACAACTTGGATGGGTACTTGTATTTTACATGATTCTACGTTGTGTTTAACTAAACTTCTAATATAGGGTTTTGCAAGGTTGCATAGGCCATAATATGTAGTGTTTTACACTGTTGATGGTTTGTTATATTTTTGTCACTGTTTATCTGTTCGCTGTATCCTGGTAGGCCAGATTAGATTACAACCAATATGTGTTCTGTGGCCGGTCGCACTTGACAATAACCGTATTTGTTCTTCTCTTTGCGGTGTTAACGATCTTTTTCTGTAGGCGTTATCTATTTAACTTAACCAGCTGTTGTCACGGCTAGTTTCGTAGCAAATATCAACGTTGATTTGCCTACGTGCCAAGCGTAGTATACAGTCAGAAATTTTCCATTTCTTCTCCAGTGGAAAATTACCAAAAATAAATTAGGCATTTATGTTTTACAAGGTTTTGAGTTGAACCACTTTCTACCTGTACAGTGTAACCACTGTGGTACTTCAACAGTTGGTAACGAAAAGGTAATAAAAATAGTACTCATATTTCGTATCCTTGCTGCTAAAATGGCTAATACAGTCTACTTATGTATATCGCTTATAACGATCGTTTCTCCTAGTCCCAAATAAATACATAACATACTAAATACTTTCATTATAGGGTACACTCGCTTATAGTGAACCAAATTCCCTTACTGTTTACTATAAACGGATTACTATAACTTGCGATGGTTTGAAAATACCGTCGATGTTTTCGCATGCGGCATCTCGAATCATTGGATCCGTCAGTGGAGAATCGTCTTTAGAACAACGCCTTAGTAGCAATCCGTGTGTATATATGTGTGTGTGTGTGTGTGTGAGACAAATATGGCTGCCCCGGGTAACTGTGCAGACACACACACACACACACACACATACACATGCTGGGACGTGGTGTGTTGTGAGGTGGGAGGGCAGGTGCCCGGTTATACCACCCGCTCGACGCTCTTCACCCCTCCGTACCTATTGTATACACGTATCTCTATGTGTGTGTGTGCGTGCGGACAGGGTTGAATCCTGTATTCTTGTATGTACGTTGCTCGGAAGTCGAGCCAGACTCGATGATCAATAAGACCTCTCTGTCTGCTGCCAACCAACACTGACAAACACACACACACACACGTTCACGTGTATATATATATATATATATATATATATATATATATATATATATATATATATATGTGTGTGTGTGTGTGTATGTGTGTATACACTAACACAAACATACACACCTACAGTCGGTCACAAAAGTCTTCGTACACTAAAATAGCTAAATTTGTAAGGTCACATTTTTGTAAAAATCGTTATTCAAGAATATATTTTTTCATTTACATTTTTCCGAGTTTGAGATCTAGTGTATGGTAAACTAATATTTGTGTAATATTATTTTAATTTAATTATGTGTTTTCATAAATGCAGTTATTTTGATAGGTGTACGAAGACTTTTGTGACCGACTGTATATACATATATATATACTCTAACCCATACATACATACATCTATATGTGGATATACACTCATACATGTAACCATACCTATATACACTAATATACTCACGCATACACTGAAATGTACTCGTATGTGTGTATTATGACTGTATAATCATCTATATGTGTAGTGTTTGCTTCTATGCATGACTGTACCTACTCCTGTGCTAGCTTAATCTGTTCTTCACTAGTTAGTACACGTATGAAAATGTGTATAAATGTATCGTGGCTCTGTGCCCTGTGTATGTACGAGTATGCATGCATGTATGCTCTGTGTATGCATGTGTTGGAAGAATGTCGTTGTCACAATGAGCTCCTACGCTTTTGTTTGTTAAAACATGTCTGTACGCTGCGTATATCTACATGTAACATGTCGCAAGAAAATAATATGTTTTTTATATACATATACAAATATCAAACCTTAATATCTGTCCACAAATTTCAGTTTTGTAATAACACGAGTGTATTTAAATGTTATTACGTAGCCATGGACTTGCAAATTCATTTCGAACGGTGGCCAGCTTCGACCTTGAACAAGAAACACTAATCGTACGTAAAAACACCAACAGTTATCAACTTTTATAATCCCTCTTTGTTGAATTACATGTCTGTGTCAATGTAGTAGAAAATACTGTCAGTTTTATCAAGGCCAGTATTTTCTTCATTATTGCACACAAATCTGTTATAGTTTTCTTTAAAACAGTAATTATTTAGTATATAAGCACAAAATATTCAATATTTCGTCACTGGTTTTTTTGTATTGTGCAAAGACTGTTGCATTCCTGCATTATGTCATTTCCTATTCAGATCGTTGTGTAAAAATATTAAATTATGACGTTATTTATTTGATTAAAATATGGGAAAATTTGTCTGTTGCATCGCGTCATATTGCATTTGTCTTTATGGATATTTGTGATTCATATTGTTGACTGAATCAACTTCTCATGTCCTAAATAAGAGCATAGTAAGGCCTCGATTAACGCTGATTTGATATAACGCGCTTTTTTCGTGAACTCAAAAAAGCGTTAAATTTAGGATGATTCGTTATAACGCGGTTCATGAAGATACAATTACGGAAATTACGAATCAATTTGTAGAAAATTACGCAGTATTAAAATTGCCTCATATAACGCTGTTCCGTATAACGCTCCTCAGGAACGTATCTAAAGCGCTGAGCGAATTCTTACTGTATTGTGCGCCCCTGTTTGGCCGGCCCGCTTCGAGGCACTGGCCTGTTACCTGTGTGACTGACTATGCTACCAACCATTAAAGAATACACGGGTGTCTGTTCAGTTGTTCAATCTCTCTTTTTCCAACGTTGCGATGTTACGATTCGCCAAGCAGGCATACGCGCGCGTGTGTGTGTGTGTGTTATTTCTAAACGCCTGTGTCCTATATTTAGTGCTACAAATGTAGGCTGCGGCCTCCCGAAATACCACACTGCTACATTCACGGTGTAACGCGCGACGCGCGGTATTTATAAATGTATTGTACTCTATAATACTCTTCCTTCTCACACTCTCGCATACGCGCCGTGTGCTCATCGTCGTTCGCCACATCAGCAAAACGTACACCGGTGTCTGCAAAACCGAACGTTGTATTTGTGTAGAGGATCGGTTACACTCACGCGGAGCAAAAACAGCGGTGCTGCAGCAAGGTGCTTAGCCGCTGGCCTCAACATTGAAAGTGAAGGTAACGGATCGGTTACAATCTACACATATGTTGTAGACCCGATATTCCGTATAATCTCTGTAGTTTAACGTGTAGATCTAGGCAAAGTCTATAGTTTCATTTAGCACTTGTCAGTGTAAAAACTGTCACAGATTTAGGTTAGAATTGTGGTCACGTTTAATATCATCAGATATGCTTGTCACGACAAATTACGTCTCACAATTCATAAATATATTCATTAATTATTTCAAGAATATTCCTGTTAAATAAATTCTTACACGTTACTGTACGTAAAGAGATATATCATTGAAGATTTTACAGAAATATTGAGAGCACATAGTTGTGTAATAATAGACTAGAATATACAAAGTTCATGCTCATTGTACGGCGTTTCCTTTCTATATTCTATGCGATCCTGTTCAGTTCGGGGCGGTGGGTTTTGTACACCCTTTGGCCGTATGCCGGCTGCGCCGGTGGGAAACGAAATGATTCATGTTTTGTTTGGTGCACGGTTGCCAAAATAACGGCACCATTTTGTTGGAACAAGCAAGTAACAGAACCTTGAGAAACTCTCGTAGATATTCCGTACTGGCAGTGTTGTAATCGCGTAAATGGTGAGATTTCCCGTGCATTATACACGCGCTAATCAGCTGATATAATAAACAAAGTGAGGTATTTGCAAAAATATTACTTTTCATAATTGATAACACGAGATAAAACACGAAAATTGTACACTCTATGTAGAAATCAAACTATAAATATGGTAGTAGACATTAATAATCAAGTTTTTTCTATCAAACGTTCGCATTTAAATTGGAATGTAAAGTTACAGAGAATTGTTTGTTGCAATGACGTCAATACCATTGAATTATCGCTTATCGTTTGGTCAATAAGTATGTGTGTAGATGTATTTATACAAGTTGTTAAAGATCATAGTGTTTCGTTCATTTGCCAAAAAAAAATAACGGAATTATTCGGTTAGCCAAATGGCGAGAGCCGTGTAGCAACCTTGAGGGCGATTGTGAAGTGAACTCTGCTGCTGTTAATCCATGTAGTATAAGAGCGCCAAGTATGTATGTGTACGTGAGGTGGTTGCCGCTGAAGCATGTACGAGTTAGATGTTCGTTCCGTCTGCTCGACACTGCTCGAGAGTATTCGTATACGTCCGCACATGTGCGTGTGTGTGAGTGTGGTGCGGCGGCGAAGCTAATGGGTCGCGAGCGATGTGCACCGCGCGCGTCGCGTATAATTGCGTTACCGTACTGCGGCGACCGTGAATGTTGTGCCGGCGCGGCCCGAGCCACTGACCGAGCAGGCGCGCACCCGTCACCATCTGGCAACGTCGCACCGCGGCCAGCTGATAGCTGCGAGCCTGACTAGAGTGAGCGAGAGAGAGACGGTGTACCAGTCATCAAAACGTTGTTGCCACACACGAGCGGTATGCGCAGGCGCGACCGCAGTCGCCCGACACACAACGACACGGCACGGCACGGTCGACCGAGAGAGCGTTGGCCCGCACGCCGATGAATGGCATTGCAAGGTCTGCCGCGGTGCGAGTAACATCGTGCTGCGCGCGTCCGCTACAATAACATCTATAGCCAAACATACACACTCGGCATACGGCTGACGCAGGACGGAATACACCAACAACAGCAGCAACTCTGATTGTTTGCTAACTCTGCGAGTTTGTGGACTGATGCCGTTGTCATTGTTAGCGGTGGTGGTTGAGTTTCGCGATGTAGCAGCCGTTAGGCGGCCGATTCCGGACGTTCGAACTGATTGTGCGGGATGAGTGGACACACGGTTGTTGTGTCAACAACGTCGTCGCCACTTTGGCGCTGTCACGACACCCCAAAGCGCAACATTACTGTCATCGTCGTCGTTGTTGTCGTCAGCAGTATTGTCGCAGCAGTTACAGTGGTGTATGTGTTTGTCCGTTGTTGTGTGCGCCGCACAGTGTTGACTGGCAAGGTGCAAAGGATTACGACGACGCCAGTGAGGAGGACGGAAGTGTGCGGCGCGGTGTCCGACGGTGGAGGTTACGGACCGCGCCGCTATGGACGGGATGCTAAGAGCTCTGCTCCTGCACTACTGGCATCACCAAAAGGTAAATAAAACAGAGGATCGTGCGGTACGGTGAACCTATCAGTAACGACGATGTGCGTGCGTGTGTGTGTGATGTGCAGGTTGGTACTTGTGCTGGCTTGTCACGTGGCACAACACATCGCTAAGCAGCATATATGCCTCGAATATTATACGTGACCTATATACCAACTGGAAAGGAACAGCTCATAGTTGATGTACAAATGAAAGCAGTCTTGACATACTACGAATGTTTAAGATACTAGTGATGTTTAACATCGAATATGATTATGAAACCTAAGCGAAAACAGACATAATGGAGGTATTTTCTACTTGTTGACAAGTAACGGATTACTTTCAATAGTGGAGGAAAGAATTCAGTGTTCGAATGTACACAGATTCAGTGATGTGGCGCAGATAATGACACGAGTTCTCTCCTGAGTGTGTGGTGTAGTGCAATTGCCCGTCCGTCACATTGATTTTGCAGTTCTCACTTGCATGATAGCACCGTGACAAGGAGAGAAGAGTCTCTAGAAGAATGCAGCTTGACTCGGCCATTGCATAGCTGGCTGATTGTACTCTCTATCGTCCATTACATGCACGGAATATCTGGCCGATAATGTTTTTCATCCAACCGTCGTATATTCTGAATAACAGCAGTGTGATTTTCGATAATCACCGTGAATCAACTGTCTTGATTTTATGTGGAAGGTTGTGTTTCTATTCTGTCAGTGCTCGCGAATGTCTGTGAATGTTGTCAGATACACAACATGTAGTTTTCGCGAGATAATTCGTCTATAGTTTTGTCATCTGATGCTAATCGTTCGTTCTTCCAACTCTGGTCTGTGTTTTAGTGGGAGCCACTGTGTGTATGGATGCATGTGCATGCATGTGTGTGTGTGTGTGTGTGTTCGCTTTTGCTAAAGGAATGTCTCGCAGCGCGTATCTCCATCTCTGTCGCCCGGTGTGCGCCCGTCGTTAGCGGCGAGGGGAAACGGACGTGGCGGGCGGGGCAAGACACGGATGAGACAGACCTCCGTATTACGTATTTACCGTGGTGGCGGTGTGCGCGGCGCGTTGTATGTCGAACGACAGTAACAGAGTGAACCGCGGAGCCGGACAGACACAAGTCCGAATACGACAACACACATTATAGAATCAGCAGCAACTGCAACCCAACGTACAGAACATTTTATCACAAAACGTGCGCCAATCTTGTCGTTCGTTTGTACATCAACAAACAGTGTTTCGTGAACAGACCACGAACTGTGTGTTAACATAACCTCTGTTTAATACTTTGCGGGTGCAATGATGATGTGTTGTGCGACGGGCCAGACAGCTGCCAGATGTCTCCATTTTGTATATCGGCTGTTGTGAATGTGATTCTGTTGCGACGTTTTATAAATGATTATGTGTGTGTGTGTGTGATCTAGTCAAGTGACAGTGTGTTTGATTATCACTGTGGCTCGCCGTGCATAGCTGCATTCGACTACGGCTGGTTCATTCTGTGTATGTTGGCTGTTCGTGTCGGTTGTTTCCGATCCGATGTCAGCTAGAGATTTCGCGCACCCACACATTTGTGTTTGACTCGCGTTGTTCGTCGTTCTCTGTGCGCTTCGGCTTCGTTCTAAATGCTGTGCTCGCAACGCTGGACTACTGTGGCTGCGGCATGTATACCGCCGTTTGGAAGCAGCCATTTGCAAGTACGTCTCCCCGTGTGCATGTGTGTGAGTGTGTGCCCTTGCTGCATAAATGCATGTATGTACTGGGATTTTATTTGTCAGAAGACGATAATTCCTTCGTAAAAGTTATTGGATGAATTCTAGATAAATATCGTTACATTTCACTGCTTAAACAGTCAAGCTCGTGTCATGTGGTCTGTCTAAAAACGTTGTGTCGCAAAATGCAGGTGCCCTAGTTTTGCGTATTAGACAAACCAATCGACTGAATATAGCGCTGCGGCAAAAGTGTTAACCGATCAAAATTTGTATTCAACTCAATTAAAAACTTGTACATCCTAGACTTTCACCATCATCAATGTTTAAAGAAACACGGCAAATACTTTACAATTAATTCAGAATATTGTCCGTCCTTTAGATTGCTATATTATTGTAGATTTTGAGGTTAGTTCATCTAAATGTCATGTGTGTATGTGATTTATAAAAATCTTCCTGTAACTTAACATTCGAGATTATCCTGTTGTGGTTAGTTACAAATCGTAGCATAATTTAACATTTGTAGTATTCCATGATGTATTTATTTATTAACCAATTACGTAAACCTTGATTTTGTTATTTTCTTCGTAATCAATTTTGTCTTGCATATTGCGAACATTCTTTAGTCAATGGTGTATTATTAGATAAAGGAGGTTGTTCGTTTATATGAGCGTTAGAAATTTACTTGGAATTATTCAATGGTGACTGGTTATGTCGTTCCGTTACCGCTCGACACATACATAGTACCAACACTTACATACGTACATACACTATCCGACTTCGAGTCGGAGATGCGGAATAATCAATATCGCACTCCCTTGCTTCAATCTGCCGGCTCATTGTCGTCACTTTCAGTTCAGTATCCGTCCCGTGGCGCGTCACCCCCGCCCATACCCCGTCCGCGTCCCTCGCCCTTGCAACTTGTCGCCCTCGGCTACCGAATGTAGAACAACGTCATGTTTGGTACACAGTGTATCCTGACTCATGTCCTTGCAAACCTGGCAAATAATATCTTAATAAATATCCGACAAAATAACACCAGTACTTGCTTATTCATATTTTACTAACTTCATTGGACACCCCTGGAATTGTATAGTTATCAAATTTGCCACGGTTGAATACTGAACTCCTTTTATACGTACAATGTATTGTAAAACCCATTTTAACTTTGCCGGGTCTTGGCAGACAATGTCACAATGATTTCGCTTCACTTCTTTGAGCAGTGTGAATGTGGCTTTTGATTGTTTGGTTCCCTCTCTGGGTACTGTTTGTCCTAAATAATCATACATTCAATTTGCCTTTCACAAAATTCTCTTTCAAATAATCGTTCGTAAATACTTGGTGTTTTTTGTTGTTGTCTACTGACATTTCTCGATGAAGACATTGTTACACTGCTTAAGTACACGTAAACACCAGTTTGCACAGGTAAATGCGCTTCTTGTTACAATGTTTGTGGTGTATAATATTCAGTGTTGTTCGACAATCATGTTTGATGATGAAATTGTTGTACAAACTGAGGTCGTTTACGTCATCATATCACCTAGTGTGCTATATTTTTAGAACGGATAATAATACACGACTTAACAACTGAATCCACTGTCTGTGACCATTGAGCGGTCGACGCATATATAACACAATGTCTCTCTCTCACACACACACACTCTCTTCCCCGCGTACCGCAGTATCATGATGCTAAATGTATGTATGTGTGATCCCCGACAACTTCAACTTGTGTACAACCGATCACCGCTTTCATTACCCGGTAACTATTCGTTGTGAACCTGCCTGTACACGTATTTAAAACGATCCGTTCAACGGTTTTTTTTTTCTTCTGCAGAGTTGGCAAGAATGTCTCAAATGCAAAAGTATGTAGCAATATGGCTACCATATTCGTTTATTTGTTGTTTGCAAAATTGGATTATTAAAACTATATTTTTTCCGTTATCAAAGTACAAGGTCTCGTAATGTTACTATTGAAATAAAATATGCAGGCTTCATAATTTCGTTCCGTAGTAAATATAAACCTGTCAGAGCTGAGAAATTACAATATGGCTACCTAATACGTTCGCTGTTTATCATAAAACTTATCGACCATATCAGGATTTTCGCTTGAAATTTCAAAGTAAAACTACTAACTTATCTTGTTTTAATCGATACAAAGTTTAACACAGTTTTATAATTAAATTCACATCGTTTAGTTAACTAACTAGTTGATTGTCATTAGTAGTTTTATCGAATTAATTTTTAATTTTCTACAAAAACGTTTACCTATTCAAATACTGTAACTGGTTTTATTTACTTATAAATAATGTATTTATAATTAAAATAAACTAACCTTAATTTTGAATCTCTTATTTATGTGATATATTCGATATATTTCATATTTACTTCTATTGTTAAGCGTTAATTTATGTTACATGATATGTTTATTTAACAATCTCTCGTATACATATTTCTAAACGGTCGTATTTTGTTTGAATATTTCTTGTGTGATTGTTCAGTACTGCCATCTGTTATCGTTGTGATCAACCTTTCCTTGCGCCATGTTCAGGCAACGTGTATCACACAGTGTAAGCTGAGGGGTAGACACGTATAATTGCAGATACACATGCCATTTGCTTCAAGCTGTATTGATTTCTTGTCTCTTGACATATACACGCACGACATTCGAGAACACAATCCTACATTATATTATAAACTAACGACTCACAGACTTGCTTGTATGGATGTATGTGTGTTCGAATGACATTTGTAACAAACTTACCTAGTTATATCAACAAGAATTAATTCCTAAACAAATAACCACACATTTGTTACGTTTGTAAAAACGTTTTCATATACGTTGTAAGACGCAGATTAACTGTCAAGTCAGTTGGTGTACAGTCGCCGGTAGAATTATTCTTAATTGTCATTTAGCATGTCGTAATTATGTGTTGTGACTACGTAATGTCATGTTCATTTTGCAACATGGCAAGAATATAATTATTCAATGAGCGGGCTACTGTAACATGCATTCTCCCCGTTAATAAGCGAGACCAGTGGGAATTGCACTTAGTGAGAACTACAGTCTGCACACTTGCCATTGATCTTGCAGCCCAATGGGACACGTGGTCTTGTGGGAATCGGTACTAGTGATTGTTCTTGCAGCTCAGTGAGACGCGTGGTCTTGTGGGAATTGGTACTAGTGGCGTGTGGTACTCTTCCTAACATACTGTGCGGTGGCTTTAGGATGGTTGGACGACATTGGCTGTTCAAGTAGTTTCTTCTATCGACGTACGAACGGTCTGTATGTGCTATCAGAGGCTGTTGACCCGTGCTCTTCGCGATTTAGGGAAAGTTACATTGGTTCTGCAGCCGTCACTGCTGCTCGTTGCCATTGCTCTGTTTCTCCTAAAACCCTAATAACAAACGATGCATATTTTCGTACCTCCCCGCCCGCCTGCACTCTCTCCTTGGATGTCCTCGGTTGGAATTGAGAAATAGTAATTGTACGTCGATGGTTTCATATTGTTAGCGATGGAGCTATTTTCTACTACGTTACGTAATACTACAATAGTAAGCGTGTTTGACATATGTACGTATTTTATTTCTGAAATGCTGTAATGAAATTTAATTCAACCTGATTTGTTTGTAATAACAACAGAACTTACATTTAATACTGGATGTTCAAATTCGTTCACTTAGTATGTGCACCTTTGATTTTTTTTGGTTGAAGTTAAGAGGCCGGAGAAGTAGTTCGGTATTCAGTATAAAAGTTGCCAGGCACAATGTAGATGCCTCCACGTAAATATTATATGTGTGTGTATGGATGCAGACTGACCTGTTACAAAAACATTGAGTCACTGCGATAGCTAATTGTATAAATATCTTCCGATCGAGGCTCGTTGCCGTAAGCAAGGCAACACAAACATTCATACATACATACATCATACATACACACATTTAGTGAGTGAGGGATCACGTGACTCATATATATATATATATATATATATATATATATATATATATATATATATATATATCCATGTTATACTTTAGTATATACTCGTTCATCTACATCCGTACATACACACGCCAAATCATCGGCACGGACCGGTAATGTGAATTCCTATCAAGCAAAGAGAATCTTCACATACACACTGCGTATATACACACATATATAGATTGCTATAAGACAGTTCTGTAGTTTATAAATGCCGCTCACTACCTATACTCTTACTATACTATGTATGTGTGTATATCCCCTTCCCTCTCTTGTACCCGCCCGCGTGTGTCAGTGTACCGTACATACATGTGTGTTGTGGAAATATTAGCCAACCTGAAAAAATCCGCCAAGAAACACGGCCTGCACACCTATATTCACTAACATTCACCACTCGCTTTTGTTTTGTTGCAGATGTCAGCTGGCTCTCAAATACAGATGGCACCTCAAACGACCGTCAATTCAACCCAGTCAGTTAGTCAAGACTCCAATATGAGTACAGGTAAATATAATACATACACCGTGTTCTGCCCTGTCTAACTAGCATAAGCGCTAATGGACTCGTCCAGAATATTCCTGACACTACCTGCACAGGAGAATGAAGCAATGTACCCGTTAGATATTCTCTAAATAGAAGTTTAGTTTTCCGTGGAATGTTATAAAACTAGACGTAAATTGTAGATAATATAACGTCACTGTTTTATTCTCTATACGAGTTTGATGTTAACAAAATTAACATACAACCTGCCCAGGTCATGCATACAATTAACCATTTCCACCATTTTGTGTAAGCGTTACGAACAAAAGAGTAATTATGAAATAAGTAAAACATTACTATGGAAATAAATAAATTATTGATATAAAATTGCCGTTTCAATAATTTTGTTCCATTCTTTCAAACAATTCGAAATAAACAATGTCACATTGGAAATATTGATAATACGTTTTTGCCCACTTGGTATATTAATGGGTATTATTTCAATATCGGCACTCAGCTAACCATGAAATCGATAATAATGCCGATGATGACGAAATATCAAATCGTCTGATTCATATCACACACATATTTTCCGATCTCACATCATCGAGGCCACAGTTTACAATAAATACGACAAAGTGTCGCCTTAAAACATTGTATACGTATACACGCGGAACAGCTCAATGTATGCAGAACAGTTAGTAGATGTGTTAATTATTTTCCATATTACGAAGCCGATCGATTATTTGTACAACACAATGATGGTTCTTATCTGTATACTTTTTGCTTGCTAGTTTATATATATATATATATATATATATATATATATATATATATATATATATATATATATATATATATATATATATATATGTACTTTTATTTGTTAAGTATTCTTTCTAGCATATGTTATCATCGGCAAAAAACCTTCCTATCAGCTGTCACTATGTGTGTATTAACAATATAAAAAACATCCAATTATTCAATGACACAATAAATACGTTTATTACCAGTTCAAAAATTCACAAGTATGTCAAATCAAAGTCATATCAACTTGATACTCTAATATTAAAATTCAGTCTTAATTTACGTATTAAGTATTTTTTTGTATGTGAATTTCTATCCGATGAATCATATTTATTAATATAAATTGATTATTGTATTGTTTGTGATTTCTCAGTAATGCATGAATTAATGCCGATTAAAATGGTTTTAATATTTGTTGCAGTAGAAAGAAATATTGCAATTTTTTTTTTATTGTTCATTTCAATTCCTACTTTACTACAAGTGCAACATGTCATTTAAAATGGCACACTTGGTGTAGAAAAGAGAAATCTTCGCAAAACGATTAGTAACATACCGAATGAGTTTAAATTTTTCACTATTCTCGCAGTTATGTTTGTCATATCAGCAGTTCAGAAAACATACATCTCCAATTGCGATGTCAAATCGAGATTAATTTAAATGTACGATTGCGTAATAAACATGTTCATACTGAATATTTCAACGGAAATAATACACTAAAATACCATTTTAAAGGTAGCTTTTTATTATTACATGTGTTATTTTGGTATTTACAATTATAATAACAGTATTTAGTTGTTTGAGACATGATGTTGAAGGATGTGAGGAACATTTACTACGTCGCGTTTAAAAATACGTTGGAAAGGTAATTGATTCAAAAAATTTCTCCTTGTATTACTCTATTAATAGTTGAATGAGCCGGAATATTAAACGTTATCAACAGTTCAAAAAACATGCATCTATTGTCATGTTTACAGTTCGCTTAGTAACAACACACACATACACATACAGAGAGATGTATTGCGTCGTTATAAAAATACTGTATACAGGAGTGATTGTGTGTGTGCGTAGTTGTTGAAAAATTTCACCTCCTTGTATTATTTAAGTTCGCTCATTTCGCTCGGCTGTCAAATGTAACTGATGCATTAAATTAGAAAACAGTATTCTTCAAAATGTGTACCAACAGCCGCAGCGGTGGCGAATGTACTCTGGCGGCCATATTTCACGCCCGGTCACATGGCCAACTTGATAGGAAACATAGTAACGGGTAAATTATTATTAAACACTTGTACACGTTTGAGCAGATTAATATTTTAACACTGTACAGAGTAAAGTGTATGTATAAACTAACGGGTCATTCTGTCATTTTTACTGCTCGACTATTACACTGGCCCGAGTAATAAGTTCCTTCCAACTTTCGTGTTATCATTCATCTTTATAACCTATAAAACTAAAGTGTTGTAGGACTTTTACGATTCAGAAATTTGCCTCTGCAAACATACGCTACAGACACACGTCACATCGCTGGGATTTTCGATGAGTAAATGAAGACATCCTTATTAATTAATTAACAACAAGCATTTTGACGTTTACAATTATCTAAAGTTTTAAACTCGTCATTTCTTGCTAGGAAAATACTTATTATTATCTTAATATGTAACAATACTTACTAGTAATATAACTTACGCTTTAACGATTGTTTGTGACGTCTATGACTATACGTGTATATGTAGTCTTACTTGCAGTTGAACCAGTGCTGATGATATTAATGTTGGTGTTTGTTTTGTTTGCGCTAGGTTCGTCTCATAGTGATAAAGAGGTGGACCCAAATACTCCTGAGAAGGTGCCTCGGACAACGTCGGAACGAAAGAGAAAACGTAAAGTGGACGATACCGGTGTCGTGGTGGCTGTACAAGTGGGCGGCAAGGGGGCGCGTACAGCCTCCGGTGATAAGAAAATCAACGATTACTTCGTGAAACATACCGGTAACAGTCCGATCCGAATTGGCGGTGCAAAAAGTCCCTCGCCTCAACAAGGTTACCCAATGGTAAATAACTACCTTCTTTTAATAATAATAAACTGAATATTTGTTGAAAAATAATATCACATATCTAAATGTTAATATAAGTTACCAATACAGTATTATTATTACAGTTAATTCATTAGTATATAATCCTACTGCTATAACGTCTCATAATTCTAAAACTGGTAAAGTTGTTACAGGTTATATAAGCTTGTCAACATTTCACAAACTAGATTTAAATTCACTTTATTACCGTAGTTGCATTAAAGTGTTGAAGGAATAGTTTATTTTATAAATAATATCATCACCATGTAAGTCTACTGACTGATAGCCGAAAAGAGAACCTGTATATCTTACCAGTTTATATTTAGTCCATCGACTCATCTAAATTGAATGGAAATGGAGTATTTCAACTAACTGACGTCTAAACTTAAGATTAGATGAAAACTAAATTTAAACTCCGTTGAGATGTAATGTGGAACATTCCGTGGGCACAAGTATACACTGTAAATCATAGACAGACGATTCAACACTGTATATTTATAAATCAACCATTGTGCTAACAACACTTTGTCTAGTCTGCCATTTTACAAATTTTCGCCAATCATTGTCAAAATAATTCTTGACAAATATTTACTAAAAGTATTAAAAAAAGGATGAATGAATGAATGAATTGTTCTATTCGTAATACGTATTTAATTCTGATTAGAGTCTGTTGTTTGCATCCAAATATAAATTTCAAAAGTATGTTGCTAAGTAGGATGCTAGCTATCGATTTATTTTATTAAGAGCAAACAAATGAACGTTTCCCAACACGTGTTGCCACCACGTGACCAAAAAATTCAACGCCAATATGAAAATCAATGCATATACATTCAGATGTAATAACAAAACACAAATATGCACGAATAATGTATACAATCTAAAATGAATAAATCATACAATGTTTTAAAACACAATATTACCAAATGATTACGTAGGTAATTTTACGAGCAATAATTCCAGTAATGCGCCGATAATGAATGCAAACGGTATTGATAACGCAACAAAATGTTCATATTTTAAGGTGTGGTGTTAATAAATAATTATTTTCTGTATAAATATTTGTTGTGAAAGTAGATTTTCTAATATGTAAACATTTAACACGTTCTTTCCGAGTAGAATCTTTGACATTATTGATATCGGTAATGTTGGTGTTAATTTCAACTAACATATGTTAGTGATTCTTCTTCCAGTTCTTTGTATATTTCATCACGGTCGTTATTGTTTCTAGTTTCCACCGTCACCGCAGCAAGTGGCGCTGGCATCACCACAGGTTCCTGTCAACCCAGTTCCATTCGACTTTTACAAACAACAGCCGACAAGACCTATGGTCAGCAAACAAGTACAGGTAACAACATTACAAGTAAACAACCATTTTATATATTTTCTTATTTTTAATTATCATTTCATTCTCATCCCGTTTTTAAACTCGATTCATCTTTGATTCATCGTACAAACGATTCAAAGCTTCTGAGGACATGACAACGCACAATCTATTGTTATAGTCAATACAAGTTGTAGTTTGATAGTAAATTTTGTTAGACAGAAAATCACACAATGTGCTGTTGTTACCATCGTAGTAAAGTTTATAATTTGACAGTTACTCTGCTTAGAAAGAGAAGTAAATTATTCGTGAAGTAAATACATATAACTAACAATCATTATATATAATTTTACTAATTCTTAAGTTATTTGCCTCAACAAATCTAGTTGATCTGTCAACATTGCGACTCTAACTTCTGATCAAACAGAGATATACAAGAGTAATCTGCAAATCTAACAGTTTAAATATTCCTTTCTATTTTATATACTTATCAAGACAAAATCTTCCACAGTGTGTTCTGTAATACGAGTGTGTGTATTCGTTTGTGTGTTTGCAGACTGAATTAACGTGTCAGAGGATACAAGAGTTCGAAACGCAAGCATCCTCCGACTTAGAAGTTCGAAACAATAAAATAGACGAATTAAATAGGACAAACGAGGAGCTGCGGCATCAGCTCACGCAACACCAAAAGACCATCGACCAGCACAAGTTACACATTAACAAGTGCATTGACGTCGTGAAGAAATTACTGAAGGAGAAGAGTAGCATCGAGAAGAAAGAAGCACGACAGAAATGTATGCAGAATCGGTTACGGCTCGGTCAGTTCGTAACGCAGCGTGTGGGCGCCACCTTCCAGGAGAACTGGACGGACGGACACGCGTTCCAGGAGCTCGCCAGGTTTGTATTCAGCATTACTTTGTACCATTTTCCATGAACAGGAAAATACATCAAGATCAATTTAATAGATTTGTGTTACATTATTTACTCTTAACATTTATCTCTTTCCGACCACATGTTACGGGACATTTTATCACATATTTATTTAATTACTCGAATCACGGTGAATTATATCTCATCGCTAGTTCAAGCACATGCATTGTCATATATTTGTTTTACTGATAGTACGCAAAGAAAAAATGTGATATGATGCACATTGTTATACATAGATATGGGGATGGTGCAGGAAATTTCATTAAACCCAATTGAGATTTATTGAAATTAATGTTGGAACATGAAGTGGTATTTAGTATTTCGTTGATTCCACATGTGTTTGTTCCCGGATATAATGCAGCCAAGCAGCCTGGCTCTCGTCTTGTACCGAGGGGCGTGTGATATTTTTACCGCATGACCTTTAGAAAATCAATAAAACGAACACACTATGCAGTATTTGGCATGTGTCAAGTTGAAACATAAGAGAATAACGTAACATATCCCGCCAGCACAAAACAAATTATATTCAACGTAACCTCAAAAACTACATACATCAAACTTAGAAATCCTCCATGAAATTATAAATAATCTCCAATGTAAATTACATGTTTTCATTTTATATTTACAGGCGACAAGAGGAAATTACGGCCGAACGGGAAGAAATTGATAGACAAAAGAAATTATTATTGAAAAAACGACCGTCAAACAGTGAATCGGGACGCAAACGGAACAGTTCGGCAACGATGCATAATGGTACCGATACGACATTCCTAAAACCTGATGCGGTACCCGGTTTCTCGTTGCAGGAATACTACGAAGCCGATGAAATTCTAAAGGTAACATACACATGTATATGCGTACATCGGTGCTAATTTTAACATATCACGGCACTCACCACAGTTCCTAAATAATGTTTCTCTTGCACTATATAAAAATACATTCACACCATCAACTGCGCGATTTGTCCGTTCGTATGTGTTGGTTATTTCGGTACAAAGTTCCCCCGTTGTCCTTCTCCTCGCGCTCGTGTTTCTCTGTCACTCTTGCATCGGAGAAAATTTCTCTAAATCACCTTGGACGCTGCCCAAGTACTTATCGATTCGCAGACCTGTCATTGGACTAGTTTATAGGTTAATTCTCCGAATATTGTATTACACGAGAATATCTTTTACACATTAAGATTAACTATATTATGATACTGTTATTCATTGGAACACTGTCAATGTTTTTAGTCTCTCCTTTGGAAGCCTCCTGGTTTAACATGTAGTAAAAATATACTCTATAGTAATAAAAACATGTTTATTTATCTGCCCGTATATTCTGGCTTCAATATAATAAACTTTAGTCAGAATTTTCTACTTATAAACACATTTTAATACGATATTAATGATTTCTCGAAGTTTAAACATCCATGCACACAAATTTGTACTCGCTAAACTAAAATGTTTGGTAAAAATACTAGCCATTTTAAAAGCGCAGCACTTTTGGATCAACCAATTAATGTTATTTGTTTGTGATGTTGCAGTTAAGACAGAGTGCCCTTAAGAAAGAAGACGCTGATCTGCAGCTAGAATTAGAGAAATTGGAACGAGAACGCAACCTGCACATTCGAGAACTGAAACGTATCCACAATGAAGATCAATCACGATTCAACAACCATCCGGTACTGAACGACAGGTACCTGCTACTCATGCTCCTGGGCAAAGGCGGCTTCAGCGAGGTGCACAAGGCGTTCGACCTCAAGGAACAACGATACGTAGCGTGCAAAGTGCACCAGCTGAATAAAGACTGGAAGGAGGACAAGAAGGCAAATTACATCAAGTAAGAACACGGAACTAGAATCGCACTTAGTTAGAAATGAATCCTTTCTAAATGTATTATTCCGATTATTGGAACAAAGAAAGGTGTTTATAAACGTAGTTTTCATACGGGAGAAGTTGCTTGAGATTGTCACATGTTGTATGCTAGAAATTACTTGGTTTATTAACTTGTATCTCTACATGCGAACTTTGTAAACATTATTGACTGTTTGTTCACAGACATGCACTTAGAGAATACAACATCCACAAGGCATTGGATCATCCGCGAGTGGTTAAGTTATACGATGTGTTCGAGATTGATGCGAACTCGTTCTGCACGGTACTGGAGTACTGTGACGGTCACGATCTCGACTTCTACCTGAAACAACACAAGACGATCCCGGAGCGCGAGGCACGATCCATTGTGATGCAAGTAGTGTCAGCGCTGAAGTACCTGAACGAGATCAAGCCGCCTGTGATCCACTACGACCTGAAGCCGGGCAACATACTGCTTACCGAAGGCAATGTGTGCGGTGAGATCAAAATCACCGACTTCGGGCTTAGTAAAGTCATGGACGAAGAGAATTACAATCCCGATCATGGAATGGACTTGACGTCACAAGGAGCGGGCACTTACTGGTACGTTCAACATCTATCATCTAGTTGTGCACAAGCTAAGAGCCGACTATATGTGGGTATTGTGATGATAAAACCCGTGCCCAGAACTAGACATGATGGTGTACTAATATGTTTCAAGACGGGACTGACAATTTGTTGGTTGATCTGACCGAAATATGCCAATTAGCTTACAGTAATATGACATGTTTGTTGTGTTTTACAGGTATCTACCGCCTGAATGTTTCGTGGTGGGCAAAAATCCACCGAAAATCTCATCCAAAGTGGACGTGTGGAGTGTTGGTGTGATATTCTATCAGTGTCTGTACGGAAAGAAACCTTTTGGCCACAACCAATCGCAGGCGACCATTTTGGAGGAGAACACGATCCTTAAGGCTACTGAAGTACAGTTCGCTAACAAACCCACCGTTACAAATGAAGCGAAGGTAGATATATCAATATACATACTCTGATTCATAACACATTTTCTGTTTTCTTTGTATATACAAGTATTGTCATTTAGTGTTATACTAATTATTAACTGTTCTCTGTTGTATTTAGACGTTCATCCGAGGCTGCTTAGCGTATAGAAAAGAAGATCGCATCGATGTATTCGCATTGGCGCGGCACGAATACCTACAGCCACCAATGCCGAAACACCGGAGCATGAGCAGTACGCAACAGCAACAACAGCAGCAGCAGCAGCAACAACAACAGCAGCAGCAGCAACAACAGCAACAGGTGCAACAACAACAGAGCACCTTCTCGACCGGCATGTTCGGTGGAATGAATGCATCGAGTTCGTCGTAGTGCTGCCCGCGTGCCTGCCGCCCAAACCGCCGCCGGCTACGACGACGGTAGTGCACGTTACGAATCAGCAACTCAGCAAACTATTCAACCACCAGCAACTACTTGAACATGCAACATGATACGCAGAGTACGAAATGTACGAGCACACGACGTACCCGCATGCGCGCACACACGCACAGCCAACGCTGGAAGTAAAGTACTGATACCGTAGTATGATCAGATCGGACACACTAGTGAATAGGTACGTGTGAACCAATCAACGATGATCATGGTTGCGTATAAACCAACCAGAAGGTATGTGTACTAGTGAGAACCAATGAGAGTACGCTTAGCGCTTGGTGTGAGCCAATCCGAAGGCATTTAGTCACGAATGAACCAATCAGAAGACACTGCAGTAAAGTGTGAGCCAATCAGAGTGTACGTGGTCGGATAGTTGACCAATGGGAAGGTGTTGTGGTCATGCATGTGGACCAATAAGAAGATATTTGATCGCACGAGGGTACGTGACGGGGAGTGGGCGTTAACTATGAACGTTAGTAGCAGCTCCCCCGACGTAGCGAGAACTTCAGAGGAAGAGAGTGTGTGTGTGCTGAATGATGAAATTGCATAGAGTGCATAAGTACGTTAGGTGCGTTCGTGTACTGAAATGAAATCATCCTCGTCCCGCGGCTGCCCCGAACACTTCAGAACAAGACTGAACGACAGTTACCACGTGAAAGATTCCCAGTGGAAGTATATGTGAGTGCCTACCATGCGGAAACGTTTTAAACAAACGATTGTTGAATCGTAGAGAAAACCAAATAAAAAAAAGTTCCCGTTTAATAAACTAAACAATAAAAAAAAATGAACACAAACATTTATTATAGAAAACAAGAAAAACCATACAGAGAACTATGACTGAACAATTATTTAAGTTAAATAATAAAAATCGCGTGAATTTCTAACTACAACAGCAACAGTTCTCGGCCTAGCGAGATTCTTCAAAACGTACGTGAAATTAAAACTAAAAGTGTCAAGTGTTGAGTCCACCGGCAGCCGGCAAGTAACAGCAACGAGTGCGTCGTCGTGCTTGGACCAGACTCGTTACATAAAAGTAGTGCGACACGGCTATTACTCGGCGGGCTGTTGTCAGGCGCAGTTGTTGTGACTGTGGTGCAGTGGTTACACGTTGTACTGTGTGTGATGTGACGGTGCGCACGCATTACAAGATGGCGAACTATGGACAAACATGGCGGTGATGCGCGCGCACCCCTATGAACACAAATGAAACAACAGCAACGGTTGAACAAAATGGCGGTGTATCGAAAGTTGTGTATTATACTACTAATTAAATGAATGAGATAATATAATAAATATACAGTTGATAAGTTATAATAATAATAAATAATAAAAAATGCAAAAACATTAAGTGAAGTTCCTCGCTCATGTGTCGCGGTGTTTGTACATACATAAGAGGTTATGTGATTTGATTGATTGATTGAATATTGAATGAATTAAGTACGTTATATACATACATATATAATAAACAAACAAACAAGAAAAATTAAAACAAAATATACAAGATTACAAAACAAAATACAATACCAACAACATACAGAAAATACAATACATACAATACAATATTGATATAGTATACATTGTCGAGTGACATTTACAAAAGTGTGAACCAGAGCTGGTCGAATGAAGTATTCTATGAATATTTCAATGAAATTATAAACAAACCTACACACATACCAACATTACCATCACCATCCATTCGTCCTCTCGTTATCCTATCATGTTCCTTCTCTACATCAACAACTCTCTATACAACATATACATCTCCTCGTCTCATAAAACAATGATAAAACTACACACACACACACACTTACATACAATTCGTTATACATATATATGTTAGTAAATTTATCAAACTTTTTTCTCTATTTCTATCTGATTATAATACAAAGTCAAATCTCGTGTTATTTGTCTGTAAAAAGGACAATGATATTGTGAAATAAGAGAGTTATGTTTCAAGTCGACAAGGTGTGTTCATAATTACGTTGTTCTTATTTGTTTTTTGGATTTTCCGTTGTTTATAATCTCCTAAATGATACATATGAAGAACGTTTATATATGATCAAACGATACGTGGAGATGATACTGATGATACATGATTGTTATCTCTGTCACACATACACACACACACATACATTACATACACACATGTTCTCTTATTCTCTATCTCTCTCTATCTCGCCGCTTTTTATAGCTTCTTCACAACTGGTGCCACCGTGTTGTACAGTGCAGCCGAGTTATTTGTTCTATAAGTATATAAATAAATAAATAAAGTACATACATACTTAGAGAGTTCCGGACTACCTATTTAACAATAAAAAAGTAACACACAAAACACAAACTAACCAATAACAGCAAATATCAACCAATCTGCAACAACGGAAGGCAAGCGTCAGACTTGTCATCATTTGTTCAATGTGAAACCTAACCTAACCAAGTATATCATTGCTCTGCCAAAGTCGAAACACACACAATACGTACATACTACAGAGAATTATATACATACAACTGATACATACAGTAGTAGCACATGATGAAATGAAATGAAAGATATTAGTAGAGACTATTCAAAGTTGTTGTACGAGCATACGTCATGTGCTACTGTTCTATGATATTGTAATTTATAACTTAAAAAAAATAATCCAAGAATTATTCAGTGTAAAATCATTTTTTTTTGTTTGAGTGGGCAATATGTGAAGGATTTATCAATTCATTGTTTGTATTCTATTCCTTACGTGTTTATTTCATCATTTTCATTGTTCACCACCTCCATCTGTCATAACCTTTTTCAATTTTTATATATATACAGGTATATATACATATATATTATATATAGAGAAAAAAATCATTAGTTATTTTATTGAAGTGACCTTGCTTTGTATCGTAGAAAGACGTGTTGGTTCTTGATTTCATTATTATTTTCTTTTCTGATGATTATCATTGATCAACGGTGATTCGTTGATTGAGAATGTTTGAGAAATGACAGTTATATTCCCTGGCGTAAGTAAATGTGTGAATGAGCAGCGCGCATGACACAATTGTTTACAATTATGATGATGATGATGATGAAATAATGAATTATTATTATTAATTATTATATATGATGCAGCCGCAAGAAGGCTATTCGTTGTAAAGCATCGGCTTCACTGTGTTGATAATATAACAAGTCTGTTTGGTGAAAAAAAGCAAAACATTCACGTTGTTTCTTATACATTTTATACTTCTCTTTCTATCTCTCTCTTTTATCAGTATTTTCCTCTCAGTAGTGTCCTTGCACATTTATGTAGGTCTCCCACTAGTCATCCAGCACCCTGAAAAAATAATTCAAAAATTACAAAAATTGGTTGAGATCATAATAATAAGTGTTTGTGTTTAAAAAAATTCAGAAAAATATAACTTTGTATTATTGTTCTTTAAAACGAATTTACAAAATTTTATTTTATCCTTTGCTTTATCGCGTCGCCTTATTACAGTCATATATCTGCTGTACCCCACCACATGTAGCTGTGTTATACGAGTCAGTATCCGCGATATTGATTCAATTCTCTGGTTTTATCACGCACCCCTTAACCGCTCCCCATTTGGTCCATTGTACAACTACATTTCCGAACATTTGCCCACAAAACTTGCAACAGAAGTACAGGGCCGGCTTTCACTCAATAATCTTACTTCCCCCCCCCCCCCTTGAATTGCATTTTTTTAAACAATTGTAAATATTAATGCCACAACCTTCTCGATTAAAAAAGTACTATGAATCTAGAGGGTCGTGATTAATAAAAATTTTGCATATACATTTTTTTTTGCTTCAAATATATTTCAAATTGTTTATATTATTTTTATTTAGAAAACAAATTAATTTTGCCATTTGAAGATTATTTACGGAAAGTCGGCTTTGCATAATATTTATTTTGATTACAATGAATACCTATATTAAAATGGTAACCAATACATATGGAAAATAATGATTCCATAATTAATAGAAATTGGTAGAGTATATTACTAATGATATATAAAAATAAACGTGTGTGTTGTATCTACGCTACGAATGAAACACACAATAATACGTACATACATATTTCTAATTATCTGCAATAAAAGTGCTATTGTGAATTTTAAAATAAAACGCCAAAATCATGTCCAACCTATGAATGATTACAATACTACATAAATTATTAAAACATGCAGGAATAATCACAATTTAAACATACATATATATGTTATTTATAATTACATCATCCCTGTACATTATCATCATTGTTCTCTTCTTATTATTATTATTACAAACCGACACAGCCACACACCTACATACATACATGCAGATACATTATTACAGATGCTAATACTGTTATTATTATTATAATTATTTGTGTTTTTGGTTAAAAATGACATTGTGTTGTTCCGAACAGTATACAGAAAACTGAAAAGAACAATTTTTTTGAAGTGTTTTTCTTTTTTGTTATCTTAGTGACATGTTTTGTTGTACAGTCTTTTTTTTGTCTCTGTAATTATTATTTTTAATCTTAAAATATTATTATTATAATTTTAAAATCATCCTTATTATTTCACCCACGTTAAAAATGGTTATTCAAATAGAAAAAAATACTATTACTATTTATCTGTGTTGTTTTAATTATTTTCTACATATCATCTTTCCTCGTATATTTTTATGATCATCCATTATAATATTCTCTATACAATCATTCATATTCCTATTTCATACCTTCTGTTTACATTCTTTGATATATTCTACGATTTTACATATTTATTTCATCATCAAAAAGATATTGACAACATAAGATTATATTTTAAATGGAGATTTATTAGAAAAATTATAGCTATACATGAAGTCTATACAGTTTATCAAATTATTTTGATAAACAGAACGTACCTGCTATATATTTGCGTTTTTAAATTGATCAAATAATTCATGTTCTTCGTGAAAATATCAGGGAATGTATTATATCATTTGGAATTTTTATTCTATGTTTCTCATTTCACAACTGATTCTCGTTTTAATAGTTCACTATATATTCATACCATTTTTACAATTTCTATGCACAAGAATTTCATATTTTTGTAATGCTAAACTCGTTTAACCTGCTTCAGTTGTATTCTAATAAGATTTATTTATGCGATGCAGTACATATTTTTGCATAAACCTGTTTATAGAAATATGGTTTTCACGTTTTGTTATTTTATATTACAAAAACTCATTTATGACAAAAGTCATTTTAAGTAACCTTATAAGAATGTATAATATTATTTAAATTATAATTTTTAAAAGAAAATACTATTGGGAAGACGGTAAGTATACTATATTTTAATCCTATTTACATTTGAGTTTGTTGGGTGGCATATATTTCAGGGATATTTATTTATTTAAATGAAAATTCTACGTGTTTATTTTCAAAAATATTGGACCTAACTATATATTTTTAATTAATTTAGCTGAAGAAGTTTGTTATTGAAAATCCTGAATTATAATAAATTATCCCAAATAACGACTCGTCTATCGGTATTGTAAGCTATAATAATCAATTTAGTAATATGTATAGTAATCTACAATTTTTAATCTAATAAACATACATACATACATACATAACATCACGCCTTTCCCATTACTGGGGTAGCAGGCCCTTAGTCCCTACAATCACTCAAAATATTTAATATTATAATACAGAAAACTGCCTTTCATTCCTTATTTTCTAACAATTGCTCGCCAAATACTTCTATCCATACATAACTGTCTCGCCTCGTGAATATCCATAAATATATTAAATATCTAATAAACAAAGAAAATAATAGAGTAAAATCGACTAAAATCAATTTTCAGCAGCAAAAATTCCTTTGAAAATATTGTAATCTGTATTTGTTAAAATTTCTACAAAGATTAGTTAATACAAGTTGACGCTAGGTGGCAGGGCATGTATGAGCGCTGGTCGCGCCATGTCAATGCCTTCAGTTCGTGTCGAGCCGTTGAGTCGTCTATATTGTCAGTCATCCGGCATCTCTCGTTGTGTATTGTTACTCGAGACTATCAGTAAAGCGTGTTCCTGTTGTTTTTATCGTTGCCAATGACTTAAAGTACGCCTCTGTGCCAGTGTTTTGTGTTGTATTTCAGTAGTTTTTTTGCCATTTGCAAAATTGTTTAAGTTTGTTTTTGCGGTTATCTACACACAAGTATATTTTCGTTGTGAGTGCATTTGGTTTTTGTTTAGTGTTACTTTCACACGAACAAAAGAAAGGGGTGTATCGGTTTATCGAAGTGCTTTCTTACTGGACATGGATTATTCTTGTTTGGTTCTAATTTATTTTGGATAGTTTGTGTTGATGCGGAATTACTTCTACTAATATGACTAAAGGTAGGAATCATTTTTCTAAATAAGCATAACCCAACCTCTTTATGCAGTGTGTCTGTGACTCTTCGTGGGTTAAAATAAGAAGTGTAAATATGGAATAAATAAATATATTATGCTATTTTTAACCGGTGTTTTTTGGCCGCTGAAAGAAATATATACAATTGAATAGGTTATATCTTTGATTGATTACATTGCTTTTTTCATTTGTGGTTTAATTCATCATCTTGAAGAAACCGGACAGCTATTACAAAAAAACTTAAATACCTTCGAGTTGTTAGATTTTTACTTGTTCCCGTAGCCGTCATTTTAACACTCAAGGTGTTATAATTACAATCATTAAGGTAATTATCTATACTTATGACGAAGTAAAGTAATGATATTTGACATTTAATCCATATATTTATAAAGTTAACTCTGCTGGGAATTAAATTCAATTTATCATGTTTTAGTATTGGTGATTTTCTTTTTTTGCTGTATATGTGAATGAATAATTTCCGGTAAATTTTAAACATTCCAATTTGAAGTGTACTAATTTAAAGACGCGGTACTTGATTAGCGCGTTTAATGATCATTTTCATCTCATTAAGAAATGTTATTTAATATTAATTAATTACACTGTAAATGTTTGTGTTGATCTGTCAGAACTGACGTCAACGATTTTATTTGTAATAAAAATGTTTTTAAAACAATTCTCGGATGCTGTAATATAGAGGTCAATAAACATTACACAAATGCAATTAAAATTATAGTACGCTTAAATAAAATCTTCGAATTGTTTAAGAATTATGATGTAATAAAATTATTTTTCTATAATTATTTTTATTAAAAGTTTTTAAATTAGAAAAATTAAATAAAATAAATTGATACTATGAAAGATAACATGTTATAATTTTTTAATATGCTATAAAACAAAATTTTACTGCTGTTTTTATTATTGTATAAAATTAATATGATTTTATATCAACTATATCAATTATTTTTTTCTCGAAAATATAGGTGTTTTATTGTACAAAAGAGAACTTAAATTCGATTTTCATGCTATTAAAATCCATTTTTCATTCAACATATACAAATTAAATACTTACACAAAAAATAATTCAATATTTGAAGCGTTAAAATGTTTGTGAAATATTATTTTTATTTCAATGAAATATTTCAGGCACAAAAATGCGAAATATGTTTCGCTTTGTGACTGTTTTATGGACACTAGATACCACGCAAAAGAGAATAAAATGTATGTTGTGATAAAATAGTGGAGTTTATAACATTTCCATGGGTTTACAAAGCCTCTGTAGGTATTCGAATAGGGTTCTACTCTAGCTAGAAAGGGTTTAGGGGTCTGCTGAATAAATTGAAATATTTATGTGACAAAACGTTAAAGTTCTGCTCCTGTTCTACATTTAACATTTCACAGAGTATTTTGTTAAAATACATATTTCATTGTTGCTGGGTAATATTTAATTACTTTCCAAGTGTAGGTATTTATTATTAAATGGTGAATATGTAGGCATGCGATGTTATCGGGCCATGCAATATTTTGAAGAAACGAAATTTATTTATTCTTTTATTATTAAATGATGAATATGCATGTGATGGTATGCGGGTACATCTATGTATTATGACACTTATATGTTCGATACAATGGCCTTCTTTATGACAGAGGCCAACTGATAAGCGATCAACAGAAATGAATATGTTCATTCAACGAAGTTATACGCACACTACGCATACATATGTACTATGTTTTGATTGGACGCAATAGTTCAATGCCAAATCAAATGTTTAAAATAAAAACACGTGATACCAAACTCATCAATACACTACGTATATACACTTGCAATATATGTAAACATTTACATACAATAATATCTCCAAATCCTCAGGATATATCACTCAACAGAGTTACAATGTTTTTCACAGAATTTTGTATTATTAAGATATAACATCTTCAGTAAACTAACTATTACAAATCAGAAGGCAGGAATATAACCGTGGAACAGACTATACACGTTCCTCCAAAACAGTGCAAAACGAAACCCGTGTTAAACGAAGGATGAAATCTCGTAAGAGTTCCCGTGCTCGTTTTCAAAATGAATGTGCGTTATAACGAATCATTGTAAATTTAGCGCTTATTTTCTAGTTAAAGAAAAGCGCGTTATAGCGAATCAGCGTTAATCAAGATAGCCTTAAGGCGGAGTTTTATTGTACACAAATTATAACTAGCGTTTTGTGATTATTTAAAATTAGCTTTAATTTGAAATATCAGGACTGAAAATTACATGTTAACTAGACTTATCACAGATCTTCATCATAATAGTCGAATTCACATAGGATCCTTATCAGAACTACGACTCTCTTGTCTCTCTAAGGCCCATGTTCTTATCAGTACGCCGTACTGCGGGAAGTCATTCATTGATAACGGATACGAACAAGGCTGTTTTATTCATGACAGCTGATAATATTGTTCTTCAGATAACCAACGCATATCTTGACGTATGCAAAATTGTTTTTAATCACAGAATGTACTTGAATGTTGTATATAAACAGTAGTTTTCGAGATAGCACTAATCAGTTGCAAAACTATAATTATATCGTAACTTTACTCTTAAATGTGTAATTGGTAAATCAGTGATTGCTAAACTGTTAACTATTGAATATATTTTTTACTGTCTCCTTTAGAATAAGCTTGTTCGTCTTCGTTTTGCTTCGGTTACGCGGTTAGCATAGAAATCGATACTGTTTCTGTTGTTATTTATATGCAAAGTACATCACCATCAAGTACACGGTGTATGCAGATTTCGTTTGCTACATAATCGGAAACATGGTTAGAATGTTTTATGTTCAATTGTATTTTTCTCTCACATAAATATATATCCACGACGGAACAGCCAAGTATATTGAATACTATTGCAGAAACCACACACTCACACGTACACCAATCAACTATAAGGTTTGTGTCTGTGTGTGGTTACTGTCTGGCTTTTGTATCCATAGGCGTGGGTTAGAAAAATAATACGAGGGATCAGGGGGTGAGATATATATATATATATATATATATATATATATATATATATATATATATATATATACAGTGAACTTCGCTTATAACGAACCTCAAGGGACCGACGAAAATAGTTCGCTATAAGCGAAGTTCGTAATAAACGATAAACATCAGAAATTCATTTTTTTATGAATGCATAGGTACATGTTTCAAGTAGGTACATAATATGAAGAACTGTTTTGCAAAACTAGACAAATCCAGATTTGTTCAAAATTGAGTTAGATATTGTTTTGTAATACATATACATTGTACGCTAACAATACTTTTTATGAAGCTTATTTGAAAAAATCGTTTATTTTACTTTTGTTTATACTTATTATTATTTTATATTATTTTTATTTATTTAAAGTAAGAGCTTTACATGTTTTCTTCGAAATTGCGTAACTCATAATTGTACTTCTTTAACACATTAAATACAGTGAACAGGGGCGGACAGGACATGTGGAGCATGCTGAAATTTCCGCATGATCCGTTCCAATCGCGGAAAGGTCCGATAATTTTTTTTCATACAATTAAATACATATACACAAGAACCGCAAAAACTGTTACGGCGACCCTACATATGCGGAGTTGAAAGATTTCGAGGAATCCCCTGATTATTTGGTAAAATGCCGTTTGAAGTTCGTTATAACCGAAAACTTTTTCGATTATTACAAAAATTAAGGTTCGTTATACCCGAAAGTTCGTTATAACCGAGTTCGTTATATGCGAAAAAAATAACACACGTTTAATGATACTTTAGTTCGTACTTTACAGATTGGTTCGTTATAAGCGAAAGTTCGCAGTAAGCGGGTTCGTTATAAGCGGGTTCGTTATAAGCGGGTTCGTTATAAGCGGGTTCGTTATAAGCGGGTTCGTTATAAGCGGGTTCGTTATAAGCGAAATTCACTGTATATATATATACATATATATATATATATATATATATATATATATATATATATATATATATATATATATATATATATATATATATAGATCAGTGGTTCTTCACCTGGGGTCCACAAAGGGATCATATTTCTTACATGTACATTTTAATAAAATGTGTATTCGATAATCGCAAAATATTTTGGTAGTAATATAACAAAATCGTTTTATTAAGTATCCTATATGTTAATTCTACCTACTTAATTTAAATTTTAAAAGTATCCGCGTGGCTTCAAGAACCGCTGCGCATGAAAATTCTAGATAGTTTGAAAACCACTGATCTACTTAAAAGTACCTGACTACTGGCGGTCAGTTCTGTAATTTGCATGTACCGGTATATATACATGAATAAGTCACAAGTGTATTTACTTACTGCAGTGTGTGCAATCAATACTGTTAGCAGTATGGAATCAACACAACCAAGGCTGATGCCTGTTTGTACTTGTCCGCTGTGATGTTTGCAGCGTAAAGAACCTTTGCGTGAGTTGGGCTCTAATATACACGTGTATGATGCACTTTCTAAACGATATATTACAGAGATGTACCGACTATCGATTATTAGTCGGCTAAGCCGACTATCCAGACACTTTTCTAGTCGGCAAAAAGACCGATTAATCGGCTTTACACTTTGATCAACTATAATACCAATAAGGTATAGGAATAAAATTAAAAAAAAAAATAGTAAAATAACTACTTACATGTAAAATATTTATTTACTTATTAATCGTATGTCGTATACATGTGATTTTCTTCGAGACATAACAATCACAATCAAATATCTTATTTATGGAGATAGGATGTACTCAAATGAGGGAATAAACAGATATGTTCTGACAGGTAACTTATCCGTATGGCGCACGACGTACTTGATACAAGCAAACATCTACATTCTATACCAATGATTATCAATTTAGAACTTCACCCCGACTTTTAGTGATGTTTAAAATTAGCGGCCGAAACCGACTAATCGGCTATTAAAATGGCCGAATAGTCGGTAGTCTCTAATATGTTATTAATTTTCAAACACAAGTTAAAACATCAAGATGTGCAGAACAACTCTATATCTTTCTTCTCGTAACAAATGTCGCAAGAAAAATATAATACATTAGTGTTAACTGTTGAATCGTTAAAATTTCTTTATTTAATGAAACAAAGTTCTTTTCCCCGTAAATTGAACATTAATGCAATAACAATTACTATCGGTACGCAATTTGAATGCAAATTGTCAAACGTCAGTATAACGCGCATATTGATTGTGAAATGCCATTGACGTTATTGAATCAGCCGGACCGGGCTGTGATTTTGGAACTCGTACAAGAGCACTACATACTGTATACATTTTATGCACATATTTTAGCGAATGTTTCATTAATAAGTACAGATTGATATTTACTTTATCATTAAACAAAAAGGTATTATTTTGCACTGAAAATATATGCATTTTACGAATATACCAAATATTTTATTTACAATAAGTACAGATTGATATATAGTTTATCATCTAAAAGAAAATATAAGTATTATTTAGCACTGAAATCTACCAAAAGAAAAATCCTGTAATTTAATCTTAGTACAGTGTTGCCAAGCGTTGCTAAAACCTGTGTATTAGTATCTGCAATCCGTATATGTATTATTGAACGTAACCTAGAGAGTTGCGCAGAACAGTGTTACCGTTCCATGATTCCGTACAATGAAAATTAAAATAAAAATCAAACACAGCGGTAAAAACAAAACAAAAAATGCAATGAATTACTCGCTCCAAGTAGCTGGTTGCTCTCGCTTGAACTGTTCCACAAAGAACGATTATAAAATTGTACTTTTATTTCCATTCTCTGAACGAGATCTATATATGAATATATCTCTGCTGGCTATGTAATTGTTACTAGTGCATGCTAATGTAAATCAGAGAATTATATTGCTTAATATAGTATATGGAATATACACATATATTCTCATTAAAACAATCATATTTCATAGCTAGAGATAGAGAAAGAGAGAAAGAAAGAGAGGGGGGCGAGAGAGAACGAGAGAGAGAGAACGAGAGAGAGAGAACGAGAGAGAGAGAACGAGAGAGAGAGAGAGAGACGTCTTTGCAACGAGAGCAGTCTGCTCTACTCTGTATAAAATGCAACTAGTACCATAGATCATAATCTAATAGATAATTCTCACCAGTACGATCTGTATTTTTACAAATCAAAGGACAATATATATGCATGCATACTTACCTGAATACGTCATTGTGATTGTATAGTACAACATACACATTTACAAGCATGTATTAACACGTTTTTTTTTTAATACCTACATGTGTCAATTAACACTGCACAGTTCTTAACAATCAAACGTGCCTGCCTGTTGAAACAAGCATACTCTAACCTAAAAATAAACGACTAAAAACACTGTATTGTATAATGTACATTATGCTGAGAAAATAGTATTAAAGTATTAGGACTAACATTTGAATATTTGGAATTAAACTTCCGTTATTACAGTGTAAGCCTTACACTGTAAGGTATAGAAGATATATCCGCATGCTATAGTTGAAATCTCCACGTAGACATTCGATTTTCCTAATCCTTATTTATTACCCTAGGTTCAATGCAAGGCCTGGATTTAAACAAATCTATTCGACATGTAGTTATACGCCCTAAATTGTAGGTCTATTTTCGAATATTTTATAGTCCTTATAACGGAAGTTATAGTTACATTTGCATGTAAGTTCTAAAGTCTATGTTTAAAGCGCAAAATATCAGAGCTTTTATACTTGATATCCCGGTTTGAGGTTGAATGGTTTTGATAAATGATTCTGTATATTACACAGAGGTGTTTTGTTACCTACGTATCGTAATCGATTTACTGCAACTGGTGAAAAATTCTCGCAAAACATTCACCGCTCTCGTGCCAGCGAATACATAATGAAACGAACAGTCCATTGAACGTGTGCGAGTGTTCAGTGTGTGGTCTGCTTGTTAAATGATATTTATTTCAATACTTCAGGGTCGATCGTGATTTAAGTTGTATTTTTACTTTCTTATGCATAGTATAAAGGAACTATAGGAATTATGAAAAATTTCAATTGCGATATTTTGATGGAAATGCGTGTTTTGAGGTCCCCTGAATACGTTTTGACTATTTTCGCAATGACGTCTGTGTGTGTGGATATGTGTCTGTATGTACATTATCTTAAAAACGAGCAAAGACAGGACAATGAAACTTCATATTTAAAAGTTTCTTGATTATACGAAGAGTTGAGTAGATTTCTAGCATAATTTCCCGATCGGAAGAAGAAGTTTACTGAACATCAAAATTGAACATTGCGAATTATTGAAGAAAATAAAGGAGATATGGAAAAAGTGTTGAAAACAAAGTTATAGGAAACAATGATCTTAAGAAGAAATGTTCTATGCATTTTTGTTCTATCTTTATTCAATTTTGAGAAAAATGTATTTATATATTGGCATGTATTTAAAATATATATGCTATGAAAACAATACAAAGATATATTGGCATGTATTTAAAATATCATATATGCTATGAAAACAATACAAAGATAAAATATTTACGAAAATACACATTTGAAATGTCAAATATGTGTGGATTTAAATTGAGTATAAAAAAGTCGTGTGGTGAAGACACCAAATATTTTCCAGAATAATTCTTTACATAATATTTATTAAACTACATAATAAATTGTGCTTTTAAAATTAGAGATTGCTCAGCTTGTTTAGCGATTTCACAAAGAGACACATTTGTCCTATATGAGGTATCTACATATCGCAGTGACAAGCTCATTAATACACATATAGTGATAAATACGATTGGGTAATAGTCGTTAGTTAGTAATGACACGGTGTATAAGGCAGTAGATATACATATACAGGCACATTACACAAATGGCACTAATATGTCCCGATAACCAACAGTGGACAAATTACTGTGAAACACACATTATATATATATATATATATATATATATATATATATATATATATATATATATATATATATATATACAGTGGAATCCGCTTAAAGTGAACCTGAAAGAACCAGGAATTTGGTTCTCTATAAGCGAGTGTACACTATAACGAAAATATTTAGTATGTCATGTATGTATTTAGTTGGGACTCGAAGATACATTTATTATCAGCAAGTTTCCACTATAAGCGAGTTCACTATAAATGGATTCCACTATATATATATATATATATATATATATATATATATATATATATATATATATATATATATATATATATATGAGCTATATTTAGCTGAAAAGGTAATACATCAGGTGATATTAACAAGGGAATTCGTTAAAATGAGCTAAGAACATGCAATAACAGTATCGAAATAGTACGTACACCTACACTGTAATTGATCAAGTAGTAATAAGAAAAATTGTTAAAAATCATGCTATATACCAGTTAGCCATTAAGTAATAAAAATAACGAAATAATGTAACGAAAATGGTAAAATATATCATATTAATAATCATATATCATTTTAATAAAACGCTATGTTCATATATGAACTGTCGCTAATAATAGAAAATTAATAATGTAATGTTATATTGACAGAGCATGAAATGCAATCGTGCAAATCCGCTATACATCGGATCCGTGCATTCATTCTTCGTGTGACAAGCGAATAGTTTATACCGAGGTTAATACCAATTGGTAGTGTACTGTGTCAACTCTGTGTTGGTAACACTGCCCTCATACATACATGTATATACGAATATTTAGTATTAAAAGCGTCATATTACTTTGTAGCATTCAAAAAGATGGCTGTTTCATGCGACAGTTATGAAACAGAATTGCTACTTCTATGAATGATCATAGTTGGCATCTCACAGCACAAAGAACACCTCACGTTGCCAAAAACCAGCTACGCCATTGCACACGTAATTATTCATTTTCATAAACACATTTCTGTAATTCTTTTTATTTTCATTCCTTCAACGCATTCCAGTTCTCTCGCTTTGTTTAAATAGAAAATAGATAAACTTTCAAGTGTTCATTTCGGTAAGAAATTGCTCGGAAAATTACGCATACTTTAGTTTATTTCCAATGTGCAAAATTTGTACTAATGGGCAGTTGTGTAATGGTGTGTTTTATTTTTAGGAAACTAAATGATGTACATGTTTATTTTTAGCGAATGTCTCCTGCAGTTTGGTACGAAGCAAATGGCATCTATACTTTGTGAGGTTAACCTAAAAAACAATCACCTTCTAGTGTATGTATAAAAATATGTTATGATTCAGTTATCAGCAATAAGCAGAACCGTGTCTGCATTGAGAAAACATTTATTCATATCTTTCTGGGCGTATGCGTTGAATTTGGTGATCTGCGCAGACTGGACTGCGCAGCCCAACCAATTGCGCCAAATGTTCACTGTAGACTCAACCCATATTGTCGAAGGCAATTGCAGTAATTTAATTTTCTGGGCCACGTTTCCCAATGACAGTATACCCTGCTGTCAACTTTTTACTTGCATTAGATTACAGTAATACAGTGTGATTTCATCTCTCGTACATAGATGGCATTAGTTAAGCAGGGAAGTAAATTATAGTCACTGGTTCGTGCAAATAAACACTATTATAAAACATGTCATAACCTGTTTGATAACTATCTTTGTTGTAAACAATAACTATGCGGCTAATTAGCTTAGTGATTACATAATAATCTTACGGTATGATCAATATGCCAATCGATTGTAACAGTACTCATTGTTGTTGTGAGTTGTTAGTATAACGGTATTTCAAATTATGTTTACCTCAAGGTAAAACAAAATAATATTTCCGTGACATTGTAAACATTTACAACAATTTTCAACAAACGGTATTTGATATTTAGGCATGACTGTTTTGCGTGGTGAATATTTAACAAATATTTATGACATTTTACGTATATATACATATATATATATATATATATATATATATATATATATATATATATATTATGTAATATTTATTTATTTATATATTTATTGAGTGAACCCATGCATGTGTATACGCGTAGAGTGAATTGGTGCTTGTGTTACTTCGCATTCGTGTACCGGCCTTTGAGAGTCTTTGCTCTGGAGCTAAGGTAAACGAGTTATAAGTGGCTTCAAGCCGACACACTCACTCACATGCAGATAAAAGAGACATTCAATATGCACAAGGATCACAAACATTTCAACAGAAAACCATTGAAGCTCTTCTAGTTAAAGCAATTAATACACGACTTACTGTCTATCTTAAGAACCTCACAAATATTACACCTAAGTAGTTAGTATTATCACTGTGACACATGTTGTACCGAAATACATATTTCAGACTATGATTTCTCAACTTTGAATTTAAATATGCTCGTATAAATGTATCAAACAATAATAGCATTCACTTAATATTCAGACATTTACAAGTACAGCCAACAATAATAGGTTATGTTTATTTCTGCATACTTTAGATAGATAAAAGCAGATTTAAACTTTGGAGTTACACATTTACTCTTCGATAATAATTACCCAGAAATAAATTTGTTGTACAAATATTTTGTCCAGATGTCAATATCTTGAATGATAATTCTTTTAAACCAAACACATATGGTATTTCCTTAAATATCTGTATTCAGAGAGAGAAGAATTCAGCTTCGAAAAAAAGAGAAAAAAAATACGAAAAATTTTCATCAAACTACACATTCATGTTTCCGTCAGTGACCACAGAGTAATGCGACATACCTCAAATTTATTTGTCCTTATTTTGATTCGTGAAGAGCATTGATGAAACGTTTGGAGCATTGTCCGTTTTCTTCAAGGCCAGTTTGGTCAAATTTAAATGATTTGATGAGAAATATTAAACGCAGTTTAGAAGGTTTTTAATAGATACTAGAGGAATGAATTTGATGCAAGAGTTTATTTGCATAGACCGTTTAGTTCAAATATTTATATGCAATTCTGTGCTGCACGGCTGCATTCAGAAGCTATTTCTGGTCGAGAATTTGTTTGGCTGTTTACAAGAGCGGCTGTACAATATCTTACACACGCTCGTGTCATGTGTACGTGTTAAATATTTGTCGCCTTTACGCAGTAACCAACACGGAATGCAAACAATAAACCAGCAGTAATCAAACATTCCACACTGGTAATTTATACTGAACGACATTTACAAATTAAAACAGACATTTGTTTTGAATGTGGTGCCCCTTTGGAAAATACAATCTGACGCCGTCACTGTATGCATGTGTGGAATATTTACAACGCAATCTATTCAATGATGCTCCTAGTTTTATGAACTCATATCGTTATGACGATGTTATTATTTTCCATCTTGCGACATTTTCTGAAATTAATATAGCGTTTAATTTTAACGACCAATTGCAATAAATTTTACAGTGGCGTCACATGGGTGCGGGGCGCTGGGCAGTTTAAGAACATAACATGTCTAACTTAATTGGTAGTTAATGTTATAGAAAATTATTCATATACTTTGTTATCAGAGTAGATAAATTAAAAGAAGAACATACGAGAGAGAGTTATAGAAATAATATAAAAGATTTAATAAGGAACACACCCAAGCCAAACAAAGACAAGGTAGAGGAAATTTGGAAGACCTTTAAATTAATAATAACAGAAGCAACAAAACGCGCATGCGGAACATCCAGAAGAACGTTAAGTAAACAAACCCATTGGTGGAACGGAACAGTAAAAGAAGAGGTAAAAAGAAAGAAACAAAAGTGGAAGAAATATATAAGCACGAATAAGATAGAGGATTACGAAGAGTATAAAAAGCAGAGGAGAATAACAAAAGTAGTAATTAAGAAGGCAAAGGAGAAGGCATGGGAAGAATTTGGGGAAAAAATGGAGGAAAACTTCAAGGAGAACCAAAAACTATTCTATAGAGTGCTTAAAAATTGTAAAAACGATCGACAAATAACACTGAAACAGCTAAAGGATAAACAGGGAAAACTAATAAAAGAAGATAAAGAAATCATGAGAAGATGGAAGGAACATTTCGAAGAACTACTGGAAGGAGAACTACTCAGGAACGAAGACGAGGAAAATGAAAACACAGAAATTGGGAATCCAACTACGAGTAGGGAAGTAGGGGACATCACAGAGAAAGAACTGAAAACGGTACTGGAAAAACTAAGAAATGGGAAAGCCCCAGGTCACGACAATATAAAACCAGAACAATTGAAATACATGGGAGAAGAAGGAGAACAAATACTACTGGAGATGTTGAACAGAATATGGGAACTAGGAAGAATACCGAAGGACTGGGAAAAGGCAGTAATACTCCCCATCCACAAGAAGGGAGATAGAAGAAATTGTAATAATTATAGGGGAATATCGCTGCTATGCACTACAGCAAAAATCTATGAGGCAATCCTAGAAAACAAACTAAGACAAGCGGTAGAGAGCTCGTTGGAGAAAGCGCAGAGCGGATTCAGAAAAGGACATTCTACACAAGACCACATTTTCGCATTAAGAAAATTAATAGAAAACACAGTGAGGAAAAACAACAAAGTATTCATAGCGTTTATAGACTTGGAGAAAGCTTTTGACAGAGTGCCACGACAACTATTGTGGGAGATATTAGGAAAACTACAGGTAGACAGAAGTTTAATAAAAGCAGTAAAAAGCATTTACAGAAAGACATCCAATTACATAAGAACAGGAAACGAAACGTCGGAGGAATTTGCAACCAATCAGGGCTTAAGACAAGGAGGAGCGTTAAGCCCCCTGCTCTTCATTATATACATGGACAATATTATGAAAGGGTTAAAGGATAAAACAAAAGAGGTAGAAATAGGGTACCATAACCTTAGAAGAATAACAGTAGCGGAGTGCGCATTTGCAGATGACCTGGCAATTCTAGCAAAGAGTGAGGAAGATTTACAGATAAATATAAACTTGTGGAACGAGACGCTGAGAGAACACAACATGACGATTAATATTAACAAAACCAAAATTATGGTAATATCGACAGATGACGTAACAGCAGTAATAACACTAAATGGAAGAACACTAGAGCAGGTAGATACATTCAAATACCTTGGAACAACACTCGACAACAAAGGTAGACTCGATGACGAAATAAACAACAGAATACTAGCGGCAACTAAAAACTACCACACCACTAAAGTTATACTAAACAATAAACAGGTCAGGAAAGAAACAAAGATGACACTATTCAAAACAGTATACAGGCCCATTCTAATATACGGCAGCGAAACTTGGACAATGAACCAGAGAACAAAAAGTAAAATTCAGGCAGCAGAAATGAGGTACCTAAGGAAAATAGAAGGAGTCACCAGGATGGACAGAAAAAGAAATGAACAAATAAGAACAAATCTAAACATAGAAAGTATACTAACCACCATAGAGAAGAAACAACTATCATGGTACGGACATCTGATAAGAATGCCAGAAGATAGGCAGACCAAAGTAGTATGGAATGCCAGAATAGCAGTAAAGAAAAAACGGGGTAGACCAAAAAAAACATGGGAGAACAATCTAGAAGAAACACTGAAAAGAAATAACATTGGCTCCCAAGAGGCAAGGAAAACTGCAATGAACAGGGAAAAATGGAGAGAGCTGATAAAAGGAATTAAATAAAAGGAAATAACACAATCTCGACACCCGAAAGGGTAAAAGAGATTTAAATAGACTATATATATACCATTGGAATGAGTATTATATATAGTTAATTGTCTAGCTTACAGATAATGCTAATTGTTTTTATGTAGTTTTTTTTTTATCTGCATGCTCAATTATATAAACTATTTTATATTTACAAATTATTATTTTTTACAGCTAATATCAATCTATTTAATGTGAAAATGCATAAAAATTTATCTACTCCTTGAAATATTAAAATAAATTTAACAAAGTAATAACAATATACACTTATATTATAAAAGTACATACATACAAAATATGTATGTATGTATTTTTATAATACGAATGTATATTGTGCTTACTTCGTTATATTATAAAAGTATACTGTGCTTACTTCGTTAAATTATAAAAGTATATTGTTGTAGTATTAATTTTATAATAAGGTTCTATGCGAACATTATTGTAGAAGTTTCCATCTCTACGATACTGTTATCTCCGCTCGTCGGTCCCCACATTTTTACCAATTTGCTGTAATTTAATAGTTCAATACTGACAGATAAATTACGACTAAAGATGTTTTGTTTGAACATTCTGTATTTATAGTAATCAAAGGTACCGAAATATTACCTGAATCGATTGTTGTTATAACGGTAAATATTAATATCATAAGTAAAACAAATATATCTGTTGTCTTTCCCGCTAAGAGCATTACAAATGTACCTGAATACCGCCACTACTAGTAGTTTATGGCCTCTCCTGCTGTGAAGGGTACCACCCTACCTATTAAGGAATCATGTCAAGTTCTTATATCTATGGACAGAGTATAACAAAGTATAAATTTAATCTGTAGTGTTATCGGAAAACTATTCGTGTCAGCGCTTGCCTATCACAGTCTACATAATACATAACTATAACATAACACTACATCTAACATACTTACACTATACTGCAGTGTCAAGTATGAAACTAAAGATATAACTGTACAGTTCCCAGCCATAAAGCATTACAATTGCCCCGACATATTCTTGCAAATTATACACACACTTTCAAACGTCATATTTTATAACCATACTAAACTATAAAGTAACTAACGAACACACATGGTTCAGAAAGTCTGTGTATGCAGGCAGTTGGTAGTAGTGATCTATTCATACACCATTTGGGAACACTGCACGGTACAAAAAGGACATCTGGGTACCGGTGTGTGTGCGCGCATGATGTTTGGAAAATAAAAAAGTGTACCATTAATAACTGCACAGTCATGTGTTAAATGTCTAAGGAGAATTTCACATACATCATACATACACTCAGTTCTACTCGCCTCTCCAAGATCCATACCTTGAAAATCTCCCTGCACCAAATTACCAATAGACACTTATCATCCCACGCTATAATTTCCATAACTCCCCTGTCTTCTTTCAGTGTTTTTTTAAACTTCCAGGGAATATGTTCTTAAAAACGGTTTAAATTCAAAAGAACTGTGATATTAAGAATCGAATATAAGAACTTCAAACACTCGCGCAATGAATGATTCATTCGGAATATATTTTAGAACTGCGAGTTTGGTGATATTAAGATCTTGGGGCAAATCAATATTGCAAGTGTTGAGAATTCTAACTGTGTAGAGACCAGTTTGCATTGTTTGGTCACGCCCTACACACACATACATTTACACGCACGTGTTCGTATGCACGTGTGCGCGGACACTAATTAATGACATACAGCAGCGGCTGGTAAAGGGTCAACGGCTTGTACCAAAGCTTCTCCCTTACCTCTATCAAAGCTAATTCCAAACGAGATTTCCGCTAACGCAAAAGGAATTTGATCGTATCATCTTGAATTCGTACCATTTCATAATGAATCCATTTGTATTACAAAAGAAACTTAGCTAGAACAAGTAAAGGAAATATTATTTTAAAAACAATCTTTACACCACAAAGTACATTACACTATTTCTTTCTATAAATCTCTAAAAATAGACCCTACATCAGCTGTCAAATAATTCTGTCAATGATGTTATTTTATTTCTCGGTTACTTTTAACGATCATAGCATTTTCCGTAACGGTTCAATGAGTTAAAATTATTGGTGACATTTCTCGACAGTACTATAAATTTTCTTTCAATTGGTACCATTGCGTTTGCAGCTGTTCTTCCAACAATCATAATGCATTGGACAACGCCCTGGTATTATCTCTTCCGAACCACGCTAATTTGGCAAGATTGAAAGGTGGTTTGCATATCTTGTACACGCGATATAGTCTGCTTCATATGGACAGAAGCTATTGGACTTGTAGCAGCATGTTTGGACTGCACCCAAATGATAATAATCTCCGAAGTACAACTTGATCGTGGTCAAATGGTGTCTACTCTGCAGGCATCCTGAATCGTATAAAACTTAAACGATTCTAAACATTTGTATCTATAAGGGCATGGGAACAAATTAAAGAGATACGGGTTGTTCAAAATCCTCCGGAATTATAAATATTCATATGGATTATAAAGAAACAAATTTGAGACTATGCATCGTCTTTGATGTTTGTAATATTTTCCTCAGAATTACCGTTACGGTTCAGGAATCGAACATGTAAACCAGAGAGATGTTGATATTTCCACTAACAGTTAGAGAGCAAGCCAGAGAACTTTTAAACTAAATAAACCCCAGTTTTGTCCGCCTGCCGTCGTCCTACTGGCCTCTCCAGTCTCCGTAACTAAATATATCCACTTCCAATGTTTGGACGGCAGAGATCTCGTCTCATGAATGAAATGTCGTACCGCCTGCTGGTTCGCTGACCCGGCACCACGGCTACTGGTGGCGCTACCGTCATCAGTTTCTGCCTGCACGATTCATTGAATCTCGCTCTCTCGCTCACGAATGTAGGATCCACATGCTGGCTCAGCAACTTTCAGTTCTGTTCCCTGGACAAGGAGATAACGACGGAAATTCAGGATGCTGGACTCACAGAGGGCTATAATGAAATTGGCTTTTTGTTTTTCTTGTAACCTCGGAGGTTTGTGGGCGGGCTTGTTTGATTAGGTCCATATGTAGATACGTATTAGGGAAGCAAGTTCTTGGGGCCGGTCAATATGTGGTTTGTGATCCACCTTTATATTTTGGTGAAACATGCAGGATTTGGAATGCGAAATGTCTTACCTGTAAGATCCAACAATACGATGGCTCAGTGTTTCTGCTGATATGCTTGTGCTTGTTATTTCCCGTTGGTATCATCCATTTCACTTACTTTATCTTCACCATCGCTGTCTGATACCGAACGTCTCCGACATCTGCTTCGTATTTACACGGCCCGCTCGTGATGGCGTATTCCCAGTGATGACATTTCATATTTTCTGCTTCGTTCCGTCTTTACAAGTTTGAAAATTGAAAATACCAATTTCTTTTTCTTGGAAATTTGTTTGACAGTAGTATTTACTGTTTTTAATTTTGTTTTGTAGTTTCCAAAGTTATGTAAGAATGTTATAGACAATTTTTATCGCATAAGACTTTTCATATTTATATTTTACACTTACGATCAATAAAACTGACAACCAGTTTTTAAAGAAATGTTTCTTACATAAGAATATTGAAATATTGTTAATCATTTTATCAAATTATATACAATAAATATAATAAAATATTAGCTTGTTATATTTTGATAAATCATTGTATTAAAAAACTGACAAGACCTATAAATATAACACCGCATAATTTTGTGAAATTATTTATTTGTTCGCGACGAGTTTGACACACAATATTTTAAAAACTACTCCGCTAATAGGTTAGAAAAATATCGTCTTTGCATTGCTGATGACATTTGCTGAAATTTATGACATAAATATACAAAATTAGTTACTCATATCGCAGTATGCAATCAGTGGCTGATTTATTGTCGATAATACAGATATCTGTAATTATATTTGTCGCTGTTAAATTAAAATAATTGGTTTCACATTCACAAGGTCGGGATTTTTTTTTTTCGAATATAATTTAATTTTTGTGAAAATGATCTTATAAGTGTTTGGTTTCCTATCCTTGAAATTAATCTAGAACTAAATTTATATGATCACTGAATTGTAATAATCATTTTGAAAGGCAAGGTTTCAAAAAAATGCTATAGTATTTCATATTTTTCGATCATCTATAACAATTCTTTTATTGTCTTAACGTCACAATAAGAATGGATAAATTGTTATTTCTTAGCATATATTGGTATTTTGTTTATATATTTCCTAATTATAATTTGTTTTAATATTTTGCTTATTACGAATAAACTAAAGCAATTCTATTTTTTTTTGCTGGTTTATATTATGCAAGTTGATTCTTCTGTGAAGGACTAATTGTCCTCTATTCCTTCCTGTTCGCACCGATGTGTGTATTTTTTCTGTGTGATCTTCAACGTCCTTTAGAAGTTCCTGTCCTTGCTTTGCTTTTATATTTTCTTTGTGAGTGCCCTCAGTTGTTGTGAAAAGTCTGGATTTGTCAATTTCACGTTCTGCTCTAGTTTTAACTGCAATTATATTAACTTTGTTTCGTGACAAAAGTTTTTTTTTTAACAGAAGCGCTGGAGCAGCCAACAGCGGATACATTCGGCTGCTTCAGGGCGAGTAATTTAAATATACAGTAAAACTCATTTTAATACTGCGTCATTGTCTATACATTTATCCGTAATTTCCGTAATTGTGTCTTCATGAACCGCGTTATAACGAATCATCGTACATTTAGCGCTTTTTCGTGCTTTACGGCAAAAGCGCGTTATATAGAATCAGCGTTAAGCGAGGCCTTACTGTTAGTTATATGTAATAACATTCTCTAATGTAAAATCCCTGTTTGATGCATATGTACACTGTATCCATCCAAACAACCAATTGACATCATCATTTAGGAAAACCTAACAACCTATCACTATATATTTGTAATTATGTTTTTGAATCGACATTCTAATGGTTTTTTTATTATTAAAATGCACGAAAAAATTATTAATTTTACTAATAATGTTAATAAATATTTCTATTAAATTATTTTTCATTCATTTTTCATCAAATTATTTTTATTTTGGCAACGCTGAAAACAAATATTACACGTTTATAGTACACGTTTCTTAGGGACTTATATACTGTAAATGTGTGTAGCAGGACATTGTTTTAATCCGTTTTAGAATTCGTGTAAACGTGACGTCATATTTTCTAGTGATAGATTCCACAAATTGGTTGTTTGGCTGGATACAGTATAATTAGGACAGCACAGGTTAGTTAGATGAGAAGTTTATGTTATTTAGTTCTGTAACGTTTCATACACAGGTGACGGGTAACTACCTTCTGTTTTCCATGTTTGTATATGGAAACTCTAACGGCCAATTGTTGTTTGTAATTGCATATTGAAGCATCCAGAATTCGCAACATGCATGCGCACAATGCTTCGGAACAACTTTAGATATATACATATTATTCCAAGAAGGCAATCACATTTAAACCCTATCTAACTTTTAAATTAATTCATTGTATTTCCAACAAGGCAGATAATATTTAAATTTGTTTAAAATATATTAACTGATACACAGATTGTTAAAAAAAATGTCAAAGTTTTATCTCGACTAGATTATAAATTGCCGTCGTATTTTTTAAAGATTGTATTTTTTGCATACTGGAGTGAATGCACGTTTATCTTGTACGGAGTATAATCGTGAGCTATAAATACACGTTTTGTATGCTTGTATTTGTAGACTTATGCAAATTAACGCTTGTAGGAAGTTGATAGTCGAACAATATAATTATTAAATTGCGTGATGCAAGTTTAATGGGCACATTTGATGGCAGAAATAACCTTCAATAGCTCGATCAGCCAGTCCCAACACGTACATGCACACATACACCCATCGTATGCCTGATTATAAACACCTTAGGTATAACCTAGGTACACTGTTAAACTTCACTTAACATTTTACTCAACGTTCGTGTTGAAATATCTGCTTTATTTTGTATAATGAGGTAGTTTATTTAGTAAAATTGGATTAAATATTTCTCGTATGTTTGATATTATTTTGCAAGCATTCAGTGCAATTTTCTGCGGTATTAGTATATTTATATTATAAATAAGATGCAGTATATCCGTTTTATAAACTCGTCAATTTTAGTTTTAGTTAAGATCAGGATGCGTTTCGGAACTTCGTTCATTATCAAGAAAGTTCGAAATGCATCCAGATCTTAACTAAAACTAAAAGAAAGTTCGAAACGCGTCGTGATCTTAACTAAAACTAAAATTGACGACTTTATAATACAGACATAATACATCTGATTAATAATACTAACGATGAACTTCGCAACGGGCAATATAATATGTATTTAGTTTATTTATAACAGCCTTAAAAATAAGAGCATTTGCATTAAATATTTAAAATAACCTATGTTTATCGTATTTCAAATGTACTTATGTTACCAATAATTTGTATGGAGTCTTTTCTTTTAAGAAATAAACGTATTATTATTATTATTAGTTTATACGTAAGTGGATTCCTGTTCTTGCATGTAAGTATAACTTATGTGTTAGATGAAATCGTTACGTTCCGTTTTACATTACGTCATCTATAGAAACAAGTCATTGCTGAACATCGAAAATAAATATAAATCAAGTCTGAAGCACCCACGTACTATCACTGTCTATCTCTGTCTAACTCATTTACTTACCAACGTTTATTGGTCTTTGTTGTGGTCATGGTGCGTGGTACCTCACAGTAGCAACAGTACTAGTTGTCTGTCAAGTTTTTACTGATACTTATACCTTAAAAGAGTTTGTGTCACAAAAAAACGTACCTGCTTTTTGTGATGATATATTTTTCAGAACTTGTATTTATATAATTAAATAATAACTAACAGAATTTTCTTAAAGTCCCATAAGTACACTAATAGCATAGCATGACAATGTCTCTTAAATGGCAATTTATTCTTATACCATATTGTTACATATACGAATGAATATAGCCACACCTTATTCGTGATTACGGACAAGCATATTTGCTAATATCACGTGTATGTGCAGCTGCCCACGAATTTGCGAATGTCAAAGGTCAAAGGACATTCTTGGTTTTGCGTAATATACACAGACACGCTAACTTGACGAAGAATTACCTCTGATTTGACTGACTCTCTCAGTGTCTGTGCAAGAAAAATATCTGGTTTAAATTAGGTCACGCTCGGAAATGTCAACAGTTAAGTGCACCTTATAAGCATTAGTGCCCTAAATTGATGTTTGAATAAACACGAATCTTAGAAGTTAATCAAATTAGTAATTTTTTACTTTTATTTCAGTTTTAACATATGAAGTTCTAAAGACCAGATTCAGACACCGAATCAACGTTGTTTATCTGTTACCATAGGTGTATTCTATTTGACAATTTGGATCGATCCAACTCACATATGTATGTTGGATCACTTTAGTAGTCATTCTATTTGTAAAGATCACTTTACTCCCACTCTAATATTTTGTGATCCAAATCAGTTTGAAGTAATCCACAATTTAGTAGAATCAGTTTGCTGAATCCGGATCATTAGTTAAAATGGAGGTTATTTATTTGTATTCTGCGTCTTCCATTTTGTATCTTAAATGTTTTACTTGGGTTATGTTTACTAAACCTGTCAGCTGTCAAATTAGTCAAGGTTATGGATCACAAAAGTTATTCTATTTATGCATCTGATCTGATTTTTCTGATCTGATCTCGAAAGTGAACTGATTTTATTGAATCGATCCATCACTGACAAATAGAATACACCTATGAACTTTAAATATTAATACACAAATTTGATATTGTACTTTGAGTTTTATACGTCAGTAAATATGCTCTATAATTTGTGTTTATAATTTATTATATTTAGACACTTCAAGTTATGCAATTCCCAGAAATATATCACATACTATTATTCGCATTTCTAAAGCTTCATCTACACAACAACAGTGCCTTGTGCAACACACACCGACCAATCCCAGGCTAGCAAATCTTCAGGCGCTTGTCTCGTAAAGAATTAGTTTTATAGTACCTACATTATTGCACCACAAAAAATTATTAACTAAAACCAGAAATATACAAGAATTTTAGCGTAAATATCAAGGTTGCACAATAATTACCAGTATAATTACGTGAAGCCGGATAATTAACTGTTGAGTAATTAGCAAAATGTTGTATTTATAATACCAAATATGTACTGACTATAGATATTGACATTATCAAAGGTTAACGGTATTAAAATAATGTAACAATTTAAATGAAATTAAAAATGCATGACACGAGAAGATTATAATTTAAGAGTTTTTTTTTTACATATTTTATAATAATCAGGTTAATGTTTTAACTATTTTATGTTAAAATTTTATAACGAAAATTTGTTTAATTAATTTAACGAGGCAATATAATGTTACTAGTTAATTAACTTACGTTGTTTTATGTAAATATAATGCCATATTAATTAGGCACTCTGGCATGTTGTTTTAGAAACTATAATAAATCATTAATTCGATGCATTTAATTACATAGCAAATGCGTATCTTTTGTATTAAATATAACATATTGTAATTATTCACAAGGTACTGTACTACCGAAATATGTATATTTATTCGTATTTAAAGTTAAAATTCTGCATTTGAAATTATCGGAGGTTTGTATTTTGTTGCGTATATTTTTTAAAACATTTCAGTGATAATTTTATGAATATAACGTATGGTGACATTAGTATTATCTTGTGTATGACACATATGCATTTTTAAATATGTATTCTGCATAAGGAAGTCGATAACATTTTTTTCATATTTGTTGATAAATTCCTTTATGTCAAATTTTATAAATACAAAAAAGAACTACTTATTGGCAATATCTTGCCTTATATTTAGTTAAAATACTAAGCAATATATTTACTCGTCTATTACTAAAAGACATTTAGAATCTAGAACAGTGATGCACTACCTTTTATTTATAAAGGGGCACATATAATTTCATTTTTGAGTCGAGAGCCGCAAAACACCTTTTTGCCCAACTTTTTTCGGTTGAGGTTGAGGTTTTTTTATCTGCTTTTCAATTGTGAAAAATTTAAAGCAGGCCGCAAAAATTTGAAAACGTGTCGCGGGTTTGCCATCATTGTTCTAGCGTAATACATACTTTGTAAAATGTCCCTTAGACTTTCTATTTTAAATCCATTATTGTAATTTCCTATTTAATCGGCACTGAATTCTGCTTGAACTCAAAGGTCACATAATTTTTTTATTATGCACAATGATAGAATATTTGCATACAATAAATACAAATACTTTTTTCAGTAAAATTCTTTTAATAATTTATAAAATATAAAGTACTGTTTAAAGTATCTAATTCTGATATTGTATTACCACGAAATTTATAATAAATCAAGTTATATAATACAAATGTATTATCATTTAAATAAATGAAGTGCTGTTATTGATTTTTTTGCTGTTGTTATGTGCTCTTCAGAATGTGATGTTAATATTCTATGACATTACAAAGTGTACAAATCATATTATGGTTACTTTGTTTCTAGCCTTTAAACAAAGGCATATACTGCATATGGTCTGACTTATTGATTTTACCAACATTCATATCTGTATACATACATACTATGTGAGTGTATGTATGTATGTACAGAGTTCACTGTACGCTTTTCTACATGCATGTACCTGTACCACATGCCTAGATACTGAATAATCTAGTACCATTTAAAATTCAACTCACCAACGTTTACCATCCTAGCGAAGGCAAATAAAATTAACAGGATTTAAAAATCGTCGTCGATCGAGCAAATACCACTTCTATTTTTCAATGCAATGGACAACTAACTGAATTTGAATCTGTGCACGTTAAAAAAATTCTATAATTCCGGGAAAGTAGTAATTTTGCTGAAGGTTCAAGTTTATATAATATTTAATTCTTAATTCTAGAATATTCAAAGAGAATGACACATTTCAGAAGCCTTACATGGATACATCTTCGGCTAGACTCAATCTCAGTACACGTTATTCCTAAGCATCCGTTGCTATAGTTACAGCGTCCCCTACATCTTGAAATATTTATCCTACTAACCCTATTCATTTCGCGGCGTTCTTCTTCTTCCTCACTGGAAATCTCAAGGAAGCCGCGGCTGGAACTTGACATTTGGTACTTTGCAAAGGCTAAAATATTCACGGAATATATGCTCTCGTATAAAAGATAAAAAAACCTATAATCTTTTCCGCCAATTTCATATCGTAAAAAGGGGTTTTGCCAGACAGTAATGTGCCGTAACTAGCAGCTTATCGAATGATTTGTATTTATCCTTTTGTAGGTTACATTATACTTCGTCAGAAACTTATTTTACATTTATAATTAAAAGATTCTTACCCGTAACAAATGCATCGAATTTGCTGGTGATTAACAATCTAATCAAGAGGTTTATCCAACATCTAGTTACTATGTTCTCATTAATTGCCTTCGAACTAAAAAACATGAAACCCTTTTAACACAGTAATTTACTGTCACTTCAAACGCTTCACTCCTTTGCGGTTTCATTTGGATGTAATTTTCATCGTCTAAATGGTTTTCGTCGGTTTTGTAACAGCTGGACTTGAATAGCTGGGCGCCCCCTGGGCGGGCCCTAAGCTCACTTACGCACTAACGCATTATGGGTCATTATACGTCCTGAGCGTGTTGACTTACTCTGTCAGTGACAAGTACGCGACGCGATGTATACTCTGTATTATTCAAGTGAAAACCCTTGCTATTGTGTCCGTTACGAAGGCTCCTAGAAGGCTATAAGCGTTTACTGCTGATTACACTCTTCATTTGTTCCATTAAGTACGAAGGCACGGTTTCTTAATGTGCGTTTTCTATCGATCAAATTTTCTTCAAACCAACGTCAAATTCATATTTCCCCCTGTGACTACTGTGAAATTCTGCAAATTTATTTGTCCTTATTTTGATTCGTGAAGAGCATTTGAAACATTATCTTTTCTTCCAGCATGGTCAAATTTTAATGATTTGAACAATGATTTGCAGTTTGACAAATTTAAAACGCTACCATCAAATTGGTCGATATTAACTTGCATTTCTATGAATCCTTGTAGATCGTAGCCAGCTATGTCCAATGGTTTGACCTTGTGTTAATATCCATCAACTGATTTAGCAGAATAAACAATTATACCTGTGTATATATAAATTATCCTGGTATGGATTCCTAGTTTCAGTGGCATTCTAATCAGAATTTACTAGAATCCCGCATTATACAAATACCAATACACATTCTGAGTACATCTGTAGTATAGCATTGTCGCTGTTGATCAGTGTATGTTATTGATTAGCACCTAATCGAGATTTATAACGTTGTTGTTTAGTAAATATTAGCTTATTAATTATACCTGGTTATAGAATAATACTATGTCTTCATGTCACAAGTAGTGTTTAATAGGTAATGCACAGTTTGTCTGCAGAAATACCAGTCTACTGTAAGACCCCGCATAACGCGCGTTCGAGCGTTAAACGAGATCTTTTTAACACTGGGTCATTGTCTATAAATTGATCCATAATTTCCGTAATTGTGTCTTCATGAACCGCGTTATAAACGAATCATCGTAAATTTACGCTTTTTAGGTTCACGGAAAAACCGCGTTATATCGAATCAGCGTTAATCGAGGTAGCGTTAAGCGAAGCCTGAGTGTATTTGGAACCACTGAGGTGATTATCTCTCTTTTTAGTTCTGTTCTTTACCTTCTTTCTACAGTAAAGTTTCGTGCTCGTCTGTAACAATATACACCTATCTCCGTCTGTCCGTAAGATCAAAGAGCTCACCATCTGATAAACGTGTCTGTGTGATATGACCTATTTGTATAACCACTCCACATACACTACCATTTACCAGTCTTGGTACCGTGGATCACCGGCTACAAAGGTTTAATGACGATCAGAACTGCGGTAATGATACCCGGGTACGTAACGCCATCTTTTAATCGAAAATGTAATCACTACGTTAACGGAAACTAAGTTTAAAATCGTGCAGTACCGGTTGTCGTTAATTTCCCGGATTTCCGTTTCATGAACCGGTACCAAGAACATCTCACCGATGCACCGGATTAAATGCATTTTGAAACGATTAATTATGAAAGCAAACATTTTACATTAACGGCATTTGCAAAACTTTAATTAATAATCCACATCGCATAACGAATAGAACTTAACTTTACCATTATTTCATATTCATGAATTAATCACTTGCCTTTTGCAATATTTGTTTTTGATTGAATTTGATGGAACATTTTGGTAAAATCTTTGTTTTCGCTGTGATTTTGGTGAGGCGCCTTGTGGTGGTAACGAATTTTGGTGAATGCACGTTGTGATAGTAGTGAATTTTGGTGGAAATGCTATTTAAATAGTTCTCATTTTGGTGGAAGCACCTTCTGGAGGTAGTATGTTTTGATGGAGGCGCACTTTGGCTAACTGACGATAAAGATGTGTGATGTTAATAGTTGCGCTTAGGAGATGCTAGATGCATATTTGAAGTGTAAACTATTTTGACCTAAAAACCATTTAGACCAGGACCTTTTAAAAACAAATTATACAGTTTGTGATATGATTTCATACACTTTTAAATAACAGATATGCATTATAATTTGTAGATTATTAATATTATTTGTGACAATACTATTCAATCGCAGTAATTACAATTTGGTTATAACTTTGTATTATGTGTAAATTACAGTTCACTATTTGTTAATCATGTGCACATGTTAATGACATTTTCTGTTCTGTTTGTTCATGACTAAAGGTTATATTGTACATAGTGTATAATTACTAGTTATGCATGCGTTATTGATTAAATCACATTATAAAACTTCATAATTGTCCTGAAATTATGTACTGTACCTATGTGGGTGTGTATGTGTAGCTATTGCTTTATGCTTCTATAATTTACTTAATTGAATTTCGTTTTGTTCAAATTTACAGTCAATTGCATTGGAATATTTCATTGCTGGTAGTTTATCTAGATAAAATGCTATTTCTTGATTTGTCTAGGTCATGTTTTGTTGATGGCGGGCCAAATTGAACAATATTTTCAGGTGGGCCGCCGGGAGTCCTTATATATTATTCGACTCAGGTTTTTTTTTGTTAATATTTATTCGGCTGAAGTTTTTTAAAAGCTAATATTCGTTATTGCTTGGCGGGCCGCATTAAAGCATGTGGCGGGCCGCAGATTGCCTAGGTGCTTATGCGGTTATAATTGATTACTGGTATATTCTAACGAGAGGTAGATCTAGGAATCGCCTAAACATGCACCTCGGCGATATGTATATGTTTGGTTAGCGTGTTTGGAAAGTGCGAAATTCCGGCCTAACCAGTCCAGTATCCGCCTACAGTAACTAGTTGACACGAAGAGGACGTAATATAGATGGCGTAACATACCTAGAGACACATTACATCACATATTCACTCAACTAATACGTATATGTAGTAAAACAATCCTTTACATACTTTTTTACGTACAAAGTCAGCGAAGAAACTGTTACATATCTCTGAAGAATCTTCTAATTTGTAAATATATAAATTAAACTTTATTTCCGATGACAAAAGAGTCTGACGAAGGATTTATTAAAACGTCGAATTGATATTTGTTAGCTTAGAAGTCATCAAGATACACAGAAAGAATAGTTTGACACATGTTACAGCAGTTACGCGATTATTTGTTGCATCTTGTACGTTTTACATGTAGATGACGTACGCCACTGGAGACTGCGCCCCCTACGTACGTGCTCTGCGACTCCCCGTGGCCGTGGTCTTGTAACTCACATGGAACAATTAAATGTCATCTTGTTCGTAACAGTGGTTTGCCGCAGCATATGCATTGCAACATTACTAGTGTCTGTTTATCGGTGCACTAAATCAGAATAATACTAACATGGTAGTTTGTGTCTTACGCAAGCGTCGGATCTCCGCACTGGATAAAGTTATAACCTACAAACACTAAACTAACAGATATACAACTAATATGTTACAAGCAACAGATGTAACAAACAAATTTTAATGATAACCACCGCTATATGAAGCCATAATATAAAGAATTTATTTATCTTAATACATTTTCTTTTCTTCTATTTGCAGGTGAGCAAAATCCATCGCTGAGTCATTTACTAAGGCGCTAGGCTCAGCTCAAAATAAACAAGAAGCAATATGTGAGTACACGGACGAATGAATACGTATTTACCGATATGTGTATGTGTGTGTGAAAAGTTAAATATTTTCTTAATGTAAATTTAATAATAACGCCACAAGTTTGACCATGCGTCAAGGCCATGTGTCACACACGATATTTCTGTGATTGAAATGGGAGGTACGTGTTTGGATTCGAGCCAGTATAATAACGTTAGTCGCTCATGTTCAGACTGTGATCAGAATGTCTTCGTGATATTTCTTTTGATGTCCGGTACAAACTAAAATAAAAAAGGTGAAGATATTTTTTAATAATCGTAATAAAGAAAGAGTGTATATATTTTGTAGTATTAAAAACTTAGAACACGTATTAATTATGTGTAGTGCTTGTTTCGCCAAGTGTCAAATGTACCCTAACCTTACTTACATGTGAATGGATGCAGGTGTAACTATACGAAGTATACTTTAGCCTTTCCACGTGCCCAACGCACTGAATGTGCTCGTAAACTTTACGATCCAAACACCACAGTCCTGAGTTCTAAATGTAAGTCGTATGTATTCGCGCGATACATGAAGGTTCTTTTTTAATCTGTCACCGGAATGCACGTGTTCCGACCGCCATAACAGTTATATTTTACTGCTTACGGTTGGTACTCTGTGACGGAAGTGTACGAAATGCGCAACGAAACAGCGCCGTGCTATATTAAGCCATTTTGTATTTTTTTTACAACGCTGTTAAAATGTATAGATGAAATGAAAACTCTAGAACGTGTTGAATAGTGGAAAGTACGTATTTTAAATATGTAACAGATAGACAAAATATTGATTTGCAGTACAGTATTTTGTTTATTTAATAGCGTTTCGTATTTGTTTCATGTACAGTTGCTTCATTTAAAATTAATGAATTGACATTTGCACGGTGGAATTTATTTTACATGTACAAAATATAATATAAATATATATACGGGCAATCGAAATTCACTGTGCATTTCAGAGTTTCAACATGCGTCTGTTTCATGCAAGTTTCAAAATGGGTAAAATATTTTTAAACTTTCGCTTACGTAAACAATCATAACTCAGATTGGCATCATTCAATTCTCTTGGCGCCCAGCCATTTGCAATAAAAATCATTTCTACAAGAGAATGTTGTAAAACCAATAAAGTTTGTTTTTTATTGATAGGATTTTACAATGTATCGGAAATAGAAAGTACTTGTTCTGACGTATATTTGTAATAGCATTTAAATCATTTAAAGGTAGTTCCTGATGTAAAATAAGAACAGAAATTCAATCTCGAAGTTTCATTTGAAAAAAAATTGCTCGGTACGACTGTTGGGATTCATTCTTGAGATCAATAGTGAACAGGGTTACAATTTTGTTTAGATCTTATTATCTATTGAAATATTTCTATTGTTGCATGCCCAATAATTATTACAAATCAAGAAGTCAGGTATCTGATCTTGCAACAGGGTATACCTGTTTTTCTTTCACGTGGATCTACTGTCGGTATTTTGAAATTTGAGTTGTGACATTCTTAAAAATCAATTCGCTACCGGCGTAACAGCTTCACTGGCGGTGTATTCTCATTTATGTCACGTAACGAGTTTGTAACGACTTTGTACCGCGAAATATCCGTAAGTATGTGTGTGTGTGTGTGTGTGTGTGTGTGTGTGTGTGTGTGTGGTCTTCAGAGGTTATGGGACTTATGGGTTATAAATTTCTCCAAGATGGACGTAGGTGTGTTATGTTCTCAGCAGATAGGTCCCTGTACTGATATTCTCCTTTCAGAAGTACCTTTAATATCTGACGAAGTTTTCGTATAAAATACTAACCAACTAGCTTTATTAGATGGGGGTTGATGATCAAGGTATAAATCAGAAAGGCAGTTTAGATTTATATTCGACTCTGGTAGAGTATTCGGCTGTTTAGGACCGACCCTAATTTCCATGGTAACGTGTAATATCTTTGTTCATAATGACATGATATAAGTTCATCTTTTTTATTGTTATTATTTGAGATCGAACTTAGTTAAGTTCTAGGGCTGAATTGAGCCCAATGTTCAATCGTATGATTGGTAAAGTATGTTTAAAGTAGCTCGTTATTAAAATGCAGTTTCCAATGCAGGAAGACAATGTTAAGAATTGGTAATTTTAATGTGAATGTATACAGAATGCAGCAAGACCCCCGCCTAACGTCACCCCAATTAACTGATTCGATATGACACGATTTTTCTTGAACCCTAAAAAGTGCTGATTTTAATTCTGGAAACCAGCAAGATTTACTTCGTGTTACTTCGTGACCTCGTTTAACACGGTTTCGCTTTGCTCTTGTTTTGTAGAAAATTTTCATTAAAGAAACGTCAAATTCGTATTTCCGTCAGTGACCATGAACTAATGTGAATTGCTTCAAATTTATTTGTCCTTGTTTTGATTCGTGAAGAGCATTGATGAAGCTTTTGGAGCATCGTTCGTTTTTTTCAAGGCCAGCATGGTCAAATTTAAATGATTTCAACAATGATTTGAAGTTTGACAAGTGTAAAACGCACTTAACCGTGATGAATTCTAACTCTGGCTTGAACTAACTTCGCTTCATTCTGAATTAGTATAATTCATTGCCAGTTTCTATAAGCTATACTATGTTACCAGTTTGTAAAATTCATTCTGACATCAACATCAGCAAAAAAGAACACTGTTTAATTCTGGTAAATAAATGAAAATAGCGTTTTGTTTTGCAAACAGTTTGATTTACGTTTCATTTGTGAACAGCTGTGTTTGTCATTTGATCGGAATGTTTTTTTTTTACATGGAGTATGTGCAGCAGTAGCCTCTATATGTTTTGTTTGAGCTTGTTTCAGCATGGATTAGTCAACAAAATTGACATAATAGATCATCACTACTCTCGTGCAGATACATATGCGGGCATATAAACATCATATGCTTTGCATGCATGCACTGTATGTATAAATGCTCTGTAAGCATGTATAAATGTTCTACATGCATGTGTAAATGCTCTGCGTGCATGTATAAATGTTCTGCATGCATGTATAAATGCTCTGTAAGCATGTATAAATGTTCTGTATGCATGTATAAATGCTCTATGCATGTATATGTGTATGGTTACACTCTATATTCGTATGTATGTATGTGTGAATGTCCAATTTAAAACTGTCGAACGTAGCCAATAAAATGAAAACAAATTAGTGCACAGCTATATCGATTCTGTTGGCCCAGTTCCGTCAATTTAAAACATACACACATCGGATCACATAGCAGAAGGATTTATTTGTCATTTCATTACACACACGCATACATACACGCAACACACATGTTTAAAATACATACATATAAAACTCATATTGCGAATATCTATACAAATACAGTGGAATTCGCTTGAATGTGAACTTGAAAGGACTAGGAATGTGGTTCACTAGAGTGTACACTATAACGAAAGTATTTACTATGTTAATGTATTTAGTTGGCACTCAGAGATACGTTCATTATAAGCGAGTTTCCACTATATGCGAGTTTACTATATACTTATAGTACAGTAGCATCTACTGTATTAAGAAATACATACGGTTATTTTCTAGGTAAGAATACTTTTGATTAAACGATAGTTAGTAGACTGATTCAGAATGCAAACGCACTTATAAGCGAGTAGTGTGGCTCTTATTAAAGTAAAGCGAAAATATCAAACAACAGCTTAGTCAGAATGGAATATTTGGTTAAAAAAAACCTCAACCAAGTTCAAGTAACCGAACTGTAAAAACTATATTGTGTTATGAAAGATAAATAAACAGTTCTTTCAAATATTCCTTCCTGAAATGTGACTTGCAAAGGTAGCGTAACTGGCCAGGCCTGTCATATAGTTTTGTCAAGTTATACTAGTCGTGTTATTGTGTCCGGGTTCCGGAACGTGCGTCACTCCGCATAACCGGAATATAATCTTCCATGTACGTGGATTATAAACGTCACACAAGCTATGAGAGCCCCCTGTGGAAACAAACATTGCCCCAGTGAACCATAGTTACATTCTAAAACATCATAACCGTCCGTCTCTACAAATTAGGCCGCGCACGCTAGCAGTCGTCATGAAAATGAGAATTATTTGTGCCCCCAGTATTCACGTACGACTATGTAGCTTGGTTGCGGGTGTGATTGTTCGATAGATAATACCACGAGTTTATATACAAATCGTTATACAACAATTAAACAAACGACACCTTCTATCTGAAGTGTATAATCTCTGGAATACAAAATAACAGTAATACATACATATATACATACACATACACACACACATATAGGTAGGTATATATTGTACAGCTTAGTTTGAATCTGTACGTATTTATATGTATGTAATACTGTGCACTAAATTACAAATTATACGAAACTTGGGTCTTAACCATTCTGAAATCGGAAACTCGGATCTTTCCGAGACTGTTCTTCATTATATAATATCCCGTACACATCTGTGATATAAACCAGAAATATTACGAAATGAATTAGTGTTTGCAATTTGTTACGAATGTACATTGTAATCCGAAAGATTAAAAAGAACAAAAATGTTTTCTGCCGGGAAATATAGTCAGTTGAATTGCCAATTGTGGTCAGCAAGTAGAACAAGATTGATCAGCAAATATTAGGCAGCTCAAGAGTTATTTCTAGAGCTAATGAAATACATTTGCTGCAATACAAAGAAGCAAATAGCAAGTCAGTTTAATAAAATTTTGGCAAAATGTAACATTTATTTTATTCTGCTAATAAACTAATGACTAACCTTGCCTGCAGTGATCTTATTAAAAATAAAACATTGAAAAATATGTAAATAAAATAAAACATTACCTACTACCTAATGATACACTCCCCTGTTCCTAACCCGCCTTACCCCACCCTTCCGTACATTAAATATAAGCTAAACATCATTTGAAAATATTAATGATCATTCATGAGTTTTAAATTTCATGATTTTGTTGTTGATCAATTTAATAATCCTACTGACCAAGTAATAATTTAGTTTTGTGAATATTTATTTTTAATACATATAAATATTAAAATGACTAAAGATTTGTTTACTTGCTGATAAAATTCAGATTGTTTTGCTAACAACTTATTGTGTTTGATATTTTCTTACTGCCGGCAAAAACAATATGATTTTCAAATGATTTAATGTTTTTTCTTGCTTACCAAATAATTATATAAATGGCAAATCATGTGATTACTTCTCATTAAAAAGCATATTTGATCAACAATTTTAATAATAGTATTTAAGGAACAACTTCATCGAAATGTTTTGTACAAAAAAAAAAACATGTTTTTCTAGAGAATATTTCGCTTGTGTCATTCAGTATTTTTCTTGAAATATTTGTGACTAAAACATTACAACTATGTATCTATATTCCTTGATGATATACATGTTTCATATTCATGTTTTCTTAACTGTTGCCAATTTGCTGCTTGCCAATATGCATTTATATTTCTGGACCTGATATTATCTTGAAATTCTACACATATACAGTGGAATCCGCTTATAGTGAACTTAAAGAGACCAGCAATTTAGTTCACTATAAGCGAGTATACACTATAACGAAAGTATGTAGTATGTTATGTATTTAATTCTAACTCAGTGATTCGTTCATTATAAGCGAGTTTCCACTACATACGTGTTTATTATAAGTGGATTCCACTGTATAAATTTTACTGATTCATCTGTCTTTGTTCATCTAAACATTTGTTCGTTCTATCTCAAACGTATAACCTATTTAATCAACATCTATTTTAACTAGACTGTGTATTTTCTAACCTTAAATTTACCGTGGCGTATCTAAACCAGCTGTAAATTTGGCGTAACGTGTCCGCGATTGAAGTGAGTGGTATATTTAGGCGCGTCGAATAGTGGCTTCTTCTGTTCCATTCCACCTCATCTCGGGCTATTCGCTATTGTATCCTGTAGTGATACAATTTGTAAATGTAAATCCTCCGTCTAGCGATGCAGAATGCCGTCTAGAGGCTCCACTACGGTGGGGGGGGGGGGGGGAGATGGTGTATGAATGCGGCCATAGAACTCTATTCGTCGAAACCACTTGAGTTCTGCGGAATTTAAATGCGCGGCTGTTGCTTATATCTCGCGAATTTCAACACAACTGTAACTACTCAACATTATCGACAGCGTTCGAAATAGCGGAGTACTAGATCTTATAATTAAAAATCTATTTACGACAGCATAAACAAACCTATACCGAAGCTTTCGACATGTTAGCAAAATGTAACAAATGTATGAGAGAACGAAAACAAATTTGTTTGTCCGTGAGTGAATAAATGTTCGCATTAGTTGTCGCTGGCGAAGATTTTAAACTTGTGTACTGGGCACCTGTGACAGACATGTTTGTCAACATGTCAACCATTTCGTTTGTCCACGGAATTATTTGCTGAATTCAAATGTTTTTCTAAACTTTATGCGAAAAAAACAGTTGCGCTATAAAATAGTTTCAACTTGTTTATACAGTTTAGAGGTTATTTTCCATTTAAATAAAACAGTTGGCTTTGTTTACTTGTCAGATTTCCATGTATTTTTTCGTCTGCTACAATTTTAAAAGCAAAGTTCAGAAGGTATTTATAAAAAACATGTTATAGCAAATAATTGCCATGTTTAAAAAAGATACTAAGAATTAAACTTTATATGACAGCGCTAGAAATATCGACAGGTCATTGTAAATAAATGTCAGTAAAGTGTGTTGATATAAATGTACGTAGGTACGTCGTATATCTGTTCATCTTATTTACCAGTACACAGCTGGCATTGTGCTCTGGATTCGGTCTAGTAATTGTTATTAATCGCTAGTAATTTATGGGTAAACAATTTAAATTAAATACTCTTAATTTATTCTAAATCTAATAGAATCAGGGCCGTTCTAACCACATTGCTACATGGGCTATGGCCCCGGGGCGCCAATTGTGCTTGCTAATAATGCAGAATGAAAATGTAAAAAAACCTCAGCCGAATATATGCCCATTTTCGAATGAAGAGAGGCGCATTATTGTTAATAGCCCACGGGCACCAAATATCTTGAGACGGCTCTGAATAAAAGTTGCTATTGTTTATGAACTATAAATAATATATACAAATTTACGATCAAAAACTAGAACTGTATTTATCAACAAGTAACAAAGTTAATATTTAAATAATAGCGATTTCGTAACGTAATATAACTATTCTAACATGTGAGAAAAATATTCATACCAAAACTCACAAAGTATGTATGTATGTTATTTGACGAGTTTATACTGCTCTTTCTCACGTATTGATTGGTGCTGGATGTTTACCGATGTGTCACTTATATGTTACCTGAGATCTGTATGTATATATGAATACATACATACATACGTATGTATGTATTCAGCCTTACCGCGATTATACATGTTTACAATTCCATATCCCGCTGTCATTTTCAGCAAAGGGTAAATATTTACATAATCTATACGATCTGTAGGATTTGTAGAAATCGGTTTGAAATTTGCGAATCAAAACGAACAATATTGAATCTACACGCATAATGTTAATGTAAGCAATGTAGTTTCCTTTTGATATTGTTGAATCACGGTCTATACAATTCGGCATAAGTTGACGATAAAGGTTCATGAATTTCGTTCGTAAGCGTGGGTCGAATTCAGCTCTGGTTCCAAACAGAATCGACTCTAATTTCCACGGTAACTTTACTTGTTCATCTAATTTGAAGACATATACGTTCATCTTTTTTGTTATTATTATTTCGGATCGAACTTAGTAAAGTTCGAGAACTAAATTCAGTCCTTTGTTTTTAGCTTAACACCAAAATTACACATTATGCCATGCTGTGTATTTCAATGTGTAACTTTTGCACAATAATTATTGAATAATTTTGTACTGTGTTGCACATTTATTTCTCATTAATTCTGTACACATTTCTAATAATACATTACTAATATATATATTTTCATTCATGCCTTGCGATTTATTGAGAATTCTGCGGTCACTATATATATTTGCAATGAGTTCTAAAGAAATCTACAATTATTATTAAATGATTGTGTATACATATGCTACTTCAGAGTGTTCTTTGTTTATAACAATACCGTATTTCTAAGAACATTGCACGCGTCAATATTTTAATGTTTTGTTTGAACAACATTGTTTAAGCAGCTTGTCGAACCTGGTATCCTGTTCTTAATTTACACTGAAATAACAAACACATCAAGTACAGGCTAATTCACTAATCCTACAAAATACGTTATTTATAACCAACCAGGAAATCAAATTATTTAGTCATGCTGCCAAAAATGTATAACCACAAAATTATACGTAAAACTTTTCATACATTTTGTAACATAGTATAATGAATTTGGAGCTTTTGGAAGTATGGTTTGAGAACTACTGGCGTTTTGGAGATTAAAGCCCAACCTACAGAGCTAATTCCATTTATAAACTATTCCAATAAAAAGTGCCTTATCATTACAACCAATAATAACATTCTTTGTATTGTGGCTCACAATATACATATTTACTTGGAAGATAAGAAAAATAAATATTATATTTTCAGGCGTTTTTTGTTTTTAGTGATAGTCGGCAATATTTTATGGTATATTTGCAATGTTGTTATTGTTATTTCATTTTTTTATGATAAAAAATGTTCTATTTCAAATGAATTTAGCTCTAAATAATAGTACTTTATATTATAAATTAATTAATCTTATAGTGTTTATAAAATTAATTATTTTTTTAAGAAGTGAATGTGTGTTTCTGGGTTCTATAAACTATATTCTTACCCTGGGTGAAGATTTAATTGTGAAAGGTGATAATCCACTGAAGTGTGTATCGAGATGTATTCTCACATACTATACTCTTACCTCACTGTTTACCTCTGCAACAGAGTATAAAGTAACTCCCACCTGATTTTTCTTTTTTTAAAGCAACACTGATTGTTACACTAAAAATAATAATTTATTCTCTTTATTATTACATTCTACGCTCTTACTTATGCTATACCCCTTCTCTTAATCCCTTACATACTACGTCACTGTCTGTAAGATCTCTGTAAATAGTAGCTTTTCATTAAACTAACTGCCGACGATGCTGCCACCATCCGGAATTGTTGCAACATTCTCACCGGACATTTAATGTAGGAGTGGACGAGTTTTTCCAAGTGCACGTGTACGTCAGATGCACGTATCTACGACAAATTATACCGTTTCTTCACCACCATAATGTGCGCGAAGATGTACAATCAAGAATGTAGATGTCACTCGTTGCAATTGCACATTCCATACATAGCTCTACACATAACATTCTTGTCATGACTAGTTCTATCTAATTTTACGGCTAATTGATTAAGTAATTCTTCATAGATTATAAAAAAAACCTACTTTGTTAATAATCGTGTTCGGATTACGAGAATAGCGAAAGAATATTTTTAGTTAAATATGTAGTGAGAGTGTTGTCAGTTATATTCAGTGCTACAAAATTTTTATATTGACACTGTCAAGTGTCTTTTACATCTGTCAAACTACAAATCATTGTTCAAATCATTTAAATTTGTCCAACGGGCAATGCTTCAAATGCTTCATCAATCCTCTTCACGAATCAAAACATGGACAAATAAATTTGAAGTGTTTTACTCATTAGTCCATGGTCACTGATGGAAACATGAGTTTGACGTTTGTTTGATGAAAAACGTACTTAATAAAATACAGTGTCAAATTTGAGTAGAAAAAAGTTCGTAGCTGCTTTCAGCGCCGCTAAGTATGAATATGAGTAAGTATTTTTAGTCTGTATTTGTTTAAAATTTTTGACAATATTTTTGTCACAACGAATGTTTGTTTTTGGTTAGTTGCTGGTGAAATATTGACAGTGTCAATTAACTTCAATCTTTCATACACACATGAGAATCTGGTGTGTAAATATTATTGTATGTATAATCGATTCTACAATACAGTGTGTCCATAAATGACGTCATAACTGCACAGATGTACATGTAGTGAACTCATAGTGAACTGTAATATAGTGGAAACTCGCTTATAATGAACTCTGAGTTCCAACTAAATACATAACATAGTAAATACTTTCGTTATAGTGTACACTCGCTTATAGTGCAACCCAATTTCTGGTCCCTTCAGTTCACTATAAGCGAATTTCACTGTATTTAAGAAAAATATAATGATTAATAACACTCTTACACGTATTTTACATATTAATAAACATATTTTTAAGTATTGAAATCTCTTAATTTGTATAAATAATTTCTCGTAATCCTTGGAAAGTAAAATAAATTTGTAATACCGTTATCACTAATCCAATATAAATATCTATGTATTCAAAGCAACAGTATATTGCAAGATAAATTAGAAGCAATATATTTCGAAATTTATTTCAAATTCCTTACTTTATTGGGTAATAATTTTTCCTAAATCTCTACATTCAAATCTACATATTTGTTTAAATATCTTCTTGACGGCTGTCATTTATTCAAAACTTTGTAAATTTAAGCTTACTGTCCTAAATCCTTAAATATATGATTAATAATGTAGAATACATTCCAAATGAAATCATTTTTCAAGCGGATTTATATATGGTAAGCGTTATGATACAGTCTGGTACGTTCACAGTGATGTGTAAACGTTACACGTTACGTTACGTTGCACGTAAGTAACTATGGACAAATGTTAAGTTTTACAAACTGCGAATGTGTTATAAAATATACTTTATACTGTGTATAAGAAAGTAAAAAAGCAGCAGTAAAGTATAAGTTCGTTAATAGAAACTTCGTTATGTGAGATACAACAGTGAGCTGTCGCAGAATGGCACACGCCGGAGTGGGGGTTGTTACAAAATGTAATTTAATATTCTCTTTCTGTAAAATCTTACTTCATTCAATTTCCTGCCTGAATCGTAACACGCTTCCGTTGTATTACTTCATTTCTTATTTCCTTACCCCACCCGATTAAGTTTCTATAACATCTTCTTGGTTAAGCGAAAATTAGTTGCAAAATTTCATACAAATTTCTCTTAATATTCCAATTTAAATATCACACGAAATAAGTTGAAACTTCCAAAAGAGTTGAATACTTTTCAGTGATGCATAATTTTATTTTAAACAGCATACACCTTATTTTTGTGTGTGATACTTTATCGGTAATTTATTATGTATGGTTGACCGTTTTCGCCACACTTTTTTCACAAAGTGAAACCGCATTTTTTCCACCTCAACACGTGCACCTTTGACATTGGGGATTAAAACGTAAATATTATTTTTAGATTCTCTGTACTGTATTTCGTACATTCTGCTATGGAGTTGGTTATGTGGTAAAGCTCGGTTTACACTGTTCAGTGGGTCGCGTGTAACGACCAATCGCTGCACACGAAGAGGCAAAGCTGTACGCTTATTGGATGATTAGCAACGACTGGACGCTATGAGTGTCTGTGTGTGTGTGTGTGTGTGGAGAGACATGGGTTGTTTACACGTGTATGATCGGCCAACCAGAATATCTGGTCATGCACGCTCGCTTAGAGTACCCTCAGTTGTACACCTGCCCGCGACATATACGTGTGTAGAACCCTCGATAATCCGATCTGTCGCGCAACACCGCACCGCTATTGGGTGACACGTGTATACGTTCCTAAATGTATACCATTTCTTCCCTGCAAAGGTAATCTTCGTATTCAGCGCGCAAATTACCATCTATTACCTAGACAGTTTAACTTTCTTAGCCATGGAAATGTCGGTGTAAGACAGGAGAAACTGTACATGACATAAGGTTGAATATTAGGTTGTTCTAATCAAGATTTAGTGAGATATATAAGATATGTTGAAAATATGGTAGGTGGTTGATATATTCTTTAGACGAAATTACATACACAGGCTGTAGAATACAATGAAGTACTCGAGTTTCTGGTAGTTATGTGACTTTTATGAGTAATGCAAGCAAAATCACATCACTATGCCAAAGAACGAGGTCCTAGGGGATTCCGGGTGACACTAAACTCGGCGAGTTGTGAACGCATGAAATTACAGCTGAATTATTGATGGAAACAGACGCTTGTTGATTTACCCGTACCGGTGGCTCTGATTTATAATTGACGTTGAGTTGCGCGTGCTCCTGCATTTTACAACAGTCATTCGCCCACCATGCAAACGGCAATGCCACATGGAGATTTCAGTAGAAAAAAGTGGATTTTGAATATATTATAGGTGAGTTTTGAAAAACTTTATTCTGGGCTCTAAACCAGAGAGCAATTCTCGTTGATTTGTTATTAGATTTCCATTGTTTTAATCATTGAAAATAGTGAAAAGAGCTTTGTTCAATGTGAGTCTGTAAGATTTTCTTTTGCTCAGATGTACAAATCTTCAATTTCTTTGCAGTCGTTTCAATTTTCTCTTATGATTTCTTTTTGGTTTACTTGGTCTGCGCCTTCACAAATCTTCAGAAGTTAACGAGCTATAGCATGTTGCGTCCAACGAATGGCAATATGCTTCTTTAAGTGTATGTGTGTGTACAACCTTATATAACTATACTTGCAATATATCTGAGCGTATGTATGTGTGTCAGACGAATTTCGAAACAGTGGTCTCTCCGCATTTGGTGAATTAATCGATTGTAAACGATTTATTAAAGACCAAACGCACGGTGAAGCATGTTTGTAGCTGTCCAGATGAAGGTATCCATTCAGTTTTTGGTTTTTTGAAACTGCATTTTGTAAATCATGCATATGTAATAGTTTTTTCTCTCTCTGTTCAGAATAAAATCACAGCTAAACGTTATTTAATTAACATTATTTAATTCTTACGCGTCGAGTGGAATAGATTTTTGCATAATCATGTAATGCAATTAACGACCTCAGCTTGAAGCCACAAAAAAAACTTGTCATTTCAGTAAAAAAAACTAAGGTTAATTAAATTTTTAGCATATTTTTGGCTTATGACATAATTGTCTTATCTAAGGGAACCATATAATAGTATATGTTAATAAAATTCAGTAAATAATATTTAGCTAACCTGAAAAACTGAGGTTTCTTTAAAGATATACCAAACTTAGATTATATATGTTTTTATTTAATATTTTTTAACAGAAAAATATGTTACCAGTACGTAATTGTACAAAAACACGACACAAATGTAATATTATTCAAAAATAAATGTTCCGTACCCAACGTATTCTGTCAGATACAGCCGCTGTTCTTGTACCTGCCATTTCACCAATCAGAAACAGGCACTGCCAGTCACGTGGTGTGTCGTGTCGTGCTTGCATATGCTTGGTGGAACGAATAAATTATTGTACATGACATGTACAAGTAAAATCTTGCACTTGAAATACTGAATATTATGATTGAATAATTTTCATATAATAATATAAGTTGATTATCCGGCGATAATGGGACTTTGATTGATTTTCAATTTACGACGCAGCTGACGATATTTGCATTTAGTTTCAAATGTATTAGTTACAGTTCCGTAACTTTGTAGATTGCAATCGATGTTATTGGCACAGAGAATAGAAGTGAAATTACGGAGTGCCCTGTTATTGAAATAGGCTATGCTGTTGATGTACTGTCTAACCATTGCACGGCTATGGAACTCTACATGTATTGTCTGTTCGGGAAACATCGACCAACCTTACCAGCGCTTATTGAATTTCAGTTTAGCGTGTGAATATACATATTTCTAAAATTTGAAAGCACTAATAATTTCAGCTATTTAAGATTGTAACAAAATCTGAACAGTAAGCTTATTATTCTGAAGAAAAATAAATGTACCAAAATTTATGAGGTAATTTTTCATTGGTTTAAGGATCATTATTTAAGATTTTGTGTCTAAAATTCACATAGCTGGAAGGTTACAGAGACGTAACGGGTAATTTTCTATGGAAACCTTACAATGTTATACAGTATTTATATTTTTTATAAAATTAAATTCGTATTAGACATGAATCTGTTGCATTTAATCAATATAATTTTAGTTTCATAAAATAACATTATTTTAACAATGTTTCTAACAGTTTCTAATAATATTAAATTACTTGTGCCCCTTGTTCTACGCTACTGGTAGTATCTCTGCATTTATATGTGACGCAGCCGCGCCCCTAATTCTACGCTACTGGCTGGATGATTTACATGCATCTGTTCCTTTTGCATATTCCGCTGTTATCTTGATTTAGCGCACATTTCGCCATATTTGGTTTTACGAGGCTATATAAACTTGGATGATAGCCCCCCAGATTAACGATGTCTGTACGCATTTTATACACTGCAAAATGTACTGATAATTTTTATATACACCCCATTGAGTGGACAGTAATTGTGTAATATTTATTGATAACTATGTAAATTCTTGATTACTGTTACAGGATGTTCGATAATTGATACACGTTGTTGATTGCGGGCAATAGAAAGTCATGTGTGCCCCGATAATATCCTGCGGTCTTGTTCTATAATGATTTATTGATAATTAGTTTCATTTCTAATTAGAATGCACATGTGTTTAGTTGGCAACGATATAGGTACTTGTTGTCATTATGTTTGGCATTTAAATGTATTGTACCTCATTAACTCTTAATGAATTGGATATATGCAATCAATTCTAATTTGTATCTGTATCGTTATTTGTGTACCATAATACCTTGTATATTCAAATTCTAAATTGGATGAAAGTAAAGATTACTAATTCTTTTTATAAATGTTCGCTGAGTTTTATAACAATTTCCACTGATAGATAAAGAGTATATCTTAAATTTCAAATATGGTCTTAAATATGAGACCACTAACCTTAGTTTTTTCCGCCATATTTAATGAATTCCAACCTCAATCTTTCAATTTAAAGCACTTTCAAAGTTTATATTCAATTGTAGATCACATGCATTTTACTCTTTGTTATAAATGTAAAGCCTGGTTTACACGATCGATACGCTAATTATATAATTAACGTAACAACGTTGATATTCTACGTGTAGATGTGTACGTGTCCGCGTGTGTCTGTGTGTATTTCAAGATGGCGAAGACTTGGTGCAAGTAGCTCATTAGATTTTCGTTAATTAAATTGGTTTGTGTTTCTTTTGAAGTACGTTTTGCTGCCTCGGCTAGAAGGAAATTGAAGCGTATTTTCAAAGAAACAGGTTTATTTATAAAGTGTGAGAAAATGATTTGAAGAAACGATGTAAGAAATGTTACGATTCTTTGACTAGAAAATGAAAATTTTAAATTAGTTTTTTTTTGTCGTTCGCAAACGACTTATCTAAATTTCTTGTAAATCTTTCAAAAACATGTTTCTTGGTATTTCCTGTTGAGGCGAATAGTTTATTTGTTAAAAACGTATTCTTTCTGAATTAGGTATGAGCGGAATTTCAACAGATGTTGTGTAAGAATACATATGTAATACTGGGACCATGGAGTAACTGTTTGTTTGATCGATACCAGAGTCATTTAGAATATTGACTAGACAACTGAATCTATTTCGAGAGATATTCCAATATCATTACATGAACATCTACACAGAATATATACAGTGGAGTTCACTTCTTATAGATATTTATTTGAAGCTTCTTTCAATATTTTCAGTACTTTCTGAATATAAAGAAAAATAAAAATCCGAGAAAATCAGAGTTTTGTCATTATCTAGTGATCCATTCAATATTTTGAAAAATCCTAATCGGCATGAACATCGGCCTATAAATGTGCAACTTTTGTATAATTTAACCGACCTTGTTCCTTCTTATAGTTTCGAAAGATCCCAATGTGCATGTTTGATAGTTTAAATTGACCTTCGTCAACAAAACCCGTCTCGCTTTGGTTGTCATGTAACATCAACTAGACGTGTATATCCTTGTTATATATATTTATATATATATATATATATATATATATATATATATATATATATATATATATATATATATATATATATATATATATATATATATATATACAGGGTGGTGACTCGCTCAGCCGGTCATAGGGATTTAACATGGGAAATCAGTTTTTTGCAATTTCCTGCTTCCCTAATTATTTTAGGAAAAAACGCGTCAAATAAAAGTTTTAGGGCATCAAATTCTGCATCTAAATCAATAAACAGAATTACTTTTACGTGCTTTGTAACGGCAAAAATTAAATATAAAAATGGCGAAAATTACGTTGAAAATATTGATAGCCATGGAATTGAACAAAAAATAAAAATAAATGCATGACGTTTTATCTGTCAAAACATCAACGTTTGATCTTGTGACATAAAAAATCAACGTTTGAAGAAATATGACTTACACAATCAGCGAAAAAAATCTATTTTTAAAATTGTACTATAGTGGAAATAGCATTATCAGGGTACGAGATATATTTGCGGGATTATATCCTGATAGACCAATTCCAACAAAGTCAACAATACAAAAAGTTATTAAAAATCAAGACAAATTTGGGTCAGTATACGTTCCGTGTCAGAAATGCGATAAAAAGCAAAGAAATGTTGCACCGGCGGAAGATGAAGCGGAAGAAAACGCAAACGAAATAAATATACTCGCAGCTGTAATTAATAATCCAAATATTAGTTTGCGACAAATTTCATCTGATTTTGGAATACACCATACAACTGCCCTAAAAATATTAAGAAAACATAAGTTCAAGTCATATAAATTCTCCGTACACCAAGAAATTTTTGAAAATGATAAGTTTCAACGGATGACCTTTTGCGAAACAATTATGGACATGGCTAATGTGGACGAAAATTTTATAAACAATATTTGCTTTTCTGATGAGTCTACCTTTACTATAAATGGAGAGCCAAATGTTCAAAACTTCCGTAATTGGCATCAGAAAAATAAAAATTTAGCACTAACTAATCATTCGCAATATCATGGGACAGTTAATGTTTGGGTAGGATTATTGGGCCGTAATGTAATAGGGCCATTTTTTATTGAAGGAAAAATGAATGGCGATAAATATTTAGAATTGCTCCAAACCGAAGTTGGACCTGCCATAGACAATGTTGCAGGAGAAAATATTGTTTGGTTTCAGCAGGACGGCTGTCCAGCACATTTTACAAACCCAGTCACATTATATTTGAATGAAGTTTTCTCAAATTGTTGGATAGGACGCGGTGGACCAATAAATTGGCCAGCTCGATCACCGGACTTGTCACCTAATGACTTCTTTCTGTGGGGCCATTTAAAAAATAAAATTTACAAGACTAGGCACCCAAATGTGAATTCTCTCAAACAAAGAATTGCAGAGGAATGCAGGAATATTACAGCCCGGCAGCTATCAAATATGCGCCGTAATTTTTACGAACGACTTGGGTTTTGCTTAGCGAACAATGGAGATGTATTTGAGCATATGCTCTAGATTAGAATATATATTTATTATGTCCATTATAGCTTAATTTTGTTATAAATAAATTTTTATTCTGATATTAAAACTGTTTACTTGCATACTTAATTATGAATGTTTTATGAAATATAAATATTTTCTCCTGCAGGTCCAACGTCAAACGTTGATGTTTTGACAGATAAAACGTCATGCATTTATTTTTATTTTTTGTTCAATTCCATGGCTATCAATATTTTCAACGTAATTTTCGCCATTTTTATATTTAATTTCTGCCGTTACAAAGCACGTAAAAGTAATTCTGTTTATTGATTTAGATGCAGAATTTGATGCCCTAAAACTTTTATTTGACGCGTTTTTTCCTAAAATAATTAGGGAAGCAGGAAATTGCAAAAAACTGATTTCCCATGTTAAATCCCTATGACCGGCTGAGCGAGTCACCACCCTGTATATACTAACAGTCGTTCCCGTACTTCGTACGGTAGAACATTTGTAATATCAAGTTATAAGTTCCCTGTACACAATTTACATGTCTTGCCAGTTGGGGCAAATAAAAATACGTTATTTGACGAACTGACCCTAGAACATGCAACATAGAACTGTTCATGTGGAAAGCAGGTTGTTCAAGTTGATCCCCGTCAAGTTTATGGACCGGCCCTGTTAATGGTCATAGCAAAGCAAACTTATTACATCTCAGAACTTCACACATTCTTTGCAATGAAATAGAGAATAATACTAATTAATGCTAATATTATGCACTGACAAACAAAATTATAATAAATCACTTTTGTTATTATATTACCATCTAAATCGTTGTTGAACAATCAAAATATGAAACACAAATGTCAACATAATTAACTGTCACAAACATCGTATTTCTGTTGTTACCGTTGCTAAGCCGACTATTCACCGAAAACTTATATCACGTCTATACTAATACATGCATTGATCTTCTTTTTGTTCAAATCCCCCCCGTCATCTGCTAACCCCTCACCACGGACAGACATCCGCATTTTGCCTTTTATATTATAGACTAGCAGTCGTTCCCGTACTTCGTACGGTAGAACATTTTTAATATCAAGTTATAAGTTCCCTGTACACAATTTACATGTCTTGCCAGTTGGTGCAAATAAAAATATGTTATTTGACGAACTGACCCTAGAACATGCAACATAGAACTGTTCATATGGAAAGCAGGGGGTTCATAAGTTGATCCCCGTCAATTTTATGGACCGGCCCTGTACTTTGTTAATGGTCATAGCAAAGCAAACTTATTATATCTCAGAACTTCACACATTCTTTGCAATTAAATAGAGAATAATACTAATTAATGCCAATATTATGCACTGACAAACACAATTATAATAAATCACTTTTATTATTTTATTACCATCTAAATCGTTGTTGAACATTCAAAATATGAAACACAAATGTCAACATAATTAACTGTCAGAAACATCGTATTTCTGTTGTTACCGTTGCTAAGCCGACTATTCACCGAAAACTTTATATCCCGTATATACTAATACATGCATTGATCTTCTTTTGTTCAAATCCCCCCGTCATCTGCTAACCCCTCACCACGGACAGACATCCGCATTTTGCCTTTTATATTATAGATATATACAGTGCGAATAATGTAAGGCTATACATTGGCAACTTTATTTTAGCGTTAATCAATTTGCCTATGCTAGTATCAACCCGTTGAATAATTTAAAATTAGACATAGGGCATTTACTTAATGTTACCATGGTGATTATATACAAAAACTCCAATTTATTATGGTTGAATAATGTAAAATTAGACACTTGTCCACAGACTACTATATTTATTTAAATCATTTACAGAATTTATTCCAATTTTTTATTAAATCTATTACATGTCATTGGATTAAAAGTACACTTCAAATACTGAAATTGTAATTGGTATCAGTACATTTCCAAAATCACTTGGAGTTGATAACTAAATTTGCCACCGTTTGATGAGATGTGATGGGCCTGCCCGGGAATTCAAAGCTGAAATAATCAGAAATTTCTCGCAAAGACGCCACTTCTAAATACCAGGAATACATCTTAAACTTTTCTTCTGTGATGTACATTTTTTGCACTAATTATTACGCAAACTCGTGAGATATCAGTAACACAATATTGAAAACAGTGACATTTACCAAAACAAACGTCATTGTAATTTCAGTTGTTACTGACATGGGCAAATTGATTAAAGCTAAAACAAAGTCGCCAATGTATAGTCTTACGTTATTCGCACTGTATATATATATATATATATATATATATATATATATATATATATATATATATATATATATCGTAGTATAATATTTAAAAATAAAATTGTCCTTAATTCTGATCAAATTGAAGCGAGATAGTGTTGAAAATTGTTTACACGCTTCACTGCCGTGAAGTAAGTATCACGCGTACAAATTTGATCAAAGCCTAGTTGATGAGGAACTCGATACAGTGTACATCAATATCAGTTCGTAAAAAAATGCGCATATCGTGGAAATCTGACAGATAGCGCGCGAAAGAGAGAGAAGCAGACTTGCTAGATGATGATGCTTTTAACACTTTAAAAAAATAAGGCAAGATAAAGTGCTGAGAATGTATCAGATATATGAAAGTATACTAAAAGTATTGTGCGTATATTCAGGGATAATCTCACACCAAAGAAATTCTTTTTTACGTGTCTAGCGTAAGTATTTTTTGTAATATAAGTTCTGTAGTTAGTTGAATGATCTTTTAATAGAATTTTTCCATAAGCGTAATTTTTTTTCTGTTTTGATGCTGCTCTATGGTAACAAATATAAGCTTATTGGAAAATTCTTCCCAAGAAGATGATTTTCTTCTACAAGTACATATACAGGGGCGGATCGTTCACTTTGTGGCCCCTGGACTAACACAGTTTGAGGGCCTAAGGGTATTTAAAGTTTTCGCTCCGTATGTTTTTTTGTCAGTCAGTTTGAACGGAGTCCTGGACAGCAGCCCTTAAAGACCGTGCCTAAATCCTCTGCTGTACACACAGATATAAGTCTTAACAAACCATACTTTTTATTTTGCCATTTTTCAACAGGACCTACTTCATCTTTGTAACCGGTAACTGGATTTTTATCGTTCGATTTCAGTTTTCAGTTGCAGTTGAAGTTTCAGCATCAGTGTGCACGCTAACGTCACATTTTCTACTGCTGCAGGAACTTTTCAGTAGTGTAAGCGCTATCAAAGCTCTGTCTAGCATAGAAGCACAAGTCAGTGCTGTCGCTTATAAAAAGAATATAAACGAAAAAAAATTACATAAAAATACGTGAAACTTTTATAGCCGAAACTTTGACTGTAAATCAAATTTAAGTAGACATATAATTCGTGGTATTGATTGTATAACATCACAACCCGTACGTATTTTATTTGAAACGAAGGTTTCATCTTTCTTTTGCAATTCGGAACTAATTTGAAATATTTTCATTTATGAAATACAGCGTTGCTAAAAATTGCTAATCCCTTATTTTGCCCGCATTGACGAAAACATTGTTTACTTCTATTAAAATATTCACTGGAAAATCCTTCTTCCTTTCCTTGATGTTGATACTCTTCTTCTTTTTTCATTATTTTTATTTGAAAACTTCGACAGTATGATTTTAATCATGTATTGATTCATGGTCTTTCATGGATAAAATGAATTTATCTTCGTCCGTCCGCTCGTCACTGTAATGGATGCTTGTATTATTATCATTGTATTATCCTGTGCTTCCTGCTTTGGCCAGTGGTGTCAACTCCTGCAGCTCATTACCCATTCCTCTCCATCTGATACCTTCTTTAGAGAAATATTATTTAATCCCAGAGATAATCAATGTTCATTTTAAGCAACACTTACCCGGTCCCGTAATGACAGAGCAGGCGTTTTAATTAAATCCACTGATTTGGTTCATTAAGAGAAGAAAAACAGTACCGCTTTGACAAACGAAAGACAAAATATTTTTGTTATATTTCTACAGATTGTTCTGTTCCAATGAATATAATTTTTAAATATTTAATTTACAATAAAGAAAAGTACTATATTTCTGGGCATAATTTTTTGCTTATTAAAATTACATTATTATGTTATTATTATTTTTTATGAATCTGTAGCTAAACATATTTGCGTGTGGGTTATTAGTCCACAATTCTCTGAGGAGAAAGGAGGATGACAACGCAGTATGCCGTTGGCGAAGTCTGTCGTCCGATCGATAGTACCACACCGCACACACGCCGCTAAAGCAGTGAAGGCCTTGTGTAAAGGGTCCTTTATATATCTACCGTGCGCTCAACTGGTAAATTACCATCGCCTCTTGCAAGTTCTCCACTTCGGACCATGATCATTACATTTGTGAGTGCAGTTCTGGTGAAATCAAACTTTCATGGACATGTACCTGTGAATATTTCGTAATAAAATGTTATCAATGACATTTGCGATTGGATAATTTATAATAAATGTTTTGATGCATATAAATTATTGCAGTTTCACCGTAAGATGTTTGAGATATCTATAAAGCTTCAGTACGGAATACAACAAAAGAGAATTAGTTTACAAACGGAAATGAAGGCATATTGCCAAGGAAATACGGTTAATAAACGAAAAGATAAAAAGCAAAAGGATTTCCGGAAGCAGGAACAGGATATTCAGTTAAGAATCTCAGAGAATAGTGAACGAAATTCATTGTGAAATTAGCTAGTTCACCGTCAACTAAATAAAGCTTATGCTTTTTTGTGAATCTTCCTTTAAAAATTCCATAAGTAACATTGGCAGAAAATTGCAGATGTCACATTATATTTTTGTCATCTGGGTAAGGAAACCAATCGAATATCTATTTGCGATTTCAATTTACCAGATTGTTGATTAACCTGGATGGAAGAACCCCTCGTCCAATCACAATTCTGAATGTGACATTCTTTGGTTGAATCTTCGTCTCAGATTGCTGAGACCCACCCTTCGTATTTTGGGGGTTCAACATGGTGTATATGATATACGAGCTCATAATATCACTGCAGAAGCACGTTGGCTAACCAACGAAGATAAGCACAAGGAAAAACAATACTAAAAAAATCTGACACCGCCCTCGTAACCGGAAACGGAGAGCCGGGTAGAAATGTATTTGGGAAAACGGGATATTACCAGAGGGTGATAATATATAGACTGGGATGTCACTTTATAAAGGATTTATTGTTTATATTACTATTTTCATTTCTTTGCTTAATATTGTTAGTATTACACGTAGGTTATGTTGTAAATTTCAGTTATTTCTTTTTTGGAATTAAATGTTTTGTATCAACAATGTACTAAATGATAAATCACTTTAAAACTAGTTCGAAGACTAATACGATTTGAAAGTTTTGTAATTCAATTATTTTTTCATCGATTGATTATACGTGTAATTTATGACTGTATTAATTGAGTTATGTATTTTTAATGACAAATAGACATTAATTGGTTCGAAAGTGAGTGTTGATCATAGATTTATCAATCGATAAAAAAATTGATATTAATCAAATCCATTTATGGAGATATTACTAGTAACAAATTGAATAAGAGATTAAAATATCAAGTTGTAACAAATATTGTTTATTTTACACTTTTTAGAAGTAAAAACATAAACATTTATAAATTCATATATAACAAGTAGAAATATTGTAAGAATTTACTATAGTTTCGGAAGGTAAAATATTTGTTAATTACGAATTAATATGTACTTTATAATTCAATCTTCAATGTTGAATGTTGGTTTTGTAAAATCAATGTAACAAACTTTGTACTTGTGTTATATAGAAACATCTAGTCCGTATGCATGTATGTGCATATGTTAGTATGTGTGGATGCTGGTATATTTCAGAACTTTGTATAATGAGCTAACTTGTTAACTTATTATAAAGCAAGACTTCCGACTGAATTTCCACTCGGTTGCGTTCACTAGTCTTCCATTTTTCCTCTACCAATACTTCACATACATATTTATGCATCAACATTGTATACGGTATTGGAAAATTGTTGAAAATATTTCTACAATAATTTGCACTATTATTTTCACATCTGGTAAATCCATTTTATATACTGCAGGCCAGCGTAACACTTGATAATATGAAATTGTACATTGACACACAAAATAAAACATTTCTAAAATATGTTGTCTGCTTTCAAATTCGTGAATAACACAACGAAAATGCTAATCTAACCTTAATACTAGACAGTTAGTTTGACATACGGTATTTAAACGCGCATGCGCACGCATGAAGTATATATAACGTGATTTATAAACTATATATCTACACGAAGATATATTCTACGTAATGAAATATCGTTCAAGTTATTTATAAATGTTAAATACTAACTTGGAAAATTAATAACGAAATTTTAAATAGATCATTTGATAATGAACGAGAGTTCGAAACGCGTCGTGATCTTAACTAAAATTGACGAGTTCATAATACGGACATATTACTTGTTTTTAATAAATTTTAAATACTCCAAAAGCAAAATACTATTTGAACTGTATGTGTTTGTGTATAGCTGTGTCTAGACAATCCATTCTGTGCCAGAGCAATTCGTAGTCTTTTGAACTTCCGCTAGAGGTACTTTTGTTTGTTTACTTTCCGATGAAAGTACACAAAAAGCCGAACTAGTTTTTCTCTACTGAAGATGTCCAACTTCGCATCTTTGACATTTTATAAACTGTTAGCATATTAAATTTAATATGAATTTTTATTATTAATAAGAAGTAATATTGACGATGAACTTTGGCACTGAAAATATAATATGAATTTTTATCTTGGAGTCGTTTATTTTTGCTGTAAGGATTTGCAGCTAAATAAGAGCAGAAATATGTTGATATTTCTGGTTTGAGAAATAAATTAAAAGGTATTTTCATAACTTGTTATTACAGGGGTAAAGCAAAATTGAATGTTCTTTTGTATATAAATTTTTATTGTAGTACCCATTTTGTTTCTGCTTTATTAACTTTTAATTATTCCTACAAAGAGCAGGATTTTCATTACATTCATTGAATAATACCATAAAAGAGAAGTGGAGAATTGGATTAAAATGAATAAAAGTGTGTGTGTGTGTATTCTTGTGAAAATTCCATTTGAAAAATGTAATGTTGCTTGTCTTTTGCGAATGAAAACATCAAATACTGCATCAATAATTACCATCAGGGTTCATTTCGTTCCGGTAAATGGTTATTGCCGCTGCTTGGAGTGCTTCTATTTCCGGTACCAGCCGTACAGATGTTCTGATATCGGTTCGACCGGTTTCTTGATCGGCGGTGTGTCATTCAGATTTCAACCTAACCTATACATACGCAACGTGAGTCCTTGCTGCACGATGAATCCAATTTCACCGACACTGTATAAGTAGGATTATCCGTCATCTGTGTGTGCGTTCTATTTCTTCTTCTTCTTCGCATCAAACGCACGAGGTTCGTTCGTTTTCCATGCGTTTTGACATTTAACGATGTAATAATTTCCTAACCTCACATTCTGCTTTGCAAAAGCAAAGCGATATATTGTTAACTTTCGTCTGTGGTTAAAATTTCATTTAAAACTTTGTTTCTGTCTCTTAAAGAATGTTCTTATATAATGTAGATAAGAAACAGTATTCTTTATACAAACATACATTTACATAGTGTTGTTTACCGTTAGAAATTTCCTCATCGATAAACAAACATTAAAAATAAACACTGCAAGAACTATATTCTATGTTTATATTATAAATTATTCGTACCAGCATGCCAGAGGTGTATTAACATATTTTCTTCTTCAGATTTCACATAAAATAACCATTGATTTCCGTTACGTAGCTTCGCATAGAAACAAAAAAAGAGTTAGTTTGTTTATGTGATGTATATTTTATAGTCATAAACATCGTTTACGATTATTGGTAGTATTGAAATGAAATTATTCATTTTTTTTACTGTCGACAATTCGTGGGCACTGTGGCATTGTGTTCGGCTTATAATCGAATAAAACAAGCAATATTTATCGATCAATGTTCGTTGCAGTCAATGGTTATTGTGTAATCGAACATACATAGTTGCTATTAATGTGTTTAGTTATAAATTGAAATTCCAACCATCATAGTAATATTTGCCCGGACACAAAGGCGTTTAACCAGATTTAATGATTAAATAATATGTGAGCAATTTTGAAAAGTGTTGAATTAAAATTATATTGATATTTTAACACAGACAACCATCGTCTATATATGGGTTTAAATGTATTTTAATTTAGCTATTTTACAGTATCCCTAAGTAAATAACTAGGGACATTTCTCTCTGTATATTTCATTTAACTAATGGCGTGTGGCTCCCTTCATATTTTCGCAATATTCATTACATTATCGTTAAGTTCGCGCCGTTTTTCATTAGGCTTATTCATTACCTAATCGCAGTGCAACTAGGGGTCACGTTGAAGGGCTCACAAAGAACGATGTGTCTGGGGTCTGTTTATGTATATATTATATGGGCACAGTGCCCTTTTGCATAACGTAGGGGTTGCTAATGATCATTGTAGTACTCAAACAATTACCGTGTAGCCAAACATGTTTAACATCTTTTTGTTTTGTTTCAGTAATGGCACGCCGACGCAAGCTCAACCACTCCCTCAACCAGTTCGGATGAAAAGCACTCAATCAAGTAACCACACTTGACTCAAACCATCACCACCGCCATCAGTCTCCACTAGCGCCGCCATGGATCATAGTGTGAAAGCAATGAACTCGCATCGCAAACTCGCGCTAAGCAGATTACTGAACAGGCATCGTTTTGAGAACGACGAACTTGAATCACTCTACCAACGATACATTTTCAAATTGCAACATTCATCCGTTGCCAGTGTCGTGGGACTTTTCGTTCTGCTCACGGCACTGTTGGCTAACCTGAGTTTTGCGTATGCGCAGGCGCCGACAGCACAAAATGTCTACCACGCGGTGCACTGTCTGTTGTTTGCACTGTTGTTGGCGTTTCTCAACACCAAGTTGATGCAAGATGCCTATTTGCTGTGGGTGTGCTATGCAATATTGTTCTTCTGTGCAACGTTCTGTGCGCTTGCATTACCGTTGGGCGACAAGTCACAACAGGATGACATTGGTGCTGGACCGTTGCGAGTGGAGACGCGTCGTGTGATCGCCGAAGGAGCCTGGCAGATTGTGTTTGTTGTGTTCCTGGCGTATGCCATGATGCCGTTGAAGACTTGGATAGCGGCTGTGTTTGGATTCGCACTGCCAATTGTACATCTCACGGTGTCTGCAATAGTAGCGGGCGAGTTTTTGCACCTAACATGGCAACAGGTAAGATAGCGCGTTCCACCAATATAACCTACAAATATTTCCGTGACGTACGTCTACATTCTAAACATTAAACTCGACGGTATAATGTGATTCTAAAAGACACCACGTAGACACAAATATTCTCTGACAAATATGCCTGCTTTAAAGATAATTATTAAATTTGGCATAGAGTGTAATTTAGTTTACAAGTGCACTTAGAAGTAATTAAACAGCTCGGTGTAAAATTAATTACACAGTACGGTGCTTTTAACTCTGAGATACGCACATGCATTACAAAACAAGATATAGTGTATCTGTATACAGTGGAATATTGCACGCTCGGTACGGCTATTGAGATTCATTTTTGAGATCAGTAATGAACAGGCTTACAATTTTGTTTGGGTCTTATTATCTACAGAAATATGTCACAGAAATATTAGGATATAGCACGCACAATACAAATGACTAGAAATCAAGAAGGCAGGAATATTATCATGGAACAGGATATACTAGATATGTCAATGTGTATGAGCTACACATATGCTAATAATATTAGTAATTGTACATATGTTACATCACAACTTACCAAATATAGAAATAGGTTTCTTTTTGTTTCCATTGTA